>WHVC01000010.1:0-600000 GCA_015178925.1 Russula emetica | reverse complement strand
ACTCACTGCGGGAGAGGACGACATTCGTTGTTCTTCCTTCAGTTCTACTTCGTTCTCTTCCACATCTTCTTCCTCCTTTACCACCACCTCCTTTGGCGGAGATTGTGCTCGACCATGTATTGCTTGAACAGTTGAACTTTGTAGTCGATCGAGTCGCATTTCAGCAGTGGCGAGGTCGGAATGATATCGATCACGCTGGGCCAAGCAGTCCTTCAGACTGGCTCTCATCAATTCGAGCTCTGAGCGTAATGCAGTGAACTTAGGGAACCAGTTAGTCGTTTTCATGTCGTGTTAGAGAGGTACAAGAAACACACCTCGGTCTGAGAACGCTGATATCGCCTATATATCTCATCCCCCAAGGAATTGACCCCGTTCAACTGCACGAATGCTGCAACAAGTCTGTGGGTGGACCGCGCCTTTTCCTCAAACGCTGCGGCAAGGGTGGGGCTATCTTCAGATGATATGCACTTGGAAAGACAGAACAGGTCTTCAAGCAATAAGCACAGGTTGCACCTTGAAAGCCGTACGCACAACATACCTTCAGTGTCCTCGTCCGAAGGTGGTGAGAGGTCAGGTTTCACATGGGCTCGTATTGTATCAATAAGCTTGGAAGAGGTGTGAGAGCAGCCAGCGAACGAACGAACGGAATGCTTAGCGAACCTGAGTCCAACAGGCCCCCATAACTGCAAGACTCGCTTCGTAAGTACTTTTAAGATGCTCCAGCTCTGATATTCGAGCCTGGCTCCGCTCATTTTCTCGCGAGTAATGCCTCATGCGACGGAAAATAGCCTCCTTGCGGAATTGCTGAAAAGGAGTAACAAACCGTGTAAGAACGGGTAGGGCGAGAGAGAAAAAAGGGCATAAAATCAACCTCTAAGCTATCCTGATCTCTGGGCTCTTCGTCTGCCGCTGCTGTGGGTAGTACAGTGCCGTTGACGGGCACAGTACAGTTGACAGAGACAGCACGCTTCTTAGATGGAAGAGGCTCAGATTCACCTAAGTGAGGACGTTTTCTCGAGACTTCCTGCATAGGTGACTGTGTGAGGTCAAAAGGAGGGTGGCAGGAGACAAGTACGAGAGTGAGTCGTTGGTGACCCGTAAGCCTTGGTCGCCCGATTTCGCACTCCGACGCATTCGTTCCCGCTGCCATGTGCCATGTTTGCGGCGTATTTTCAGGTGACTTCTCTCACTCTCGCTCCAAACACGTCTCATCCTCATCACCACCCCCTACAGTATTGTACTCGAGTACAGTACGAGTTGTGCGTCGCATCGCATCAGCGTTGATTCCTGGTTTCCAGAATTGTGGCCGCCAGCCAGTCATTCACGTGATTCATGGTTATATAATCTGAACAATCACGGGTGCAACTTTGATCACTTCGCAATCCGCTGCCTCACCATTACCTATCTGTGTCTCCATACAAGCAAGGTCCATCGGCTGGCAGTTGAAACAACAAACAAACATCAGTAACCATCCTGATAATCTCAGCGAGCAACATACCCCATCTAATACCGTCATTGGCTGGTCTGCATGACTATTCAGTACTGCCTGTGATGTGTAAATGGGACATTGCGTACGCCAAATACCCGTATTGTATGTGATCCCCTGATTTCCTCGGGCGACAAAAGCGCGAAGGGTTCCAATATCTGGTCGATCATCTGGCCCATTCTTAGCAACCACCACCAGATATACCTTATCCCCGTCTTGGTTCATTGGAAGGAACGCTTGGTTGGTGAACGGATGCCTTTCCAAAGCTTTCAGCAGGACCTCCCTCTTTGTGCCGTTCTTTGATACCTCTGCCGGCTGGCACATGTACACAGATATCCCCGTGGTCGCACCCGCATCGCCTGGGTAACTGCTTTCGAGCAACGAAAGCTTGTGGTACTTGGTGGCGGTGCCAAAGTTCGCCGGTGTTATCTTCACGGAGCGCGGAGCACTGGTGATGTCTGTATAAGACTGTATGACTTGGCCATACGGGGCAAACGCTTCGGGTGTGAGAGGAAGGGCCGGGATCTTTGGTAGACCCTTGTGATCTTCCTCAACCGCCGTGTCGCCAAGGATTCGGTCACCTGTATCCGCGTGTTCAAAGCCATGTACGGCCACCTCTTTCCCCAGGATTGGCACTTTACTACCGAAGACGCGCACACGCTTGACCCCACCGTCAGGAGAGATGGTTAGCCGTACGTGCGTAAATTCACTCTTTCCGGCACTTTCTAGTTGGAAGTAGTGCTCCCGATGTGGACCGAGCTGTACCTGTGGAAGCACCAACGTCCACTCATCACCCTTGGTAGTCGATGCTCCATTCTCCGAGGAAGGGTGACAGGTAGATGGGGGAGAGTGCGACTCTGGGTGTGGTGGTATGTCGGAATCACTATTGATGGCGTGTAGTTCACAGGACTGAGGGAAATTGCCCTTGAAATTCGCAGTGTCGATAACGACGTGGGACAGATGACCAGCTGCCCCTCTGATAGATTCATGAAGCGTGAGTTGACGTTGACAACCTTGACACGTACAGCTTGATAATTGCCCAATCCTTGTGGCCAGGCTGCCTACTTCGTTTGGTTTCCCACCCATCACTCATATCCTTACCTACTGAGTGTGAGCTACAACCACCGTGATACGCCACCATGAACCGACCTCGACCAGGAAGTATGAGGTTTGAGCCCACACCAAAGTGCTGGTCCGACGTAAAGACCACCCTCCCTCCGGCATACACGTGAGCCATGTCAAACAACCCGCCTGGATATTTGGGGTGAACGGGAGTAACGTTACCGTACACGCGGAATCGAGCCTGTTAGGAATTATTGAATGTCTGCAACGAGAACCCCTATGGCTGACTCACAATACCGCCATCTGGATGCATATTCAGCTTTACGCAGTTAACGGCCTGCGTTTCGGGCACGGCAAAGAAGTGTCTTGCCGAGGGTCCCAGGGGTTCCGGTGGAAGAACCAGGGTCCACTGGGAATGCTGTCAGTGGCGTCTCGTCAACGTACTGTTAACACAGTCGCACGCGCGCATCATTTGCTTCCGGCGGCTCCTCTCCTTCTCTAATATAAAGAATTTGCACTGACGCCGCAGGGGCTTCGTTACCTTTGAAGAGGTGTGTTAAGGATTCGGCATTTAATCACAAACAAGTTTACCGTTGAAGTGGCTGGTGTCGATATCGAACCCGTTTATTGTTCCTGTCGTCCCCAATTTAATGATTGCCCTGTGATAACAGAGATGAGATTTCCTGGAGATCGGCTCTCAAAACCCTTACCAGTCAGAGTCAGGGTTATGTCGACGGGTTTCCCATCCGTCATAAAGAGCGCCGCTGGGACCGAATTGCCCTTTGAGGCTTTGTGCAGGCTACGAGAGAGAAAGCGAGATCGGTGAGTTGAGAAGGACGCGAGATAATACGTGGCGGCTACCTTTGTGAGTAAAAGATGGAAGGCCTCTGCGAAAAACTCGTCGGATATAGAGAGAATTGAAGCACCGAGGGAGGCACTGGAGAGCTCTGAAAGGAATAGAAGGCATGTTGATTGAAAGATGACGAGCGCGCTTACCAGTCTGAGTAGTGAAGTGAGAGGAGGACATCGTAGTCGTTGTTGAAATAGATCAGATCAGATCAGATTGGATCGAGGTTGGCCACGTGGTGTCGAAACGACAATCACATGCAAGTGTCCGGTAGTACTTTACAACTGACCCATGTGGACCTCTTCTCCATTACCTTATGATTGACCATCTCGTCGGCACTCCCAGCCCTTCCTGGAAGCGCACCCAAGTACCCTCCCTCATTTATTCTACTACTACCCCGTTAATCACTCATCCTTCCTCTAGGTTTTTTTGGTTATTTTCTTTTGGCTATGGAAGATCACGTGGGGTGATGCACGCGGACCTCGCATTCTCTGGATACGAGCCTTGAACAGGCGTCTCCGTGCGTCCTCAGTCTTCACTTTAACATCGCCAGTTTCTCAGTTTTCCTAGGCCATTTCACTCCATGGCAAATCATTGTCAGCACTTTGACTGCAGTATATACTATGCGTAATGCGGACAAACTCATCGGACTTGGCGGTAAGTCCTCAGGACTTAAGGTCCGATTTAGAATACCCGTGATGCTCAAGCTTCTCCTGAAACCCTACACAGCACTTGAGCCCTCTAGCGCGTCTCGTAAGTTCCATCCGGTCGCTTCTTTTTCCGATTCGGTGTAATTAATTACTCGTTTTAGTATGCCCCCCCGTACTATCGCGCGACTTGGATCATCACTGGGCTGGATGCAGGCTTCGCTACCGCCATGAATATCCGCCAGAAATGGTTGCGGGACATCTGCTCCATCGTATTTTCCCTGTATTATATTATCTTTGCTAATGAAGCCGACGAGAAGGTCCGTTCGCAATTACACCATAGTATGTGGTAACTAACTCCTACAACCACAGCTGCGTAAATTTCGAGCAGCCCCAACTGTTGAAATGCTCCGCGTGACCTGGGAGAAAACAAGCAACCCATTCGTATGAATGCTTCGCCCTGCTCTGCTAGCTACATCTAATAACTTGTTCACCAGCTTCGACTCACCTTGCATAAGAAGCCCGTCGCACTCTGTCGCAAGATCTTGTTGCCGCGCCCGGAATCGTCTCCGCATACACGACCCATCACCGTACATCTCTTCTACTCGCCGCATCCAGGGCATAGCTTATCCAAGGATCCTTTGGCCGCCCTTTCCTCTGAACGCAATCTCATCTTCGACGTCCCTGGCGGTGGGTTCGTCTCAATGGGTCCCGAGCACCACGAAGAACGCCTTCGATCCTGGGCAGTGAAAACCTGCAGGACCTGTGATTTCTATTGAGTACGGAAAAGCTCCCGAGTGTAAGTTATTGCCCCGCTCCGGCCCATCTCCAATGCTGCTAAACACGTCGTCCACAGATCCGTATCCATTTGCGGTCGACGAAGTCTTCGACGCTTATCGTATCGTCGTTGAGTCGAAGGGTAAAGCTATTGGAATTGGAATTGCTGGTGAAGATCTAAATGTTGTTCTTTCCGGAGATTCCGCGTGCGTACGGATGTTTTTCGCTGGAGAATACCTGCTCACCCTAACACAGCGGAGGCTGCTTGGCCACCGGATGCATTGTGAAGATAATTGAGCACAACCTCCTCCTGTCAGACCCAACCTTGCCATACCCCGCACCGACATCTCGTCCACTTGCGCCTCTTCCACTCCCTGTTGCGGTTATGCTTAGCTACCCGGCCCTGGACTTCAACTTCACATCTTGGATGACCCCTTCCCATCTGAAGGTCCTACGTGAGGAAACCGAGGCCGATGAAAATCGGCAACATTCAAAGTCCCCAACATTGCTACGAAGGCAGTCCTCCAGCTTTTTTTATTCGTCGGATGATGGTGGCTGTAGCGAGGGTTGGGCAAAGGAACTCCGTGGTGCTAAAGACCACCTTTCCCATGCTAATCCACTGGCTATGGTGAACGATGAGCGAAAATCCAGTTCCCCGGTTCGCAAGAGGAAGAGCTGGCGAGACGCTTTTGGTATGGGCATGACCTCGATAAAAGGACCTTCAACAAACCCGCCAATTACGAAGCGATCGAAGTCGAGGCAGTCGTGCCCCCAGCCGCATGCCCGGACAACTCAGATCAGCACAGACAACCATGGATCTTCCGATTCATCGAGTGAGGAGGATGACGACGACGAGGAAGAACAGGAAGAACATCGCCCTATTGAGGCTCGCATCCGATGGCAAAACTCCATGGTTTCTAGCCCTGATACCCTGTCTCCCGTTCACGCCTCGAGTTTAAATACCCTCTGCCCTAGAGGAAGCGGTGTCCGAGAGAATTTAAGTACAAGAGCGCAAAGACGACTTGCGGCGGAGGTGCTCAGAGCGAACGTGGAAGTTGACAAGCAGCATAAACGCGCGGCATACGACCGGAAAAATGCACCCATCGGTATGCGTCTGACTATGACCTCTCGATCAGGTTACTTCCAAGACCGCATCATTTCACCGACTATGGTGAGTCACGTTACTCCCCTTATGGCGTACAACTTAGAAGCTTGCTCTCCAAGATGCGTGCGATGGCCATTCTATACATCGGTCCTCATCTCAACCCCGATTTTGCGTCAGATTATCACATCTCGCCTATCCTCACTCCTGCGCCACTTCTCGCCAAGTTTCCACCTCTTCTTCTCCAATGTGGTGAGAAGGATCCATTTGTGGATGACACAATCATTTTCGCGGGACGGATTCGAGAGGCCAAGCGACAACGCCGTGAGGAGATTCGGAAGGAGTTGGCGATGAGACATGGCAAGATGGACGATGCCGAATTCCAAAGGCTGGAGGATGAGCTCAGCCATCTCGAAGTTGAGAGTGATGAAGACTGGTTACAAATGCAGATTTTCTCCGGTTGGAGTCATGGATACCTCCAAATGCCCGCTTTGATGCCTGAGGCGCAAATCGCTATTGATGACATCGCGACCTGGATCGAGGGAGTGTTTTCCACCGTTTCGCCCGCTGACAGCCGCGTACCATCCAACTCGTCCGTGCAAACGTCAGCGAGTGAGATTGAGCCTCGCTCACCTTACCTCTCGCACATCCTCCCTTGGGCATACCACAAGAGCGCAGCTGGACCTGCCACCAGTGGCAACAATGTGCACGTGCGTCTGGGTGGTGATACTGTCTCTCGGCTACGCATCTCGACGCCGGATGTTAATGGTGTGGCATCCTCGATATATCCACCGGAAGCCGATTTCGAAGATTGCGTTATGGCGATCCCCAAGGTACGGAAAGAATTCACGATGGGAGGCCGGGAGAAGATTTGGAAAGGGGTCGCAATGCCTAATGGGACGGGTGAATCAGGGGATGCGATTCTGGGAGGGAAGGGGGACGAGAAAGGAACTGCAGGAGGGACGAGTCGGATTGTTCGGTCGCCACCTCGGACGCCGAAGGGATTTGAGAAGAGCGGGGTTGTCGGAGTTGGGGGACAGATCATATCTGAGAGTGAGTTGATGCGGCGACGGCGGTTAATGGATTCGCACATGTTTGTGAGTGAGATGTCGTGAGAATCGAATGCTGTGTTACTATAAGGTGGCGATCTCTTACACAGCCACCTGCCCTTGCTCCTCCAACTAGTAGCAAGCAATCCTGCCTCACCAAAGTCTCCTGTAAAACTCGCGGCCTGGTACATGTTCTTCTTTTTAATTTCCCGCTGCATAGCCTCCCACTCCTGTCCTCCATGCACACTCCTCCTCAACCCTTCCGGGCGCACTCCCCCCACGCCTTATGGGATACACCAGGCGCATGCACCAGCGCCTCGCCACAGCTTACTCCTTCCCCTGGTTCTTCCCTTCCCTCTGACAACTCTTCCTCTCCTCCTTCATCTCTTTCCTCTACTATCCCAACTCCTCACAACCAGCTGCCCGGCGCAAGCTCTCCCCAATCTCCCTCCCCGTTCACCCTACCTCCTCCCACCGTCAACTCCTCCCTCATCGTTTCTCAGCAGGAGGAGAACACGAAGAACGCTCGCGTCTTGGCCCACGGTCTGAAACTAGACATGCACCCGACTGCTCATGTCCCACCTCGTGCATATCCTTTTGGAGGGCTGGCCCCCGCGTCCGGGCACTATACATTCAATGCCCCGCCTCTCCACATACCACCCATAGGCTCGCACCTATCGCAATCTTCCCAATTACCCACTCTCCCACCACTGCGATCCCCACACCCTCACGCCGCCAACCCGCCCTACCCCTCCTCCCGACGCGACGGCAAGCGGAGTCCCACAGACCCAGAGGCATACTACACTCCATCCCCGGCCTCGTACTACAGCCATTCTCAGACTATACCCTCCTCCTCGCCTCCTCCACTCTCCGCAGTGAGCACCGTCTCCAGCCCAACGACTTCCCCGGCAACACCGGGAGCGGTGTGCCGGCTCCCACCTATTTTCCAGGTCGAACGACAGCAGGTCACAACTTCTGCAACGCAAGCCGCCAGCGCAAGCCGGCGCCGGAACGAGGCTAATTTCCTGTGTCCTGTTCCAGGTTGTGGCAGTACATTTACCAGACGGTTCAATCTGAGAGGTGCTCGGGACCACGCTTTGTGCCCAGCGAACTGTCAACTGACGCCTAACCCGCATCAGGTCACCTGAGGTCGCACACGGAAGAGCGTCCGTACAAGTGCGAGTGGCCAGGGTGCAATAAGGGCTTTGCTCGGCAACATGATTGCAAGTACGTGATGGACTGTCTTCTCTCCTACCCGAGCTTGGCAATCCTTACGAGAATGAGCAGGCGACACCAAGCTTTACACTCGGCAAAATCTCAGATTAATGCATGTCAAGGCTGTGGGAAGACCTTTAGCCGTCTCGATGCTTTGAACGTGAGTCACACCCTTACAACCCCTTTTGTGTTGGCGTGCAATGCCTAATCCTGGCTGTATGACTCGCGTTTTCCAAAGCGGCACCGTGAGTACCCTTGTTAGTTTTAGTGCATCACGGACAGTATTGACACGCCTCTCCCTCGCGCAGTCCGTTCTGAAGGTGGTTCCGAATGCCGACAGGCATCCGCATCCCCCAACAGCGCCCTGGAATCGGCCATCTGCCCAGAAGGGAGAGCAAGCAGCCTGGACGCAAAGATCGAGCGTTCGCCCACACCGACATTTTCCGTTACACCAACGGACGAGACCAGATCGTCGGACGGTGGCGCTGACTCTACTGATTGATTTATTTCTGCCGTAGCTATATTCTATTGATCACTCCATCTATTGCTTTCTTATCCGTGGTTTCTCCTGTTTAATATCTCCCCGGGGCTGCGGATTTGTCGGCGCCGCCGCCGCCTTCGCGGTCTCTGTAAGTATTGTATGTATGTACGCTTTGCTCTCGCTGGGACGCCATTTCGTACTTTCATGTTTATTTAATTATCCAGAGAACCACGCCCTCTTGTGTAACTAAAAGCCTAACCTGATCTTAAACTTTCCCCTATCTGTCAAGTGCCAGGCCTCTTGCCCACTCTCAACTTTGTGGTTCCGCCCGGTTCAAGCGCTCGCGTTTCAGAGTGAAATGTCTTGGTGAACTTTTTTGACTAGTGTTGCATTGTGCAGTTTCTGTGCTAGTCTCTAAGCTGACAGTGGTCTTCTCAGACAGTGACTAGTGACTGGACAAATACGGTAATAACAACTAGCACACTTGACTCGTGTGCCCAACGTGGCACAATTGCAGCCGCAGCCGCAGCTTGATGCAGACAGACCCCATCACTGCCTGGCACTCACCACTATAATACTTACCCACCACCTGGTTGATGAATTTGTGATTTCGTGAAAAGAAGGTGGAGTCCGGGCATGCGGCGTCAAGAATAATAACATAATGATGAAACTTGGTACTGTAGTTCTTTAAATTGGTTCGCTTGCTTGTTATCTTCTTCGCAACTGGGGGGACAGCGTAACTAGTGGAGTACCTGTCGTAAGTGTCCTTTTTGTCTTGACGACAAGAACTACAGTGACAGACAGACAGTACAGTACACAATAAACTGACTGATGAACGGTGACGGGAATCTCATCGTCTCGAGGCACTTTTCAAGTTCCTTCCCTGATTGATGATCGGGGGTAAGTTAATTATTCCTTAACAATTCTTGAAAGTGAATTGAACAGTGACTTGTGCCCCCACCCCTCCGCATCAGCACCGCAGCAGCAGCACACCCGGACCTTGCTTGCCTTGCCTTACCTTGCCACGGTGCCACGCCACGCCACGCGCCAATGACTTAAGATCAGATTGAATGATCGAATTGCACTGATAAGTGATAAGTGATAATAGGCCATGCGGTACCACTGGGCACTGGCACGCCATGGCACACACACCATATCAACTCAATTGAAAGGATGATCCATTAATAGAAATCATAATAAAGACTGATGTGCCAGTGCCACACCCCACGCGCAAACCACGCACCACTAGAACCCCCCGCTTCTTCCAAAGGAAAGAAATATACGCACGCGGCACGCACGGACGCACGTGTTTCTCTCTCTTTCCTTTTCTTTCCTTTCTGCTAACTTACAGAAATTATTATGATTATCGTGCGTGCCAGTGCACAGTGCACACACCCTGGCAGAGTCCTGAGTCGTTCCAACTCGGTAAAACTAATTTGCTCGAGCTCTCCTCCACCTCCGCTGATCCGCTGCTTTTCTTCTCGCGCGTCGCGTCGCGTTCTTCCACTCTCTTCTTATTTCGTAATAATTACTACTACAGGTTGAGGCTTCCCCGCCGCCCCCGCCGCCAACTATTGTAGTGGTTAGGTCACTGTCTGCCGCCACCGCCCGCAGGTAACTTACGTTGGTTCCGCCGTCGCCGTCGCCCAGTTTGACCCATTATTTGTCATAGATGACTCGAACTCGTCCCTCGTCCCTCGGATTGAGAGCGGCCAGTGTGCGGGTCACGGGGCCCGGTGGGGTTCGTTGACGGGTAACCCCGGGCCGGTAACACTCGACGCGTCTTTGATACAGTAATTGTGTGTGCAAGTTTGGCCATGTTCAAATGTAAGCGTCGGGCCGCCGCATACAGTACAGTATGCTGGTCTACAAAAAGTTAAGTGACTTGGCAACTCAACTCAACTCAGGTCGACACTGGGGCCTGTCGGGCAGTTGTAGTTTGATGCTCTGACTCCCGTGGGACTTACAAATTGGTCTGAAGTTGCGTATTTCAACGATGTCTGACATGTGGATAATTTTGAGTTAAGACTCGGAGTCCCTATCTTCCAGCGGCGCACTGCAGTGGATGACAGGACGACGACTGAATTAGATCTCGCATTCAATATCCAACATCCACTTCTGTACAGTCGATATTCTCATAACGCATAGCGTTCGTTCCAATGCATTATGAGATATATGCAGTATAATAGGTGTCACGTTTCGTATGCAAGCCCGTTTTCTACTTTCTTCCCCACAGATCTACTAATGTGGATTGCTTCATATTCTGCATGTACTCCCGTGACACTTCAGCTTGAAACCGACGCAAGACCCTTGACAACTCCATAGCACTGCCTGCACCAGTGTTGAGACAGAAACTGCGGAGTGTTCTGCACATCGAGAGCGGCCTTCGTGGTTGTAACCTGCGGTGGCACGTCTTCATCCTCCTCATCTTCCGACTCAATTTCTCCCTGTTCCCGGGCCTTTTCATAACGAACTTGGGCAACAATGTCGTTATCATTGACATCTTGTAGGTTATCTTCGTTTTCTCGTTCCTCAGCCCGGGGTGGACTGATCAATTCCTCAGTCGTAGGCAGGGGTCCAAATATTCGGTTTCGGCTCTTCAATATCTTGATGGATGATATTAATTCGGGCTTCAAGATCTGTGCATTGAGTGGTCGGTGCATGGAGGGAAACGTTTGTAGATGCAGCTCGATTTGAGGTAAGTCGGCGGAGTTCCTTATCATTTCTGCTCTTTTGGCTGAGGTTTCCGGTCTGTCTTTTGCATGCTTTTCCTTTGGACCAGGCTTGCGAGCATTGGTGCAGGCTTGTCCCAAGGCTTTCGAACCCGTTCAACAGGCATGGAGGCTGAAACGTCAAAGAATTTTCAGTACTAGACCTTATATAGCATCTAACCCACTTCAGCCCCATGCAATATGCAATATACATGCATTTTTACTATTTATGAACATGGTTCCAAGCCAAATCCATGTATTATGGGAATATTGACTGTATTCACTTCAGGTTAGACCCGACGGTCTGCTCACCCTCCAACCTTACCCGCCTAGCTGCTACTAGTACTACTCGTTTGGATAAACCCCAATAGAGTGTGGATACCGTCTGTCAAAGGAAGACTCAGAGGAACCCTTTTAACACTTTGGCTCCCTTGTATAATCACTGATTTGATTCCAGCGCCGTTGCCCAGAGTCCTTGAGTCCTGTACCTAGAGCCTGTGCAGTATTACGTTCCTCACTTCCCCGCACAGACAATTGCCCAGTTCCTGCAAGCTCTAAGGGGAAACTCTTCGCTTAAGGTGGATACAGTATATGTCAGATGGCATCAAGACCATCCGGCCGCCGGCCGCCAATTCAATAGGGTGCCAGGCTTCTTCCGTTGTCCCTGTCCCTGGGCTGATGAAGCCTTCTTTCTATCTCATTCATAAAAAAGATACATATGGACCAATATGTTCCGGTTAACCTCTGAACGCGTATGGCTATGGTTACAGGATCCGAGGCTTACAGACGAGGGGTACTTTTCTGAGGTGGTTATTACAGCATTACCGCAACTCAAAAAAAAAAAAAATCGAAGCGTCAAAGTATTTCAACAAGACATCCACATGATTAGACTTCGAACCATACAGTAAAAGCTGGGCCGTCTATTCTATTCCGAGAAAGATACCATGCTGTCATCGTCCGAGTCAAGTTACACTCGGCAATTTTTCACAGTTACTGTAAGGGGTATAGTAAACCTCGCCCAAGAGGACATTTATGTGTGCAGCAGTGAGGTGCTGCAAATGACATTCTTCACCCAAACTGATTCCCCTGTCTGGCAACCTGCAAACGAGTAAGGATCATCCAGATGCCAGTGCTCCATCTCCGCGACTCTCCTCCGCCTCTGGCCGATTCTTGTGCGTACACCACTTCAGCTTAGCTCTGCGGCTTGCAAGACCTACTCACCGTGTCCTCTGACAGTGGCACTCATGAAGTTTTGGCTCATCGTGGCTGGTATTTACTTGTGGGTCCGCTAGTAACAGCGACTAGTATTGCCGCTCCCCGGAATAATATCAGACCACTCAACTCATCTCCCCAACTGACAGATGGGAATTTGTCACCAGTTTTTACTACGAGTGGAATGTCATCCGCGGACGTCAACGCTATCGGTGGACGATATGGGTATGTGACGATAGGCTCTCACTTCGAATTTCCACTGGAGGGCCCTGGTCTGAATCTGTCCCTTCGATAGGTTTACTCCCTTGCGCGCCTTGCGACCCTCATGATCGTAGTCGTAAACCTGGTCTCTTTTAGCGCTACGTCCCCAATTAACTGCCAGGTGAATGCAGTGCACCGCATCTACTTTTCTTACTCGCACTGAACCTACCACTATCCCACTGGCAAGGCAATGATGACTTCCGGTTGGGTGAGCATCGATCTCGTTCCCCTGATTATTGACGAAATTGAAGAGCGTTCGGTCTTGTTCCTATGCCTAGACTTTTGCCCTCCTGGCTCTTGGCGCAGGTTCGCTATTGATCGTGCTTCGCATGTCAGTTTTCTACGCTTCGGCACGACGACTTATCTCCCCGAAGTATGTGCTTATAGAGCCCTACAGCTTCGCCATTTGGAATAGGAATAAAGTTATTGTGGTCATCGCCATTGGTGTATGGGGGGTCAACCTTGTATTCCTGTTAGCAGGCGAGTTCACCCCGCTCAGTCTATTTTGAATGCCAACGAATGCGTTTTGATGACAGGTGTCGTGCAGGTAAATAATTATTTTCAGTTGGCTGAGCCTTCTTGTCTTATCCATCAGTAGATTCGCGCTGTATGGTCGCCTGTGATAAAGGCTTGCGAATTTAAAAACGTTGAGACCAGCAAACTTTCAATGTGCAGCTTGCTTGTCACGGACATGTTCCTGCTACTCATCATGCTCGCTGGCTTGCTACGCCTTCGTCGTGGTGGTGGCGGCACTTTTGACCTTGGGCGCCTCCTTTGGAAACAGGTGGGGAGATAGCGGTTTCACATTGATATGTTGTTGATTCGCTGATACATTTGACTTCCTTGAGGGTGTCATTTGGCTCGCTATTGCCACGGCCGCGGAAGTCCCACAAGCGGTAAGATCTGGCTATCCTTCTTCGTACATACCGTTTTTGCTCATCCCTGTTTTACACCGCAGGTGTTCCTGATTTTGAATCTAAACGGTAGTTCTTTCTTTTCATTCTGATCTCTCAATACAACGTATTAATCGAGTTTGACTTGGCATTTAAAAATGGTTAGACGCCCTCAATCTGGTACGTCCATTTTTGTACTACTGGAGGAGGTGGAGCTATTGGTTTTTTATGCCTCTCTGAAACAGATGTTCATGATGCCCTCGCTAGTTACAATGACAATCGCTGCAACTCGGATATATCGCTCTCTGTCACATTTCGCTTCACCCCCCAGCACGTACGAGACTTTTTTATTCAAATTGACTTCACGCTCACTGTGGTTTATGTCATCGTAGTGAAATTGACTCCGAGTCAGGCAACACCTCCCAGAAAAGGAGTAGTCGCTTGGTATCGACTAATAAAGATACCGCCGTCGTACACATACCGCTCGACCGATTGGAAGTGTCGGTGCGCACAGCCTATGAGGAACATCCGATGTCAAAGCTAGCTGACAAGCCGCACGAACTCGGCGTCCAAGACAATACAGATACAGAGGACCGGGAGGGGGAGGGGGAAAAAATGAGTACGCTCTCGTCCGTAGGAGTTGTTGTCTAGAAAACTGGCGATGAAAGGGGCACACTGGCACGCGAAACACGTCCAGAAATACCCAACTCGTCGAACCATCATCAACAAACGGTCCAGTGGAGGGCTCTGGAGGTGGACGTGGCAGCATAGGAAAGGATCGGAACTTATGTACCAATAGTTAATGTCATTTTTTTCTAAAGCCCCCGACTATGCCTCAGCACGTCTTTCATAGTATCTCGAACGATCGAAATACGCGAAATACGAGAAATATCCATGTCTTTATAATCACGAGCGAAGTCAGATTTGGACGATGTCAACTTGAGTATAGTAGAAAATTCGAGTCTTCGGAATATTTGCAATCAGGCCGCAAAATTATCTATCCTTCAATTTGCTCTCAAACATTGTGGCGGACTTGAGAGTCAAGTGTGACAGACCAGACTACCTGCCAGTGAGCGATGTTTGAAAAAAGGGATTGCTCCACATTCGATTTTTACTAAAGGGACCTTACCTCATCGTCGATTGCTCTCAGTCTATTGTTGTGGATATCAAGTCCGCAAAAGGGGAATGTGGTGATGGCATTGATGACCGCAGTGACCTTTGTGTGGCATGTGTTGAATAAGATGACAGGGAACGTCACCTTGAACCAGCACGCTACAGTTGCAGGCCACATCCACAAATCAAAGTGTGAGCACAATCAAAGTGTGAGATGCAACCAGGTAGAATAAAGCTACCTAGATGGACATGTTTCGAGTCGACAAACCTCCACTCCATCTTCCATCTCCTCGACTTTTTGCACCTAAAACTTTACACGCTAGCCATGACACATGGATATAGTCTGCGACCAAACACCAAGGGTCGTCGGAGGCATCAGAGCACTGATAAAACCGACGACCAAGTCGAGGGTACAACCGCCAGCACCAGTACGAGTACCAGTAGCACAACCGAAGGACGACACGAAACCCTCACAGACGAGCTAGAGGGCGAGTCAAGTACCGTCGATCCGCGCCTCGCAACCCCGGACACGCCCAGAGCGGCGGTGCACAATTCACCCACGCAAGACTCGAAGCAGGATGATTGGCAGCGACACTCACGCAGCATAGTCATGTCTTCCGTCAGTACTAGCGCAACTAGTACTACAACCAGGTATCGGATAAAGGGACCACCTGAAACATGGGAAGATATCCAAGCAGCTCGCAAGCGCGAAGAAGCAAGACGCATTGTAGAAGCGATTCGCATACGACGAGAACAGATCTTGCGTGGGTACGAAGAAGACCTGCGCTCGTTGCGTGCGCGGATCGTGGAGCTTCGTCGTGAATGCGATGTGAAAGTTGAAAAGGTGAGGAGGAAGTGGGAGCGAGATTGGGCGATTGAGCAGGGAGAGGTGGCGATGGTTGTAGAAGATGGAGAGGAAGAGGGGTTGTTGGTGGGTCCCAACGAGGGTGATGACTGGAAGATCACGAACGCGAACAGCAAGTTGGAGATCAACACGAACTACGTGCCCACGGAGACGTCGTCATTAAGCACTGACAATGACAATCACCAGCAGTGGCAGTGGTCATCCTGATCTGCACCACCTTGGTCTCGCTCCGAGAACAATTTCCAGCCAGCACCCCTCCAGAGAACCCAACAACAACAGCAGCACCTGTCGCAGCGGCATCAGTCACACATGGGAACATCCCCATCCTTGGCCCGGGGCATGGTGGGTCCTTCACGTCCTTCGCAAAGATTGGAACTGGGGGCGACGGAGGAGGACGACAACGACGACAACGAAAGCGGGCCGCCGGGGAAGAAGAAGACTCCGAGTCAGGGTCGGAAATCATCTCATAGTCGGCCTCATCACCCTCACCCTCAGCCGCTGAGGCGCCAACCAGCACAATTGATGATGATTCCCACGTCATCGCCATCGCATGACTTGCACACGTATGGCATGGCTGTCGTGGACCCTGAAATCTGTTTCAGTGAGACAGACGGAGACAAAGATTCAGAGATGGATGGGTGAACCCTTGTGATTGATGCACAGATGGACTACTCGTATTTTCTTGTACTGCCGCATTTTAGTGATTTTTGTACTCGAGTACTCAAGGTACAGTCAATATCACCTCCGAGACTTGGCCTTGTGACTTACAGGTCACTAAAAAGTAGTGAAAAGTGAGTATAAAGGTGCATTTCAAAGAAAGAAAAGGGAATAAAGGATATCCAATCGGCGATTAGAGACGGCAAGTGACCTAAGGTGGCTTAGTTCCCAATACGGCCAAAGCCGCCAAACACCCCAAATCGGGCCAAGTCGCGTCAACTCCCGTGCACTCTTCTTGATGTGATAACGGCCGTGCGGTACCACTTGGCACTAGCATGCCATGGCCATCATCCCACCCCATACTAATTGAAAAATGATCCGTGAATAGCAATTATAATAATAAAACCTGATGCATGATGTGCCACTCCTACGCGCGAACCACGCACCCCTAGAACCCCCCTTCCGAAGAGGAAAGAACTGCACGCACGCGCGGCGCGCGTCTTTCTACAGAAATATCGTGTGTGCACTTCCCGGCCTCGGCCTCTGAGCCGCCTCTTGTCCAACTCGGATAACCTAAATTGATGTGCCCTCCAGCGGTAAGCTTACCCGCTGATCCGCTCTTTTTTTCGAGCGTCGCGGTTCAGTTGCTCCTCGTGAGTTTCTTTTCTTTCGTAATAATTAAACTTGTGCCAGTGCTGAGGCTCCCCGCCGCCTACTGTAGTGGTTAGGTCATGAGTACGTTGGTCCGCCGTCGCCGTCGCCGTCGCCAGTTCAACCCATTGTCATAGATGACTAGCCTCGGATTCTGATCGAAGGTGCAGTATTAGGGTCGGTCCGCCAGACAGATTTTGTTATATGTGTGTGTGTGTGTGTGTGTGTGCAAGTTTGGCCGTTCAACTGTTGGGTCGAGCTGCGTTTGCCGGTGTGCCCTCCTTAAAAAAAAAAAAAAAGGATATCAGGCGCCCGTTCGGAGTCTCAGAGTCGGGCTGTTCGTTTGAATGCGTACTGCTCTAAAGTTGCGTATCTCGAAGATGTCTGACATTGTGCCAGTGAGTTACAGTCCCTGGTGCGCTCTCTGAGTCGTGACTCGGGTTCCCATCTTCCAGTGCAGCACGGATTGCTACACGCGCTGGATGACAACTTGAAGATGACTCACATTCAACATCCACTTTCCCGACCTTCCGCTCACCACCACCTTCCTGCTTTCATGGTTTACGCGTCTAGTTCATTCACCCGTGCTACTACTCATTTGGATAAACCCCATTAAGAGCCTAGATACATCTGTCGAACGAAGACTCAGAGGCCTAACCCTTTGGCTCCCCTGTATAATCACTGACTTGGTTCCAGCACCGTTGCCCAGAGTCCTTGAGCCTTGTATAGAGTTCGTTTGCCCTCATAGATACATGCATGCCCGTTCACGAATTCCTACAAGTTTCAAGGGAAACTCTGCGCAGACTGCGCTGTATACATGCCAGATCTTGGCAAGATCGCGATCATTACTTCAATTTCCTGCCCCCATTTCAATCAAGGGTCTGCTGTTTCGTCGCCGGCTCTTAGCCTGTGCCAGGAACGTCTTGTCCCTGGGCTGATGGAGCCCCCTGTCTCACTTAAATCTTACAGAAAATATATATTTGGATTAGCATGTTCCCGTCATTCCGAGCCTACAAACGAAGGTACATTTCAGCATTAACGCACCCCCCCCCAAAAAAAAAGCGATTGACGCGTCAAAGTATTTCAACAAGACATCCGCAAAAGGCCGGGCTTCGAGGCACAAACTCACGCAACCCAGCGGGTGAGCCGGGCCAGTCCATTCTATTCTGAGACAGAAAGATGCCAAGACAGAAAAAAATGCATGTTGATCGATCTTTCTGTATATCGTGCCTTGTGGCTTTAATTTCATTGATACTCACTACGCTTTAGAAAGAAAAAAACTTTCAAATGTTTTACCTAAAGTTCTTTCTTACTCCGGCTCAAGTTTCGTGCGATCATCGTCCAAGTCAAGTATTCGCCAATTTTTAATCATTATTGGAAATGGAAAGGGGGCATAACCTCACCCAAGAGGAGAATAGGTCGAACATACTATATATGTGTAGCACAGTGAGGTGCTGCAAATGACGCAACCCAAACTGACACCGCTGTCTGACCACCCGCCTGCCAGTGAGGATCATCCAGATGCCAGTGCTCCATCTCCGCGACTCAGGCTCTCCTGCCGATTCTTGTGCGTATACCACTTCAGCTTAGCTCTGCGGCTTGCAAGACCCACTCACCATATCTTCTGACAGTGGCACTCATGAAGTTTTGGCTCATCGTGACTGGTATTTACTTGTGGGTCCGCTATTAACAGCGATTACTGCGCTCCCCGGAATATCAGATCACTCAAGTCATCTCCCCAACTGACAGCTGGGAAGTTGTTACCAGTCTTTACTACGAGTGGAATGTCATCCGGGGACGTCAAAGCTATCAGTGCACGATATGGGTACGTGACGATAGGCCCTCACTTTGAATTTCCGCTGGAGGCCCTGGTCTGAATCTGTCCCTTCGATAGATTTACTCCCTTTCGCGCCTCGCCACTCTCATGGTCGTAGTCCTGAACCTGGTCTCTTTTACTGTTACGTCCCCACTTAACTGCCAGGTGAATGCAGTGCACCGCATCTACCTTTCTTACCCGCACTGACCTGCCACGATCCCACTGTCAAGGCAATGGTCACTTCCACTTGGGTGAGCATCGATTTCGTTCCCCCGATTTTTGATGAAAGAGCGTTACGTCTTGTTCCTATGCCTAGACTTTTGCCCTCCTAGCCCTTGGCGCAAGTTCGCTATTGATCGTGCTTCGCATGTCAGTTTTCTACGCTTCGGCACGACGACCATCTCCCCGAAGTATGTGCTTATAGAGCCGCCCTACAGCGTCGCCATTTGGAATAGTAATAAAGTAATTGTGGGCATCGCCGCTGGCGTATGGGGGGTCAACTTTGCACTCCTGTTAGCAGGCGAGTTTTCCCCGCTCAGCCTACTGTGAATTTGAATGCCAACGAGCGCGTTTTGATATCAGGTGCCGTCCGGGTAAGTAATCGGTTTCAATTTTTTGACCTATCTTCAATTATTCGTCTGTAGATTCGTGCTGTATGGTCGCCTGTCACAATGGCTTGCCAAATGATCAACGTTGAGACCAACAAACTTTCTATCTCCAGCTTGCTTGTCACGGACATTTTCCTGCTTCTCATCATGCTCGCTGGCTTGCTACGCTTTCGCCGTGGTCGTGGCGGCTCTCTTGATCTTTGGCGCTTCCTTTGGAAACAGGTTGGAGATAGCGGTTTCCCATTGATATGTCGTTGATTCACTGATACATTTGATTTCCTTGAGGGTTTTATTTGGTTCGCTATTGCCACGTTCGCAGACATCCCGCAATTGGTGAGGTCTGGCTATCTTTATCGTACATACCGGTTTCGCTCATCCCTGTTTTATACCGTAGGTGTTCCTGATTTTGAATCTGAACGGTAGTTCTTCCTTTTCGTTCTGATCTCTCAATGCAACGTATTGATTAAATTTGACTCGGCACTAAAAATGTTAGACGCCTTCGATCTGGTACGTCCTTTTTTTGTACTATTGGAGGTGGAGTTACTGGTTTATATGCCTCTCTGAAACAGATGTTCTTGATGCCCTCGCTAATTGCAATGACAATCGCTGCAACTCGGATATATCGCTCTGTGTCACATTTCGCTTCACCCCCCAGCACGTACGACTCGGAGATTTCTCCATTCGAATTGTCTACACGCTCACTGTGGTTTATGTCATCGTAGTGCAATTGGCTCCGAGTCAGGCAACACCTCCGAGTCCCGGCAAAGGAGTAGTCGTTTCGTATCGACTAATAAAGATACCGCCGTCGTACACATACCGTCCGATCGGTTGGAAGTGTCGGTGCACACAGCCTATGAGGAACATCCGATTTCAAAGCTAGCTGACAAGCCGCACGAACTCGGCTTCGAAGACAATACAGATACAGAGGACCGGGAGGGGGAAAAAATGAGTACGCTCTCGTCCGTAGTGGGAGCTGCTGTCTAGAAAACTGGCGATGAAAGGGGCACACTGGCACGCGATACACGTCCAGAAATACCCAACTCGTCGAACCGTCATCAACCACTGAAGGGACTTGGTAGTTCTGGAGGTGGACGTGGCAGCATTGGAAAAGAATAGGAACTTATGTACCAATACTAAATGTTATATTTTTTTTTTCTTCGAAAGCTGCCGAATGCCTCAGCGGCATATTTTTCATGGTATCTCGAAAGACCGAAAGATGAAAGACTCGAAATACTCGTGTGACTCTATGATCACGGAAAGTAATAGATAAGATGATTAAATGAAATCGAAACCGTCTTCTTCCGAGTCTGAGTCTTCTCCTCTCCTCTCCTCGACCAGTCGTGTGACGGTCCGAGACTCCGAGATAAGTTCCCCTTCTTACTGTCCACAAGCCGAGATGCTCTGTCTATAATTGCTGGCATTTGCCCAGTTATCAGGCTCTGTCCGGAAGATGGTCAACAGTCAAGCTAGTCAAGTCCATCGTCAAATCCCTCAACAAATAAAAGATTGGTATCCGATCGCAAGTTGCCGTCTCCAGTCACGTGAGGGTTACTAGTGGGTCCACAGCGCTCTGCCTTTCACATGATGAACCTTCCACAGCCCGATTGGGCGTCGGGGCTGGTTCAAGGCGATCCATTTACAATCAGAGGCATCTTGAGCGCGCCCTCACCTTCACGTCGGAAGAAGCTCTCCCCTTCTACTGTAACTTGCCCCCTGCCGATGGGGTCATCGAACAATCTACCCAACAGGTGCCGTCTCCTTCCGAATCACAATTGCCTTCTCCTCAGCAGCACCAACAATCGCAGGACATCTACGCATGGTCTGTACGCCATCTAATCCTTTTGGCCCGCGAACCTTCTCAGCTCGAGTATGAATGCTCCCCCATCTGGACCGTCGCCAAGACGGACTCCGGCTGATGAGAGTTTGTTGCACTCCAGTATCGCGAGAATGGACTCGCGTCGTGACCAATGGTTCCGGGCCAGTCGGTCGCTATGGCCATGTCATGGCGATTGTTGGTTCCAAGCTCTTTGTATTTGGTGGTCAGATCAATGGGGAGTTTCGGAATGATATGTGGGCATTTGACTCAAACTCTCATACGTTCACCCCATTCCTGTTCAAAGTCATTTGACACAATATATTCCGCAGTAAAATCGAAACCTTTTTGGGAATCATATGAGCCCGCACCCAGAAACGAGAAGTCCCCACGAAGGACCGGACATGTATCGGTAACCTATGGCGACCACACCATCATGTTCGTCGCCCCGTTCCCTTGCCCCCTCTCTATCTTCGTTATAATAGTTCGTAGATTCGGTGGTACCGGCGGCCAATGGCACTATAACGACACCGGTCGTTCGATGTTTCAACGCGAAAGTGGACTGAGCTACAGTGTACTAGGTTTATTCCCACTCCCCGTGAAAGTCATGCTGCTGCCCTCGTCGATGATGTTATGTATGTCTTTGGTGGGCGTGGCGTCGATGGAACCGATCTGGGTGACCTGACTGCCTGCAAGCTATCAAGTAGTGGCACAGTTGGAGCATGAGCATATCACGGAACTTGACCAGCTGCTGTCGGAAACGCTTGCTGCGCAGATCGAGCAGGACCGGCGCCTTGCGCAGCTGACTGACGAGCTCGCACTGAAGAGTGCTCTACTTGAACAGGCCGAGACGAATGCCGCAGAAGCAAGGAGGAGTGCGGAGCTGGAGCGACGCGAGAATACAGATCGACTACTCGTTCAAACATCACTGGTGAAGCAGAAGGACGCAGAGCTTGGGAGACTGCAGGCGAAACTTGACGAGTTGCTCCTATCTCACGTCCAAGATGTGCGCGCGCTTGACCAGGCTCGAAGTGCATTGCAGAAAGCAACATCCCGCACTGCCGACACGGATGCCAACGCCGACAAGTACGAGCGGAGTCGACATGCATGCGAACAGGTTGCAAAATACGAAACGGAACTTGCTGAAGTGCGTGTTGAGCTGGAGGCGAAGAAGTCCGAATTGAAGACAGTCCGTTCACGGCTCATGAGCGCCGAGAATGGTTGGGTTAAGAGCAGGGCAGAGGCAGAGACATTGCGCGCGCAGATTACAGCAGGTGTCGTCAATAAGGATGAGGAACGAATCACGCTTAGGCTTATGGAACGCATGAAATCTATGGAGGCTGAGCGAGAAAAGCTTTGAAATGATGGAGTGTCGAAACGAGGGATGAAGTGTGTGTTTCAATCGGACTGTGATCTTACTCGGTATCTAACTTACTATCCCTAAACACAGATCTGCATCAAGACGATATATTTGTACGCCAAATTAGCACGACGCTAGCCATTTATTAAAGGCGCTGTTCGGTTAAAATAATCGATTTTTACAATGGAATGAGCGCTAAGTGCTACAGTAAGTCTCTGTAATACTGTATTACAGCCAATCACAGTCACAATCCGGATAAATAATCCGAGATTATTTTAACCGAACAGGGCCTAGGTGTGCTGTCTCGGGAATACATTGTGGAATGGTCACCAAGAACAAGGGTCTTCGATTTTGGTTGAAAACGGAGTCTGTAGGTCGGAAATTTTCTGTGCAGATTCCGAGACAGCGCAACTTAGTTAGGCCCTGTACTAGTATCATGGATGCTAACGTTTGTCACCGCCAAATTATCATGTCACTTGACAGGCACAGTCTGCTAGCTGACTGACATGATCATTTTGGCGGGTGACAGACTAGTCTGTCAATGTTAACAGCCCGTCCGTTCAGGACCTTAGTAGAATTTTCCAGTCTCACTATCCCGAGTGTGAAAGGTGCCGAGACACGAAGATACAGATCCCCCATCTAAAAATGCAAGTAATTTGACTTTCTCGGGAAGTGTATTGCAAAGTGCCTGTGATACTGTGTGCGATGCCTCGTGGCTCTAAATTATAAAACATTCGCTTCACTCTGAAACAAAGACCAAAAAACTGCTAAGCGTTGAGAGGTGTGTGGTTTCTCCCGCTTTGCCTGAAGTTCCCCATTCCGATTTGAGGTCTCACCGCATCATCCCAAGTTTCAGTCCTACGATCGTCATCAAAGTCACGGGCACACTGGCACACTCAGGGCCTACCATTTTTAATCATTACCGTAAGGGATAACCACGTTCAAGAGGAAAACAATCAGGCATATATATATGTAGCACACACAGGTGCTACAAATGTCGTGATTCATCCGAACCGACTCCCCTTTCTGGCCACTTGACTGCTACCAGGCTACTTGTAAGGATGCCAATACTCGCTCTTCGCGACTCTACTAGTGAATCCACGGCCGACGCGAATGACTCCCGTGTGTACACCATTTCAGCTACGCTGAAGATCTACTGAACGTGTTTCCTGATAGTAATGGTCATGAAGTTCTGGCTTATTGCGGACGGTATTTTCATGTGAGTCTGCTAGTACTAGTGACTAGTATCGCTCTCGGGAGTACCAAGTAAACGTATTCAAATCATCTCCCCATCTGACAGCTGGGAGTTCATCACCACTCTTCACTTCGAGTGGAGTTTCATCCGAGGACGTCAACCCTATCGATGGGCGGTATGGGTACGTGACGATAGCCTTACTTTGAATCTCCTCAGTCTAAATTTGACCCTCCCATAGATCTACTTTGTTGCGCGCTGGGCCACCCTCGCGGTCGTAATCCTTGACCTGGTCTCTTTCAACATCACGTCCGAAATTAACTGCCCGGTACGTGTGATATGTCGCATCTACTTCTCTTCCGCGCATTTATTGGTTACGATCTGGAGGCTTGGGTCCATTCTATTTGGGTGAGTATACATTTTGCTCCCGTGACCGTGACCGCTGATGAAAGAGCGCTTTCTCCTGGCATTCGTGTCCCTAGATTTTTGGCGTACTGGGCCTTGGCTCAGGTTCGCTATTGATCATGCTTCGCATGTCAGTTTTTTATCCTTCCGTTTAACGGCCATTTCCCCGAAGTACGTGCTCATAGAGCCCTTCAGCTTTGCCATTTGGAACATGCATAAAGGAATTGTGGCCCTCTCCGTCGCCGTATGGTTGACCGATATTACACTCATGTTAATATGTGAGTTCCACCCCTCTATCCTGTGAATCCATGCAAACGTGATTTGGTATCAGCTGCCGCCCAGGTGAATGATCTTTTTCAATTCTTTTGGCCCTCTGGCCTTATCCATCCCCAGATTCGCACTGTATGGGACCCTTTGAAAATGACCTGCGTTGTTTTAAACATTGAAAACTGCAAAGCTTCTCTCATCGCTTTGCTTGCCGCCGACGTTATTTTGCTACTCGTCATGCTTGCTGGCTTGCTACGCCTTCGCCGTCGGGGTGCCGGTTCTCTTGACCTTGGGCGTCTCCTTTGGAAACAGGTGGGACAAGAGCGGTTCTAGTTGGCTGTGATATTGTTGATCCACTGATACGGCATTTGATCTTCTTGAGGGTTGCATTTGGTTCGCTATTGCCACCGCCTCAGAACTCCCGCAAGTGGTAAGCCTAGCTTTATTATGCATATTTTTTCCCCCCGCTTATCCCCGTTTTACGCCGTAGCTGTTCATAGTTATGAATGTGAATGGTAAAATGGTAGTCTCTCCTCTCCCCAAACAGCATATTGATCAAACTTGACTTGGCTCTAAATGTCAGATGTCATCAGAATGGCACGTCCTTTTTTGTGTTACTGATGGCGCAGGCTACTGATTTCTTTTGCGCCGCCTCTTGACACAGATGTTCGTGATTCCCTCAACGATTACTATGACAGTCGCTGCGACTCGGCTGTATCGCTCCCTGACAAATTTTGGTTCGCCCCCAAACACGTACGATATTTTTTTTCATTCGATCTGTCTTCAAGCTCACTGTTGTCTATATCATAGAGAATCAGAAACCGCTCAAAGGAGAAACCGCTTTATGTCGAATTCTATGCATTCCTCTGTCGTGCACAAACTCTCCGACCAATTGGAAGTGACAGTGCATACCGCTTATGAGGAGCATCCAATGTCGCATAAGACACAATGTGACGCATACCCAGGTTCAGATGGACAGCTGGCCAATAACTTAAAGCCGGACCAACTCAGCGTGGATGGCAAGGTCACGGTAGAGGGCCGCGAGTTGCCAGTGAAAAATCGACTCGGTGACCCGGAACGTATAGGTGGCTGAGTGGAGTCAGTGGACTTAGCTTCGGCAGTTTGGGGGCGTGTGTGATCAGCAGTAGATGGCGATGGGAAGTCGTACTATGTACCATGATGCTGGATGACACTACTGTAAAGATTCGAGATACCCGCGGGGTCTTCAGATTCACGGAAAGTACTAACTTGAAAGTATGATTGAATGAAGTAGCGTAAAAAACATCTCTGAATTTTCATCCTTCTTTCACAAACATGCCGCGAAAATGTCTTTTCCCTGTTCTCAAACATAGGTAGGGCGGCCGTGAGGTATCCAGTTGGCTCAAGTCTTGTCGATTGCAAGTGCGTCTGCTGTGGCCAGTGGTCACGTGAAGGGCCAGTCATCGGCGCAGGGCCGCTGCTGGCCGGCCTCCTCTACCTTACCAGCATTTTAGGAGCATGTCCTCCTCTCGTTTTCTCCCGAATCACAATCAGTCCCCTCAGTAACATGAACAACTGCGGCCTATATACCAATGGTCTGCACACCACCTGAACCTTCCGCCCGTATCCCGGACCGTTCTCAGTGAGGATGCGACTGTCACCGACTCACCGTCACTATCCTGGCATTTCCCCGACATGGTCATGCAATGATCTATATTTGTTCTCAAACCGGGAATTTTCTGCAACTCTCCTGCAAATCGGCTGAAAGATTCCAGCCCACGCGTCAGACATGCCCCTGCTCGCCTTCCGAGTCGCCGGTAATATCATGTTGATTCGAAGACGGAATGACGGATTTCGGTGACCAGAATGCGAATTATGAGATCCACGATGATTCACTTTATCTGCTCGACCTCGCCACGTCAGGCTGAGGTCTTTGATGTCAAGCTCCAGCCGATTAGAGCTTGTTGTGCTCCAGTATCGCGAAAGTGGACCCACGTCGTAGTCAAAAATCCCAGGACCGCCGGATCGTTATTATATGGGCACTTGATTTGAAGTCTCGTATGATTGTCCATCACTTTCTCTGAGCCATTTTTGACTCGATATTTCCGTAGTAGAAACGGAACCTGTCTGAGAGTCATATGATGCCGGAGATGACACTAGGAAGCCCTTTCCAAAGGGCCTATCATGCTTTAGTATCCACCGGCGACCCTATCACTATGTTCGCTCCCCTCTCACTTTTGTCCTCTCCCCTTGTTATAATGCTTTGTGGATTCGATGGTCCTGGTGCCGGCGGTTATTACAAAAATAACGCGGCGGCGGAGATAACCTCAAGCGATCACCACCCTGTTTCAGCCTAGTGAGCCTCACTATTCCAAGCGAGGCAGATGCCGCTGCCCGAAGTGCATACAAAACAATCAATCTGAGTTAGCCAGATACTGTGTTTCAATGTGGATGGTGCCTCGTGACTCTAGCGCAAAACCGAGAAAGAAAACTTCAAGTGAAGGCAGGTGGATCATATTACCGTAAAGGGTCTAACCTTCGCTCAAGGGAAAATGGTTGAACAGACATACAGTATGTCTAGCACGTTAAAGCGCTGCAAGACCCCCCTGTCTGGTCACTTACATACTAGTACCAAGGATGCTCGCTCTCCGTGACTTCACTGGGCCCGTGACTGCCAGTGGCGAATCCAGTGTGTACACCACTTCCAACCCAGTTCTGGAGCTTGGAAAATCACTAAGCATGTCTTCTGACAGTGGTGCTATCAATAGCGTGGCACATCATAGCTGGTATTTACATGTGGGTCCGCTAGTTGTGATTATTGTCGTGTCATTCTCCGAGTCCGGGATATCGCGTGCTCAAGTCATCTCCCAACTGGCAGCTGGGAGTTTGTCACCAGTCTTGACTACGAGTGGGATGTCATTCGAGGACGTCAAACCCATCGATGGACGATATGGGTACGTGACGATCAACCCTTACTTTGAGTTTCCCCAGTGTGAATTTGTCCCTCTGATAGGTTTACTTTATTACACGCTGGTCCACCATCACGGTCGTAATTCTCCTCCTGATCTCCTTCAACGTCAAGTCTCCAATGAACTGCCAGGTGCGTGCCCTATCCCGCAGATAATTTTTGTTGCGCGTACTGACTCGCCACGACTCCAAGGCCTGGGTCTGGACCAGCTGGGTGAGCATTCATCCGTCTGGCTCTCGTGACCTCCTATGAAAGATCGTTTCTTCCTGATCTCTTGTCCCTAGGGTGCTGCCTTCCTGGGCCAGGGCCCAGGTTCGCTATTGCTCGTGCTTCGCATGTCAGTTTTCAGCGCTTCTGTGCGATAACTACGCTCCCAAAGTATATGCTTATGGAGAGCTTCAGCTTCGCCTTTTGGAATAGGAATAAAGGAATTATGGCTATCGCTGCTACTATATGGATGGCCAACGTTTCACTCCTGTTACTAGGTGAATTTTCCCCTGTATCTCTGTCACGTTGAACCCCAATGAACATGCTTGGATATCAGGTGTCGTTCGGGTAAATGATCGTGTTCAATCATTTCTTGTTTTTGCCTTATCATGAGCAGATTCGCTCTGTATGGGACCCTGTGGTAAAATCATGCATAGTTACCGACGTTGAGATCTGCAAAATCTCTATGGTCTCCAATTTTGTCGCCGACACTATTCTGCTACTCATCATGCTCGCTGGCTTGCTAAGCCTTCGCCGTCGTGGTAGAGATTCTTATGAGCTCTGGAACCTCCTCTGGAAACAGGTGGGACATTGGTGGTTTTCGTTGGCTGTGTTATTGACCCACTGATGCATTTGACGTTCATGAGGGTGTCATTTGGTTCGTTGTTGCCACTGTCGCAGAATTCCCTCCAGCGGTAAGTCTGGCTAGCTTTATTGTACCCGAGTAATATACTGATCTCCGTTTCACACCGTAGGTGTTCATGATTTTGAATTTGAACGGTAGTCTTCATTTCCTCTCCGATCTTCCAATGCAGCATACTGATCGGACTTGGCTCGGCTCTGATTATCAGATGTTCTAGACATGGTGCGTCCTTTTTTGTGCTACTGATGGCGGAAGCGATTGGTTTCTCATGAAGCCGTCTTTTAAACACAGATGTTTTTGTTTCCCTCGCTTATTATGATGGTAATCGCTACGACTCGGATGTATCGCTCTCTCCAATACTTTGCTCCCCTCTCCAACGCGTCGTACGATCTTCTTCCAATCAATTCTTCTCCACGCTCACTGTGGTCTATGTCATCTTAGTGCAACAGACTCAAGTGATGACCAAAAAACTGGGAATAGTAGTTGTCGCTTTGTGTCGAGAACTAAAGGTTCTTCCATCATACGCATACCTTCTCACCGATTGGAGGTGGCAGTACACACAACATATGAGGAGTATCCAATGTCCGAGTCGCAGATGGACCACTGTAGCTCATATCCCGACAAGCCACGCGAACTTGACATCGATGGCAACTTGCCATGTAGAGGGTTGTGAGGGTGACTGCCTCTGAAGAAGCTGCTGACTGGTAAGCTAGCGATTCCTTTCATAACGCACATAATGCACTAGCCCACGCCGTACCTGCAATCAAAGGTTCTACAGGGAATATTAATTGTTGCGAGCGGAGCGAAGCAATTATTAGCTGAAGGGCTAATTACCCCCAAAAAACAGGTACAAATTCTCGCCGCCTTTTCAAAAAAGACCCGTATATAAATCGACTGTAACTCGTGCAGTACATCAATCTCTCCATAACTTTGCATGTATATAGCTTGTGTCCGAATACTGTAGTAGTACATATCACTATCCAAAAATCAATGCATTTTAAGCGCGTTCATGGTGCTTTTATGCCTTAACAGTGATTTTTGCTTGCAGATCTTGTGTCTGGCAGCTCAACGCGAAGACGTGTCTTGTTTCTTAGTGCATTAGTTTGACGGGTGGATTAACCACGTGATACATCGGAGTATCACATGCATACCGGCCCGGTTTTGCTGTGCGGCGCGACCGCACGTCTTGCTCAACTCTACCGCACACTTGCATTCAATACTGCTATATTTACCTTTACGATGTCTCTTGCAACTCTTGTGAACGGAGCAGATTGCGGTCCTTTAAACCCTCTTCAGGGTCTCACCAAGAACTTGGACAGCGACCGTGGATTGCAGCAGGTGCACGCGACTGGCAATGTATATCCATCGTTGCGTTCGATGTTGACGAACATTCTTACAGGACTACTTTGGGGTCAATAGGGCTGGTCCTTCGCGAGGCGTATGCCTATACTTGCCCGTGTTTCTCGTCCGTTCCCTCTAACTTCGCATTCGTCATGGACAGGTATTCCGTACGGCGCAGACAGTACCTTCGAGCTTTGGGGAGGATGCTACGCGTTTCTTCTCTGCAAGTCAAAGAGCGTCTCCATTCCCCCCCTTAGCGCAATCATCGTTTGACTTGAACGCGCTTCGCTCGACCCTCCCTGCACCAGCAACCACTTCTTCCGGGACACACACACCTTCCCCTTTGCTCCCTGACCAAGCGCCAGCCTCTTCGTGGGCCACGCAGTTCCTCACGCACACCTCTAAGCCCCAGGTAGCCAAGTCGCTTCAGCCAGCCACCCCTCAGCAACACCCAGGTCCTTCAACGCGGGAGCAGTTGTTCCAACCATCGTTCCCGCATAGTGCGTCATACCCTGCTTTTTCTGTAACCGTCGTGCGAATGCTCCTTTTTTTCGCAGCTCTTCAGCCTCAACTACCTATGCGCGAGATGTCGCATATATCCAGTTTTGCACATCTCCCTCAAACAACTACCCCTAATTTTCATTCGGGCTCTCAAATAGACAGTACGCTACAAGGCTTTCTTTGGCCCCCAATACAACCTGACCATGTGCAGATAAGAAACTGCAAAATGCGTTTTCGTCTCTTGAAGGGCAGACCTCTGTTGGGTCGACGTCGGAACTTGAGTCTTTGGCTGAGTCCGCTGCATCATCTCCTGAAGCCGATCTATTGGCTCGGACAGCTGGATTACTAGTCCAGTCTGTTGACCACGAAACGAACCCCAAGTTTGCGAACAGTCAGTTTCTTGGGCTTATGAAGCAGCTTCGGGATCGACAGGCCATCGTTGAAGGGAACGATATCGTCGCCGCTTCTCCTGAAGGGCAGATGCGGGAGACACATACGATATTTGCGGATCTCAAAGGCAAAGGGAAGGCCGTTCCCTTCTCTTCCACAGCCATCCATGACCTGGGAGTCTCACAATCACATATCCCTTCATCAGTCCCTCGCCCATCCGAGCGGGCTACACCTATCGAATCTGAAGATGCGAACGATGCTTATTTTCGCCAGGACAACGAGGACTATATTAATTATTGGAAGGCGCATCATGCCCCTGTATCCCCTCTAGTTACCTCGTCTCAGGACTGGCAACAGTTGCATCATGATTGGGAGACATTTGAAGCGACAACCACAGGTGTAAAGCGACTCGCAGAATATCAGTTTCAGCCCAGAAACCCGTACCTACTTGGGGATCGATCTCACAACCACGTCATGCATGGTGGGTCAACGCAAAGGCATTTATTCTCAGAGGTTGGTACTACTTCCGGCACTCTCTTTAAGTTTCAAATGTCATTTTTCTGCTCTACAGAGTGTTCTAGAGATGGAGGCGGTTGTGCAACGAGATCCAAGCAACGCGCGAGCGTGGTACGAGCTAGGTGTCAAGCAACAAGAGAATGAGCGTGAACAGCAGGCTATTTCGGCATTGCAGCGCTCGCTAGAGCTCGACCCCACTCATCTACCCTCGTGGCTCGCCCTTGCTATCTCATACACCAACGAGGGGGATCGTCACGGAACTTATGAGGCCATCCAGAATTGGATCAAATACAATGAGGCATATCGCGATATTGTAGATACACATCAAGCGGGTGACGGCGGGGAGTCAAACGGCACCGACCAATTCCAGAAGTTAATCGGTTGTCTCATCGCCATGGCCCGCGGTCTTTCTCGGCCAGGTACGGGCGGCGATGATGAGGTTGACGCAGACGTCCAAATAGCCCTTGCCGTCTTGCTCAATACCAACGAGGTACTGTAACGTATGCGGCCGCCGGCCGCTACTGTCGATCATCATCACTGATAGCGACTTAGGACTATAGCCGAGCCCAAGATTGCTTTCGTACGGCATTGTCCGTCAGACCTGGAGTATGTAGTGTTTCTGGGCATATCGGCGTAATCATTGAATGCTGTGACTCTTCCTAGGATTGGTTACTGTATAATCGAGTTGGCGCGACACTTGCCAACGGCGGTCGCGCAGACGAGGCCCTGTCTTATTACCATCGGGCTCTAGAAATCAACCCTGCTTATATAAGGGCCAGGTGATGTTCACTTCCCCTGCACAAGTCAGGGTCTGCTAACCGTCCCGACCTCCTCATATCTCCTAGGTTCAATCTGGGGATCTCATGCATCAGCTTGAAGGTGAGAAGGGCGATTGCAGTGCATTCTCGCATTCGCGTACCTAACCGACTCACAGAGGCATGAGGAGGCGGCTCAATATATACTAGACGCCCTTGTCCTGCAAGACAGTGATGGCCTCCCGGGACCTCGGGATAATCGTGGGGTTACTTCTGACGCGCTATGGCAAAGCCTGAAATCGTGTTGCCTCCACATGGAACGGTCAGATCTCGCGGCGATGTGCGATAAACAGAACCTCGAAGGTCCGTTCGGTTAATCCGCCGGCTCATGCCTCGAGGGGTTAATCGATGCTTACGAACAAAAATAGGCATAAGAAATCAACTCTTCTTAGAAGTGCGGCATTCAGATGGGGTTGGCTATATGTGAAGTACAGGAAGGTAGTTTAACTCCTTGGCGATGTTCGTCACGACTCCCGAGTACAGTACTGAATATATGACGCTTCTGACCCCCGGAAAGAATAACACGTGAGACCAAACAGTCCAGAGGTGATTGCGTGCTTTGCGCAGAATCTAACCCATCCGACCTTCGTGGGACGGTCATCGGTCGAAAAGTGGAATTGAAGGCCAAGATAACTGACCATACAGTTGTCATCTGCGGCGCAGCTCACGTTAACTAGTCACCCCCAGTCTTTCTTCCCTCGCTTCGCGCCTCCGCTTCGCCTCGTCTGTGACATGTACCGCCGCAGCTGGTGGCTGAGGTGGGGGACACTGCCTGCTTGTGACAGTAGCGCTCGAGTTTGGGCTTTTGACGCCCTCAGCCTGCTTCTTGGCGAGCACGTTGCGCACGTCTTGGACATCTGCATCGCTCATGGCGATGAGTGTAGGGTTTCGACGGATCATCCGGGGTAGGAGAGAGACAATTGGAAACAAACAAACAGCGGCAAGACCGTCGAGCACAGGAAAGGGTCGCTGCAGTGCCAAAGCTGTGACCTGCGCCGCAGTTCCAAACAAAGGCGATTACGTAAACACCAAATACGACTGTCGTCGAAAGCCCTCAAAGTCAAGTTGCTTGCGCAACGACCTCTTCACACTCAGACACTCAGACACTCCACTCCCTCCTAAAAGCCCTCAAACATGGATACCGCCATGCGCGCCGTCGATACCATCAAATCATTCCGGGTAAGTTTTTTCTTTTCGTTGTTGAATCGGAAACTGGATAAACGCTGACGTACACTTGGGACGACTCGAACCAATCTAAACGTAGGAGACTCGCCTTAGCGCATTGCGTCCCCCTTCTGAATTCTTCGACCATAATCGCCTCTCGCGACCTGCCGACTTCAACCAGGCGGTGTCGGTATGACGCTTTTTTTCGTCAATTGCGGGTGCACTGACTGATTTGAAAAATCTGCGGAACAGCGTATATCATACAATACCCGCTATTTCTCTGGTACTTCACTTGTTCCACCTCTCGTCTTTTTTATACTGCGAGTTTAAGACGATTCATTGATCGTTATACTCCTACAGGAAACTATGGGCTCGTTATCGCCGTGTTGGCTGTCTACGCATTGTGGGTGTTCGCACCGTTTCCGGAGTCACTACTATGAACTTACCCATTTCACCTCATACGTTGTCTTCTTGCTGTGGGTGCGATTTAGAATCACGAGCCCGCTGCTACTCATCTCACTTGGCTTTCTCATCGGCGGCTTTACGGCCATCAACAAATGGGGTGAGTGATCTTTCCCCTTGCCCCCTCTGCCCTTCCTTCTGATCGTTTTTGTCCCTTTCTTTGTCACATCACACAGCCCCGGAGCCAATGCAAGTGGGTGATCACGTCGTAACACAAAAGTCCCTTTATACGGGACTTTTTGTCATCGGTCTGCCCCTCCTTTGGTGGTCCTCGCCACTCGGCACGTTCTTTTGGCTCGTCGGTGCCTCGGGCGTGCTCATCTTTGCGCACGCCAGCATGATTGAACCTGGAGTGGAAAGCGAGTATGCAGCCGTCGAAGATGGGGTGTGAAATGTGTTGGCCGCGCTTTGTTTTTCAACAACCTCGACCAGGGTAATGATGATGACGGACGAATTATTACGCTATGTCAAATAAAAGGGCGCCTAATTAACATTTTCTATTCCCCACACCCATCTGTTCCCGTACCGGTTTTAGGGATACTCCAACCACCATCCGCGCTGATCGCACGTCCATACAATGGTGAAAGCAATAACCAGGTCGTGTCGACGATGTAATATTGTCACGGACAAAGGGAACAGGCCCAACGTTGTGTCGAAAGTTCTGGTCGTGTGTTTCACACCTTGAGCCCTATGCATAAGCGGTACTGGAAAATCTACAGGGCTAGCCTTATTTGTCCGGTCCACGTCCGGTCCGACTACCCACACATGTTTCAGTTGTTCGAATCCTTTCACCGGACACTCGTCGGGGTACCTTGTTTTAGTGATAAACTGCTAAAGCGTTCCTAGAAACCAGAAAACGTCCATCGACGACCAGGTGTCATTTCATTTACTGTAACACCACTTATAACGGTATCTTAATTTCGCAACGCAAAATTGGAAAGAAAGAAAAAAGTAACAATTCTGAGGTTTTATAAAGCGAGCGGTGGGATCATAGGTACGTGCCTTGATGGATCATCATGCGAGCCAGCTAGGATCAACTTGAAACCAGTCTAACCCCTCTGGGCAGTAGTAGCAGGGTCATCATATCGAAAGAAGCCCGAACAACACCGCGCCACTGGCACCCCGACATATCACCCCGTGTCATCTAGCCAGAACGAGTGCATAAATCCCGCAACATAATCAGACTATATTTATTCATTCAAAAACTAGCATCGTATCGGCATAATTTTCGCAGTCTCTGAACACCTAGTAGTAGTACACTATTATGAATTTATGATCCACTGCCAATCAGCCAAATCATGAGAGCCAATGAGGACGCAGTAGATAATTGAATTGACCAATGAGAGAGCGAGAACCGACATCATAGCTGAGTTTTTAGTTCCCTGCGGCGCGTGACCAGCCTGAGGTGCGCTACTCGCTCAGTTTGCTCGTCCCTGCGGTGATTGCACTGGCAGTGGGGGGGCGCACTTTCTTTTGATAAACACTTGGTTTGAACTTTTTATTATTATTATTATTATCTTCCGTCTGCTCCTTCAATTCGTGAGCAGGGACGCTGACCATTCATTCCGATATATAAGAAACAAACGGAAAACTTAGCCAGGCAGGCACGTAGTACTGCATGTTCTGATCATGTACTATACTGTACATTTACAGTACTTCAGTTACGGAATTATTTCGAAGGCAATAAGAGCCGATCCCGGATTCCCGGGCCCTCCCCGCATTTTCCATAGCATCGTCCCATCAACATTGTACTAGTAAGTTATCAAATATCAATGCATCAACCACTGGCAATCGAACATAAGCGACCACTAACTTATTTGTAAAACCGACTGAAAGACAATGAAAGCTGTGCGATTTGCATGATGACTGGATTACTTGTATTGTGGATGACTGTATAGCACTGGTAGCCGAGGGCCCTGGCAACATCATCCATGATTTACGGACGTCCGCGGACGTCTGTGGCTATGTCTAACCTCAGACAGACATTACAATACAGTAAGTTAGCTGACAGTCGAGGATTTATTTGACTTTGATAGCAGAGTTTGTTTTGTGGGTTACGTTGGATGGCTGATGTGAAAACTCTCGTTTCCTTTGAAATCAGCTCCCCACAATGCCCGATGAGTCCCCCGCCCGCTCATCAGCCATCCATCACACCAATAACTTTTTTTGGGAATTAGATTGGATAGGGGCCACACCGCACTAGTTTCTACACTACTAGTGTTGGGCTATTCGGCATCCCATCATGTGCGGTTGTGCTTCTCATTCTTGACCCACCTTCGATGCTGGATCATAAAAGTTGCTTGTATGTCATGGGTACATCAATACGTTCCGGGTATCCAGTTTGTGATGATGACAGATACTCATAGATTTCTCTTCATCCGCAACACCAGCATACACCGTAATAAATAAAATGCACGAGCCCTTTCCCATATCTCTTCCTGAAATGGAAGTGAAAGAACAAAAGAAAAACACTGTGGGATTTACATGCGAGAATAGAAGGTCTTGGATGGTTTGAGACTTGAAATGAGTGCGAAATCATAATGATATCGAAGATAAGGCAAAATGGCAGAGAAGTAGTACACAAATTTCAAAATCTAAAGTAGCGGAAGCCACTGGCCTGTTAATGGATCAGCGTCACGTTCATGCAGAAACAACAGCCAGAAGGACACACCTATAACAAGACTCGGCAAATCAAACAGATCGCGACGAATATGGAAGCAGAACGTTGTAGGAACGGGCGTTCCATCAGGTTTCAATAACACACAATGTGAGTAGACGGATTGGGCTGTGTTCTCAAACGCATGCGTCGCGAAATTCTCCCAGTACTCCACAGCCGACTGATTTTCAAATAGCTAACGTGACGAGTTGTGGCGTGAGCATATTCATCTCCGCCAGACGCTCAATGTACTCACCTCCCAGATATATTTCTTAGTACCCAATAATTCCTCTTTGCTCCAATGCGTGAGCATAGAGAATTCAGGCCCAACGAGGCATATTTCGCCTGTCCGTCGCCATACGACAGTGGGTGTGCCGCTGTATGATATGAGTCTATTCAATTCCTGACAGGTGGCATGGCGCCCAGGTCAACAGAGGCACGAACTCAACTCGTTGCCACTTACGATCACGGATCGTTGGACGCATTTTTCAACAAAGATTTCGTCCTCCTCAGAAAATGGCATTTGGAGGGCTATCATGGATGGCCGAAATATGGCGAGAGCTCGCACTATCCGTAGGATCTCGTTCTTCTCGAACCTTAGAGCATAATCAGTGATCATGAGACCCAATCACTGGGAGTCTTTGAAACATACCTAAAAGGGAGAACCTTCATCAAAAAGTGATAACCTTCGGTATAGTCATACGGCTTCGTGATGCTTTGATACACTTCCTCAGCGGTCTTAGGACCAGAAAATTCAAGCCCGCTGTCAATGAGGATAACGAGATTGAGTTGAGTAATGAGATATCAAAGATGACTAATACACCTACGCTGATTCAGCGGACGAAAGTGGCCAACGGAGAGCAAGTGGATTCAATGCTGACTGTGAGGGTGACATCACGGAACTCGCTTGAAGTACGGGTGTTGTGAACGAGTCCTGCGGAATATGAGCAGATGATGACGTGGCACTACTGTCGGGGTCGATCGATGTAAAAGTCTGGCTAAGAAAGTCGGACGAGGAAGGAGATCCTGAGCCTGGCTGTGAGCGGTCGATGGAAGGAAGAGTTAATTTGTTATCTTCGGAAATGGTCTGAATGCCGCCTACTGTGACCAAAGGTGAAGGGAGGTAGCCGTTCGGCTCAGAAGGCAGTAATGAGTTGCCAGGGGCACCGGTCCAGGAGGCGAGGTACTCTGATGAAGAAGTAGAGAAGGGATGGACGGAGGGCGGCGGAGAGGCAGACGAATGTGAATCAGAGGTTGGATTGCTTTCGGGAGAAGGATTACCCAGTATTGCAGTAAGGATGGAGTACTCGAGGTTGGCAGCTTCAGAACCGAAGGTGAAAGATGGAGTGATGAGGGGCGTATTGGATAACGAGTTTTTTGCGGTGAAGCCGTCCATGACTGTAAATAAACTGGTTAGACGAGAAATGAGGCCATAGTGGTAGAATTGTTGCATGCCTGCAGGGATCTTAGGGGTGGGCGGTTGGACTTGAGCTGGTGGGGATTTGCTGTTAGCGGAGCCGGTTTTCTGCTTTTTGAGAAGTTCTATTTAAAGGGTCAGATATAGCGTTCTATTAAGAAGCGAGTGACCAACCAAGTTCGGTTTCGCCCAACAGATATTTCGCACGCTTTCGATGACCCTCAACGCAAGAGTCCGCCATCCCACGCTTAGTACAGCGTTGACAAGGACGGGCTAAGAAATCATGCAATTACGGTTGGCCAAAATAGTCAAAATTAACATCAGAGGATACACACCATCGTCACAGGTCAGATGGGCCCTCTGGCAATGGATACAAGCCCTCGCAGCTTTCTTCTTCTTAGGGACATCCTTCCGCGCGATTCTAATAGGACCTGTTGTACGCAGGGGACCGATCCATGTCACTGGCGGTGTCCTTTTCCTGGCGTCGTCGCTTCAGAGACGAAGATGGGGGAGTAGAGGGTACCGAAGCTCGAGTAGAACTTGTGGGCTCAGAGGAAGGCCCAGGGATGGTGAAGGATTGAGGAGGCTCAATGACGGTCATTGGAGAGAGCGATGTCGGGTTGATAGTATGGAGAGGAAGGGGTATTGACATGAAATGGAGAGGGAGAAAGGAGAGGCAAGGACGGGCCGGTGATTAGGAGGACTTATATAGAGGATTGAAACAAACGAGGTCAGAACAGTTGGAGAGAGCACGGTTGAGCGCTCAGAGAGGTGAGCTCGCCTGACATCTAGGCTGAAGATCTCCGCATCGGGCTCTCCGACCCGATTGGCGCCCGTCCACCCCCGTCCCGCGGCCCCTTTTCGGCCCACGGATATCATCTAGATCAAATGATCTGCCCTAGAATTCCGGCATCCCCGTCTCAGTTTGGCAAGTACCCACTCATGGAGCTGACCCTAGAATAGGATTTAGGACTAATTTATTGCAAATTCTTTGGGGACTGTCTTATTTGCGTGTGTTTTCTTTTCCAAGCTGACTTGATGATAGAGAAGAGATCCAAGATCAATGCACGCACTCATCCATCATTACGATCATCCATGACTGTAACTTGGATACCTTCTGTTGGATAGAAACTATGTTGTGAGGTTTCGTCCATAGTAGGCGATTTCAAAGAAGGATCGGAGTGATCACATCCGTGAACGTGATGAACCCAACGTTCCACGCTTGCGCACGGTGATAATGTCGCGGTTCTAAAAGGGTCCGGACACCGGAGTTGCGTCGATAACCGATGGAAATCCCAATGATTCCGAATTACTATCTCCTCTCTCTCGTTCTGAAGAAGGCCGTCAGTCCCCGTGCTGGGGTTCTGAACACAAACACAAGGTTGTCTTCGTGCCCGTTGCGCCTTTCATATTTATCCTACCACGAGGTCACTCGGTCCGGGTCGACCCTGAATTGGCCTGAATGCCGAATTTCACGCAGGGGGGGTTTATCACATCAACCTTTTACTTTTTGAAAGCCGGAATTCAATGAAGAGGACGAAAGAGGAGCACGGCCCCCCTGAACGTGTATCTCTCTTACAACATAACACCAAAGGTGCGCAAGGCCAAGAAGCGTAATAAGCTGTCTTGGGCCTTGCGCACCCAGCGCACCAGATAATTACGGCTTTCTTTTTCACTTGCGGTCGTCGTATGTTTCAATTAGGCTTCGGCCGCTTCCATTTACAATTGAACTGGCTGGTGGTAACCAGCACGTTTATCAATGCAATATAGAGTGTAAACAAAAAAAAGGGGGGAGGGCCGGCGGGGGCGGGGGTGGGCAGGGGTGGGCAGGGTCAAGGTGGGCACAGGGAAGGGAAGGGAAGGGAGGCGAGGAGAAACGGGAAACGAGGGCCGGGCTGGTTACAGTTCGCTTCTCACGCAGAAAATAATGTAGTAATTACTTACAGACCAGAATTATATAATCATCGCAAAATGTTGGTTGCAGTAGGGCATTTTGCACCGCTTGCACCGCCGTCTCTTGCAATGGTGACAATCTTACATTCGAGTCAAAAAAAATAATTCAATGTGGATACATCACAGTCGTCCAATGGGATACAGTAACTTAATAGAATAGCAACAAATGCAAAATCAGCAGCCAATCGCATCGTCGTGGTTTCAATTGATGCATTGCTAGACCAGATGCTTGATGACTGGAAGGCAATGTCATAGAGACAACATTACAGGCTTGCTTGCTTGAAACTGTGCGTCGATATGCGCTCCAAAATCACTTGAGTGAACGTGCACTGATTCCCATGATGTCAGGGACCTCTGTGTCATAGTCATAGAGACCCCCGGAGGGACATCAAGAGCGCAACCTGGAGGTCCTTGGAGACTTGATGACGCATCACGGGGGGAAGCCTGAGGGACACACAACGGATGAATGGGGGAGGGGGGGGGAACCCTGGGAAGAAAAAAAAAGCGGCGTCGGCAGGCAAGTTCTTGCGACATTCAAAAAGTGTCAAATCTACAGTACTGGACTACAAAACTCAGCTTGTGTTGATACGTATTCCTACAGTACGTATGTAATACAGTAGTAACTTAGGACGCGGCGGCGGAATTAAGTAAACTGCTGTAAAAAAAAATGCTACCCTGGCCTGGAAGCTGGAAGCGGTCACCACTACTGCCAGTGGGTTACAGTAGTAAATTAGGAGCAGGCTCACTATAACCGGATTGGGCCCATCATTGCATTGGGGGATTGGGGGTGGGAGAGGGGTCGACGTCCAGGACAGGACATGAGATGATACGACTCGGATACGTTGATGCATCATGCATGTGCATCATGTGGATCGGTCGGGGCTCACAAAACGAGCGACCACTCAGGCTGGCAGCCGCCACCCGATCGATTATTATCGCAACGCAATCTTGTACTATTCAATACAATAAGTTATAGTACAATTCAATTCAATGGGTCCGTCACGTATCTGGGCAGGGGCAAAGGGACGGAATGACTCGAAGGTCAAAGGAGCCGGTAGACTTTCAAAGCCGGTAGTTTAGTACTAGTATAAGTTAGTACCAGTAACTTACCGACTCGGAGTGTACCGACTCGGACGTGCTGCGTGCAGGGTCGACGGTGGTCGACGGTGAGTTCAGTTCCCGATGGCCGGGAGGCGGCGCTCCCTGCCTGGCCGCGCCGCCCGGCGATCATTTGCTTTGATCATTTGGTTCCATGATGACAGTACTACGATAGTGACGCATGGCCGGGCGTTCTAAACCTTTTATCTATACTTCCTCCTCTCACGGTCACCGTTCATGTTCGTGGGTTCATGTTCACATGTGCTCAGTCTACCGGCATCCTTTTTTTCTTCATCTAATCTCATGACGCCTGACGATATGATATGCTATGATATGCCTTTTACTAAATCAGATACAGTTATGCATTGCCTCAAGGTCCCAGGCAACCAACCAACCAGCCAACGGACCAACAGTCCAACCCCCCCCATTGAAAATACCTGTTTTTGCTTTTTTGTCGGAAGATCGTATTTGATAAGTACTGTATGTTCTTCCGGGTCGGGGTACGGCTTTGCCACAACTTCAGAAGCAGAATCCTCTATTTCCGACTTGTGCTACGATCTTCTACGGTCCCCAGAGTTGATCCCCGGTTCCCAAAAAACTCTATCTTATGATATACTTGGCACCATCGTGTTTTATCAGGTCATCAGGTTATCAGATCAAACATACATCAGACCATGGGGCCTTAGAACAAGGTCGGTGTAGTTTCCGTAATCCCAGAGATAAGGATGGAATGTAAAGGCTCTAGGCGCCACATACGGTCAATGGTGATAGCGGACTAAGCGACGCACGGACGTTGTATAAATGACATTGATTTCATCCAAGAAGAACTCAGTGGCTACCATATCCGTGGCCTGAGCCACAAGCAATGAGGTCAAGGGGAGATTGGTAGGGAAGAGAAGCCCCCTTGCATGTAGTAATCTAAGGCGCAAACGTAACCCATCATGAGCGGATAGTAGTAGTAGATGAGAGAGCACAACATTTCCGATCCGATATAACAAAACAAGTGCGAAAGCAAAACGATGTGTGAGATGATTGTACACAAGATAAAATGGGCGATGATCAACTAGTGGGGAGAGGGACGGGAGATTGATGTGTAGGGGGCAGCCACTGAAAAAGCGGTACAGGGTGATGTAATCGGGATTAGGTAGCGTCGCGCACACGTGATCTAGACGTGACCGACGCGACAAGGTACCTCACGTGCTTTTTAGGCACGGGAGGTGTGTGTGTGGAAGGAAGGCAGGAGAGGAGAGATCAAGAACGCGTGAAAGGAGAGGAGGAGACAAACGAGGTACACCTAAGGACGGCAGAATGGGAATCAGGAACCTTCTCACGCGCAAAAGAACGGCACATGGGGAAAAAAAATAGTACTCACGGACAGGATAGTACAGGAACAGTCCCACACACAAAATACATCGAGCAACGAGCGCCAGAGTGTACACTTGTCAGGATTTGCGCGATTTTCGAGATCGCGATGATGTCACCCCCGAGCGGCTTCTCACCCTTCGAGGACGGGCTTCTGCGATAACAAGCTTATCGATTTCCGTGGTGCTTCGCAGACCAGTCGTGCCACCTTGCCTCCTCGAGGGTTTTGACCCTGCTGCATCTCTCGCGGAAGAGCGTCTAGTCCGGGTCGATCGCTTTCCCGCCATCTCATCCTCCTCCTCCTCTTCGGTTTCCTCCTCTGGAGCCACGACGGCTTTTGCTTTGCCTTTACCCTTGCTACTGTTGGTACCGGTTTCGGTAACTACTGTCGTGCTTGTAGAGGACGCAGATGAAGAAGAACGGGCACGCTTAGAGTTGCTTCCGGCGGCAGAAACGGCAGTCGATGATCCGGAGGAGAACGAGGGTGACCTTTCGCGTGTACGGCGCACGGAGGAGCGTGAAGGCGCCGAGTTGGCTTGCACCTTCTTGCCCAAGGCATCCTTGCTGCGTCCACGTGACGTGCCTGCCTGAGCGACGTCGTCCTTTGCCGGAGAATGGGTATCGGGTGGTAGAGAGGAAGTGATCGTAAGCGGGCTGGGGGTGACATCCACGTTCCCTTGCGTCTCGTGTGAGGATGGTATCGTAGATTTGTTGTGTGGTAGTTCTGATGGTCCCGCCTTGTTGTTTATTGATACGTCTGATTGATCGAGCACAACGGAAGTAGTTGCCTCCGATCCCTTTTCATCTTCTTCGGGCTTGGATATCTTGTTCTTCTTGCGTGGTGGCTCGGGAACCTCTGAAGGTTCCCTAGTATGTGCTGGTTTGCGCTTTCGGAGCGAACGGCGCGTAGGGAGAAGGGGTTGAACACTCGTCTTTCCACCTTGCGATTTGAAGTACTCCTTCTGGATGCCAGTGAGCTGCCAGAGCATATCGTGGACACCCAACCAGGTCATTGGGGCTGTTGAGATGGGCGAAGGCTTCATGGCTTAATGAGGTGAATGAAGGCAAATAAGACTCAAAGAAGTTCCGGGAAAAGAGAGGAATAAGTGCGACGTACTGACGACTTGATGCACGAACATGGCAGTGCTCTCTTTGATGTCCGGATGCCAAAAGGCATCATAAACGGGGTGACTAGGGCTGTAGAACACATGGAGGGCGGCAAGAGAATATATGGCAGCAGATGTTTTAGATGTGAGCGATGGGCGTGAAGATGGGGACTGGAGGAACGCATGGACGCTAGGATGAGCGGTGGTCCAAGTACCATCGCTGAGGACGCCGCGCGCGACGTGGCTGGGGAAGAAGCGGGGGTTGAAAGACGAACAGAGGACTTTCCGTATCATAGTAGGCTCGTCCTGTGCGAGGCTACCAAGGGGATCATAACGTGCTGGGTGGGGGGGCTCTGGGGGAAACCTCGCGGGCCACCCAAGGCGATCCGAGGAAGTAGGGAAACGGGAGTCTTGCCAGTGTTGCTGCTGCTGCCGCTGCTCGTCGAGGACAGTATGATCGATGAGCGAATGGCTGGTTAGGTGGGTGAGACGACGCGGGTGGGGATGGAGAAACTCCATGCTGGATGATGTCTAATGAAAGGCAGGTAGTGAGATGTGTGTGTGTGTGTGGCGGGGAAGCCAGGCAAGGCGGAGTTTAGAGGATGGTATAGGCAATGGAGGTATGTGGGGTATGTTGGGAACGTGAGAAGTAGAGCAGAGAGAGAGAGATGAGCGAGGAGAGAGGTGAGTGAGGGGAGGAAGAGGAGTGGAGGAGATGAAAGCCGACAAAGGATAGGCTTGGCTTGTTTGCCCCTTGGCCCGCTGCACTGCACACCGTCGCTGGACATGAGGCAAGTCTCTGATACAAGCGCGCATAAATTAGATCCATCTTGCAATAGTTATCAAGGCTGCTCCCCGAGTCTTTTGCTCGCTCCTCTCCTCTCCTCCCTTGTTCGCATTCCCCCCCGATTCACGCTAGCTGTCACCCTCTCACGCGTGGCAGAGATAGACAGCGATAATATGGCCGGTTTGGCTCCTCAGAAACTTCCGAAAATCTATAAACTGACTGACGGTAGTCGGCGCCAATCTGTCGGGCACATCTCCCATCCCGGTATATACATCCGAGCCTATCGACCAACGTACTCGGACGCCCTAGCACAGTCCTGAGGCCCCAGCTCAATTGTCCACAGCGATATGGCGAGGCCCATACCGAGTGAAATCGAACATCGAGAAGAAAGGTCGAATGTGGCGTCTGTGGCCCCTTAACGAAAACCGCACGTAAACCACCTGCTGCAGCCATCACGCGGACTTCCGTTTTGCACGCATAAATCCAAAAAAGGGAAGCCGACGTGGACGTGGCAAAATTTATCGATATCTTACCACGATCAACTCGTAAGCCAGCTCTCCTGACATAATCGTCCCGTTGGCCCTGCCCAATCTCACTATCCTTTTTGTCGCAATAACGCAAGGGCTACAAGGCCAACAACACACAATTGTACATCCACCCAGAACTGTACCCATGACAACACCATCTATGCATTGCAAAATGCGTGGTCAATTGTCTTCATATTGATCGAGTCTTTGCCCTTGTGCTTGTGGCAGCACATCGAAGAGATGAATGAACATCAGAGGGCATCACCCTCGTGAGCGTTACCCTGGAGCAGATAAGCCGTCCGGAGAAGGAGGGTCGACGAGCCCTGAGCGCCTCTCGAGATGTGGACACGCAGGATCCACGCTCGTGCTGGCAGGGTGCCGCACCACATTCTTGTGACCCGAGCCCGAAGTTAATGTTCACATTCCTCCGAGCACGCCTATAATACGTGAAATATCTCGTCAGCCAGGCCCGGACATCCGTAAGGTATTGTAGAGGCGAAGCTATCGGAGAGAGAGCGCGGAGCGCGCACCCATCTCGGAGCTTAGGGCTTACCAGACGTCTCCATCTCCGCAACCGTCGCATTCCAAAGCCTAATATCCACATCCGGAGAATCGAGCACTAGGATCGCCTGCAACGATACATGCGGAATGAACACCACGTCTTCACGGGGCAGTTGCACTGGTAGGACATCTGGCAAGCGCATTTCGGCCTGCCTGGCAAGCGGCGGCAGTGCCTACTTCCACATCATGAGTTTCCACAACAGAGAGGATCCACTGAGTCGTTACCTGGGTTTGCTCCAGATAGCCAAACAGGGTTATAGTGCTCCCGGGCTCCCTCAGCCACGACACGCTGCCTCTTGGGGGTAGACAAAGTGATATATCGGCAAGGACGATGTGGCAATCGTTCCACAGCAGAATGGTGGAAGATCTGACGTCATGGCTCAGTACCCTGGAATGAAAGGGAGGTAAAAACTCTAGAGCTGAGAGAAGAGGTGTGTCGACCTGATTGGGGAACATACTTGCCCACAACACGCAATTTTTTTCCGATGAGCTCGTTTCGTATAGAAGACAACCGAGTGGGGATAGCAGTGTCCACTCGAGAGGACATCCACGCTTTGTTTGGATGCGGACTTACCCGACTATTCTACGCCACCGACAGCGCACAAAGTGCTTACGAGGAAATTGCGCTGCTCTCTTTAAGGAAGCGAGGAAGCGGGCAAGTCGAGGTTGAGGGGAAATGAATGGGTAAAGGCCGGAGGTCGCGCTATAAATACTCACGTGACACACAAACCCCTAGAAGGCAACTGCGCATCAAAGCAGGCGCACTGGCAGGCGACTGACTACACTATTACACCACTCGGCACGTCTACATCGTGAACAGATCACACGTCAAAATCTCGCACTGTCACGTCGCCCGTTGCACCCGCACTAATAATCCTGCGTTCGTCAAACGCAATCGTGCCTCGTAAAGTTGAGGGATCGTCTTCACCCGATTCGGACCAACTTGAGGCACTTGTCGAGGATGCTACCTCTGTCCCCCATCCATTCTCCAAATCCCAAACCCACACCCTCCCGTCAACGCCAAGGCTCACACATCGACCATCTGCGAGCGCTAACGCACTCACTGGGCCCGTCTGCCCAAGCAGACTCCGCACAAAAGTGAGCCTCGGCGCCGCCCCAGCGCCAGCGCGGAGTGGCGGCGAGGAGAGACGATAGAGCTGTAATGGGAGACTAGCAGGTGTAAATCCACCCGGTGGGCGCACCTCCTCTTGCACTGCGGGCGCGAGGACGACCCATCTTCCATCCGTTTGTGTGCCAGCTACACTCCCGACCTTACGACCCCATTGCTCTCGGACGACGCGTAACTTCGCCTCGTCGATCCAACCTGCAGGAATGTCGAATGCGCGGGTGCTGCGCGTGGAAAGGAGTAATGATGATGGACGCCGCGTTGGCGATGTGAAAGCCGAAGTTGGCGAGTGCAAGGCAGCGTTTGAGAGAATGACTTCGGTAACGCCCACGCTCCAGTGTGCCGGATATACGGGACTCGCGTAAGTTAATATCAACTTGTAGGTTTGGGATTCGGGCATGGTCAACACAAGAGAAGATGGGGGGAATGAGGTAAATGAGGTGAGAACGTGGACAAGTTGTATCCCCTCATGTGTGAGATCGTACACAGAGAGAGTAAAGCTTTCTGAGAGCGTGATGAGCAAAGGGTGGCAGTAGGCGACTTGGATGATCGGCGCTGTCCGCGGCGTCTTGAATGGCGGTGCATAGTAGTGCTTGCGAGGATGCGAATGTAGCTCGTGCACATAGATATCTCCATTTGAGAGGCACGCCGCGATGTGCAGATTCGCGCTCGTCCGAGATGATTGGTCAACAGCGAGAGCGGTGACTCGAACTAGGTGTTGTGCACGAATAGGTACAACGTGAACGACGTGTTTTGAACCGGAAGCGGAAAGAACCAGGATAGATGGGGAATGTGATGATTGAGGTGAGGATATGATCGTGTATTTGCCGGTCAAGGTGATCCGCGGTACCATATGCATATGCCCCTGCTCTTGTCCGGACGAGCGGACCTGCTGTGTCGGGCTGCTTTGATAAATGTCACCCAGCGGAAATGACGACATGTCATCTAGGATGGAGACATGACAACGACCTTTGGTAATAAAATAAAAAAGAAGGGAATTAGTAAAACATTTTGCTCGTAGATCAATGGTGTCAGATACACATACCGCTACGCCAGTTCGTGCTGATGCGAAACATTCGTTTCCAATCCTGGGTCTCTTCCGCAACCATGCGACTGGGGAGCAATTTGGTTTCCCGGCCGTCTCTACGGCCAATGAAACCCCTGGAACCCCTCAAGCGGAGCCTGCCAAACTCGCGCAAGTAGAGGTTCTTCCACAGCTACAAGAAGACGTCCGGGATGTTCAAACTGAACCCAAACATAGATTTCTGGTATGAATGTACTATGTACCTGGTTGTCGAGGGACAATCGTGCCAAGTCGCGGTGGGTCGTCTGAAGCGCACAGAGATCTGTGTAGGAAAGGTAATGTGAATATGTGAAGGATGAGCTCGTCATATAAGTTTTCGAAGCAGTTGGACCTCGTAGGAGGAATAGAAGTCGAAGTCGAGGGTGTCGATAGATGTGAACGCTTTGCGGGAGGGAGGTGAACCGGAGAGAGCGATCTCTTGGCCATTGGCGACGAATGGAGTGGTAGTAAGAAGTGCGATTGTGACTGATCACTAGTAGCTTCGGCCCGAACGGTGCCGGACATGCCAAGGCGAGGCAAGCCAGCGCCACTGGCACGACGATAGAAACCTTGCCATCAGTGATGGCACCGTCCCGAGGTCCTGAACCTCTCGCGCGTGCACTCCAAACCACTCTAGAGAATCACAAAGGCCCCGTGCATGTCGCACGGTACGCCAAAGGAAGCGCGAAATATGTCCTCACCGGTGGTCAAGACCGAGTTGTCCGTCTCTGGAACCCCAACTTGGGTACAATGATCAAGTCTTATTCGGCCCACGGTTACGAAGTTCTCTCGATCTCGGTGTGAGTTATCATCTCGGTTCCGATCGCGTGCGTGCGTGCGTGCGTGCGCGCGTTTCATTCATTCATTCATCGTATTTGCATTTGCGTTTTTTCTAGCGCACACGACAATACCAAATTCGTTTCGTCTGGCGGAGACCGATCTGTCTTTCTTTGGGATGTGACCACCGGAAATACGATCCGTAGGATATCCGCCCACCTGGCAAAGATTAATGTGGTGGAATTTAATGCTGATGCTTCCGTCGTGGCAAGTGGTAAGTCCATTTCGATGCTCGTTGCTGATGGTCACACACACCTATGGTTATCCCCTGCATAATTGCAGGTTCCTACGACTCTACCGTGAAACTGTGGGATCTTCGGTACGTCCATCAGTAAGTTCAGTTATGCCTGCTCGCGTTTCACATTAAGAACCGATCTATCAGTTCTCAGAATCGACAGCCGATACAAGCGTTAGAAGAGGCTCGGGATTCCATTCAAGCGCTCTATGTAGGGTCGTCGAGGATCATGTACCGGCTCCGTTGATGGTCACGTCCGAACATACGATTTACGCAAGGGCGAGCTTCGTGCAGACTATATCGGTCGTACGTGCGCCACCAACATTCCTAAACGACATCGTTTTCCGCAACGCGTTTTCTTTTTTGTTTTGCAGATCCCGTCACATCCGTCGTCCCCACCCAAGATGAATCTACGTATCTCGTGATGACGCTAGATGGGCACATTCGCCTCATGGATGCTATCGCAGGGAAATTGCTTAATGATTTTTCTGGCCACGCCCACTCTTCATACCGTTGTCGCGCCTGCTTTGGGCACGGAGAAGCCAGCGTCGTTGCAGGAGATGAAAATGGTGCCATTTGGGCCTGGGACCTTCTTGATGTGAGTTCTCTCATTCTTATGCACACCGGTGACATCTATCTGAGCTCCTCCTGACGTAGGCAAAACCACTCGAACCAAATCCTCCTCCGAAAGTACACCATAAAGTCGTAACATGGACAGAACATCACCCTACGGAGGCTGGGGAATTGATCACCGCCAGTGCCGATGGCACAGTCAAAGTTTGGGGTTATCCAGCCTCTGGCACATGATACTTGTATTGGTTGTGAAGATATATTGTGACAATACAGCCTTTTGGGGCAGATCGGTTGGACAGAAACACGGAATGATGAAAAGACGTGACGAAATCGATATAGCTGCGGGACAAAACTGGTCACCGCTTGGCTTGAGTCACAGCCTCTATTGGGTGATAGGGCAGCAATCAGACATGTGTGCTTCTGTTGGATCTATAGCGATAAGATGAAAGGGAGAGACTTACCTCTTCGAGTTGCGTCTTCTAATAGTTGGGTGTCAACGTGATCTGCGGGTAGTTGGACATATCGCACGACGGATCCGCGTATGAAGCAGTTCTTTACTGCCATCTATAACAGGGGTGAGTATGTCAAGGTCGTGGTGAGCCTTGGAGGGCACGAGCAACGCACCATATGAGGATGCCTCGCCTGATCTGACACCTCAATTGCATCCAAACGAATATTAAGAAACCTTTAACAATCAATCAATCAATCAATCAATCAGTCATGGTCTCTCATCAAAAAAAGAAAATCTAGTGGAGAAGCGGGAAAGAGAGACCGCCTTACTGGTCGACGGATTTCAACGTTCCCGTGATAGACAAGTCATTCTTGAGTTCGACCGTGACGCGCTGATCTGTGAGCGTTTTGAAAACTGAGAATATGAGCTGTTTGTGGGATAACAATCAACGTTGTATACTCAAACAAATTCTGGGCAAGAACGTACCATGGCGCGTCACTAGAAGTCACTCCCGACCTGAGTCCATCCAGTTTGGTGAAAAGAAAGCGGTATTATGTAACCCGTCAAGTTAGGGTTAAGGTACAGGTGACTACACGATACTTCATTACTCGTTTCACTTGCGTACAATTCAATGATGATCCAATAAGTCGAGTATTTGGGTATGTATACCATATTGTGCACGTCACTGCTAGCTTTCGAGGCTTCAACTTCTTCATAACCACTCATTTCATTTCGTCGCGACTCTCGACATCGTCATCCAAGCCGAGTTCGCGCGGCCGCTTGTCAGCTAGCTGTTCATCTGAGCTACGGTACGGCCCATAGCGGTTCATCGGTGACATCGGATACTCCTCATAGGCTCTGGAGTAATTTTTAGTGCTCGATACCAAGCGATTACTCTTTGGGGGGTTGGATGAGCCTGGTCCGCTAGGATGACTTAGTAGAGAACACATCAGGAAAAATAACATACCTACGCGATGCTACTGAGAGCTACATGGCTCTCAGTAGCTCTCAGTAGTATCGCGTAGGCATGTTATTTTTCCTGATGCAGTGAGCATAGAGAATGCAAGAATATCGTACGTGTTCGGGGGAGTTGGAGTATAGTATGTCAGAGCGCGATACGTCCGAGTCGCTGCGATTACTATTGCAATCTCTGAGGGAAGCAAAAAAAACTGTGTATAAGAGACATATGAGAAACCAGTCGCTTCCGCCATAAGTAGCATAAGAAAGGACGTACCGAGCTGAAAGCGTCTGACATTTAAAGCCAAACCAAGTTTGATCAATATTCTGCAATGCGAGAGAGAAGAGGAAACGAAGACTACCGTTCAAATTCAAAAACAGGAGCAACTACGATGCAAAACGGCAATAAGCCAAATGTACAATACTGAAGCTAGCGGGGCTTACCACTTGCGGGAGTTCTGCGGCGGCGGCAATAACGAGCCAAATGACACCCTCAAGACGTCAAACGCAGTGAGTTAACAGCATCATAGTCAACAAGAACAATGCCCCACCTGTTTCCAAAGAGCGTACGCTAGATCACGAAAAGTCTTATCACGAAGGCGAAGGCGGAACAAGCCAGCGAGCATGATGAGTAGTAGAGTGACATCGGTGGCCAGTGCGCTGACGCTAAGGCCTTTGATGACCTCAAGATTGGTAGTAATGCATGTTCTTGCGGCAGGCACCCATACACCGCGAATCTGCTGATGGATAAGGCAAGAAGACCAAAGGATTGGAAACGATCATTTACTCTAATGATACCTGATGTCAAATCACATTCGTTGAGATTCACAGGGGATAGAGAAAGTAAACTCGCCTGAAAACTGAAACCCCATGTTAATGACCCCTACGGCGGCAGAGATGGCCATAATAACTTTATTCCTATCCCAAATGGCAAAGCTGGAAATCTCCATGAGCACACACTTAGGGGAGAGTGTCGTCGCATGAGGCATGGAGGCATAGAAACTAACATGCGAGCGAAGCATGATCAATATCGAACCTAGGCCGTAACAACCCAGGGTGGAAAAAACCTAGTTACAAGATATCAGGACAAACTGCTCTTTCATCAGGGTCCCGCGGGGGGCTATGCTCACCCAACCGATAGCGATCCAGGCCTTGGAATCGCGGTCAGTCAATGCAAGTAAAAAAGCAGATGCAGAATACTGCGCCCACCTCGCAGTTAATTTCGGACGTAATGCTGAAATTGACCAAGGCAAGAATTACGGCCGTGAGGCAGGACAAGCGCGTAGCGGAGTAGATCTATCGAAGGGACAGATTCAGACTAGGGAAACTCAAAGTAAGGCCCTATCGGTCACGTACCCATATTGTTCATCCATAGCGTTGATGTCCTCGGAATACACTCCACGAGTGGTGACGAACTCCCAGCTGCAAATTAGAAAATGACTTGAGTACGTGATATTTCGCTGGCGAAGAGCGGCACTACTAGTCATCAGTACTAGCAGACCCACATGTAAATAGCAGACACGATGAACCAGAACTTCATGACCATCATTGTCAGACGACGAATTCAGTGGGTCTTCCAGGCTTTGAAACTAGGCTCTAGTGGTGTACACACAGGATCCGTAGACTCAGCAGCATGATTGCGGAGAGCAAGCATCTTGACTAGTTGCCTAGAGCCCGGGTGACTAGACAGGCGAGTTGGTTGGGTGAAACCACGTCGTCTGCAGCGCGCTACACATATATACATGCCATTTATTGCGAAATTTGTGGTAGAGACGATGACCGGACCATAACGTGAGATCGTGAGAGTAGTGTTGCCCCGTAAGGTAGTTTGCAACTCAACTCAAATCGCTTACCCCATTGGCACTCAAGTACTCAAGGTGAGTTGAGGTCACCTTGACTTGTGTGCTCACTATAAAATTACAGGTTTTTAAGCACGGAGCATTATATCAGGGTTCTATCACTGCGAAAGCACGGAAGCCACCTTAACTTGGGTCGCCTCTAGTCACCTTAAGGTGGTTCAAGTTCGGTTTGAATCGTTATTACAAATCACCTTGTAGCTCTGGTTTCAAAACCGACACCTGCCAAACGAAACACCCGATTTCGAAACCGGAGCGACCGAACGGGCCCTAAGCTCAGCTTGCAGCAGCACTAAGTTTTCGGTGATGCTGCGCTGCCGCGTGTGATGTCTGTCAGAAAGAAAAAAGGTGGGAAGTACATCGTGTGCTAGTGACCGTTCGGATTGCTCCCCAGGATTTGTCGCCGTGAGACCGCGGACCCTAGCCTGCCATGGACTTCGAGACCTTCACGTGATACATTTATAATAGATATCATACTATCTCGATCTTTAGCAAATCGCAGACTCCATTACAACAGATTCAGGACGGCAGCAAATTTTGAAATTAAAAAATTCTTCGGGCGTCCGAGTCTCCGGTCCTGGAGACTTGCAGACTTGCGTACACTTGCGTTTCACATGCCTTCACAGGCAAGTAGTACTGTACTACTCCCGGGCCAGCGATTCCTTTGCGCGCGAATGTGGATTCTCCCCTCAGACGGTCAACCAGGTGGTGTTCGACTGTCCTCATCACGACGCCACGCGTGCGGCAAATACGCGCTTCGACTTCGACGATGATCGAGCAGGCCGACCGATCAAACGACTACTGTACACGGATTGCAACCCGAACACCGTGACGCGCGCTTCTACGCTTTCTAAGAGACCACCAGCCTGGCACCAGGCCAGTTTCAGGCCGCGCTCTGTGAGGGACCCATGATTGGCGTCCACCCCCCCCCCCCCCCGCCCCCGGCCCCCCTTTTTTTCTACCCTTTTCTGAGCGCAAGCCGCCGCGACTCGGTTGATATCAGCCCGGTTCTCCCTTATCACCACATTACCTATGCTCTTTATCATGACTTTATGTGCGACAACAACGGGGGAAGTTGCCTGTGCCTGCAGGGCTGTCCTTGAAGACACAGAGCATGTACTGTACTCCTCCACTGCCACTCACACACGATCAGCACCTGTGCCACCTGTCCATGGATGGGATGCCAGTTTGGAAGCTGTTTGACAACCTGAAGCGTTACCTGTGGCCTGCTACGATTCTTTGAGGAGACGTGCATTTGTGTCGAGCCGCGGACCACTTGGGAACTAAGATGAGGCGGCATCACACATAAGCTGGGGCCCCTCAGCCGCCCCTGGCTCCAGAAGAGGGCTTGGTTATATCGGCCTAACAGTACTGCACATCACACACACGCACCACTCATGATTGCTTTTACATACACACAGCGTGGTTTGCCTGCCACACACAGCTGCACATAGCGGCAGCCTACCTTACATTCCTAGACAGTACCAACAGGTGACCGCTTCTGTGTCTTAGGTAAGTTACATGTGCGGTATATGAAACTGGATTCCAAAAAAGGGACTTTATCCGACGTGACGGTCCTTTGTGCGTGCTCAGAGGAAGAGTTCTGGCACAGGAATGACGATACAACACAGGAATATTGATGGTGGTACGTCACGGTGGTACGACTATACGACACTCGAGTCCAGCCGTTCAAAAACAGCTTCAAGCTCCGATCTGTAGGGTTAGAAAAACTCATGCTGCGAACATCGTTCTGTCCGCAACTCTGACGACGCTGTTCGTAGAACGTCTGGAACGAGACCAATACCATAGTAACAGGAAATTCAGGAATGATCATATGGCTATTGAAATGTAAGCGCGGAACAGAGCGTCGGAGCGCCCGTCGGCTGACCCAGCTCTCCCCCACCCCTTCCAGTCATGTGATGCTCTCCCACGCCACTTCCACAAGTCAAACGTCGCATCTGCAAGCCTTGTCCCTCTGACGATGGCGGCAATGGCGACGACCCTGTATTCGGGCTCGAAACGACACCCTCCCAAGGTGGCTCCCCCTCAATGTACCAGGTTCTCACCTCAAGATGCCCAGGAGCGGCACTCTTCAAGATGGCCAGCTCACTATCAGGCGTGCAAGTGGCACTCTCTGGTGGCACCCCCACTTCGGCTGTCTCTCCCACTTCGTCCGTGCTGAGCCCTCAGGGTGTACGTGGTATGCCCATGGCCCCATGCCATCCAGCTGCCAGAGGTGGTTGCCAACTCCCCTCGACAGTGCCAAGTCCTGTCTCTCCTACACTAGCGGGCGGTCTTACGGCCACGAGGCCATGGCAAACATTCGAAGGGTACCTTCAGCAGCTGCATCAGAGCATTGGCTCAGAAGTCTTACTGGAGTCTGATCGCGAGGACGACTGCGCACGCTTGGGACAGCCTTTGCCTGATGGCTCACTCGAGGCACGCGAACGTGAGTATTCCGTTGGCTTACTTTCTCCACCTTCATCTCAGCTGAGTCCTAGGGCATCATTACTTAGCTCACGCAACAGCAGTTTGACCTTCTTCACGTGGATCAGTGGCGCTTTCCGCTCCCGCTCTCGTTCGCTTGGATGTGCCCACGCACACTGCCTGATTCAGGGCTTTGGTGGCACATCGTGGTTTAGTATTGAGCTCGTGCTTGGGCATATGCCACAGCCAAGTTCTCCCCTAGCCACTGGTGCTGTGCGCCTGGGCGTCACGTCTGACGTCGATGGGAGTGAGGGAGCGCTGAGCAACCTGGAAAGCCATACGTTTGGCTTGTCCGTTGCTGGTGGTGTCAGCTTGCTGCCGTGGCGCGCTGGGGTGCATGCACGTATGCTTGAGAACGATCTGGGACAGTCGTCGTCGTCCTCTGCGGTTGCGCCGACTGTGGCTGTTTTGGCTGTGATGTCTGTATGTTCGAGATCAGCTAATACCTTCCTTGCCTTCGCCACCTCCACAATCATCACCACATCCATCAGGAGACTTGAGCACGGTGCTGACATTGTTCGTAATGGCACCACCTATATCGTTGGTTGGACTATGGACTCGGGTGGTGATGGGTGTATGTCGGAGGAGGGTGCTGGTGGTATGGAACATTATGCGCTGCCCATCATAGCATAAAATTTATCTGTACTGTACATACACACATAAATGACATAATAGACCTCATGTTTGACTTAGAAAAATGGTGTCGAAAGGCATCACATGACTGGAAGGGGTGGGGGAGAGCTAGGACACTCGCGCCCGTCCCAATAGATACCACCGTTACAATAGCAGCATTCTTAAGGACAGCACATTGGCAGCACCACGCGTGCAACGTAACACACTCATTTGCTAGTACATACACTTAACTAGTCTCTACCGTAGTCCCGGGGCAGTGAGCCCTCGTTGCACATATACAGTATACAGCAAGGAATGACTGCTTGCTCCCTCAGTTACCGTGTCGCACGTGCTATCACCGAGATACCGTCCTTACAGGCACCCGCGCGCGTCCGAGTCCGCTTTAGCTCACCCCCTAACATATCAGTTTGCAACAATGGCACAGGAATGTATGGTCCGTGCAAGTACTAGTACTAAGCGCTAAGCTGTTACAATAACACGTGCGGCGTCGGTTTCGCTTCCAACTTCCGAGCTGCGACTTACCCGAGTACGCGAGAATCCCCGTCGTCTCACAATGCCCGATGAATTGTAATTGTAGATACTCTGACCCCACAAAGTCGCTCCTGCAGTTCTGTCAACTGAGAATCAACTCATGATGAAGGACATGATGATCATCTACCGGCGAGATCTCAAAGCCTTTGAGAATCCGAGAACGATCATCTACTGTCCTCCTTTGTACTACGTCTCCAGCTGTGTGTCGATGAAGAGCTCGTACACGCCGGGTTGTTCTCTCACTGATCCCAGTGACCTTTCAAACTTTCTTGTAATTTTATCCTCTTACACCAGCAAGGCGCAATGCCACCTTCTTGATTCCGTAGAAATATGTCGTCTCATAATGATTATAGGGGACGAATTGCGAATAATCGATGGCACAATCTCGCTGGCATGTGGGATAAACAAAGGGCACAAACAAGCGGTGTGCAAAACCGCCTATCGGCATGAAACGTTCCCTGTAGAACCTTTGATTGCAGGTACGGCGTGTGCTAGTGCATTATGTACGTTGTTAGAGGCATCCCTAGCTTACTAGTCAGCAGCTTTCTCAGAGGCAGCCACCCTCACAAGTCACAACCCTCTACTTTGTCATCGATGTCAAGTTCGCGTGGCTTGTCGGGATATGGGCCACAGTTCTTCATCTGCGACATTGGATACTCCTCGTATGTTGTGTGTACCGCCACCTCCAATCGGTCAGTAGGTATGCGTATGATGGAAGAATCTTTAGTTTTCGACACCAAGCGACGACTATTCCGAGTCTTTTGGTCATCACTTGAGTCTGGTGCACTAAGATGACATAGACAACAGTGAGTGTAGAGAAGAATTGATTGGAAGAAGATCGTACGTGCTGGAGAAGGAAGAAAAATATCGGAGAGAGCGATACATCCGAGTCGTAGCGATTACCATCATAATAAGCGAGGGAAACAAAAACATCTGTGTTTAAGAGACGGTTTCATGAGAAACCACTTGCTTCCGCCATCAGTAGCACAAAAAAGGACGCACCATGTCTAGAACATCTGATAATCAGAGCCGAGCCAAGTCCGATCAATATGCTGCATTGGAAGATCGGAGAGGAAATGAAGACTACCGTTCAAATTCAAAATCATGAACACCTACGGTGTGAAACGGAGATCAGTATATTACTCGGGTACAATAAAGCTAGTCAGACTTACCGCTGGAGGGAATTCTGCGAATGTGGCAACAACGAACCAAATGACACCCTCATGAACGTCAAATGCATAAGTGGGTCAATAACACAGCCAACGAAAACCGCCAATGTCCCACCTGTTTCCAGAGGAGGTCCCAGAGCATATGAGTACCTCCACCACGACGGCGAAGGCGTAGCAAGCCAGCGAGCATGATGAGTAGCAGAATAGTGTCGGCGACAAAATTGGAGACGATAGAGATTTTGCAGACGTCAACGTTGGTAACTATGCATGACTTTACCGCAGGGTCCCATACAGAGCGAATCTGCTCATGATAAGGCAAAAACAAGAAATGATTGAACAAAATCATTTACCCGAACGACACCTGATATCAAGTATGTTCGTTGGGGTTCAACGTGACGGAGATACAGAAGAAAACTCGCCTAGTAACAGGAGTGAAACGTTGGTCACCCATATAGTAGCAGCGATAGCTATTATTCTTTTATTCCTATTCCAAACAGCGAAGCTGAAGCGATCCATAAGCATATACTTTGCGAGCATAGTTGTCACACAGAAGCGCTGAAAACTGACATGCGAAGCACGAGCAATAGCGAACCTGGGCCCTGGCCCAGGAAAGCAGAACCCTAGGGACAAGAGATCAGGAAGAAACAATCTTTCATAGGAGGTCACGAGGGCCAGACGGATGCTCACCCAGCTGGTCCAGACCCAGGCCTTGGGATCATGACGAGTCAGTACACGCAAGAAAATTATCTGCGGGATAGGGCACACACCTGGCAGTTCATTGGGGACGTGACGGTGAAGGAGATCAGGATAAGAATTACGACCATGATGGTGGACCAGCGTGTAATCAAGTAAACCTAACAGAGGGACAATTTCAGACTGGGGAAACTCAAAGTAAGGGCTGATCGTCACGTACCCATATCGTCCATCGATAGGTTTGACGTCCTCGGATGATATCCCACTCGTAGTGAAGACCGGTGACAAACTCCCAGCTGCCAGTTGGGAAATGACTTAGCACGCGATATCCCGGACTCGGAGAGCGACGCGACAAGTCAAGAACTAGCGGACCCACATGTAAATACCAGCTATGATGAGCCACATCTTTAACAGCACGACTGTCAGAAGACAACACGCTTAGTGATTTTCCAAGCTCCAGAGCTGGGCTGGAAGTGGTGTACACACCGGAATCGCCACTGGAGTCGGGGTGCGCGAGCATCCTTGGTACTAGTAGTAGGTAAGTAACCAGACGGGGGGGGGGGGTCTTGCAGCACTTTAACGTGCTAAACATTTGTATGTTCGTCCATTTCCCCTTAAGCGAGGTTAGACCATTTACAATAAGGACTAGTGTCACCTCCTTCTCACTTGAAGGTTTCTTTCTCGGTTTTGCTATAGAGTCACGAGGCACCATTCGCATTGAAATACCGTACCCGGCTAACTCGGATTGATTGTTTTGTATACACTTTGTGCCTCGGCATCTGTCTCACTTGGAATAGCGAGGCTGGCTAGGCTGGCTAGGCTCGTCACTAGGCTGAAACAGGGCGGTGATCTTCGTGTTTAATCTCCGCCGCCGCGTAATAACCGCCTTCAGTTGAAAAGTAATCACCTTCAGTTAAAAAAGTGAACTACACACCCCAATATACCTTTCGTATTCAAGGGGATTTAGATGTTAAGGGGTACATGTTGATCCACAATTATCGTAAAACCTACACGAGTTGTGGTAAGTGCTCATCAGCCCAGGGACGATGGCATTACCCTGAGACCCCGTGGCTAGCCTCGTGTTGACCGCTCCACGATGCGTTCATGCTCCGACCGTGCAAATTCTTCCTCAGTGGAAGCATCAACGGTACTCTGTCCAACCTTCGTTGTCATCGTCTTCTCCCAACTTGAAGACACGTCTTGGTCTACCATTCACACCCGTGGGTTGCGACTCGGATTGCGGACCATTCGGACTAGTGTTTCCCTCGCAAGTAGTAATCTGCAGGGAGCCGCGGTGGCCCAATACTTCAAAGGTAGCTTCGAAAAGAAAGGTACCGCGTGCCGCATGGACGTCCAGTGAAGAAGACGTCGGGGGTTGTGGTAGCTTCTGAGCCAGGAAACTGCGTATAACTCCGGCACAAGTTAAGTGGTCTTCTTACTAGGCAGGTTGAGTCGAAGACGTGAACGAGCACAGTTTCGTCCGCTATGCGCCTGTCGATGATTCTCCTCCGATCACAGAGACCCATATCATGTTGGAACCCATGGTATGACCATCCTTCCGCTTGATATTGGTCCCATATTTTGAAATGTGAGCCATTGCTCGGTCGGATCTCGTATGTGATCGAGAAGCGCAAGCGGTTCAACTTGCCAACGACAGCTGTCTCCCCGGCCCGGGCCGTCCGTTGACGCTACACTTACTCAGGAACCCTTTTCCGGGGCCGAATCCGGGCAACAATTTTTGAGTTTTTTGGGCGTCTCGCGCTTGAAGTGAATTTTGGCCCTGAATCCACGTGGCATGCCGTACTTTGTCAGTCCTTTGTGCGTGATCAGAGGAAGAAGAGTTCTGGCACAGGAATGACAGTACAACACAGGGATATTAATGGTGGTACAACACAGGAGTATTGATGGTGGTACGTGGTACGACTGCGACACTGCCCAGCCGTTCAAAAATAGCTTCAAGCTCCGATCTGTAGGATTAGAAAAACTCATGCTACGAACATCGTTCTGTCCGACTCAACTCTGACACTGTTCGTAGAACGTCTGGGAACGAGACTAACGCTACAGTGACAGGAATAATGGTATGGAATGATAATATGGCACAGGAATGATCATTTCCGCAGTACCATGCGGGCATTTCCAATGAAATCCAATTCAGTTCATGAATTGGACTACATTGCGTAATGCCCACAGCGAGTCTGCGTGTCCATGCACTGGCACGGTGTTTCGCTTCCAACGTCCAGCTGCGACTTGTACGCTCGACTGCCTTGCACTTGCTATGTGACAGTGCACCCTCGATGTGCATCGGAGGGTTGTTAAGCTATGGCACATGGGCGACCGAAACTTTCCTAGAGCAACGGGCTGTGTTGTCACTGGCATGCCATCTTTTATGTGGAGCCCGAGGGCTGTGTGATGAGGGGTCTCAGGCTGTGCATCGAATTTGAATCTCCGGTGGGTATAAAACAAAGTATCTGGCACTGGCATGGCCTCAAGTGGCTCTTGTCGAAAGTTTATCCCTTATAAAGTCTCCCCGTCAAACTCCAGCCTTTCGCTACTATCGTCTCATGGCACCTGCGTCATCAATGCTGATCGATGGCCATTTTGAGGGTTCATCAACACGCAGCGACGGCAGGACTCTTTCGTTGCTCGACCGGATCACCCCCAGAAATCCCACCACACCTCACTATCGCTTCACCTATGATCGTCTCCTCGCACCCGCGTCATCAATGTTGATCGATGGCCATTTTGAAGGTTCATTAACGCGCAGCGGCGGCAGGACTCTTTCGTTGCTCGACCGGATCACCCCCAGGGATCCTCGAGGGAGCGGACTCGCGGAATACAGTCACCGAGTTCAGCATCGACGACTCGTGGGAGCCCATCGGCAAGAACGTCGTGGGACTGCCAGTGGGAAGAAATTTAGTAAACGAGGTCGATCATGTACGAAAGTTTTTTGCACGATGACCTGCGCCAACTGTTGACTGGTGCATTATAGGCCGGATGACAATCGACATGTTCCCTGACGTTGTTCTCATAGAAATTTTTGATTCCTATATGGATGGAGCACGGATAGATGCGTGGCATACGCTGGTGCACGTCTGTCGAAATTGGAGAGACGTTGCTTTCCGCTCACCACGTCGCCTAAATTTGCAACTTTACTGCAAAGCTAGAACACCAGTGAGGGAGTTGCTGGACATCTGGCCACTCTTACCTATTGTCGTAAAGGACTATGGTTACGAGCCATGGGACGAGGGTAACATCATTGCGGCACTCGAGCACAACGATCGTATATGTAATTTCCATCTCGCGCGTGTTACAAGTGCGCAACTGGAAAAAGTCTTGGCGGCCGTGCAACAGCCATTCCCGGCACTGACACGTCTGCAGCTTGGGTCCCAAGACGGAAGAGCGCCAATTGTTCCCGGCTCATTCTTGGGTGGATCTACACCACGTCTACAATCACTCGTTTTGGATCGCATTCCATTCCCAGGATTACCCACTCTACTCTTGTCCGCCACTCACCTTATTCACCTTGACCTTTGGAGAATTCCTCATTCCGGGTATATTTCACCCGAGGCGATGGTCACATGCCTGTCCGCGTTGACCAGTCTCGAAAGTCTCGCTATTAAATTCGAATCCCCTCAAAGTCGCCCTGAACGGAGAAGTCGACGTTTACCTCCGCAGGGACGCATCCTTCTTCCCATTCTTGCTGATTTGCAGTTTAAAGGGGTCGGGGAATATCTGGACGAGCTTGTAGCCTGGATCGATGCCCCACTTCTCGACAACTTGGAGATAACCTTCTTCCATCAACTCTCATTCGACACTCCACAACTCACCCAATTCATCAGTCGCACACCAAAGTTCAAGACATGCGAAGAAGCACGTCTGGCCTTCTCCAAGTACGAAGTTCGGGTCACGCTTCCATTGACATCGGGTGGAAAGCTCATGTTGGTAATCGCATGCAACCCGCCAGATTGGAAGCTGTCGTCTCTGGTGCACGTCTGCAGTTCGTCCATCCCCCAGGCTCTCATTCTGACTGTCGAACACCTCTACATCATCGAGTATCGGCGTTCACCACCGGAATGGCAAGACGACATCGAGAACGGCCAATGGCTGGAAGTTTTGTCTCCGTTTACCGCTGTGAAGAATCTATACATATCTCATGAATTTGCGCCACGTATCGTTCCTGCCCTCCAAGAACTCGTCGGGGAAAGAGTAACAGAAGTCTTACCCGCCCTGCAGACTCTTTTCTTGCCGGAGCTACAGCAATGGGAACCTACCCAGAAAATCATCGACCAGTTCATTGCCGTTAGACAGCTTTCCAGTCACCCTATAGCCGTTTCTCGCTTGTAAAGTGTACGTTCTAAATGACACTCGTTTGGCTCCTGAGACATCACAGTGATTCCTTCCTACCATATCTCATGGAACAGACTCATTTAGATAATATCTTCAATTGTATGTATGTTACAGTAATGCAGACCCGAAGGCAAAAAAGGACCTTCAAAATTCCCCTCCGCAGTAGACCGTCATTAGACAGTTACGACATGCGAGTTGTAACGCAAGCGCTGCCCAGCGTCTTCCGTATCCTCTGCGATCTTCGAAGTCCCCCTGACAAGGCACTTGTCTCGGATAAATGCCCCGTTATCGTTATAGGTGGCGCAGGCGCCGCCTCTGTATTCATAGGGAGCCCACTGGCACCTTGGCCTTCAACCCGCTGAATGATAGCACGGGCACTCTCACTACTTTGACATGATCCGAGTCGCTGACGCTTCCCAGTCCTAGTCAATTCGTCCAAGTCGTCATTGCTATTGTGATTGCGATTGTACGATTCGGACCTCACGATCGTCTCGGTCTCGGTATCTTTTCTTTTTCTTTTTTCCGAACGCGGCGATGGTGAATCTTGGATTTGCTGTCTCGCCACTGGTAGCACCGCCGTCGTGAGTCCCGGGCCCGTGACCTTCCCGGCGTCATGATCATAGTCAAGGATTTCTCGGAATGGTTGCGGCCCCCGCCACGCTTAGAGCGGACGCGCTGTAGACCTGGGTTTTGAGTATGACCAACAACATCGTCGAGATTTAGCTGGGCAACAAAGTACCGCTCGCGGTAATTTGCATGTTGCCCGATGTAGTCCACATGAAGGGGGAGGAGCGCCTGGTTGAGGAACATTCGCGACGCACGGCTGTCGAGCAGGTGCATCGTGAAATCGAACTTGGGTAGCTATAAATTACAAGCACTGGATGGCGTGGCACGCAATATTCGAAACGCACCATATTCCGCAGTCTCTTTGAAAGCCAAACTTTTGCTGGAGGTCAAGAAATATGTCTTCTATCTCCTCCTTGGAAAGTGGGATATTATGTTCGGCTCCCCAAGCGGGGTACGGCTCACTGCCAGTGGTATACTGAGATGCGCCAAAGTCGCCGAGATTGGGTGCCGAAAAGCGCCCACCGTTGAGAGACTCTGCGGAAAGACCCAGGCGCCGGCCATAGACATCATGGTCCAAGTCGGTGTCTGGTGGTGACGATGGAGTCATCGGAAGCGGGAATAGAGTGGCCGTGCGCATTTTCATTCGCATCAAGCAGGATGCCAGAGGAGTAGTCGTCTCGTGCACATCGATAAGGGCGCAGAGCGAGAATGTTTGGGCGAATGACGCGCTCAATGTCGAAGTGAGCTGGCCGTGTCGGTGTTGAGGACGGTGCTAAGCCGAGAATGGCCATCATCAGCAGGGAAGGTCTGGTTGTACAAACCCTGCCTGGAAGAAAAACGGTAGGTGTGGAGGAGTCAGTCACATCGCAAATTTCGCCCGAATGCTGATAACTTTTCGTCCGACCAAACTCATATACCACTTCCAAGTCTCCGGCGCTTCTCATAATTTGTCAACTTACTGTGTCCGATAACTATCGTTGATATATCTTACCAACGTTCAAGTTTGTCCTGGACGCAATGGCATGATCTACGTAAAGACGGCAGCTACGTGAGGTTGCGCCGTGTGTAATACGCCACGGGGGCAAAGTCCACAGGGGTTTGACACATTTATAACACGGTGTGTTATAAACATCGAGTTTCCAGTCAAACACGGTTTCAAACTGTGGCTGACCATGGAAGACGTGCGTTACTGTACCACCAGTGGGAATAACGAAGAGTCCCAGTGCAGAACGATTACATAACCTCATGCCCTTTCTTCAATCCGTCCACTCCCTCCTCTCTTCCGCCCTGCGGACACAGTCTTCGACGGGGCCGAAGTATGGCGGACCACCGCTTGTGCGGTTGAGGCATCAACTCGCGCCGCGAAAAGTAACGTTCGTCAAACGACACAAGGGTATCATTCCAATCCCCACTGGCGGATCCATCAAAGGAACCACACTTGCATATGGAGACTGGGGCCTTCGCATCAAAGGTCAAGGTGTCCGCCTCACTGCCAAACAGCTCACGACTGCAGAGGAAGTCATCAAGCGTAAAATTAAACCCATCAAGGGTGCCAAGGTATACTTGCGGGTCTTCCCTCACATTCCCGTTTGTATAAAGGTATGCTGTGTCTTCAATACAGATTTTACAGGTTTAGTTGACACAATCTAGGGAAATGAAACTCGTATGGGAAAGGGAAAGGGTACATTCGAGTATTGGGCAGCGCGGTAGGCTCTCAGAGGCCAAGTACTCATAAAAGCAGATGTACTTATGACTTTTTTCCAGAGTACCCACAGGACGTGTCGTTTTTGAGATCGGGGGAGCTCCAGTTCGTGAGGAGCTGGCTCGTGATGGTATGGTTGTGTTGTTCCCTTGTCGAATCTCTGCTAATTGTCCATGCAGCACTTCGCCAGGCAGGTGACAAGCTCCCGACGACCGTGGAGTTCATCGATCGGAAGACACCACCTCGGCTAGGAAATTTACTTCTTACACCGCAGGTGAATGAACGACTTGAGTCATTCTCTACTTCGACGTCATCGTCATAACATACAGTTACCCTCCATGGATGCGTAGTAGTAGACTTGACAACCCAGCCACGAGGAATGTCCAAATATTATTCGGAGCATCGCCCCACGAGCAATTGAAGCGTCGTCGAACTTAACCAGCCAATCATCCTTGCGATGTTCAAGTCATAAACGTGAGGCGAATGAGAGAATGGATTTAAACTGTATCGTTCCATAACTTAACTGCATATACATTACTACATGGATTTAAAGGTTAACGCATCTTCGCGCTAAATGTCGTCAGAATACGGGCAACAAGCCCCGCCGCTTCCCTCACTGCCTCACGATGATCATTGGTAACTGTGTCCAGTACCTTCCCTTCGAATTTGTCCGGGTGCCAGCGCAGCATTTCCGAGCGGAGGGATCTGGCCTGCCCTCCGCCAGCACACTGAACATGCTCGCGCAGCGGATGACACACGAACGCTAAAACGCGCTCTTCGGTGATGTCGTCGACGCACCGGACAGTCTCCAACGAAGGCCACGGGATATCATCGAAGCTGAGGTGTCCCACCTCGTTGACGTTGCCACGCAGCACGGCCCAGCTGTCCTCGTAGAGGCAAAGCCGTGCGACGAGGTTCCGCTCTGCAGCCTCGCGTTCGAGGCGTTCGTTCTCGCGGCGTTCTAGCTCCCCAAGTTCCCTCTCCGTGGATTCTCGTTCAGCCTGGCGCCTCCTCTCCTCTTGTTCCAAGGCCCGACTATGGGCTTCCTGGTACTTGCGCAAATCTCCTTCGAGCGAGCGCGCATATTCTTCATCCTCCGCTTTACGACGCGCCTCTTCGGCCTTTCTCCGATCCACCTCGAGCAACCTTGCGAACTCGGCGTCCTCCGCCGCTTGCGCCTTCTTCAATTCTTGCTCGAGTAGGTGTGCGTCTTGAGCTTCCTCGTCGCGCTGCCTTTGCTCCTCCTCGGCTCTGAGGATCGCCTCTCGCCCCTCGTTCAGCGCGTCGAAGAAACTCTTTTGTGCAACGAACGGGGGAAGTTGCTGATGGTCGGGCCCGGGACACCCTGGCACAATGAAGGATGGTTTGACGATGAACGCACCCGGTGGCTGCGGATGCGTGGAGGGCTGGGCGACGAGAACGGTGTCATACCGCTGGAGAGGCTTTCCTCTTGTGAGAGGGCGCGTCTTGGTCCGCCGGTATTTGGCGCCACGTTGTTTCGCTCCGTGCGTGGTGGACCTGTGGTTTTGAAGTCTTCCTGTGCTCCTGGCTGGGTGGAGTCTTGCCGATGGAGATCGCGCGACGCGGCGCGAGTTGCGAGGCGCGAAGATGTTGCGGAGGTGAGTGCTGTCGGAACTGGTCAGGACCTTGCGAGTTCCGAAATAGTTTAGGATTGCTGTCAAGGGGTTGAAACCGAAGGGCATGGCGTCAAAGGAAGCGGATGAGAAGGGTGGAGGTGATCAAATGGTTTAAAGAATGTCGGTATCTTGCTCTTGAGGTGTTTCTTGACTGGGTCGGTCGCTGACGGAGTCGTAGGGAGAGGTAAAACTGGGGCAAAAGATTCGAGAGTAATGGACGCAGAAACGAGCCACAGTGTGAAACCCTTTATACCTTGAGCGCCTAGATCTGTGTTGTGGCAGACGAGCGGTGTTGAACGAAGAAGATAGTTGAATGGCTCCGAAGACCCGTTGGCTCGGTGTCTCATTGATCATACGAAGGATGCGGCATTTTTATGCATCGGACAATAGCTATCGTTGTCACATTTCGAGAGGATAGACTTGTGGAGACCTCTCGCATGGACAAGCGGTGTGTGGTTCAACTCACTGATTATCACAAAATGGACCTGCTGACTCGCATCGATAGAGGCTAGCTTGAGTTTCAGACTATAACGAAGAACATCACATTCACAATTAAAGCGTGTCCGCACCAAAAGAGTACGTATTACCGAGTGGCAGCCATAATGCAAGATACAACGAGACTGCAGTATCACAAAGCGTAGCCGGACCCCTAGGACCCAGAAGATCAAATCGACTCCCCCGATTGCCGCCCGATTTCAATTCACGGAATCAGAATCACACTAGGCGGCTTGCTTCGTATTTCGCAGGCTGAAAAAGATTTTTTTTCTCATCGAGAGGAGTGCCCTATCATGCTACATGAGTGCCACAGTCTACACAAGAGTTCAGGAGCGGAGCTGCTGAGTAGAACAACATTTGAGGGATTTCAAATATTCCGGTATTACCCAAAGATGGTGCCTCTACTAGTACCCCGGTGCTCAAAGACGTTTTCTCTCTCTCTGACCGCGGAGTTTACAGTCACCATCTACAGTACGGCTGCTACTGTATAGCGGTGGTTCAAATGTTTTGATATGACGCCCCAATGCAAGCAGAGAGATGCCATTGCCCACACCTGAAGCTGAAGAAACAAATGAAACAAATCTGAAGCACTGGCAAGCTGTGGGTACGATCATCATTCATTTCCGAAAGATGGCGACATGATGCAACGCAATATCAGCGACAAGCTACGCAACAGGTCAACAGGTTCTGCAGGCTGGCGACATATTTAAGAGATCTGACAAGTTAAAGTTATCGGTCGATCGTAACTTGTTGAAACCCGGGGGCGGGGGCGCGAGCTCACACTACCGTCGGCTATAGACGTCACAGGCAAGTGCCTGCATTCTCGCAGTCTTCAGTGGCAAGGAAAGGCAGCGGGGACTGATCGAACACCTGTCCCTTCTCTTGATAGATAAGTTAAGTGTTGTTACCACCTCGGGTGGTCCTCCTCTCTCGCATACCCTTCAATTCCTATCGTCGCCGGCGAGGTAAGCCCGGCGGAAGCTCACATTTCCTCCCTTTATTTTGAATGCCAAGCCGAGATTGTTGATGAAGGGTCAGTTTTCTTCATGGGAAACGCACGGTAGGGTGTGTTGATGATATGAGACGGGCGCGACGGTCGATAATGCCGCCAGCATGGGATACACCATGATGGCATATACCAGCAAGGTGGCGTTGATTGTGGTGGTTCAGATATACAGTACTATTGTAGAGTGGTCATGGGAAATGGAAATGGAACAAAAGGCCGAGGCACCTGGAGTGTTGAAGACGGGCTTCTCCGAGTCGGACTTTTTGTTTCAAATTCTCGGTCGCCAACATATCAATACAACGACATACACTGAAAGGCATACTTGTTGGGATGCAGCGCAAAAGATGCAAGTCAACCGCAAGTGTTGAATACCTTAATAAATACTAAGGATACCAGAACCCTTCTTGACCGCGAGAGGAGGAGAATTTCTGTGTGTCTCGCTCGCTGTCAACTGTGTTTTCACTACAGTAAAGCAACGGACGCGGACTGGAGTATTCTTGGCGGTTTCATAGGGCCATATGCGTGTCTTCTGTCACGGGAATGATTTATCGATTGCTTGTACTGGATTGCACCCGCAGGGTCACTTGACCGAAAATTCAGACCACCCGACTCCATGAGGCCCAGAGGAATCTACCAGTGGTTTAGCACGTAAATACGACAAATCCAACGTAAGTTGACTGTTCTTGCGATAATAATGCAGCCGATTCCAATCCAAAACATACATCGGAGGAGTTCCTAGTACAGTCCTAAAGATCTCAAGTAGTGACATCTACGATAGTAGAAACACCAGTCCGAACTGGGACAGACAGAGTCGGACTCCGCTAGTCTGAGTCTGAAAGGTCAGGACAAGGAGACCGAGACGAGCGATGCGAACGGGCGAAACTTGAAAGTTGACTATCAGACACGCCGCGCTCAGGATGATGGCGGGTTGTGTTACGACGTTGTACAAGCCTGTCTCGCCGCTGTTCATATCCTTGGCACTCATCCAGCGCTCATGTGAGGTAAACTAATAGCTGTGCGATTGTTCTCCTGTGGAGTAGTCTTGGACTCTTGGCATCCATCTATGGACGGCGGAGAACACGCCTCATGAACGAACCTACAGGCCAGGCTTTTGAGTCTCCCCAGGTGACGCCGGGACCAGGGAACAATTTCTCGCAGTATAAAGCACGCAGACTGTATGGTCTTTTTTTTTCCCCCTGCGCAGATATGTTTCTCCGTTCTGCGCTTGTTACGATATTCGTCCTCCCCGCTCTCATTAGCGGCAACCAAATCCCTGTGGTTGATGGGGTCATCGGTGGTGTTCCCTCCGCCGGCGATGCTCATAATTCAAGTTACAAGACCCTGACAGGTTCTGGCTCGGGCGATTGTACCCCAGGAAAGCTTCGCGGCGTAGTGGAGAATTCCTGTATATGTGGTGGGGTCCTTTTGTTTAATACGCATCCCCCGTCATATTCACAGTTTTGGCAGAGAAACCAGGTGTCTATCAGGCTTCCGGATATGGTGACTTGGCTCCGGATAAGAGCGTCTGGTTTGTATCTAACTCTGGGGTTCTCTCTGTTTTGTTTTTTAAATCTGTGATCCACCAACAGGTTCTGGTTCTTTGCCGCACGCAACAACCCCGATAAGGCTCCCCTCATTACGTGGTTCAATGGCGGCGTAAGTGACACTGTCCATTAATCAATTTTGCAATCCTCAGAGAATCCCATTAGCCCGGAAGTTCCAGCATGCTTGGATTGTTTCAAGAGATTGGTCCTTGCCGTATCAACAATGATAGCTCGGGAGTTCATCTTAATCCGACGTCCTGGAATGAGTTCGCAAACGTGTAGGTCTCTATGTATTCCCAACTTGATCAGTGATAGATGAGTAGTGGCCCAGGCTATTTATCGACCAGCCCGTTGGAGCTGGCTTCTCGTACGGAATTCTAAACGTCGATACATCTCAGAAAGCCGCCGTCGATGTATGGAAGTTCTTGCAAATCTGGTTCGAGGACCCTCGATTCAAGAAGTACGCCTGTGAAGATTTTGGAATTTGGACGGAATCATATGGCGGACATTATGGACCTATATTTGCAAAGTGCGTCCCCGCAACGTGGTTGTGTTTCATATCGTTAACTGTGAGACCCTGTAGGTATTTCTTGGAGCAGAACGCTGAGATCAAGAAGGGTAAGGTTAAGGGCGAGATTATCAATCTGAAGGCTCTCGGAATCGGCAATGGTCTCACGGTATGACATTCAAGGATGACTCGCTGACCGACGTGTTGTTAATGGTTCTAATTAGGACCCACTTTCGCAATACCCTGGTTACATAGAATATGCCAAGTCGAATCCATACCACTCTCTAGTTGATCCCACCGTCATTGCGGCGGCAGAAGCTGCCTGGTCAAAGCCGAATGGTTGCAAGGATCAGGTCAACCTTTCCCCTTTTTCAATTGACATTGCATATACTCAACAGGATGTAGATCAATGCATGTAATAGCGCGGGGGGGACCAACGCGGTCTGTTCGGCGGCGCAGGCCTTCTGCAACGGGCAAATCCTCGGTCCACTTTCAGGAAACTGGGATGTATATTACGTGCCCAAGGCGAATCCTGACCCATATCCGCCCGCGCTTGAACCATACCTTCACGACCCAGCAGTGACCTCCAAGATTGGCTCCAAGTCTACATGGCTCGAGACCAATTCCGGTATATACTACCAGTTCGCCACGACCGGTGATTGGATGCGATCTGCGCTCCCAGCCCTGGAAGAGGTCATCAACGCCGATGTGCGCACCGTCATTTATGCCGGTGACGCAGATTACATTGCTAAACTATATTGGCGTCGAGGCCATGGTGCGTGCGCGCGCGTTTCCCGAGTTTTTCTTCCTCCTATCTTCCGGACCTTGCACTCAAGCTGATACATGTCTCTTTGTAATGCAATGCACAAAGGTCGACTCCTTGAACACCAAGTACTCGGCAAATTACGCGAAACACAATTTCAGGACCGAACAAACTCATTTAGATAATATCGTCAGTTGTATGTATGTTACAGTACAGTAATGCAGACCCGAAGGCAAAAAAGGACCCTCAAAATCCCCTCCGCAGTAGACCGTCATAAGACAGTTACGACATGCGAGTTGTAACGCAAGCGCTGCCCAGCGTCTTCCGTATCCTCTGCGATCTTCGAAGTCCCCCTAACAAGGCACTTGTCTCGGATAAATGCCCCGTTATCGTTATAGGTGGCGCAGCCGCTGCCTCTGTATTCATAGGGAGCCCACTGGCACCTTGGCCTTCAACCCGCTGAATGATAGCACGGGCACTCTCACTACCTTGACATGATCCGAGTCGCTGACGCTTTCCAGTCCTAGTCAATTCGTCCAAGTCGTCATTGCTATTGTGATTGCGATTGTACGATTCGGACCTCACGATCGTCTCGGTCTCGGTCTCGGTCTCGGTCTCGGTCTCGGTCTCGGTATCCTTTCTTTTCTTTTTTCCGAACGCGGCGGTGTTGAATCTTGGATTTGCTGTCTCGCCACTGGTAGCACCGCCGTCGTGAGTCCCGGGCCCGTGACCTTCCCGGCGTCATGATCATGACGCCGCCAGTGCGCGCACTTCATGCCGACCATCCTCCGCGTCATCAGAAGATGAAGATGTTTCATTCGGTGCCATCGGACGCGTGGTGGGAATTCGCCATTCCGACTCGGACCTCCTCCAACTCCAAGCTGCCGCTGCTGCGCCTCATCTTCATCTTCATCGCTATAGTCCGAATAAATCCAATCACCGTCGTCGAGCACTACCGTACTGGTATCGCCGGATATAGCAATTTTTCCTCCAGACGCCTTGCAATTGCAGTCGCAACTTGAACTGGTCCGACTTGTCCTGTCTGTTGCTGTTTTGGCGGTCAACTTCCTTGCGGAATCCCATTAAAAGACTGGCAGATCATACCGGCGTCGTGACGCATTAGCAGCTTCCTTTTAAGGTATGGTGGTACGCCACTGGTATCTATTGTTTGGACAGTGGCGGCACCATTCTCTTGTTGGAGACATGGTATTTCCTCGTGTAATCCCATCCGCGTTTGATTTTGATGGGTATTATGGGGTTCTCGTAACCACCGGGTGTCCGGGGAGTCGTCGATTGGCAGATTGTTGGATATCAAGACAACCATGGTTGGGGCGTGCGCTAAACTGCTGGTCGGTACGAGCAATGAGACTCATAAATGAGGTCGTTATTAGGTTTGCCTTGCCACAAGCCTATCCCTGGCAATTATGTAGGAACATGACAGGCTGTGGCGGTGGTGGCCATTGGGTGGCCCTTGTCCATTGTGGTGGAAACAATGGTTCTTTAGTCTAGTCTTTTCAAAGGGATATTGTGGACCATGCGGAATGTTGCTGCGTCCAACTTCTTCAATGGAGCCATCTCACAAACAACACCGCGAGTTGTTATGGCAAGCGCATCAATTAATCGATCGCAATCAAGGGATTCAGGACGTATATTGTGGTCACGTCCCGTGACTTCGAAAGGCTGAATTAGCGCTAAACGCCGAGTATTGTGTAGAACAATTATCAATAAAAAAATACAATTATCGATCTCAATGTCCCTTTGCGCGACGCCAGGACGTCTACGATACTTCAAATCTAGCAGCGTGGAGAAGCGTTGCGAACTGTAGGCCAATTAGCCGACACATGTCCGCCAATAGACGACTTCTTGTCTTACCTGAACTTTTGCTATGTTCACAAGTTGTTCAAAATCGTATCCGACACGATCGCTGACATCACCTTTCATATTATGTTTTAGTAAGAAGAGGTTGTATCGCGTCAGAATACAGTACGAAGCTTCGCACCACTGTTATGGTACATAGGATCAGCGATCCGCCCTGCACGTTCGAATACGTGAGTGGCAGGGAACCCCTGGTTATGGAATGACTGAGATGAGATGATTCGTCAGTCTTAATCCCGAGGAAGGAGCGAAGGAGCGAGACTTGCCTGGTGGTCACTGCAACAAACCTGTGATAAAGGCGTTAACTCGGCACCAGCAAAACAATAAACCGAAGACGAACCGGGGTGAACCCAACGACAAGTTGGGGGACGTAAATGGCGGAAATGTTGGCAACGAGTTGTGTTACTTCTGGTGTACCGATGCTGTTCATAGTCGTCTTGAGTGTTGGGGCATGCGAGCTACACAACTCGGCGAAACGAAACGTACATCTCAGGGAGACCGAGCTGCTGTGGCTCCCCTGGTTCATGATACGCGATCATGTCAGCTTGTATCATCAAGGTTAAGTTTCTGTCCGCCTCGCGCATTTCCTCTGTGGAGAAATTATATAAGTTACGATACGAAATACACGCAACACAACAGACGTACGGGCGTAATGTCGCGAACCGAGCAATCCTTGCTCCTCACCAGCGAAAGCGACAAGCTCGACATTCGAGTGGAACTTGATACCGAGGCGTTTGATGGTGCGCGCGATAGCCAAAACACCTACCGTTCCGGATCCGTCGTCGTTACCACCTGGCGCTCGTACGCTGCCAAACGAACCTCTGCTGTCATAGTGCGCACTAACGAGGACCGTCTCGGTGGTATCCTCTATCGAGGGGTATCGGCTATAAACACGTCGCGACACGCGACGGGTTCATGAGGAGCGGACAAGGTGGCACTGAAAAATACGACATACCAGATAACGTTCGGTGCGAACCCAGGCAGGAAAGGTCGCAGCTCACACTTCGCGCCCGTCTGCTCAAGCCGAACTTTCAGCCATTCCGCCGCGACAAGCGCACCCGAGGAGAACGAATGCCGACTCTTGATCCCGGATTTGCCGTCCTCGCCCGTGAGGAAGCGGATGTCGTTCCGGACCTGGGGGAGGGAGATGTTGGATACAATCTTCGCAACCTCCGGGTTGAATCTGAGGGTGGAGAGCATGTCGCGCAGGCGTGCTATGGCCGGCTCTGGAACGGGAAGGTAGGGGGATGGTATTGAGGGCAGCACATATATGCGCCACGTGGGCGGGACTACGAGGGACAACTGTGTGGCATGTGCCGGGGAGAGGGCAAGAAGGGCAGAACTGGAAGTGTGATGGAGAGGACGTGCGTCAATGGGGCCTGAAAGAACCTGCTGGGCATCTGCTTGGGGATCATAAATAGTGGAGTTGGCGTCGGTGAGGGTAACCAGATATCTCTGAAGAGATGTTACTGAGAAAGGATACTCCGTCAAGAGGTGTTGCTCGAGGGCTGCTTGTTCTACCCATACGAGTTGGAAATCAGGGTGAAGATGTATTGAGGGGACGTCAGCGGTCGAAGTAAACGAGTTGACACATGATTCGGGAGGGGTAAACACGTCATGGGAGCCGTAGGATCCGATATAGGTCTGAGCGAGACACTTATTGGACGTGATGTGAGGGTGGTTGTGTGGGTAAACGACGAGCAAGGTGAGCCTGCCTATTAGTTTGCCTACGATCATGATGAAATTAGGCAAGATGGTGATGTACAGTACGAGCGGTAATGTTAAACGTCAAATCGGACAATCTGTTCGCCTCCTCCACGATCAATTCTCACAAGCCTTTTGGCAACACATCCGTAAAGAACTCGAGTGGAGGCACCGCTTCCAATCACCGCTACCCCTTTCTCACTCTTGGCGCTGAGTATTTCTTTGACTTTGGCCAGCGGAAGCGCATATTGTGGCGTGGCTTCCAGCAGTGCGATTAGCAACTGCGCGGTCAGCACCTGTTGGCTGGTTGGTGATTGAGTCGCAGATGCTGTTATGCTCGAGAGAGAAGATGTCGTAGGTGAAGTAGGAAGAGGGTCCTGCGCGGCTAGGGTATGGAGGTGGGAACTGGGTGAAAACCAATCAGCGAGCGTACTTCTGGTGAGATGAACGACGACAGTACATCGTTTCCTTTGCGCGAAGGGGTCTGGAGCCACCGCTTCCGGAGGTGCCGAAGGAGTTCCCTGGCATGATCACATCGCCCACAGTGGCCCATATCTTTGACTGTGATTGGAGGTCAGAGGGGATGACGCTCGAAAACTTCGTTGTCACATACGACAATGCGTTCCACGTCGTTCGTGATTCGGATCTTCTTTGCGGAGTGGGTAAGGCTAGACTTCTCCGCTGTTGAAGATGAAATCGGTTGCTCTTTATTGACGACAGGAGTACTTGGCGAGCTGGTCCGTGCGGACGCAGATGGGGGCAAAGGTTGAATGAGTGGGTCTTTTACTATTCGATCGTCAGCTTGTCCAGTATTCTCGAGGGTGATAACGTGTGCCCCAGGCGTGCGGTCGAATGTATCTTCCAAGGTACTGAAATCTTCGGGAACTGCATCTTCGGTCAGACCTTCCTCTTCTAAAGGCGAACCTGTGGGCACGGTGCGAGGTGCTGAAGACTTGAGGGGCGGGGCTGGAGTCGAGAATGATGAGGTCACGTTCCCAAGGTCAACATCTTCGTCGACAAGGAGCTCGTTCTTGAACTGCAGAGTTTTCCCTGCCCCGGGAGTTGCCCAGAACGAGTCCTCTTGCGGATCTGACACCGCGGGGCGCGCAGGCTGGGAGGAATTTGCAGGGTTGTCTTCGACTGGAATGGGAATGGATCGGTTGTTTTGCAGGGCCAATTTCTAGACCTAGTCAACTACAAACAAAGTCGCACGGGTTTCGAAGAACGCACCCGCTTCCTAAGTTGACTAATCCTGGCCTGGAGGTCTTGGATCCTCCTCTCCTCCTTGGCCACCAGAGATTTAGGTGATTGGGAACCTGATATATGTTCAGATGCTTCCATCTTGGCCGAGAGGTCAATTCAATTCGACGACGGCGGAGACGATGCGCGATCTTACATCTTTGAGATTGTTAGTAAGTGAATGGATCTCCTCGCGTAGTTGGTGGAAGTGCTCCAGCATGGCGGCCACCTGTGAGCGGGCGTGTGGCATAGGTCGTATCCCCGAACTGGTCGCAAATGGTATTCGAGTTCGGAAGCGGATAGGTGGAAGGTGCCCTCACTAGCGATCGATATATTTCAATGCGGCTTCCGCAAAGACCTCCGGTTCTGGCTCCTTGGACGGAAAGAGCACATCTCTCCGCTGAGTGGAGGGGTGTTTCCGTAGAGGAGTTGCGCTGACTACCTCGACTCTTGTAACTTCTTGAGGGGGTCCAGATTGTGTGCTGACGCGTGGTGGAGGTAGTAATGTGAAGAGACCGAGCTCGGAGGGGTCAATGTCACGGATAAGATCACCAAGGGGAACGGTGAGAACTGCGCGTGTGAAAGGCCCAGAGTGGTTGTGCTCGGTAATGGCAGATGCTGAGTCCTTGACGGATTTTATCGTCCTCGTTAGACGGTCGATGTGGTCTGTTAATGATGGCATGATGACTTGTCACTGTTGTGTTGGATAGCGCTCGCAGTCGCAGTGCATTTACTCGTGTCGTGAGAAGAATTGGCGGGGAGACTTGTGGCGTCTGGGGACCCGACGGCGAGTGACGTCCATCCCACCTGGCTGGCCCATATCGCTCGCGACGTATAGCATTGCCGAGGGTTAACCTTTCAACTCATTCACCTACCTCTGCTTACGCTTACGCTTATGCCAACCACCGCGCCAAGTCGTCCCGCAACCCCTGGACGCGGGGTTTGGGAACCGCTTCCGTCAATCATATATGGATACGCCGTACATCCACTCTCCCCTTCGCATCGTGATACCCGCATATCCAATCGACCCCGGCTGTCCACTGTTACAGAAGCGTCGACGGCAGAGTCGTTGATCCATCGCGACGTGGTTGCGTTGGAGGTCGGTGACGAGGTCTACGCCTTTGAGAAATACACCCCAAGGGCAAAGGAGACAGAGGGTGTTTGGTACAGGGGGTGTGTGGTATCCCGTTCATCCATGCAACGGTCTGGCCTGAACTATCATTTAGCTATGTTGTCTGTACCACTCGACGCCCTCCCGTGTCTTGGAATGTATCCTCTGACCCATCATCGTCTCGCGGACCAAGGCTCGAAGAACCTCAGCAAGTTTTTATCGGCATATTCCCCGGCTCGCACATCTTCATTCGGGAGGAATTGCCCGATGCTGAGGGGAGTCTTGCCGACGTCGCGGCGGCCTTCCAGAATGGCACACGTCTCACTAGCACAGATGGACCCAAGCCCAGAACTCCTGGTGGTCCCCGAAGAGATGATGAAGAGGAAGACCCTTCGACAATGCGTAAATCTTTCAAGCTTGGTCCTCCCCCCGATCAGGCAAATTCCTCCAGAGCTGGTCTCCCCGTGTACCCTGCGAGCGTTCGCTCCCTGTCGCCGACAGAATCACAAAATGTGAAGCCGTTACCTCCTCGACCATCTCTAAAGTCCAACGATGAAACCGTGTCAGGTGCAGCCCAACCCATCATCGACGAGATAGCCTCGGCCCTACGTGAATGGCACATGTTAATGTTCCAGTATCTCGCCCGTAGGGATTACCAACTTTTCCAAACCGTGCGCGAGCACATCGAGGCTCTACACTTGGGTCGCCGCCAGCTACTTACACACAGTCTGAGCGAGGAGGAGACAGCGAACCTTAGGCGCGATTGCGTCTCCCGTCTAGTTAGTGGAAATATCGTACAAAACCTAGACGTCATCGTCCGACATCCCACCGGGGGTGGGCTAGTGGCCGTGGACGTCGAAGGAGAGATCGACACTCGCAATTGGTTGAGTGCCGTACGCATGTACGCCCTCCAGGCGTCGCTTGCCTACGCAGATGTTTCTGGCGATGTCCCAAGGCAACTGAGGTCTCGTCAAAGCCTTGATCTGTTCTCTACTTCCCCTCTCCCTACTCCCGCCCATTCGGCGTTCCCGGAATACAATCGCCCGAAGACTACTTCTCTTTCTCAGCCCCCGGGGTCCCAGAAATTCTCAGGAGTATCAACGATCAAATTCTTTCATGTCTTTCTCGAACTACGTGCATTTGTGGCCTCACCCTGTGCCCCAGGCGAAACTGCCGAACTCTACTTTTCGTTGTACAATAAAAACGATGCCAGATTCGTGACAGAGGAGTTTTGTGTCATTTTAAACCACAATGGCGTACTTGCTCGTGACCCATCTGCCCGGATACGTGCACTTTTCACCGACCTGGCACCGCCCGATATTCAGGGTACGATATTCCTCGTGTGCAGAATCGTCCGCAATGGATCGGTCAAGATTGGCTCCAACCTCAGCAGTGGCATTCCTCAGGACAACGGCTATCGCGGGTCTCACTCCCCGGGATGGAATTCTTCCCCAACGGAATCCTCCCCTGGTGGGAATTTTGCCATGTTGGATGGCTGCGCAGCACTCCGCAGACCCTTCGGGTGTGCGGTCTTGGAATTAACCCAGTTGACAAGAGTGCTTATTGATCCGACTGAGGTCTCCTCTACGAAGGAGCATTCTATGCCCATCTTCACTCCGGTTAACGAGGCCACCTTCTCGATGTTGCATCAAGACATAATCAACAGCAATAATAAAGAGTTCGAAAAGTCATCAAGGTATGCTTTTGTTATTGAAGGGGCCGCCTGTTCTGAACGTCAAAATCCTGCAGAGCTGAAATGATAGCCATATCCGTCAAGGTATTCCACGGCAATGCACGGACTATAGTAAAGGAAAATACGTCTTTACTTCTTGATACTCCCCTCATTCTGCGTCTTGGATTCCCCGACGTGGTGTTTCCTGGCGAGGATCGTAACGAGCTCTATATCAAGTTATGGAGTGGCGATTTCCCATCAGTCCATAATAACACTGCACGGCGTAGTGTGAGCCCATTCATGCGGGGCCCTGGAACCTTTACTACCAGCAACATTCAAGTCACTGTCGAGGTACGGGACGCTCTCGGGAAGACCGTGGAGAACGTCATTTCTCATGGTACTGGCGAGCCAAACGTTTCCCAATTCCACTCCCTTGTTTTCCTCCGGAATAACCAGCCAACGTTCGGCGAGCTAATCAAGCTCGCATTGCCTTGGAAGGAACTACCACAATGGCACCTCTTTTTCACCTTCCGGTATCGCAGTTCAAGAGACAAGGCATCGAAGGTTCTCGGTGGCGAGGTTGGGGACAAGCCGTTCGCATTCGCATTTCTACCGCTATTCCCCGATGGACGTGCCTTCCTGGAGGACGGAAGTCACACTCTGGTATTGTATCGAGCGGACCGACTAAGTCAAATCATCCCAGATACATATCTTGGAGCGACGCCATGGTTACAGAACGGCCAACGTCTGGAACAACTCAATGTCCCTGCCGAACTCCAACGAACAGCCCCTATGATACGCGACGTTCTCGTAATCCGGTCATCCTTATGCTCGACACGGCACACACAGAATCCGGTCTTGTCAGATCTGCTCAACTGGTCCCAAATCCATGAGAAGGAAGCGCTATCAGTCGTACTTATCAAGTTCACGTTTGTCGGAGAACTTGAGATTGTGAAGTTTTTACGCGACATTTTTGACTCCTTATTTGCTATCCTCGCGTCTTCGACCAATCAAGCGGGCGACATGGATCATCTTGTATTCAATGCGCTGGTAACGGTCCTCGGCATTGTACAAGATAGGCGGTTCAGCAACTTCCAGCCCGTGTTGGATATCTATATCCAGCAACATTTCAAATACGCCTTGGCATCCTTGCATATCATTCGTTCCATGAATCAGATGTTTGCAGATCCAACAGGAAGCGACAACGCTTCGCCGTTACGCGCTGCGCTCAAGGTTTGGCATTACATCTTCAAGTTCATTGTGAGATCCCGGGAGTTACAGAGAGCAAAGGAGGCCGGTGTGGGAGGTGGCGCGACGGCCGAACACCTGGAGTCGAACTTTAGGCGCGATCTGCGGTCTCACCTGGCCGAAGTCAACAAGATGATGGCGACTACATCCCCTGCCTCCATCATCGGCACTCAAACCATCGCACTTCAGCGTTTCACTTCCATCCTTCCAGAGCTGGCGCTGATATTTTCGACCGTCGAGGTCGTTTCGCTCGCGACGGCGTTCGCGAATACCGTATCCTCGGTTAAGGGGAAGCTGGCTGTATGGAAGCTTGTCATGTTCCTTCAGCTCGTGAAGGGCTTTTTATTCGACAACGCACAGTCACGGGGTATATTAGTCGAATCCGTCGTCATGTGGATCAAGCCTCACTTTGGACGCTTTGATGAGTATACTCAGACCCAAACGGGAGATGACGCAAATGCGATAGATGCCGCTCGAGTGTCGTGGTTGGAAAGCATACGACTTTGCAACACTATTATCGCTCTCATGCTGGATAAGCTTCAACAGAAGCTGGTCGATCCTGAGGTCCTCGCGGACCGTAATGCGCTGCGTCAGGAGCAGGACAACGTTGATTACTTGCTTTCCTTGTTGCCAAGGCAAGCTCTTCTTTCTTTATAAAATCTCGCATATCTCTCATACAGTTGCGTAGGCTTTTGGAGTCCTATCGCGAGCTCCAAAACACCGCCAATGCCCACGCTGTCGAGCGGAAAAGAACGCCTGCCACTTCCCTTTCAACAAACCTTGTGACGTTCCCGGAATCATATCCATTCTCCTTAATTGCTCAATTACCCCGAGCACCAAAGAGCTTCAATGGCGTTTACCAAGCCGAAGGTCAGGTCCTTTTCAGCCCCGCACAAGGAGAAACCGCGATCGTGCTACTGGTCATCCTACTGTCTTCCCCTAAAAAATATCTCCTAAACTTCTTCGAGGGAGTCTTCGAGATCGAGGGCCGTGACAACTTTGCTACGTTGCTCTTGCAACTCTTCAGGGTTGTGACATCTATTTTGGACAACGATGCCTGGCCGGGGAATTGGCTGAACGTGAACATAATGGCGCATAAAGTTCTAATCAAGATGATGGACGCTGTCGGGGTCCTGCTTGAGAAGCATTTCATACCCGGTGACGATGCCACCTTCCAGTTCAACTCCGAATTATGGAGGGAGGCATTTCAAGTGCTACTAAAGCTCCTTTCCTCGGATCAACTAGTCATTGAGGAATTTAGTCCACAGGTAGTATTGTTTACGTCTCGTCTATGTCGCTTGTTGTTGACAACCCACCCAGCGGCGTCGAGCAGTGTGGAGGATGGCCGGTGATATTCGGGGAGAAGGAGCTGCCATACTTCAGCAACTCTGGGATACTCTTGGGTGGCCCTACGACGTGTCTGAACGAGCCGGGGTCGTCACAAGATATGGGGTAATGTTCTATTGGTCGTATTTCCCATCCCTCAACTCACCTCCTTATAGGGACATCAGACATCTCTGAGCTCCCTCGTCAGCCATGTTGTCAATCTATGTGTCAGCCACCATGATCTGCTTCGAAACACTGCTGTGCAGATCCTCTACAGTATGGTCGTTTCACAATACCACGAACACCGACACTTTGACGATATCGAGCATGAGCTGATCAGCAAATTGGACTCGTTATTCATGTCTGATAGCAAAGCGGACGACCTCTCGAGAGCCTTCTTCATCAGTCAGTTACGCCATCTATTCGAAGCATCAAACGTAGAAGAGCAACTGCGCGAAAGGGTCTCAAACTTCTTAGATTCCGTTGACCTCTTCCTCGAGATGCTCCTTAGTGTCCGCGCACTTCCCGAAGGAGAAGAGTTTGCCGATGACCGCGTCATTGCCACGGTTCGTTATCTTCCCATTTTTCCGTTCGGGTTATTCTCATCCCTTGCCAGCTCCGCCTCATGAATTTCATTCGCCGCATTGGCCGCGACGAGATCTATATCAAGTATGTGCATCAGCTCGTCAATGTAAGTGTCATCCATCCCCTCGCCATTCTTGACCTCTTTATCTGAATCTGTCGATAGATGCATCTGCAATCTCAAAACTACGTCGAGGCGGCCTTGACTTTGAAATTGCACGCAGACCTCTACGAATGGAATTTGAACTCGTTCGTCGAACCTATGGAAGACCTCATGCTCCCACAGCAGTCCCAATTCCACCGAAAGGAGACTCTGCATCTGCTTATATTGGATTACTTTGGCAAGGGAAAGGCGTGGGAGAGTGCAATCGAGATATGCAAAGAACTGGCTTATCAGCACTCGGAAGTCACCTTCAACTAGTAGGGAACATATATTTCTGGTCTCTCTCCCGCCACTGACGCATATGTTTGAACAGCGGGCGGTTGGCAGAGATTATGCGACACCAGGCTGCATTACTAGAACATATCATCAATACCCAGCGCTATTACCCTGACTATTTCCGTGTGGCATTTTATGGTAACTTCCCCGTGGCCATTCGCAACAAGCAGTTCATAGTACGTTTAGATGTACGTCATTTTTCCGGCGTTAATACTGACGACACTTTTCAGTATCGCGGTTACGAGTGGGAAAAGTTTGGAGCGTTCTGTGAACGCATGCTTGGCAAGCATTCTGGCGCACAATTACTAAGGACTCTTGGGGACCCACCAGTCGATATACGCTTCGGAAATGATCAGTACATCCAGTGCAACGCAGTCAATCCGGAACCCAACCGGGACTTACCAATATTCATCAATCCCGACGTCCCTGCGGCCGTGCGGACGTACTATGAACATTGGTAAGTGTGGTAGATTCACAGGACCTACCTTATCGTTGACGGGAACCTTCAGCGCCATCAACTACTTCAGCTCACCTCGACCCCTAATAAAAGTCGACCGGGATGGGAACGAAGAAACTTGGGTCGAGAAAACGTACTACACCACCGAGGAATCCTTCCCCGCCGTGCTGAGGCGATCAGAAGTCGTAGCTGTTGAGATCGTCGAGCTATCACCAGTCGAGAATGCTCTACTTGAGGTAGAGCAGAAGAACAAGGAGTTGAACGCGCTCAACATGAAGTACTCTACGCTGGCCAAGACGGCTCAGGTCGTCTCGACGAACCCTCTGTCGATGGCTCTGAACGGTGTAGTTGATGCCCCCGCAGGTGGAGGCATAGCAAGCTATCGCCCATCGTTTTTGACGCACAACTATATCGCAAGACATCCTGAGCGAAAAGAATTTGTCGACAAGCTGCGTGCTGCAGTTGATGAACAGGTTCGTGTTATGTTGCCACATTCTACTGAATTGATAATCTCAAGCTTGGATGAACACTAGGTCCGCATCATCGACAGTTGTCTGCGGCTCCACGGCCAGCTGTGTCCACCAGAAATGCTGGCATTTCATGAGACGCTCGAGACGTTTTTCCGTAAAAATTTCGAAGAGGAAATGCTTCGATTATCTTTCGAAGCCCCCACAGAACGTGGAGTCGCCCCATCCTCCTTACACCCTCCTGATGCTCCCTCGTATGCGTCATCTCTAGCGGACGCCATCTCAATCAATCAATCAAGCTCCTCTGCTACCCGTGCACCTTTCGCTATTCCCTCCCCTCCTGTACCGGCGTTACACATAACACCTCCCCAATCTCCCTCTACCTCTTTTGTAGGTTCGACGATTCAGCAGCCCACACGGTTGCAGAAACATATCGCTCACCTCGCGCGGCATGGCATGAACGCAGTCGCGTCTGGCCCTGGCGAAGGCATCGACGGTTACAACCATCGGACCGATTCGCTCTCCTTAGGCTCGCCTCAGGGCTCCTTCGTGAACGTCACGGGGACGGCCGGGCCTTCAGTGACGAATGCCGGTACCGCATCCACTTCGGGGAGTAAAAGTGCGGGGTCTCTCAAGGGCCGTTTCTCGCGGCTGGGGAGCCTCAGCTTTGGACGGCGAGATGGTAACGCTCCATGATCATGATCACGATCCGGCCGGGTCCCAATATGGACGCTAATCCTGCGGGTCTGGTTCTTCCGAGTTTTTTCTATTATCTTATTCTCCCGTCATCTGCGTTTCTAGGAGAAGAAATTTATTATGCGCCGATCAGCTGAACTGGTTAGAATGTTCCTCGAATCTCTTTTTTTTTTGTCTTTATCTCGGTGTTTCGCGTTACATTTTGATTTTAATAATACCCCCTTTTACTGCTCCTCGGTGCCTGCGAGAGCCATCGCATTGGGTATTGGGCATCAAGGACCCAGAGAAGAATACAGGTTATACAACCCCTAAGTTTGTGAGTAGGGTGCTAGTTATACATTTTGTTCATCGAAGGAAAAGGGACAGTAACGATCGGATAAGCTATGCTATGCCTGGAAGGAGCCGAAGTAAACGTGACATTCGTCAATCATGATGGTAATGGTATCGCCACCAGGACAAATACACTAGCGAGAGGAAAATCACATGATGGGTACCATAGGATCAACACCACAAACGATGTGTCCAGGTGATGCTATGAACTCGAGATCGGGGAGAGCGAACGAATGGTCGTCGTTGGGAAATTCTGCTGGACCCGGAGATGGAGACGGTATAGCTCGGTCTGCATAAGGACTGGCTACTGCCAACCCGATTCTATCACTGTGGTGTTGATGTTGTAGCCAGCGTGGGTCGATATTGGGCATGTTTGGCACGTAGTTCGGTTGAGGTTGCCCCATGTTATTGTTGTGTGGTGTATTATGGGCACCGTTGGATAATGAGGCGGGTACGGGTATGGAGAAGTGATATTGCGGTGCTGGATGTTGTAAAGCCTCATGGAATTTATTCGTGGGTAACCTAGGGGGTTCCGAACTCGGAAGTACAGGACTAGGATCTGTGGTGGACGGCGACGACGACGGCTCCAAGTCTGAAACCCAGGCCTATGATAATCATTTGGGGCAAGGCAAACGTTATGGTTAGACTGGAAGCGTACAAGAAAGAGGAACGAAGGAGACCCGAACGTACGTATTTCTCCATGACCTTCATGAGGCCAGCTTCGAGAGAATCCCATGGGAAAACTTTGATGTCCTTCTCGATGCCGCGGGGCTTGGGTAACGGGAAATCCATGAGGAGCTGGAAGAATTGGGGCAGCCCTGCTCTCGTGACGGTAGTGGGTTTTATGAACTCGAGGTTGCGCCTGTTGCGACTCTTATCATCGGAAGAGCTCTTCCCGTCAGCGATGAACTCGACGAGTTTGAGTATTTCCACGGAGGTAAACCACCTTTCCCGAGTCACCTTTTGCACCCTTTGATCAGGCGTCTTAACTTCCACAGTCGCCTTGTGGTAGATGCACGAGATGACGAAGAGCCTTTCGGTATACTCCTCTGGTGAAATACGACGAAAGGACAGATGGACGCTATCTCCAACCACTTTACGATCGAACGCAACCAGACGTCGACCGGCACGCTCCTCCTCCTTGGTTAGGTTTCCAAGGTCCGCCAGTGACGGTTTTGTCGCAAGGATGAGCGAGACAGGGTCAAAGTCAATGCCCGCGTCAGATTCCTGTAACCTGCGCAGTCTTCGCTTAGGCTTTGGGGGAGTCTGCGGGCTCGTTTGACATTGCAGAGGAGCTGGGGAAGTCCTGCTCCCCAACCCATGGTGAAGTGGAACATAATGAGCGGTATGATGTTGCGTGGCAGATAAGTGCGTACTGCCCCTGTGGGGGACGTCGAAGACGCCAGGCTCTAACCAAGAGGGATCTGCCAAAATACGTCAGAACGATGGGGCTCATGTTAGAAAATTCTCTACGCTTGCCATGTTCCTGGTATGTAAAACGGCCGATGGTGATAGTGTCAAGGATGGCATTGCGATTATCAACGGCTTGGATGGTAACGTCGACGGTCTGTATTGAGGAATTTTTGTGTACTTCGAATTCGGGAACGAAGCCAGTGCATCTCCACAAATTTGGAATATTTCCCCCTACGCTTTTTATTACTGTGTGGATGGGCTTGTGACCGATGACAATACGAATGCACACGTCATGGTGCCAACTGTTGTTGAACAAAGTGTCGATGGTGACCGTCGTACCGCCCTGGCCAACTTGTGGGGAATAACCGAAAACGTTGAACATTCTCGATTGAATCCCATTGTATAAAAGCGTATGTGGTATTTGCGAGAAGGAGGAAGCGGTATTCATTTCAATCCGTGTGGCGAGGACTACAGGGGATTGTTGTCAGTCGTAAAAAATACACGGCGTGAAGAAAAATAGGCTATGCCTAACACACCCTAGAGTCATACGCAGTAATGGGACAGGGTGTATAATGCACGGGAATGGAGACAGGGCCGCCTATAGGTAATGGGAATAGAGGAAGGGTGGGACCTACACTGTCTCGCTCGATAAGATCAAAGACGTGGGAGGAAAATATGTGAAACGTCGGGGGGACATTGGTTTTAATGAGTAGGGCGGGAGCAAAGGAGGAACGATCAAGGTCTAAAATCGCGTCGTGTAGATCTAGAGGTGGATAATTCATGGTTTTGGGACTTGAGCGAGCGGGGAGGACCAAAAACCCTGCTCTCGCGATCAGGTGCCCTCCTGTTCACTCCACTCGGTCGTATCGTGCATGCTTACCCTGCGGGGCCATCGTATACTCAGGTAAACGCATAGACGAGCATAGACACCTGAGTAAGATAACCTACGAAGCTTGCTGATAATTCTTCTATTATCGGACCTTGGTTTTTGTGATGGCACAGGGCAAGGACACAGGACAGGAGCCAAATGCATGGGCCCCCTTAGACCAAATATGGGTTAGCTGATAAGATCCATCCCTCAGATCATTGAGACAAAGTCTATCTCGATTTCTCTCTTGCTCAGTCGGCCCATGACAGATCGGACGCCCACTTTAAGCCATGTTAAAAGCCCGTATCAGGAGGGAGAAAAAAATTATAACAACGAAGGAGGATCGAGGGTTCGTTGCTGGCCATTTTTCCGGTCAAAATTCCAACAATTTTGACAATTTTGACCTGTTCGATTGATTGATCAGCCTCGCCCCTCTTCAGCCCCCGGCCAGCCACGTACACAACAAGCTCCGGACAGATGCGGTCACGATCAACACAAAGAGTGTGTTCAGCAGCGTCCTCAGCGACGCTCGGCCCTCGCCTAATTTTGTACACAGGTACCATGCTGCGGATCCCAAGTCCCATCCTCTTCTTTCCTTACACGGGCGACCGGGGGTAGATAGCCCTCAGCCGAAAGGAAGCGTTCGCAGAGCGAGCATTTATCCAGGAAAAGGTTCTCATATGCTACCAACATGCCCTATTCCGATGGGCCACGCATTCCAGCGAATCAGAAAAAAAAATTTACATCCAGAAAGTCAGCTGCGAGCGGTCGATCGAAAGGGTATCATGACGATGATGCTTACCATGAAGCTCTGCACGGGCACGCGCGGCGACGACTGTAAAACGCGCACAACCCATTGAGACAGCTTCTGGAAGACGATGAACTCGGACTGCGAATGCGGAGGTTTCTGCCAGTGGTACACGGGTAAACGAATATGGACAAAAAAAACCTTGTCTGTCATTAAGTGGGGGGAGGAACTCGCCTTTTCCCTCGAACCAAACACAGTGAAGCTTTCCACTACCAAAGCCGGCATCTCAGGCACAGCTCTGTCGATCCCCTCTTCATGCCCGAGGGTAATAAACGCCCGGAGCACGTTAGGGATAAGGAACCGGAGTATCACAGGAACGGTGATACTGCGTGACTCGTGACCGGGTGCCAAGTAAACGTGCAGCAGCACCTTCTTCGCATGTGTCGAGTTGAACTCCCGGATGTAAGTCAGTAGGTCTTTGAGCGTGAGTGGTAGTGTACCCGTCGGAAGCGGGGGAAATGGGACCGCGACCTTCTGCTGTAGAGGCAAATATGGTCTCGGGGATTCGGGGGTGGGAGAACGGCTGCAATATCACACCATATTGGCTCAGCTCCGCGTATGGCACACACATAGCGAACAGAGAGGGTGGATGGAATGTGGGTGAAAGAGCAGAAACAACAACTCAAAAAAAAAGAAAAGAAAAATAAACTAGAGCCTGATGATGAAGAACGCACCGTCGTTTCTGGCTCTCTCTCTCGTGAAAATATTTGATCTCACTATCATCCCGCCGCTCGCTCTCCGCCGCCGCCTTTAACGCATCTTGCACTTTGCCCTCAATAGCCGCCGCATGAAGTGTTCGAAGGTCCTCAGCAGACTTGCCAAAAATATCTTTCAGCGTCAGAGTCTGGAGAACCTGGTTCGGGCCCGAGACAAGCTCGGAGCGTAGCACGCCGCCAGGTAACTGTCGCAGCGTCTGCAGACGCTTGTTGAGGTCTGCCAGGAGATCTATCTGCGATTGCACATTCGAGACGGCCGATTGCGATTGTCGATCCTCGGTAGAAGGGCCTAAATTGAGGGCTTCTGCCCCATTCTCTGCAGTGGTAGCCATGGAAGAGGAAAGAGTGTACTGTATCAACGTGGGCCACGGTGGTACGCTTGGGTACCCGGCCGCGGCCAGCGCCGGTTAAAAAGCGCCCACAGAGATACCAGCAACAACTTTCAAGTTGATACAATCCCGTCTATGCAGACTGGTACGGGAATACTATCGCTAAGACATTATTTGCGATGAGGAATTGCGCACCGATTTCTGCATGACATAGTCCGTCTAAGGTGGAGAGAGAGAAATTCTATGCGTGATATACTAGTGAACAGGTGCAATGATAACTACGAATGATAGTGCTGCAAAGGAGGGAGGACAGGAGGGCAGCGTAAGGCAAAAAGTCGTCATCAAGAGGTTGTAATAATGAGAGCACGGTGAAGTCTGTTAAAGTATAAAATATGGATGATGTGCGTGTTATGACCTGCGGTTTGGTGTACGATGCAAGTGCAGATATCAAGAGGTCAGAGGGTATAAATGTTCGGTGCAAGAAGAATAATGTGACGGAAACGGCCCACTAAAATCACACTCACAAGCTGACCTGCCAGCTTGTCCTAAAACTTCGCCTCAGGATCCAATGGACCCAAAGGCCCATAGTCATTTCGTTGTCCCCCACTCCGCCGTTTTATATGTGTCTTCCAATCTTGCCCATGTCCAATAGCAGAGCTTGCCCCCTGTGGTGGTCGATCGGGTGAGACGGGAGACGTCGTATTAGAGGAAGGTTGGTGCCCCACTGGAGAGTAACTGGGGCCACCCATACGTCGTCCAGTGGGTAATGGCAGCCGTGGCGACGACGTTAAATGTGGCCCCGGCTGCGCAGGGTGTAGATTGTCAGATGACGCATTTGGCGATGGATCCCAACCGGATTCAAGCATGGCTTCAAGGTCCCGATCATCAATAGTTTTGACACTGTCGAGCGCATGTCGAGGAAAAGCGTGCAGTGCTGGTGGGGGTGGTGGATATTGGGTATTGTTCTCGTTATATTCGCCGATTTGCGGGCCCCAGTGATCGTCTGACGATGTCACAGAAACGGTATCTGAACCTTCGTAGGAGCTGTGAGCGTCGGAGCGGACACCCAGATATTCTTGATCGCCAACGATGTATCCTGACGGGTGTGCACGTTCAAATTCGCGGCGACGTCGCTCCTCCCGTCTAATCTTGCGAAGACGCGACCGTTCCCAGTCCTCCCAGCGCCGCAACGGAACAGAAAGTCCAGAAAAGTGACCCTTACCCTCACCGTGTCCTTCTCCCTTCCTTTCGCCCTCAACTTTTCTGTTTATAACATCAGCACGCGCGACATTCAAATATTTTCGTAACCATACCTGGTCTCCCCCCAGGAGAAGTCGTCAAAGTGCCAGAAAGCATATAATGGGAGAATAAAATTCCAGATGGGCAAGGCGGTAAGGTAGATGAACATCCAGAAGATATATACAACCTTCCCGGTCGTTATGAGAATGAGGACAGCCGGCAAACCGAGAACACCGATAAGCAATACGATGGGGATAGCTTCTGGGAATGTCTTTGGTGGTGATAGGGCGACGGTGACGAGGAGAAGATACGTGAGGGCGATAGCGACGGGCAGGACAACTGTGCCAAGGAGGTCCATAAGTACGACGAATTGCATGCTGAAACAGAAGGTCCCGCAAAGATTGCGCACAAGGACGAGTTCCATGAGATTGTGGATCGTGGAGTTAATCCATCGGCGGCGCTGAGACAGGAGCACTGAAAATGTATCCGGCACAACAGTACGACATTTAGCCTGAGGAAGAAACATCATCTTGCGGTTGGGGAAGGTACGAATAAGGCAGGTCGTTAGGAAGCGATCTTCACCAAGGAGTAATAGATTTTTCTGATGCAGGGTGGTAACTTCGCTTTGGCTATATTCCTTTACGATCTCTGGCTTTATGATCAACGGAACCCAATCATCTCCGGAAGATTTGCGTGCTTTGAGACGGAACATGGAGAAACATCCGGGTAGACATGAGACACCACCAAAGACGGACTCGAACGCCTTGGCCATATGATGGGATATAAAATATTCAAACACCTGTATGGCAGTGACCCACGACTGTCGTTTGTTGGCAATACGGGTCTCTCCGCAGACACCCATGATCATATGATCGTGTTGCATGCAGTTAACAAGCGCCCTGAGAGAATCTGGGAAAACTTTCGTGTCCGCATCGACCTTGACGACAAATGACGTCAGGTGATTCTCTTCAACAAGGGGTTATCAAATTGCTCACCATAAGGCATACTTCAAAGAAATCGGGCGTGACACCCATCAATACGTGGATTTTGCGGAAGAGATCAAAATCCAGAGGTGTCATCCTGTCATTATACGTAACACGAGAAAAGAAATTCATAAGAATCAGTTGACTGTCTCGCTTGCCACGATTCCCGGGCTTTTTCTCCGTTGCAGCTTCTTGCTCCGTGCCGCACTTGACAATAATGACAGTTGGCGTCCTGCGACCGGCGATAGCTGCATAGAATATATTAGTCATGTGGAGCTATATAGAAAAAGCGCGCACTGTAATGACCAGCATAGACCATCGCTCTGTTCTCCTGCTTTGATCCGGATCCAACTGCAACGTAGCTCATGGGAGTGGGGTTTCCAAACCTCTGATCGGCATCTAGCAGCCCAACACAGATATCTGGCGTGCTCCTCTTCTCACCGGCGCCGGTGATCATACCATCAGCCACAACGAACAACAATTTCCGCTGATCGCTGTAGGACGTTGATGAGATGGAGTCCAACGTGGTACGAAGCGAATCTTCTCCTTCCGAGTAACAAGTGACCAAGCACACCGCAAATAATTCGGCGCCGATTTGGGCCAAGCTCATGACAGGTGCGGCATAATCCCTTGCAGTGGAATTAGTTAATGTTGTAGAAGAGGCCGATTGGAGTGATCGTAAAGATTTCGATGGCTTGGCGAGCTTCTTCGCACCATCCGATCCCGCCCAAGGGGCCGTTCCATCCTTGTTGTCGACCGAAATATTCGCACCCTCGGGTAGAACCGCAGGACTGATTGCAGAACGGTTGAGAGATGAATCGTCAGGATTGCCAGCTAGGCGAGCGGAAAGGAACCAATTGAATACGCAGGCCATTATAAAGCGAACTAGAATCAGGGACATGACGACAATCAATCCGGCGTAAAGAATAAGTTGGGAAACAAAGCATCCTGGGGTAATCTTGTCGATGGTTCCTGCCTTATAGCGTTCGACCAAACAGGGAACGGCAGTGCGGATGTCGTTCCTGTTGACGAAAAGACGGGTTCCGTCGCGACCACTGGTGCCCGGCGTTGTGAATAGGGTACGAAGAGCGAGGTCGACAGAGTCACCGGGAATGGGATTGGGATGCAACTTCATGTACGGATTGAGATTGAGAACGTGTCCGTCAAGAACGATGTAATTAGAGAGTGTGGAGACCTGATCCCAGTCATAACCAACTGGACGAGTAATGTTCACTAGCTGGGCACTGCTGAGGGTGGCAGAGCTGTTGAGCGGTCCTAGGGGGCAAGGAGTGGCCGAATTACAAGGAGGGTCTTGGGCGGCACGGAAAGAGAGGCCGAGGCAATGGGGGAAGTCCGCGGCATCACGGGTAAACAATGTTGTAATGTCTTGACCAGGGAGCTGACTTGATAAGGTGTAGAAATTGATGCTGGGATCCGGGGATTTGGACTGGGAGATGTTGAACATGGAACCTTGGATGCCGAGAGTGCCCGACGTGGTGCCAAGGCTGATAAACTGCTCGGTCTCCAGTGATTGTTGAGGGCAAAGGACTCTCTGAAGGCCAACTGTGGCGAAGCCGACGACCGCACATAGGATGAAAACAATGAAACATAAAGCCATTTTTTCTCTCCATGCTTGCCGCACGGCTTTGTCCTTGAGGCCTCCTAGTGAACTTAAGAGGACGGAGGGTGCCCAAAACGTGACCAGGCGGGAAAAGATGACCCAAGCATCTGTCGAAGAGGATGATGGTTCAGAGGCGGGGAAAGGGGATATTTGTGAATGTGGGGTGATGAGGGGTGGGGGCGCAACGCCGCGCTCTGGACGGGTGAGGGTCTTTGCTCTGCGCATTGTAGGGCCATGTCTTGGATTGGTGGTAGGGATGGGAATGTCATCGTTGTTGTAGCGCACGGCCATAATGGAGAAAAAAGAGGGACGGAAAAAAGAGAGAACACTGGCCAATCAAGGCGAAGCAAAAGAAAGAAAGAACCGACAGAGGCGGAGGAGTATCGAACGAGACGAGGTGACGACAACGAGAAGCACAGCAACCTGAGCGACCAATAATAACTAATTAATATTTGTCCGACAACTCGACGCATACGGGCTAAAGACGCTGTATTACATAATAGGTATCAACAACTACGGGTATATATGGCCATATCATTTATTTATGACCTGTTGCCGCCGAGATAATCAACGTATCCAACGAGAAATTTTACCTGTTCGTATGTTTCAATAGCCTTCAAGCTGCGCCGCCGCCGAACAATCCCGATAGCCCTTTCCACCTGCTCAAGCGTGTCTCGGCGCACCTGTCCTTCATCCACGGGCCCCGCATTGTCACTTGCCGACACCCACCCGCACAACCCGAGTTTGAGCATCCAACAGCAAGACACCAATCCGGCACGCCCAACACCACCGCGGCAGTGTGCCAGAACATGAACCCCAGCGAGCGTATAATCAGAAATTAGTCGCGTAAGATGAGCATCAAATAGTTTTAGCGAAGCTGGAGCTAGCCCTTCCGGTATCGGTATCCTACGAGATGCGATAATTTAGAGAAATGCATAAACAATTTCTCCGGTTCAGCTCACCGGAGAATATCAAGCCCCAACGCACGCGCGGATTGAGAGTAATCTGGCCACGATGCGCCCAGTAATTCTAGCTCCTCGTCATCAAGGCAGCTGCACGTCCATGAGCATCAGGACCCCATGAATTAGGTCAAACTTTAGCGTACCAGACGATGCATCCAACGCCTAGTGTTTTAATTCTCCGCAAGTCCTGCTTGAGATCGCGACAAATTGCACCCCGCCCCCGCACAGGTCCCGTCAGGCGTACTTTTACAATACATCGTTAGTGAAACCATGTTCATATACAGCAATCACGTAGGCTTCACCTTTTTTGCCAGGACAAGATGATAAATATAGATTACCGAGGGCAGGACATGGACGTTGTGATGAATCGTTGGCGAAGGCACGGCGCGATACTATCGATGAGCCCGAATGCGCTAGCTTCGGACGACCCGCGGTCCCTCGAAAAGAAGACAAGGGAGAACTATGAAGGAACGGCGTGTATATTTAGCGATTTGACATGCGGCCCACAATCAACTCACATCGGATATGAACGCTTGTTCTGGTAGTTGGCACCATGCGTCGAATCTCCAGGTACACCTTGCAAGGGGGTAAATGGAACAGAACAAGTACGCTCATGCCGCGATTTCAGGCCAGTGCCCGAAGTTCTATCTATATCCAGCTCAAAATGAGAAGTGCTAAAGATTTCGCCTATGAGGTCTATATTTCCAATTGCTAAAGGTGGCAACCGTGGCGCCGCAGAATCTTTCGGAGCCGGGGCAAGTGGTTGGGCGGGTTGATGAATGTCAGTAGCAAGAGCCGATTGGAGCGCGCTCTTCATGGAGACGCGGCTCCATATTTGCAGGTGCGTTCTTGACGGCGCAGCGCGGGTTAAGGGAAGTTTGGTGATGGGAAGAATAGAGGGTGTTGGGGGTGTTGGTACAACAGATGGTGGGGTAAGTGCTGGATCCGGTAGAGAAGCTAGTCGATGCAGAGAGAAAGCAGGATGGATGTTAAAGACGGTTGGTGATGAGGAGTCAGCTAGAGAGATATGCAAAGATATTGAAGATAAGAGTTCCTCTGGTATTATGGCGGAAACACTGAATCGAATTGAGACAAGACGACCAAAAGGGGAGAAGGCAAACACACCTGATTGGATGGGTATCAGAGGTCTTGGGAGGAGGAAATTCCCTACTCCACCATGCAGACGAGACCAAGGGGGTATCTATAGCGAAGCTGAGTTCATGTTGTAGATTAGGCGACGCTTGAGTGAAGATAACAGAGTGTGACGAATGCGGTTTCAGTACGGGTTCGTGGGGAGCCACATTAAAATCCGTCTTTTGGGATTCTGGCTCGCATAAACACCAGGCCTCAGTGCTTGCATACGAAGCTTGGCGTTGCTTAAGTTGGTGGAAGTGATCTGGCAAGTTTATAGAGAGTGGGACGTAGGTGGCAGCAGATCCTATCCCAAGCATTTGTCGAGTTTAACATCGGGTCATTACAGATGATATAAGATATGGCTCACCTCCAGCACCAAATTTAGCGCAGGCATAATCGCTGGCTTGAAATTGGGAAGCTAGGTGTACCAGCTAAAACGTGATTACTTAGCAGGAGAAAATGACGGCAACACGCGATCAAATAGATTACCTGCACAGCCAATTTCTTTTCGAGATCCAGCTCGGGAACAGAAGACCAGGCACCAACTGTTCCCCCCGCTTTGGCGACAATATCCACGGTGGGGAGTGTTGATAACATTGGCGTTCCCTCTGTGCACAGGTGGGCCCAGAAGTACCAATGGTCCAATGTTAATATGGGTCAACCCGGTGTTGGAAGGGGGAGGTATAAAAAAAAGCCGAGCCGCGCAGAGCGCGCCGTCTTGTAATGGGGGGAGTGAACCTGTCCGTAGTCTGTAGTACGAAAGACGTCGGTGACAGGGCTGAGAAGCACACGAACTGACACAGCTTCTCGTTCGTCCCGGCAACCAATCAATTCAACGAGCAACCGGGCCGGCATTCCCGTGCGTCAAGTTCCCCAGCCATAATTATGACTGTGACCCGGCGCCGTCATGTCCTCAGCTGTCCTCAAGTCGAAACTCAAGGCGGCGAGAGTTGCGCTCGATAAAAAGGACTTCCAGTCTGCCCACGATACCAGTCTGCAAATTCTTGAGTACGAACCGGACAACTATTTCGCGTACGTTCCACCGTGTGCGGGCAATCTCACGCTTTGACAATCTGCAGTAAGATATTCTATGGGAGCTCCTTGTTGGAACTTGATAAGATCGATCAAAGCGAACAAGTAACTACGCTCTTTCTGTACTTCTTTGACCCAAAGCCAACATATCGCTCCACTTATCAAGGCATTTCGATCCGCTATCGAACTAAACCCAAAACAGCACGTCGGATGGCAGGTACTACAGCGTAACCCCTCCGGGTCTGTATGTTTACTATTTTCATCATCAGGGTTTGCGGAGGGCTTATGAGCGTGGCCAAAAATGGGATAAATGTGCAGAGACTCTGCTAGAGCTTGCCATCCTCTTCGCAAACTCGTACGCACTCCTTGGGCATCGAATATGCTCCATGATGACTTGGCGCTAGCGACGATGCCACTAAGTGTGCTGATGCGGTGCAGAAGCTGATAGATCTGCGTAGAGAACATGGATCCCGGTGTCAGGTACGTCTCCCGGATGCCTCGAATCATGGCCAAGGCTCACGATCTATTATAGTTGGTCGATGCACTGTCACTGTACCTTCCGGACTCCGCGATCTACCCCACACTATCCACGCTCCCTGCCCCTGGCTTAACAAACCCAGCTGATACTGCAACAGCCTCAAGTCAGGCAGCGATATATAATTCTCTGCCCATCTTGGAAGAGATTGTCTCTCTCAACGAAGTAGACGAAACGGAGACGCTGGATAAGGAAATAGACAATCGTCGCAAACGGCTTCACGCTGGCAGTCCGCGAAGTGTCAGAAATGAAGTTATACGAGAAGTTTACGGAAGTTCAAAGGTATGGTACCTTATATCCACTTTGCGTCCTCGTATTCACCTATCACTATAAGCTGCCTTATCTATACGATGAAATTCTCAACCACCCTAATACTCCGGATGAGCTTCGACGTCAGACGGAATCGAAGCAACTTCGCCGAAAGCGATATCACCTTTTTTCTCTACCCCCGGATGATCCCATGAAACGACAACTAGCGATAGAAGTCGAGAAGTTGATCAGCGGTGTAGTCTTACTGCGTATCCCAGACGAATTGGCATGGTCTACCTTCATAGATGGGCAAAACTGCGAAGTCATAGGTACTGCAATTTCCTCACCTGATTGTGCCTGTCCCGATTGACCACCCAGAGGAATATGATTTTGATATTTTGCGTCAATATGTCAATTTGTTTCCTGAACAACCGCTTGCAAGACTCATTTCCACCTATCTCGCCTATTTGGGTGTCCCTCTCTCGGACGAAGACGAAAAACCAACACCTACCGCCTCATTAGATGATGTCTTTAGGGCTATCTTGGTTCGTCTTGTCTTATTGCATCCTGTATGCGCACCTGTAAACCTTGCAAAACAGAAAACCGAAGAGGCCTTACAATCATCAATATTTGCTCGGAAGCTAATGGCAGAAGTGTATCTTTATGACCAAGACTATCAAACCACTGTCACGGCATCCGAAGCAGGTTTAGAGCTGGTCAACGTACATAGGGTTGACACCGGTTCTGACTTGACCCTGTATGTAACTTTCAGGTTCACAGCTCAAAAGTATGATTGGTGACTCTATTCAGTGTCAGAAAAGCGTTCAATGTAGCCTTAGCGACATCACTTGTTCACCTGTATCCTCCCAAGCATCACACCAGAGCTCTCCGTATATTAGAAGACGTACTATCCGAGGACCCGAACAACGTGAATTGCCTTATGGGTCGTGGCTATGTCTTACAGCGCGCTGGGAAGTGGCTTGAAGCAGCGTCCTGTTTTTCTCGAGTGTCCGATGGTCACCCGGAAGAAACTCGCGACTGTATACGTGCACAGGAGGAACACGCCTGGTGTCAAGTGCAGCTGAACCGCATTGATGTGGCAATTACTGAACTGGGAACTGTTATCGAATTATTGGAGAATGAAAAGGACAGTGATGAGGATAAGTCGCGTTGCTGGTGGCGACTGGGTAGAGCTTACTGGGAGATGGGAGGTGGGTAGTTGTTCCCAATTTATCATGGCATATATCTTAACGGTTTATAGCTGACCACCGGGAGGAAGCATTTAAGCACTTCATCACGTCCCTCAAACACTCCTCATCTTTCGCCCCCGCTTTTACTTCGCTTGGTGTCTATTATTCGGAAGCTGCAAATCCGCCGGATCCAATTCGAGCATCGAAATGCTTTCAGAAGGCCTTCGAGTCAGATGCGAGGGAGGGCGACGCTGCCAGACGACTTGCCGAAGGCTTTGCGGAGGAGCGAGAGTGGGATCTCGTTGAAGTTATAGCGAACAGAACCATTGAAGGCGAAGGAGGATTTGAAGACTCCCAGGAAATCATGGCTGGACGGTATTTACCGGTTAATGCGTGGGCATGGAAAGCTTCTGGGGTGGTTCATCTGGTAGGTTTCTTATCCCTTATAAAACACCCATACTGGACTAACACCCAGAGGAGAACCGGGGGAGTTTGCCTTCTGCAATTCAGGCTTTTCAGGTAGCGCTACGTGCTGACCCCGAGGACCAGCCAGCATGGGTTCGTCTCGGGGAATCATACTCTAAAGCCGGTCGACATGCCGCTGCCTTTAAGGCTCTTCATCGCGCCGAGGAGTTACGGCCGGAGGACTGGATGTGCGCTTTCCTGATCGGAGATGTTCATCGCCAGACGGGACGGTTTCAGGATGCGATCGAATCTTTCCATTCTGTTTTAAAGGTTCAACCAGACGAGCCTGGTGTTTTGACATCACTCGCACGGACACATATCGATCTGGGTCTCTCGGAACTTTCTACTGGATTCATATCTCGTGCGCAAGATTCGTTCATGGCTGCCCTGCGGATCTCGTTTCAGTTCTTGGACACCAACACATCATTCCATAGTTTTGTGTGGAAGATCGTTGCGGATGCTATCTACAACCTCTCGCGTGTATCTTTTTTCATCGATGAGGCTGCCATCCGATCTGTACTTTCGCGAGCGTGCGGCTACTTGACGTCAGATTCTGAGGATAGACTTGCCGGAAGCGTCACGATTCCAATTAAGCTTCCCGACGATCACCTCAAGGGGACGGATGCCTTGAAGGTCGCCGTCGCAGCTTACAGCCACCGCATTTCACTTGGTCTTCTTGGGGCTGCCGCTACAGGCAGCGCTTGGTTTGACTTTGGACTCTCACTCTTCAACCTCGCGCGGAGGATTTTCCCGGAGGGAGAGCAGCGGGATAAGGGTTTGAAGCAAGCAGTCGCGTCTATCAAGGAAGCCATCCGCGCACAGCCCGGTGAAGACAATTACTGGCGTGCGTTAGGCGATATGAGTCTCGTGTCTCAGCCAAAAGAAGCCCAGCACGCCTACATTCGGGCGCTAGAAATCAACTCCAAGGTGACTGCTCTTGTTCCTTGTTTGATTGCCCGATGAGTTTTCGCTGATCTCTTGTATCCAGAATGTTGACATCTGGACAAGCTTCGGCTTCCTCTGCTTCTACCATGACGATCTCGAGCTGGCCAGCGAAGCGTTCCTGAAGGCACAAACTTTAGATCCAGATCACACTATGGCATGGGTCGGACAAGCCCTAATCGCCACGCGAAATGGACATCACGCAGACTCGCGCATGCTGTTTGAGCATGCGGTGAGTTTGTCAGCTGACGTCGTGAGTCAGCAAAACCCATGCGTACACCCTCGTGATCGCTGATTTAAAGTACTATTACTATTCTATTCAAGCCCGAAGCCGATATCGCGTTCTCCAGACGTGAATTCGATCAGTACCTCAGGGCCGGGCATAGCCACCACGCATCTCTAAACGATCTTTTCCCCGCGTTCTTCGCGCTCGATAGATACCTCAAACAGCGCCCGGATGACGCATCTGCTCTACATATGTTCGGCCTCGTCTGTGAGCACATCGGCCATATCGAGCATGCCATCGAGCGCACCGATCACGCAATTACCGTGCTCGAGGCCGCGTACGAGGAAACCGAGGACCCGATCATCGAGCGGCAGTATATCATCGCGAATACGAGTGTGGCTCGGCTGCGCCTCGCTATGCGAGATTATGAAGGTGCCCTTGATACATACCAGACCGCGCTTGGGCTTTTACCGGAAGAAGGAGAAGGGGAGGACAAAGTGCTAAGATCACAATGTCTCTTCGGGTCTGGCCTCGCCAGTTTCAAGCTCGGCGCGCTGGACGCTGCACTTGAGAGCTTCGAGGCGGCGCTCGTCACGGCAGGCGACGACTCGCATATGCGTGGACATGTCACCGTGTTATTAGCGCAGACAATGTGGGCTATAGGCACAGAGGAGGGACGAGAAGCTGCAAAGACACAGCTGTTAGATTGGTGAGCGCGCCATCACAAAAGTTCCCGTAGTTTTTTTGAAATACTAATCACATTCGTCCCGGTTGGACGGGATAAAGCATCACGCAGGATCCTGAGAACCTGACTGCGATCAACGCGCTCGCTGGTATGGGCGTTCTGACCGACGACGACGACCTAATCGAAGCCGCCTTATCCGAGCTTAAATCGCTCCCTCTCGACCTCCGCCACAGACGCGATCCCCGACGCGACTTTTCGTACATTTTGAAGCAGCACCATCTAGGCCAGGTAAGCAAGCGATCATAAGCGTCTCACACCACACCCCGTTCCGTTCTGCGTTCTGTTCGCCTCGCCCCGGGCCTGCCCTACCCTACCCTAAACCGCCATGCCGACCTTTTAAAATTGAAAAATGTACAGGGAAACCTCACAGCCGCATTGAGCGAAGCGCAGAAAGCCGTATACGTCGAGCCCGCGCGCGAAGATGCTCGTCGAACGCTGGCCACTTTACTGCTACAGTGTGGCGAACCCGCCGCGGCGCGAGCCGTCATTTCCCAAGCTGGTGGTGAAAATGGCGATATTGCCGATTTACGTGCGTCGATCGGGGTGCTTGCGGTAGCCAGAGCACTTTCCGGTGACGAGGAAGGTCTGAAGGAGGCGTGGAGCTTGGCGCAAAAGGGCGTTATGTTGGCACCTTGGGACCGGGCAAGTTGGAACGTCTTGGCGTACATAAAAAGTCGCCGTTAGCTCTATCGGACTCCCGTGGATCACCAGCGCTCGTCCCGGCTTGAGGTTTCGGCGAGAGAAGAACAACTGATGAACCAAGTAGTATAAATGATCGGGGATGGCATTATAAATCTGCAGATGTAGTTCTATACTACCTTTACAATAAATATGCGGGGTTACAAACTAGGAAGCACCCTCTAGCTAATATCGTCATCGTCATTGGATGATAACAATGAGCGTGTGGCCTTCTAAAGTACAAATTGAATCTTACACACGAACCTGAAATTGACCCAATGCGCTCTGTGCGACGAGAGCAATACGTCTGCTGACGGGAGTACCCTCGTCAGTCTTATCGGCCATGGTGAGCCACCAGCGAATACGGGCTTTAAGCGTGGGGTTGTCCAGGCCATCGGTCGCACTGAGTGGTAAAATCAGCTTGCGTGACTGAAGGCACCCAGAAACACATACATCCCCCTCTCCCAGAGGGCCTCGCGCAACTCGGGATGTGTCATCCGATCGCCCATGCCTTCCTTTGTCAACAGCTTGTCATCGACAACCACAGACTTCAGATGCCTTTCGATCCTCCAACTGCGGTTGAAATTGGGACCCCACGTCGACAGAGACAAGACACTGTGCAGAGAAGAGTTATTCAGCATGGTTCTCAATTCATTAGAGTCGAGATTGACTTGCCCGCAGAGCCCAATGCCGGAGTTGATGCTTGGCAGCGATGACGCTAAGGCTGTTGCACCTGCCTCGCGCACTTCCAAAAAGGCATCACGCATTTCTGCAGCATAGGCACGCTGCTTCTCGTAGCGCTTTGCTTCGATCCTTTCACGCTGTGAAGTCAAGATACATGTCGACGGGAGCATGCCGGGCGCATACAGAACGATGAGCGGAACGACTTCCTCGAGAACGATCACGATCGCGACGAATGGGACAAGTCTAAGTTCGGGAAAGGTAAGAAAAAGAATAATAAAAAGAGCTTCAGGCTGAGGCGCTGAGGGTTAGATACCTTGCGAGGTCACTCTTATTTGTTTGAATGAATCGAGACTCCCACCGAGACAGAGGCTCTCCACCTGCCTTCACCCGCACTTGAATCGCCTGAGCCTGCCTTCGATGTTTAATGACCAACTTGAGACCTCGAAAGTAGAATTTCTGAAATAAGGGACTAAGTACCGCTGACTCGCTGTGTAAAAGGTCAACCTACAAATAGCTCCTTGCCATGGTGCCAAAGTCTCGCAACTATGCCCGCACCCGGAGGCGGGCGGGCAAGAACCCCATGAATGTAGGCTTGTTTCATATCTTCTTTCACGGTCTCGGCTACTATGTTGGACGGCTTTGCGGTGGATGATGTAGGATGGGGCTGGGGCGAGAGGTTTGTCGTCGGAAAATTCTTAGTTTTTAAAGGCTGTGAGCTGGAGGGCGCTATTGGCGGCTTGATGGGGCCTGGTTTGAGTTCAATCTTGGCCTTGTGAGGGGCAGGGTGGATCGTGTGGGGGCTGGGAGCATCTTTGGACTCTGAGGTGGTAGTAGGGGGAGTAGAGAAAGAACATGAAGGTAGGAAGAATGTCTGTGAGTGACTTATTCTTCTTCGATACAAATGAAGGGCGTTGCTTGAGGTAGTGGATATGGGTGCGATAAAAGTGGCACGAGTGGAGCCGAACACGGGGACATGACGGCGATGGCGGGAGAGTTGATGATACCTGCGAAAGAAAGAGTAAAAAAGGGACATTTAGAAGACAAATTGGACGACAGACCTGTGATTGAGACCCTTTCCTCGCAGTGGGCTCAACATCGTACTGAACTACAGTACGGAGACGAGACGCGCGGAGGCAGACTTGTCCAGCCACGTGACAGAAAATGACGTAATACTCGTTATCGTCGCGCGTTCAAATGGGTGAGGCGAGCCAGTCCTGTATTCCCTCTTCCCTCCACACTTCTCCACACTTTCCACCATGACCAAAGGAACGAACCTCTCCTCAGCATTCACCTTTGACTCTGAAAACACTTACCAAAAGGCAACGCTTGCCCACCTTTACCGCAACTCCTCCATCATCAAAGTCGCGTCCTTGATCTCGGCGCCACCACCAGAGGTGCGCGTGTACCTCAGGGACCTCGCGTCTGCTGCCAATAGTACAGCCAATGAGAACGCATGCGGGAGCGTACTTGCAGGTCAGACAAGTGAGGGAGATGAGTTCGGGGACATTTGTGTCTGGCTTGGAACCGGTCCCTATAGCGAAGGACACGAAGTTAACATCCTTCGCGCCCTGAACTTATCTGACTCAATACGACGGGCGCGTTACCGGCCTCACTTTGTCCCTTTTCCTGGTGCTCATCTCTTTTGGCAGATAACTTCTGGCCAACTGAATACACCAACATCGCTGCCGTCAACCTTTAAGGTTTTGAATTCGAACGAGTTCACCAAGTTATCAGTCCTTCTGGCAAAGTTACAAAACAAATTTTATTTCCGCGCGGACAGTGGTCCGGGTACCGTCGTCCATTTTCTAGTGGGCCGTCTGGCAGAGGGGGTTTTGTCTGGCTGGGTTGCCCTGGTCGGAATTGGTATCTCACCAGAATAAAGAACTATAGTAATCGATGTACTGTAATACTTGCGGAATGTATTCATTCATCATGATGTGTTTTCGGGCCGAGTTGGTCCCCGGCCCGAGTGTGCTATGTCATTCTCCTACTTCTCTTTGCAATCCCATCATTCCTGACAAACTGCTATGGTCATCCACCTCGGCGAACTGCTCTATAAAAGAGGACTGTATGCAACGAAAACAGCATCAGCAAACCTCTAACACACACATACACCTTACAATGGCCACTTCCAAGCTCTTTCAACCGGTTCAGGTCGGCAAGGTCGCCCTCCAGCACAGAGTGGTTATGGCACCCGTCACCCGATACCGGGGAAACAGCAAGCACATACCCACGGATCTCGTGGTCGAGTACTATGCCGCACGTGCGAGCATACCTGGCACGTTGATCATCAGCGAGGCGACTTATATCACGCATAAAGCTTCGGGTGACTCTTTCAATGTCCCCGGTATCTGGTCTGACGAGCAGGTTGCCGCGTGGAAGAAGGTCAGTATCCTTTCTTCTGCAAATCTTGCATCTACGTGCAATTCTGATCACTTCTTATATCGAAGGTGACGGACGCGGTACATGCAAAAGGATCGTACATGTACCTGCAGCTTTGGGCAGTCGGACGGGCTGCATCGGTCGAACAACTGAAAGGAGAGGATCCGTCTTTCGAGTACGTCTCCGCTGGGGATGTTCCTCTTCCAAGAGAGCTAGTACATGAAGAGGAATACGGTGATCACGCACCGCGTCCACGCCCGCTGACCAAGGGCGAGATCGCGGAGTACGTGCAACTGCATGCGACGGCGGCACGCAATGCCGTTGAGCGTGCGGGCTTTGATGGTGTCGAGATTCATGGCGCAAATGGATTCCTTGTCGATCAGTTCCTCAAAGAGACTTCGAACAACCGCACGGACGAATATGGCGGTTCGCCAGAGAACAATGCACGCTTTGCGCTCGAGGTGGTCGCGGCGGTGTCTGAGGCTGTTGGCGAGGAGCGCGTCGGCCTCCGCTTGTCCCCATGGCTTACTATTTTCGGTATGTATGTTTTGTTATCTCCAGATAAAAACCCAAGCAGACATCTTACTTGTGAACTCTTCACCCCACCGTGACAGATAACCCCGGAAACAATCCAATCCCTGTCTTCTCCCATGTCGTAGAGGAGTTAGGTAGACGTCACCCGAACTTTGGGTACCTGCACGTCATTGAGCCACGCGTTCGGGGCGTATTCGACCGCGACGACCACGCCGTTGAGAAAGAGTCGAACGACTTCCTTCGCACAATTTGGGCTGGCAGACCCTGGATCTCTGCAGGTGGTTTCTCGCGCGACAGCGCAATCAAGCACGCCGACGAGAAGGGAGAGCTAGTTGCCTTTGGGCGGTATTTCACGTCGAATGTGAGTTTGATTGCCGTCATCTCATCCCCTTTGTTTTCTGTGCTTAACTAACTTCCTCAATAGCCCGATCTTGCTACACGGCTTCAGAAAAACATACCCCTGACACCGTATAACCGTGAGGTGTTCTATATCCCAGAGTCACCTGTAGGATACAACGACTACTTGCCAGCAGATGCCTCAATTTCGGTCGCTGCATGATGATTGGTTGCTAGGACTCGCTGCAATAGGATAGTCCTGATCGTAATAATTTTACTGTACAACGATCTATTAATTCCGACAATCATTCGTGAGCTCGGGTGATACCTTACATTGTATTTGGCTGTCGAACATGCTCGTTTTTGCCAACTTCGTGTGAGGTTTCCAAGACAGGCGTCAGCACTGCAGTGCGTACGTGTACAGTTCGTAATTGAGCTTTTAACAGCGAATAAGAGGTCATCTTCCATATACAAATTCCTTCCTCGGGGACGTGCATAAGTCGTATTGTAAAAGTAAAACTACACTGGCATTCCGTTTCTCAGATTCTCAAACTTGCTTCCTTCATACCGCAACCAGTTCGGCGCTGTATCGAGCTCTCCCATCGCCTCCTTTACCGCTCGTACGAGACTTGGTCCAGGTTGCGCCTCCTTCCCATGGCCACCTTCCATGCCCTCCCTCGGCGCTCCGCCCTTGTCACCACTCAGCTCCCAGAACATGCTGCCTCCCAAACCCTCTCGTGCGATATACTCGCCCTTCCATCGTCCGACAGCCTCATCGTCAAAGCTGATCATCTCCTTGCTCCCATAGTTATAGGTCCAGCTCGCCAGTGCCCGCTCGTCGCGGAGAGTGTGAGATCCCGGAAGAGGGAGCGCACGATAGTCATAGACGCCTGACTCCCAGCTACCCTGACCTATACCTGAGTAGGGTTGACCTGGTCCGCCGGTGTTGAGGAAGGAGCGGCCATAGAGAGGGACGCCAAGTATGATCTTATGGCACGGAACACCTTGCGAGATGAACCACTGGACGGCTTGTGAGGCACTGATGGGACCCCCAAAAACATTTGCTTGATGGTTGGCTACCTTGTCCCAGGAACCAGCTACGTCGGCTTTAGCCAAAGAAAAAAAGGGTCAGAAGCAATGAAAAACTGACAGAAGTCATAGGCCATAAGGTTCCAGAAGTCAAGTAATGGAACCATTTCCCGGACATGCAGCTTTTGATAGTTCTCTGGTCCACATGGTGCTGCAATCTGCCAACCGTCAGAGGGGCGGCATGTTCGGCTTGTCATGATGGTACTCACTGTCAATAAGAAGCGGTAGTCTGCATGCTTATGGTGTGCATGTTGGTCCAATGCCGCCCTCAATTCACGCAGTAGGTCCACGTAGCCCCTCGCTTGGGCATCATTTTGCGGATATTCGTAATCCACGTCTAGGCCGTCCAGGCCATAATCCTCCACAAGTTTCACGGCAGATCTGACAAATTCTGCACGGTGGGCAGGCGACACAACCACTGGGTGGATGGACGGGGAATAAGTCCAACCACCGATGGAAAGCAGAAGCTTGAGATGACGATGTTGCTTCTTCAAGTTATATATTGCCTTGAAGTTGCCATAGAGATTTGTACCCGAATCGGACCATGAGTCGCCGGGGTAGTGAATGTCCTGGTCAGCCCAGAGGTCCGAGAGGAAGACTTCACCGGTGTTCGGTCGGACATTTGCGAACGCATAAAGGATATGACTGGGAAGGGGGAAGAGGAGGGCATTTAATTTCCATCGTTTCCAGGACGATGAGGTTTTGAATATTACATACGTGAGGTCTTGAGCAGGGATCGAAGATGGGGGAAACTTGCGCCCATAAATGCCCCTAGGATAAGTCGTTTGGCAGGATGCGGGGATTAAAACATGATCGCACATACCAATTCACAAAACTACATGACAGATTGATTAACTGGCATGTATAATGAAGCTGTAAACGCACTATCCAACGCTATACTTCCCATGGGGCATGACTTTTTGCTCTGTTTTATTATCACTTTGCGAGGGTGTTGTCGATGGCCGTGATGCAACTGGAACCCCACTCGGCACGGCCCAGTTTCCCAATTTGTAAAATGACGCAAGGATTAGGATACTAAGGAGGAGAACGATCGCAACAACACGATATTTGCGAAAACGAGTAGGTGGAAGCGAAGATGTCTCTTCTGTAGTTGCGACAGGCTCGTACGCAGCCGAGGACATGTGCGTTGCAAGTCTTTAAGTCGAACTTTTGGTGCTGACTATAAAGGTGCACGTGATTTGGCACGATTTTCGAGGGTGGGTTTGACCGGGTCAAGGGTCAAGTCAGACACTACCCGCCTTTCTGCCTTTCTGCTGTCGCGTTGCTGCGCACCCTAGAGAGACGCCCGCCGCAAAACTAGAGCGTCAAGCGTCAAAGTCCGGGTCAAGGGCACCTTCTTTCTCTTTCTCTCTACTAGATTACCCTCACCCAAAAATTTCACGGTGCAATGGATGTTTCTATATTTCCTACTCTCTTTGATTCTCTTAAATCTGCGCCCACGGCCCCTGGTACGCACCGTAGCTTACCTGCCTGCTCCATACACTTGTTCTACTTTGTCACACAGATGCCAAAGCAGCCGCTGATAAGCTAGCCCGGGAGGTCTCCAAGCAGGGTTTCTTTTCCTTCCAGTCAGTGGTGTGTACCATGTCCCTGGCTACTGTGTAACGATCTTCCTTCCTAGAGATGGTAACGTCCTAGCCACTGTGCATAATTTCGCTACCAACAAAACATCCGGATACGAGCGCGAATCCTCGGCCATAGCGTTCCAGTCCTTTGCTGCCGTTCTTGGTTCTCCTGCTGCCCCAGTTCTACTACCCTCTCTTCCCACGTTTTTCGATCTCTATATGGACAAGGGCGAGGTTGTTCGCCAGGCCGCTGCCGCAGCAACGAAAGCAATTTTGAAACTATTTCCTCCGGAATCGACCCGATTGGTTTTTAAAATGCTTGAGGGTGTCATAGAGAACGGCAAGTGGCGAGCAAAGGCAGGTGCGCTCGATGCAATGAGAGCGTTCGTTAGAGGCGCCGAAGAGGCTGTTGCTACTGAGCTCGCCATGATTTTGCCTGCTGTTACCGCAGCTATGCATGACACAAAAAACGAGGTGTGTCATATATTGATCGTACAATCGAATGTCCGCTGGATGTGCCAAAGGTCTCCACTGCTGCTGTCAAATGCGCGACTGCACTGTGTACCACTCTCGCCAATGCGGATTTGGCACCGCACATCCCAATACTCGTGAAGTGCATGTCCGATCCAACGTCTGTCCCACTCTGCATCAAGTCACTCTCCAATACGACCTTTGTTGCCGAAGTTACAGCACCTGCCCTCGCTGTTCTCGTCCCTCTTCTCACTCGCGCCTTGAACGATCGGAGCATGGAGGTGCAGAGGCGGGCTGTGGTCGTCATCGATAACCTGGTCAAATTGGTCCGCGATCCTGTCGTTGCTGCAACATATCTTGGTCCCCTGGTAGCTGGCGTGGATAAGATCGCGAAGGGTGCTGCATTTCCCGAAGTGCGTGGTGTCTATAGGCGTTTACCGGCAGCTGATCTCGATCTCAGGTCCGCGCTTTCGCACAAGGCACGCTGAACACGTTGCAGAAAGCTGGCGCATCGTCAGAGGACAATGCCCTACCCCCACGGGACGTCACAGCTGAAGTCATTGTAGCACGGAAGGCTCTCGCCGAACTCCTCGCAGAGCAGGCTGGTCGAACGAGTTCCCCAAGTTCACATTCAGCACAAGATCCCAATTTGGCTGTCGTTCTTGACTTCACAGCGGCTCTCGTAGCAGACCTTACCTATGCCAAGAAATTTGCAGACAAGAGTACTTGGAATCGTTGTGTTGGGGTCTACATAGCTCCTTGGTTACCAGACCAAGGGGATCATGGCACAGCATTTGCGGAGTCGGTTTGCAAGCACTTCTATGCTATCGAAAAGGTTGGTGTTCCTCAAGTTCAAGTTTTTGACCCCCAACTCATCTCTACCTTTACAGGCTAAACACGCTCCCGCTCACGATGAGATCTCAGAAGAGGGCGAACTTCTCTGCGATACTGTCTTCTCCCTCGCATATGGTGCACTTCTTCTCCTATCCCACACTACCTTAAAGCTATACCGTGGGCGTCGGTACGGTATACTGGGCCCGAATGGATCTGGGAAGTCTACCCTTATGCGTCAACTACGCGAAGGAAAAGTAGAGAACTTTCCACCCCAGGATGAACTACGTTGCGTGATGGTCGAACATGCACTTCAAGGTGAGGACACCTCGATGTCCATAATCGATTTTATCGCGTCAGGTGAGTTCCCTCACCTTCGGACAATAATTCTGTTAATTGTGTGTTCCGTTTAGATAAGGCGCTGGCGCAGGTCCCACGGGATAAGATTCGAGAGCAACTCCTGGAAGTCGGCTTTGACAGCTCGCGACAGAACGAACTTGTTGGAGGTCTATCCGGTGGCTGGAAGATGAAACTTGAACTGGCGAGAGCCATGCTGTACAACGCTGATCTTTTGCTGCTAGACGAGGTTTGTGACCTGATTAACATTTGATTACCGACCAGTATTGAATGCCTGTTTTGGCTTTATTATATTAGCCCACCAACCATGTATGTGTTCCTCGCAGGTCTGGTAGTGTGACTGTATTCTTATCTGCTGGATTACAGTTAGATAGAGCGTCGGTGACATGGCTAGAAAAATACCTTATTGCACATACCAATGTAACGTGTATGATTGTCAGTCATGACTCTAGGTTAGTCTTACAACAATCTCTGCACTGTCACGCCTTAACCACCTTTCTAGATTTTTAGACAATGTAACAACAGACATCATGCACTACGAAGAAAAGAAGGTTTGTGCGCACCTTATACCTCCGCTTCGTGACAATTTATGGGCAGAATAGCTTGTATACTACCGTGGAAACCTTTCAAATTTTGTTGAAATCCATCCCGAGGCCAAATCGTATTATACTTTAGCCGCCACTTCAGTGAAGCTTTCTTTCCCACCACCGGGCTCTCTCATGGGTGTCCGGAGCAATACTCGTGCCATCCTCAAGATGAAAGATTGCACTTTCACCTATCCAGGGAGGACAATTCCTAGTTTAATAAGCGTCAGCTGTGCACTATCATTATCAAGGTTCGGTGTTTATTCAACATGATGTAGACTTGCTAACGAAGGGCGAAGTCGTGTTGGAATAATCGGACCTAACGGCGCGGGAAAGTCGACCCTCATTAAGCTTCTAACTGTCCGTGTCTGCTGCGCAATACTGTCGACGGTCACTAAAATCTGTGCAGGGTGAAACAGAGCCCCAAATAGGAACTGTATATAAGCACCCTTCTTTGCGAATAGGGTATGTATCACAGCACGCCACGCACCATATTGGTACGTCGTCTGCGATCGATCTCCTGCACTTTCCCCTAATCACCCCGATCCAGAGCGTCATCTAGAGAAGACGCCAATTCAGTACATTCAGTGGCGATTCCAGGACGGCCACGATCGTGAGTGCTCATATTCGTCCCTTGGACGTCACGTTATATTATTATTCTTTTCAGGTGAGGTCCTAGAAAAGGCTACCCGTGTTTTGACCGACGAAGATAAAGCACTGCTCGATAAAGACTTCGTTGGAAAGAATGGCCAACGTAGGAAACTCGAGGTGAGTGTAGTTCCATGTTCTTACTGTATGTTACGAATTGAACATATCGCATGTAGCTTATCATGGGTCGTCAAAAACTGAAAAAATCTTTCCGGTATGAGGTCAAGTGGAGAGGTCTAGATCACAAGTTCAACACATGGATCCCACGCGAAGAGCTCCTTGACAAAGGTTTCCAGAAACTTGTGTCACAATTTGATGACTTGGAGGCGTCGAGAGAAGGCGCTGGACAGCGGGACACTTCCGCTAACATCGTTCGGAAACATCTCGAAGACATAGGTTTGGACGGGGACATTGCCCAGTATAACGAAATCGCTGGTCTTTCAGGTGGTAAGTTGTGCTTGTCATGTCCCCTGCTGAATAGTCACCCAACCATTACTTTGAAGGTCAGAAAATCAAGCTTGTTATCGCCGCCTGTCTTTGGAATAACCCTCAGGTAAGTCTTTTCGAATAACCCGGTGCCTGGGTCGGCTAAAAGGTGGCGGAAGATCTGTATACTTGATGAGCCATCGAACTTTTTAGACAGAGAAGCACTCGGCGGTCTCGCCGTTGCTATCCGGGATTGGGCCGGTGCCGTGGTATGTCTTCATGTCATTTCCCCTCATATGTTCATCCGATGTAATCCAAACGAGGTTATCATTTCCCATAATGAAGAGTTCGTGAATGCACTCTGTCAGTACCGGACATATCTCCGCACTTATACCCGCTTAATTGCCATGTTAGGTCCAGAAATCTGGAATATTTCCGAAGGTCGAATGACACATAAGGGCAAGACGGCTGTCGTTGAAGAGGCCTTCGCAGATTTCAAATCACCCAGGGGCAGCGGCTCGAACACCCCAGTACGCTCAAGAGTGCAAACCCCTATAGCATCCGCAGCCGGGACACCTGCAGCCAGTGGCGGAGAGGATAAAGGCAATCCCGCCGTACCTGGAGTGAAAAAGAAAAAGTTGACGCGTAATCAAATGAAGGTACAAGAGGAGCGAAGGAGACTGAGAAAATTGCATTGGCTACAGTTTGGTGGACCCAAGCCAGAGGACAGCGACGAGGATTGAATACGTTGGCCTGTGAACATTGGTCACGTGTTTATGCGTGGTTGATGGCACCTTATTGGTAGTTAGTAGAGTAGTAGAGGAATTTGCCTCGCTGGAAATGAGATCCTTGTCGATAAGGTTTTATCCCGTGAACGTGGTAGCGGTGAGGATTTGACCATCGCTTACGTCTGAATTTAATGCTCCAGGCCTGAAGTGCGTGGATCAGCACACGAACGCTATATTATGTCCACCTAAAACTCGCGGCTAGCCCGATATCGATACACGCGTAAAATAAGGCTGTGCGGATTCTTTGCGCACGGACTTCATTTTATTATTTGTAAAATGATAAATGAAACCTTGAGTCGTCAACTCTCTTTTCTTATACTGCTGTGCCGGAGGGGAGAGAAAAGGGGAAGAGAGCCTAAAGTTCCGTAAACCACGACGGTTTCCTTTTTGAGCCATAGATGGTTCGTGGCACTCTTCGCTTAGCACAACGTAGAACTCCCCATCTGCTCAAGGCTTGGAGAGTCCCAGGCTCCACACATTGATCGCTCCAGCTTCAGATGGTGCAACGCCTGCTTGCCATGCCATGATCACCTAGTTTGATTTTTTTCTGCGGGGGTCTAGCTCTTGTTTTTTTTTTTTTTATAAACTCCGTCCTTGCCATGCGTCGTTATCGGCCAGCATACGAGGGCCACATGTTCCGCCGGGCTGATGATATCCGCCGCCCAGGCTGTGTTGTATGCTTAATGCCCAATCAGATGCCGGATGGGGGTGGCCGTGGCCCCCCCCCCTTCTGCACCTGTTATGGTGGTGTACGTCAAATGGGATCCCGATCTTCATCAGCCTTTCTGTAGACTGTAGGGGTTCTAGGTCAACGGATCGAAGATTCCACATACGCCGGTAGGTTCAGTTTTGTGCCCTTGCCGTTGACCGTTGACCTCATTTGGGGGGTGGGGGTGTGTGTGGGGGGGAGGGTTGGGGGCGTTCCGCGATTCGTCATGATCATGGTACTAGTACGACAATCCCCAGGCTACTAGCCCTCTCCTTCAAAAAAAAAAAATTTCCTTTGCTCTGATGGAACGTCACCCTTTTCGGTTCCGGGGGGCTTTTCAAAAACTTCAATTGGGGTACGCCGGTCCCGCGGTCGTGCTGCGGGTTTGACCATTTGTCCGGACTTGGATGGCGCCCACCCGCCCGCCCGTTGAGAAATGAACAAAAAAAAGCGCCGTGCGGGTGCCTTTTCTTCCGTAACAATCGCACACTGCTGATGACTTGCCCATAACATCACTTAGGCTGGCAACACGTGCTCGTTCTCCAAGCATCCTCGAACTCCGGCACCTTCCCCTCCATCCCGCGGCGGCGCACGTTCCTCCCCCGCCTTCCAGCCGCTGCGCCGCTCCTTCCTCGAGAGTAGAGCGCGAAGCAATTTCAGGTTTCGATAAATGAAATCCAGGGGTAACAACTGAACTCTTGCGGCGCTTCTTCGTTTCCCGAGTCATTAAACGTGAGATAACATTTTAACACCACCACCAACCAACCACCACCTTTACCACCATCATTTTTCTACAACAGATAGGCACTGTCGAAAAATGGTATAACTTATCTTTCGTCGTCTCCTAGTTTGCCTTTCTGGGGCTTTGCCCCTCTTGGCTGTCGTTGTGCGCCGCCACTGCTCCAGCGCTGGCTCGCTCCTAATTCAAGAAGAATTGGGTTTCATATGCGCCATATTAAAGTGGGGTTGTCACGCGGTTGCTACCAAGGACGGTACGACAGGCTTGTTCCCAGCTTCCTTCAAGGCGTTTGGTTCCGACACGATGTCATAGAATTAATTTCCTCTCCTCAATCCGAAATCCCTAATTCTTTTCTTTGCCTAACAGAAATGTGTATGTGTGCGAGCGCCGCAATCGAACGTTCGAGAACCCCCCCCCCCCCGTCCTGTGGCTAACTCAACAGTATGACGATGGTGCGGCACTCTGCATTTCAGGGGGTCCCGGTACCTTTCTGTGGCCAGGCTAAGTCAAATGCAATGTGATCATAGCACAGACCCTTCACTGTGAATAGTTGCAGCCCTGGAATGGAATGCAAAATGGGGTGATTCCCGACTCTGTGCGTGACTAAAGGGGGATTAATTTCGCAGTTCGCCGTGGAACTTCTCTGTCATGGGACACAACAAGCGGTGTAATTGTAACCGAAATTACTTGTATGACGCACTGCGTCAAGGGGGGGTTAGGTTACAATACCCATACCATATAGTAGTGTAAGAGAGCAATCATAGAATCAAATGGGAGTCAGTACAAACTATTATAAAGTGAGATCCCAGCGAATACAATAAGGTGCGATGCAGACAGCGACGTAAGCTAGGAGAGAGTCTAAGCGGAAGGGAAAACATCAAAAGCATCTATCATAGAGAACAATGGACTAAAAGGACATAATGAATCGGAGATGAGGGAAGAGCGGGTATGACACTAGCACGTAGTAACGTAGATGATTCTCTGTACAAACCGAAATAAGACTGCGTTCACGGGATACCAGTCCCCGAGCGCTGTGAATGACATGGATTAATATCCGGGACTGGGCCCGGGCCAGTTCCTGCGGGGGTCTATGTTGGCGCGGCTTCTGCCGCTAGGGGGGGAGGGAGTTTGTCCGGATCTCATCATGACCGGCAATGGAGAGCGAGAAGGGTACGGTGTTGTATCCATGGGACTCATAGGGGCCGGGCTGGCACGGGGGTGTATAGGAACATGCTGCACCTCCGGATGGAGAGTTGCAGTGACCTGGCTGACTGAAGGCCCTGGGTAGGCAGGATTTCGTGTGTTTTGACGGTTCTGCTGTCTTTTGTTCTGGAACCTGAGAAAATGGTCGATAATTCAGAAATCATACAAGTGGCGTAAATGAAGGTATGCGCCAACCAAATTTGAACGCTCCGAGGAGCCATGTCCAAGTCCCTCGCTAGTTGATTACGCTGGTCTGTGGAAGGAAATGCGGTAATTGCAAACATCTTATTGAGTGCATCTAATTGACGGGCATCTGCACGCTTGCGCTTCTTCTTAATTGTCGGCTCTTGGGCTTCGACCTGTGTATCGTAGGACACAGGTGGTGGGGGAGGAGGGGCACGGGCATAGGGAAGTTGCGGAACGCCTCGAGCGCTTGGAGGGTTGCGATCCAAAGAAGCATGACTCATCGCCATAGACTGTTGATGATAGTGCGCATGGGGTGCTGCAGGTGGAGGGACAGCACCTCGAGAGGGACTATGCCCTGCTGGGTAAGCGGGGCTTGTAGGAGATTGATATTGCGACGGGAAGCCCATCGAAGGGGAATACGACCGCAAATCACTTGATGCAGGTGGTATCTGCATGTTAGTATGAGTACGCCGGGTAATACGACTGTTGTTCCTGCCATCTCCCGCCGCCCGGGACATCTAAAGGCGGAGGCCGCCAGTCGGCTGAACTAGAGGCAGGCGAGGCTCTGGTGTAAGAGCTGCCGTGGGTCTGACCGTGACTGCTATGGTAGCCTGCCTCGGAAAGATGCTGGTACGTAGGGTACGGTGCATGCTGGTGCATGCGTTGGATGTGTCTGCGGCGGCGGCGCAGGCTGGTCTTCATAATGGGGTCAGAGGTCAATGGAGCGGCATTCACCAGCGACCAAGGCATCACATACAATATGGTCCATGTGGGACTGGGGTTGAGCGCTGTGCAGGAGGGTAGTTTGGGTAATTGTTGGGCACTGTGTCGAAAGACGCGAAGAGAGTTGAGTTCAAATGTGGAGGTGCTGCAGCATCATTAAACAACGAACCTAGGTGGTCAGGAAAAGCTATGGTGAGTGGGGGCAATTTAGTCCTACCCTGTTCCGAAGACGACGAACCAGAATCGCCGCCAGTGGGGCTCTGCCTAGTAAACCTTCCATGACTAGGGTAATTGGGGTGGGACATAGCTAGCTATTACAGAAGAAGACAAATAACGTAGTGTGATGAGGGCTCTGAACCTTGAGAGGTAGGATTAAGTAGCTAGGAACATGCGGAAGCCTGAGTTATAACTACCCAACAAAGATGGGGCTGTGTATTCTAAACTATGAGCGTGGATCCACCTCGAGGACCACTCACAGTGGTGAAGGGTTCAACGTGTTTGGAGTGGTAGGAGGCAAGCTCTGGTTGCGAAACGGATCGGAAACGTGTAAGTTACTAAGTGTAGTTGTAGGGCGAGGGAATGGGATGGGATGTGGAAGGACAGAATTGAAAAACGAGTCGAGGGAGGCAATACCCGGCTCTTGGTCCTGATCATAAAAGACGACCTGAGTGCCAAACTCTGGGAAATTACGATACAAATACGATGGGATCTCCGAGTAGGGCATGCACACCCGGACGGGGTTTCTTGGACGGTCCGTGTGCGGTACAAAGTAGATCATTTCAAGTTCGCGTGGCCACGGCCCTGTTTCTGCGACCCAAAAAGATGAGAGCTAGTTAAGCATAAGAATGATCGGCATGGCCCTGGGAAGGTCAAGTCGCCGTTGCTGGCTCTGAGTGAGGGGGAAGAGAATAAAATCAACTAGCTGTATCTGGAAGACCTCCTCTTGGACTTGATTTGGGAGTACGGCAGGACACGTTACGACCGGGGAAGTGCTGGGCATGATGGGCTATGCAAGAAGAGATTACGGCTTGATTGGAATGGCCACTGAAGAGCTAAACTCAGCTCAGGCAGCAGCCGTAAAGACGCGGCGACTGAGGCGTTTCACTGGCGTTTCCGGCACGTGTCCGTGGCGTCAAGCATGGTCGCCGAGTGGTCGCCGCCCACGGCTTTGTCCTCAGCCGCCACCCACAGCCTGGTCCGTCCAGCGATGGCTGCGACTCTGAGTCCCGTCTCCTCACCCTTCCCTTTCTCAACGGCCAATAGACCGTCCAGGCCCTTGCCCACTCCTCCCGGTCCCGTAAATCCCTTCGATCATATTTACTCCCCCGCTTATCCATATCGTGTCCCCCTTTCCCGTCCCGAGTATCGCCCACCTGGACCGAGCCTTCCTGCTCGACGAGGAACGGCCAGCTGCTACATTACGTGGAGGAACTCTATTACACAAGGGTTTTTACGATTTACTAGCGCTAATCCCGACACCATCCCCTTCTCGTATTCTCTGGGGAGCAGGTGCAGATCGTCCTCCTGATGTGGTAGCTGGTCCGCGATACGAGGATTTACCTGAATCTAATAATGCCCCTTCCGTCAATCTACCATCCCCTGGCCCCGTGTCATCAAAGAAGGCAAGGCGAATTAGTAAAGACATGGTCTCCAAACCTACGGGTTTTATGTACGTCCACGATCACTGCACATCCCCATCTCTTAGCCTCAACTCCAACCAGCCATTTAGTGCATGCATCTGACGCCGATCAGGCTGAGGCCCTTTTGACTCGATGGGGTCCTGATGGCCTTGGCAAATTGGGCGGTCAGCATCCCTTTTCTCGGAATCTTTTTCCCTTTTTTTATATCCATCATTACTTTACTCCTGTTAGACCCACGCTGGGCTATACCCATCAAGGCTCGAGTGCGAGAGGCAAACCAGGCTCGCGCAATTAATGAGGTCAGTTAACGCGCTCAAGCCGGACCATCTCTGTTCAGCAAACGCAGTGGATGCTCCTTTACGTGTGGTCAACGGCATTAGCACCCAAAGCTCGTCTATGATTACTGTAGCTGCAAGGGAGAATGTACGACTCTCTACCACTGATGGAATGCCTGGTCGTCTCGGGAACTCCTCCATTGTATGGGGTGGCAGTCTCGCCGCTCACCCCGAGCAAGAGCTTGAGGACGAGCAACTTTCCGAGAACAATCGTTCCCTACCCGTGCCTAAAAGGGTTGTCACACCTTCCCTTGCAACGTTGGAGAGGGCCGTATCGGCTAGGATATTTTTCGAGAATCTCTATTTTCCTCTGCTCCGTCATCCACCTTCTCGGGAGCAACGACGGCTCGCTATGGAAAGGGATATGCTGAGCATGGGTTTGTCAGAGCGCCGGAAAGAGGATCTACGGGCACGCTGGCGTCAGAATGAGACAGATTACCTCCGTGAACAGCGTCAGAAAGTACATGTCAGTGCATTTGTCAAACTACAGACGATTGGTCATGGTGAGTGTGCTGCTGGGTCACTCAATCGTTCCAAGACACCCAAGTTGCCGCATCCTAGGTGCATTTGGCGTCGTGTCTCTTGTGAGAGAACGAACCACTGGCAAGTTGTTTGCTATGAAACAGGTGCGTGTCTTCCTCGCTGAGCGACAGTTCACCTTGAGTGCTGTATTCGTCTGTCCAGTTACGCAAGACGGATATGTTGAGGAAGGGCCAGGAGGGCCACGTTCGTGCCGAGCGTGATGTCTTGAAATCTGCATCACTTGTCAACACACCAGGAGGTGCGGAGTGGATTGTGAGGTTGCACTATAGCTTCCAGGACATGGACAACCTCTACCTAGTGCGTCCGCTTGTCTTCTATGCGGCTATTTCTCACTTCGATTTGATGCCTAAAAGGTCCTCGAATATATGGGCGGTGGTGATCTCCTCAATTTATTAATTGAACGGGATACCTTCCCGGAAGACTTCACTCGTTTTTACGTTGCGGAGGTCCAGAGACTCGTCTCTCAGTGCTGGATGGAACGCTGACTTTTTATTTTCGTAGATGATGCTAGCTGTAGAGTCGTGTCACAAATTTGGTTTCATCCATCGTGATGTCAAGCCTGATGTGCGTCCCGTCCTTGCCGTCGGGGAATCGCTGAATTTCGTGTCTTTCTCCAGAACTTCTTATTTGATCTTGAGGGTCACATTAAACTAAGCGACTTCGGTTTAGCGTAAGTCGTTTAACCCTAGGCTGTGCATGGTCAACCCTGAATTCATTTCCCTCCCATCACCACAAGAACTGATCTGCATTGGGCACATGACACCTCCTGTTGGTGGCCTTATTTGCCTTCCATTGGAACCATATTTTATTAATTCAATTGCGCGCAGATTACGAGCAACAGCGACTGCACCTCATGAGGAAGCACGGCATTGACTTGGAAGATAACACCCAAGGAGATGGTTCACGAACTAAACGTCTGGATCGCAAAGATTTAGAGGCATTAATGGGCGGAGATGGTCGGAGCGGCATCTTCACCTGGAGGGAGAAGAACCGTAGAAAGGTAAGAACGATCATTGTTCTCGTGCTCGCCAAGTCTTCTCATCGTCGTTCCATGCACCTGTCAGCTGGCATACTCAGTGTTTGTACGATCTCCGATTCCGCGTGCCTGTCGCTGACTAAGCATTGAAGTTGTGGCACAAACTCTTACAGTGGGCACTTTCGTTTAGACTGAAAAGCTGCGGGATGCTGACTCACTCAACTTCTCAGTGGCTCCGGAGGTTATTCGTGGCCAAGGTTATTCATACTCCTGCGACTGGTGGAGCTTAGGCGTTATTATGTTTGAATGCTTATACGGGTGTGTACACGCGGGAATGTTTGGTCATCTTTTGGCTCATCTAACATCCGACATTTAGATATCCTCCGTTCGTTAGCAATTCAGTAAGAAACACCTTCCCCGCTGTCGATTGTAATCCTGACTTTTGGTCTCCGTTCCATTTAGCGTCATGTCACTCGGCAGAAGATCTTGAATTGGAAACAATCCTTGCGTTTCCCTGCGCTGCCGCGTGTGTCACACGAAGCAGTCGATCTAATGCAGCAGTTGCTCTGTGAGCCTGAAGACCGGTTGGGTTCACAAGCTTCAAGCTCAGTGGTTCGACCAAATTCGATGATCGTGCAGGCCAGGCGTAGTGCCTTCACCACACCTTCAGGGGCCAGCCGCGGTGGTGATGGTGCTGAACTGATCAAAGTGGGTCATGCTGAGGAACATTCTGCTTCCTAATCCTCCTTACACAATTTTAGGCACACCCTTTCTTTCGTGGAATAGACTGGGCCAATATCCATCGTTATTCGGCGCCATTCCGTCCCGAACTCCGTAATCCCGAGGATACCCGGCACTTTGACAACGACATACCAGCCGAGGTAAGTTAGGTTTCTTCATCTTCCGAGCGGGGATTCGATCATTGTGTAGCCACTCGCCCCGGCCAATGGTGCACCTCCAGACGCTACGCGAGATCCACTGCTGCGCGATAAGGTCCATGGACAGGAAATCCTGGACGTACGCAAGGCGCTCGCATTTGCTGGGTTCACACATAAGAGTCCCCGTGCGATCAGCTATGTCCGCGCAGACAAGGCATTTAACCCGGAGCCTGATTCCTACGGCCAGGAAGAGCCTACGCGGGGCCGTTCGGCACTGCGCTCGAACCAAGAAACCGGGAAAGGACGCGCAATTTCATTGTGATTTATTAAGAGACGTGACGACCACGACGACATATTGACGACCACTTTAATGTTTAATGACTTGCTGACTTATTGCTCGAGTGTGCATATTGTGCATGGCCGCTGTATTTCCCACCTTAGTTTCTACTGCATCTTGCAGTTGTTTGCAGCCTATGCGTCTGCACCGGGCCTGCAGGATACCCTTAACGTGTGTTTGGCCGTGCGATCAGAATACATCGTGTTTTCATTATTTGTCTTTTTCGGCTAAAATGAGGATCGTCAGTGGCGACCGGTCTCATGAGACCATCGACAGGCGGAAGCCACGGTGGTTCTCTCCATGCCGACCAGCCGTGAGATCTGCGTGAGAATGAGGGTCTGCAAGTGGTCTAGTCAATACAGCAGGGCACTGTGTGCGTGTACGGTGTAACCCGCGATCTGAGGATCCAGTGGTAACCAACCCCAAATTATTGCTCAACATACCAAGAACAGGCACACGCATAGTACATGCGGTTGCAGGCTTTATGCGCCGTACAGTAGCAGAAACTCGTCTTGCGCTGCGCACGAGATCATTCTCAGCTAATACATACACGCCATGTTGGCGCGACGTCACCAGATCCCACCAACTCTCGGGGGAAATCCAACTTGCAAATATGGTTTCATGAAGCTTGGCTGGCTTGCTGCGCGCTGGCGATCATCAATCAACCCCAAGGTGGCATTCGAGCTTTCAAAAAGAGGCTAAGATTGACACCGAAAGAAGATTTTTGCCGAGAGCGTGTATCAGACAAATTTTCGGAGTACGTACTTTTGGACAGCGTTACACTTGACCGCGTCCAACCACTTGTAGGCTGCTAGCAGGCCACATTAGATATGCAGCTGCAGCCGTACTGTATTGGTCGCCGCTGTACGCGCGCTCTCGCTCGCCGCTTAAGGACGCTTAGGCGGGTAGTTGGGGGGGCGGGGGCCGATCGGGTTTGGAGGGAAGAGTTAGAGCGAGAGCAGGGTTAGGTCTTGTTGGCAGTTAACGTTAGGTTCGGGTATCAATTTTAGAGCCCGTCTCGTTTTTCTTGCAGCCGTCACTATTTTTAACTTTCTTTTTCCTCCTCACTCCTTCTATCAGTTTGCTAAACGGCCGGATAACCGATCTACTGACGTGTAAATGCATCAAGCAAAGAGATCACAGGACGTAAAGAGTTCCTTCGACGTGACAGATGATCTCGAACACGTCACCACACTGTCATACACATCTCGCATTCCTTTGAACGACCGCAATCCTGCGCAGCACTCAACCACGTCTTTACACCACCCACAACATGGCGATGATCCTTCCCAAACGCAGGTCGACCGGGAAGAAGAAGAAGATCAGCAAAAGGTTTATTTCGACTCACACTCAGAGAATCATCATCAACATAAGCAACATCCTCGCAGCTCAAGCTGGGATTTACTTGGGGGTGCTCGCAAAATCAATGAAGCTTACGAGCACTTCGACTCTCGAAATGCAAGCGAACAGCATCTCGTATTTGCAGATGGAGATCTCCCCAATTCCAAGGTGAGTCATCGGCTCCTTTCTTTTGGAATACCGCACATGGCTCTAAAAAAAACGCATGTGATCAGTTTTCCCGATTCTACCAATTTCTTCTGAACGCATCAATCGTGACGCGATGGACGTTGTTCATCATCCCTGTCTTGGCCATCCTCTGGATCCCTGGAATTATCGGTCTGACGTCCTCTCATAGAGGAGAGGTTCGTTTCCTATTTCATTCGGGCTTCATGGTCATGTGGGATAAATCTATTTTCTATTTTCTGCAGATATGGGGAGTGCGTTTGATTTGGTGGAGCATATGGCTAAGCGTCGCATGGGGAGGTACGATTATGATGTGCTATTTCTTACGGTTCTCGTCTCATGTCGCTTAAATTTTGCAGGTTGGTGGGCCTGCCTTGCCGGAGCGTATGTCTCATTCAGAACTGAGGCCATCGAGACTGTTTCTCATCGCGATTTTTACCCATTAATAGGATGATGTTACCCAGCATTGTGAGGCACACGGTCGGCGTTATTGCGGTCGGTGCCCGGCGCTACATTGACTGGCTCGGAGCGCTCTATAGGTCTGTGGTCGTATTGGGCCGACCATTGTTGCCATTATTGATATATCTGACATCGACGCCCATTTCTCCAGATATGTTGCCCTCGTTGCTTGGACTGGCGGAATGTGGATCGCGTGGAACCCACTCATCGACAGCCGACTAGATAATAATGCGTCTGCGAAAAGTAAAAGCATCATCCAGTTCGGCGGAAAATTCCTTTTCGGCATATATCTTTGCACTGGGCTTCTGCTGTTTGAGAAGTTTTCCATTCAGTGGATTGCTTCGAAATTCCATGAGCGCTCATATGCAGGTCAGGAAATTCGGTTAACTCTCCACGCACAGCTAATTGAGGCTGTTCTCCCATAGAACGCATCGCGGAACAAAAATTCGCTATCAAGACACTCACTACGCTCTACCGCCATTCGGCTGATTTACCCGAGAGTCGTGGCCACCCACATGAAAAACATCCTGTGATAAATCCCAAGCGGCTTGTTAGGAAAGCTATCAGAGGTGTGCGTTTCGCGGCTACGACTACCACCACTGCACTCGGAAATGTTGCCTCGGAGATTGCTGGCAGGTGGGTGCTCTCAGCTTCGTGAGAGTTGAAATACTAAACGATTTCAGCTCCGTCTTGCAACCAAACTCGCCACAAGCCATGGTCCTAACAGCGCTAGAGTCAACGAGCAAGTCGAAGCTTGTGCGCCTATTTCTCATACCACATACGTGTCTCTGTCGTGACAACATTAATTTTAGCTTGCCCGTCGTATCTTCTTCTCCTTCCGTAAACCAGGCAGGGACTACATGGTCTTCCAGGACATCTCTCGCCTCTTCCCTTCTTTAGAAGAAGCCGATGGGGCCTTCACGTTATTCGATAGAGATGGCAATGGTGATGTCTCGCTCGAAGAGATCGAACAATCATGCGCGTTGGTCATGTTTCCGCTTCCCTGCTTCATATATATCTTACCGCACATCTCAGAGAGATCCACCGGGAACAACTGTCAATCGAGCATTCTTTGAGCGACCTCGATAGCGCTGTCGGTCGTCTGGACGACCTGTTTATGAGTCTGTATGTCATTGTTGCCGCTTTGATCATAGCCGTAACGCTGGTAGGTACTTTCTTCTGTGTTGTATTATCGTTGACCAAAATCTTGTGTCCAGGAAGCCCAACTTGCTTCGTTAATCACCGCGACTGGCACTTTGGTCCTTGGTATGTCATATCTTATCATATTTTCTTTCGGCAATTTCCTGACACGTCCCCGAACAGGACTCAGCTGGCTCATTGGTTCAAGTTTGCACGACGTTCTCACCTCTATCATCTTTCTTTTTATACGGCACCCTTTCGATGTTGGCGATAGTATAGATCTTGGTGTTGCGAATGGGGGGGTTTTCACTGTGAAGGAGATCAGTCTCCTAAGCACTATCCTCCTCAATGGCCACGGCGGTTACGTCCAGGTGTCAAATAATGTACTAGCCGATCTCGTACGTCTGTGCGATCTTTGACCGGCTGCTATCTCATAGCATTCCATAGTTCATTCAAAATATTCGCCGGAGCCCTAAGGTAGGTCACGTCTTCGGCTATTGTGCGGGCTCGCTGAGATTTCGTGCTAGATGTCTGAATCATTTTCTTTCGACGTTAATTATTCGACAACATTCGAACAAATCAAGAAGCTGCGTAGTCTGATGCTCAGCTTTGTTCAAATGGAGCGGAGGGACTTCCAGCCGTCATTCGATATTGTTGTTCTTGGTTTGTGTCAAATGTCAGTCATCTTGAGTCGGGACTGATATTGGGCTCGCCGCAAAAGATATACCCGACCAGGCAAAAATGACACTTCAGGCTGACATTATGTACAAGAGTAATTGGCAGCAAGGTGCCTTAAAATGTATGTTTTTTTAACGTAGAGTTGATCATAAAGATGTCACCTTTGACGCTCGCTTGTAGCCTCTCGGCGTAACAAGTGGATTTGCGCCCTCAAGACATACCTCGCGGAGGCGAAAATCTATGGTCCGAAAGGCGACCCAGACAAGATACCTGACCCCGACCGCTACACGGTCATTCCCTGGGAAGAGGTGCGAGAAAAGGACAAGAAGGCTGGTGACCCAGTGCTACCAGTCAGGATGCCCGAAATGCCCTCTGGAGGTTACGATCTCATAAACCGAAGTACTATGCGTAAGTTCCCGCAGAGGGGGACTTGGTTGATTAAATCTTAAAACTGACGTTGGACTATCTGGGCATAGTGGACGATACTGGAACTCTCTTCGACGAGTCGGGAACGGTATGTACCTTGAATTATTTTCTGTATTTCGGAAGCGCATCGAGCGGTGCTGATTAATGTCGGACTGCAGACTCACTCCCCGCGAAGACCGGTGGAAATGCCATCGGGAGGGGTCCCCGTGGCTACGTACGGCTGGGCCGTGGCGTCAGCCAACCGAAGAGATTGAGATGACAGGCGCGAGAGTGAATTGAGATTTGATATTGATCTAGAATAGACAGGACGTTTCTTACGTGAGCGAGCTCACCCCGACCACTGTTGTGATTTATTGTGCTTTGCTTGGACACTATTGCTTCTTAGAACAAATGTCAGGCGCTGATCATGAAATCGAGGCACAGCCTTCCCTACCCATCACACGTTCCACCCACTTTGCGTCTGCGGATTCGGACTACTCCAGCCTGTCGGGTTTCGAGCCGGACTGCCTGTTGTCCCCCAGCCACTACTACTGCCTCCTGCACCTCCTGCACCCCACGCACCACCACCAGATGCTGCTGCGTTGCTGCCCCATCCCCCCGCAGAAGGTGATGCCCCAGAACCTGAACCTGAGCCTCCACCCCATGCAGTACTCCCGCCACCTGCTGGAGACGTCCCCCAACTGCCGCCGGCGCCGGCGCCACCAGCACCACCACCGGGTGTACCCGCGGTACCTCCCCACCCAGAGGGACTAGCAGCCTCTTGCCCCCACCCTGTTGCCCTAGGTGCTGCTGCTTGTGCAGGCAACGTGCCGTTGGGTGGCGGGAGTTGAGTGCCACCGTCGCCACCTCCAAGGGTGTCAAGCTCAGTTGGGTCTGATTTGAGTCCGAGAACGAGGTTTGCGAGCTTTGTCTGTAGTTCGGTGAGACCCTGTATGCGTATGATTATCCATCAGTTTTTGTTTTTCTCGATTATATCCCATGAAAAAAAAGAGAAAGAAAAAAAAAGAATAGCACATACCCTCATCACAACTTCTTGTGGACCTAAACTTCCGTCCGTCTCTACCTCAAAGTAGAATTTTTGTGGTTTCGCATTGCAATCGAATGGTTCGTCGTCACGAGGGGCCTCTTCTTCTGCAGCGTTGGTACTTGATGGCCATTCCTTTTTGATATCGGTTTCGTACCAGTATGTTGTATGGCGTAACCGGTTGTGTGGGTCATATTCGAAGGAAACCGCGGAACATGGAGACCACTTTGCGTGTTCCTTCGCTATGCCCTGATATGTAAAGAAAGGAAAAGGCATTGAGTGAGCGCCACAATGTTTTGTTTTAGGTAGAAAGTTTTCACCTTTTTTGCAATACATCGTACCCTAAGCTCCTGACCTTTCCGAATCTTGCATATGAGGACTGGTTGTGCAGAGGGGTCGTCTGGATGGGGTTTTGGGTGGGGTCGGTTGAGGTGTGTGTGTATGATGTGTCATTCATAAAATTGAAAGGGGGGGGGGGGGGGGGAAAGGACCAAACGAACGCACTCTTCGCAACAGGATGTCCAAAAGTCTCCGAACGCCTCGCAATCTCTTCACCATCGTCCACATCCTCTCTCCATCCAAACCCTCCCCGAGCCACAACGTCCAAATGATTACTGGTGACGTCCATGGTTCGACTTTCATTGCAAGCCACGTTCAGAACCAGTTCTATTGAACAGTTTTGACACGACTCTAGGCAGGTGCAATCCTGGCAAAAAAAAAAACAAGCATGTTCGTTAAGCGTACGTAACGTTATACGGAGGGGAGGGGAGGGGAGGGGAGGGGGGGCCTCAATGTGAGATTGAGATAGCGCCAGCACACACCCTACTATACCGGATGGCTTCGTCGCAGTTGGCGCTAACCAGGGGGATCATCCCTAACCGGTGAGCAATGAACTCATCAGGAAGGACGGTCGTGTTGGTGTCGAACTCCACCATGTCAATGGCTACACGACCCTAGGTTGGAAATACATGCTATTCTTGAAGAGAGTCCAAACGCACCGACGGTCGGAATGTCTGCCATCATGACCCGTCGAAGAGAATTGGCAAACCTAGGATTCCATTGTAGACGGTAAGGACGGAGAGCGGTGAGACCTACGAAATATCAACATTTTCGAGAACAAAGTTCACGCGATCTTTCTTAAGCTCTCGAATGCGAACATTGGGTTCTAGAAGATCGTTGACTTGCATTGTGAGTTGGTTCGAGGGTGAACACGCGCCGGGCCGCTCCAACACATGATGTGGGTTATGTAATTCAATTTGCTTGACTCTACACTGCTACAAAAATACAAAACTATGCAAATCCGAAACCTTCACCTCCTTCATTGATTGAAAGTAACAACTGCTGCCGAAGCATCTCATAAGACGAATATTGTGGAAGATCAATCTGATTGAAACCTGGCAAAAATCAACATTAGCCTCACTTCTAATCATCGGAACGCTAATAAGCGACATACAAGTATGAGCTTGAGGAAGCCGGTCGGGGTCACCATATGCTCTATGTATGGAAAAGCGCTGGGTGCCTTGTACACCTTGCAGATCATTGAATCCACCCAGGGGTACCCGAGACGTGCCAGTGGCAAAACTGAGCACCTTCGCGCGTTCATCCCGATTAAATGACTTGAGTGCACGCCACCACCAGACAATGACAGGATCTGAGCCCGTATACCCGTTATATTCCGTTGCAGAGCGCCACTCATCAACGTCGATATCTGGAGTACCGGATATGAGCAGTTCGAGCTCCTTCTCATTGAACTGAAAAGAGTTGCGTTAATTATAGAGCAGATGACTGGGAGCGATCATCAACGTACGATTGCGATAAGATCCTTTGGAATAATCTCGTAGAAGCCGGAAAGGAGGTTCTCGATTTGGTCCTTGATGGAGGTGTACAGCCGATACTGAGCTGATAATTGGACAAATTCCCGCTTGTTTTCGAGTGTCACTGGTATCGACTCCCCGTTTTCTTTCAACGAAACAATTTTGGTAACCCCGAACTGTACAGGGGATTATTAAAAGTGAGAAATTAATTTGCCGTAATCCACTCACCTCATCTCCCTCAACGCTGAAGGTAAGTTCCAGCGCGCTTGGGTCATTTTCCAATATCCAGCACAGCGAATTGTAATACTCTGGGTCGATCCACTCCACATCCCGGTAATCAACAGGCTTGCCCAGAATTTGTCGATATAAGCTCCGGGCGAAGTAAGCATCAAGAAGACGTCCATCATAGATAGCCTTCCCAATCACGCGACCCACAAACTTGAAGAATGATAGGTGTTCTGGATTGACCCATGACGCCTTGCTGGGTTGGTAAGTGAGACGATCTGCCGCACATGGCTGGAACAGAGCATTGTTGGGATCGAACATCTGTCTCGCAAGGATCTGGAACCATTCCCGTGTAACGCCTCCGGCGTCCACCCCCTCCTCATCATAAAATCGTACGCTGAGTTTGCCGTACTTGATTTGTTCTCCCGTCTTACGTTGGAGCGACTGGAAACTGTCCTCGAATACGCGTTGCCGACGAACGTTGAGCTGTAGAGTCCCGTGATGTTCACGTGAATGCGGACGCTTGTGTAATTGTTGGTTGAAATAATTTCTCTTGTTGTCAAAGTCCAGCACGCGAGGGTTGTTGACGAGCAGCGAGAACGAGCCACTCATCAAGGATGGGTTATTCCTGACCATGACGTTAAGGACCTTGCGGTGGGCATCCGTGAAGCTGACGAAAAGATCCTCCATTGCCTCCCTTGGTGAGGTTGGCGACCGAGGAGATGCCGAGGCACGTAACATCCGGCTTGTACCTGCTGTTATCGAGGCAGAACCTACATACTTGCAGACCACCATGAGTGCCTCTATGAGAGGAAGGAGGACGGTTGCGATATGTTCGATCTCAGATCGTTGCTCGATGATGGACAAGCAATCTCCTAATCGGCGCCACAACGGGGTGAAGCGGAAGGACTCGTATATCCCTTGAATCTTTTCCAAATCAGTGGTAGGTTGCGGTTCTGGGGATATCGTTGCCTTGGGCGAGAACATGTAGTCAATGGTCTTTAACACACGGAGCAGCTTGGCTTGGTCGGAGGCGGGGGAAGAGAACTTTGACGCAACGGAAGAGGTAAATACATCGTCTCCTTGTCCTTGAAGGGAGTTGGCCAACTCATCGAGGTCGTGGTACAGGCTCTGTCCAAATTCTTGTGCTTTACTGCGAAGCTCTTGCGCCACAACGTCGCGGGTATCTTGGATGAATGATAGATGTTGGATGAGGGAGAGCGTGTGATGGAAGGGCTTCGCGCCGCAGTCGCCCACGGTTAGTATATTGACAATTGATCTCAGTGCACTGGCAGGAATTAGAGGAGGATCGATGAGTAAGGTCTTTTCCTCCACTGCATCTGGTCGGGGAGCTTCCTTTTGACTCTCTTGCGATGGGTGAACTGTCAAGCCTAATGTCAATACGATACATCTGCCATCGAGAGGGCTGACTTACGTGGGGCCGGGCTACTTTGTTCTGCGAGCGGAGCACGAAGGTCCGAAGGGGCTTCCTCGGATGGCTGTGTCTGTGGAGCTGTTAACACTGCGGTGGCCTCAGGCTTTTGAGGGACTTTCAGGCCGGTGAGTGGGCGTGTTACTGTATCAAGGAGGCTAACGACTAGCTCGAGGACTGACGGAGTCTTCAACAATGGTTGTCGGTCGAGAAGGGAGAGCAGAAGGACTATGGGATACTGTGTCTGCGCGGCTTGTTTTTCTTTACCCTTGCCCTTCTTAGAGGAGTGTCTGCGAAGACCAACGGCCATCTCTTGCTCTGAAAGGAAGAAAAGGGATGATGACTCGTTCGATGTAACGATGTAGCTCAGTGCCTCAAGACAACGCTGTGCGATAAGATCGGGGACAACTTCGCTCGGTGAGTTGTGTGTAGGGAGAGAACTCAGGTATTCAGGGCCTGTCTTCTGTTTGCCAGCAGGACGATGTAATTGCGCGGGGCCTTTAGAATTTCTGATAGTCATTTGCGTAAAGCTCCGATCGATAGCTGCGAGGTCTCCAGTACCCTCCTGCAAGATGTTAAGAAGGAAATTGAATAGTTCGGCACGGGTCTTGGAATTTTCGCACAGGTTGACTAGCGTTTTGTACAAGATGTTCTTCCTCGAGATTTGCGGGAAAAAGAGTAATCGGACTAAGACGGCTACGCCACTCTTGTCGAGAAGCTGGATCGCATCACGGGGAGCTTGAGGCTTGCGGGTGATAGCCGCATTAGTATTGCCCTCTGTTCGGGATCCTGCGTTGACAGGAGGGATTCGGCGAGGAGCCCTCTCTCGGAACGAGCCCGCTTCTGCGATGATATGTGAAGGGAGGGTCTGAATGAAACCTTCGTCTTGATCCATAAGAACGTCCTGTCTGAGTTGGGGATCAAGGCTGGCGATGAAGCTGGCAGGATCCATGTCGACTGGTGCTGCTCCAGCCCCAGCCTCAGTCCCAACCCCAGTCCCAGCCCCAGTCCCAGCCCCAGCCCCAGCCCCAGCTGTGGCAGCGGTAGCCCTCTCCTCCACACGTCGACGGGCCTGTTCGATTCGCTCTTGGTGTAATATCTCAGCCCGGATTTCGGGTGGCAGAGCATCAAGGAATTCTGCGCTGATCTGGGAGTCCGATGGGCGCTCCATTCTCGCGGCTTGCTGGTCCCGTATATGCTGATTAACAACCTCTTCTCTCATGTCGTCCGGCAAAGCTTCGAGAAAAGTCGGGTCAATCCCGGTATCTGTGATATCGACGGGACTGCCATGGATCACGACGGTGATACGCTCTGGTCTGCTCGCGGGGCCTGGTTCCCCGGATCCTTCCTGATCCTGGTCGGTCGTCGCTTCAGGTGTTCCAGCATCATCATCTGTTGTGTCTTGCTCATTCGCCGAGGGGGATTCGGCAGCGGCATCGAGCATTTCCGTATCGGTTTCTGATGTAACTGGTGGAGCGGGCGCAGGAGGAACGGGACTGCTTGCAGGCTCTGGCTGTAATGCTTCAGGTGGAATGGCCGGGGGAGATGGAATTTGGCTAGCAGCTTCGGCAGTCTTTTTTGAACTTTCATCCGCTTGTGCCTCAGCCTCCCTCCGGTGGGCCTCTTCCCTCTCCGCTGCTTCCTTTGCCTCCTTCGCTGCTTCGGCCTTCTCGACAGCGGCAGGGAGTAACGCAAGTATCACATGGTTGCCCAATTTGGCAAACCGATCTGGGGCGAACTTCCCATGTATGACTTTCGCTTCTTCACCCCATCGTTGTATGGTGGGAAAAGGGTCAAAATCGCGGCCTTCTGGTCGGACAGAAACTGAGCGCGGCGGTTGATCAATGCGCAGGGAAGCGGATACACCGCCCCTACGGGGAAACAAGCCGCGATCAAGATTGACGAGGGTTCCAGGAGGTACATCCAGACGAATGGTATCGGCCACTCCACCCCGCGGATTGACGATGTGCTGGAAAAGCTGTACTGCACCACCGCCAATAATATCTTCGATGGCTTGGAGAAGATCTTGATGACCGCCAGAAGCCAGGATACGTTGTGAGCGACGTACAGCGCGCCCAAGATCCGGGATATGACGACCTGAGCTCCCAGTGGTTTCTAGGAGCAGGGGGTGAGTGGTCGCATCTGCAGAGGCACCAGTACTTCGGCTACGACCGAGAATTCCTATGTCATCATCTATACAAGAGTCAGGTTAGTTCTTGGAATTATCGTAGATTTTGCGAACCATCGATGCGACCTCTACGGGCACGTGATCCTCCAGAGATGATGAGACCGCCATCATGGGCCTCAATGAATCCGGGGAAGCCATCTGAAACAGCTCCTTCGAATCCTAGAACGTCCCCGATACTAGGGCCATCGTCCTGAGGATCGAAACCCAGCTCACCCTCGAGCCTAACTTACGTGTCAGGAATGAATGGAAATGAAGAATACGGAAAACAAAGGCGCACTCTTCGTCCGACTCCAGATCTGCTTCTGCTTCTTCGGTATCATGGTGATAGATGGGAACTGGCAGCGTTCAGACGAAGTTCCGTCGAGTCCATGGGATGACAACTTACCAGCAACTTCTTCGTCGCCTTCGTCGGCATCAACGTCTGGGGCACCATCCTCAATACCAACGCCCTATACACCCGTCGTGTAAGAAACATTACCCCGGTAATAAACACATTCTCCATACCTCCCACACGCCATCGACGTCAACGTCGGGATCGACTTGACCATCGGCTTCGGGCGCTCTATTTTCCTCGTCTTCCTCTAGTAGATCTTCGTCTTCATCTTCGTCATGCCAGTCTTCTTCAGAGTCTCCCTCTTCATCATCCGGATCTTCCGCGTCTTCGTCCTCTTCGGTCGCTGACGTACCTTCACTGCCGCCAGTCTCTTCACCAAAGTCCATTTCAACATCTTCCTCTTCGTCACCGTGCTCAGCGTCGATGACATCTTCTGTAGCAAATTGCTCTTCCATATCCTGCGAGGAAAACATTAGCCTACATAGACGATATACACAATGCTGTCTACTAACCCCTCCAAACCTGCACCCAACCAGGTGAAATTAGTGCCGATCATGGATTCAATACACGCATTAACTCACATGCCCAACGAGGAATTACGATATAGGTCTGGAGTCTCTTCGCGAGCGGTGTCTTGGCCATCCTCTATGTCGTCCTCTTCCGGTAAGCTCTCTTGGTCCATCTCGTCTTTCGACTCTTCTGAGCCCTTCACTCTATCCGACGCGCGGTTCATCTTGATAGCAATCTTGGACCTACAAAGTATTAGAACGGCATCCAGTTAATATCTGGGTCAAGAACTCACAGGAGCTCGAGAGGTTTCAGCATCGCTGCCACGACTACACGGATATTAGGGTAGTTCAAATCCACCTCTGCTAGGGCGTTGGTCAGGGTAGAAACGAAGTTCTTCTCTAGCATGATCTTTGCAATGTGAGTAGGCGTTTCCTCGTGAGGCTTGCGAAGTCCAGGGTTGAATCGAACGGTCAAGAGACGATAACAAAGATCTGCCAAAGCAAGAAGCCGGCCGTAACGGGTGTCCAGAGATTCCGACTGTGATGGGTCCTTGATCGCGCGGCTGACGGCCTCTAAGACGGTCTTTCGAACCGCAATGAGTTCTGGCGACACGTCTTTTATGGGCTGAGAGGAGGAAGTGTCTACGCAGAGTGCTACAATCAAGGACATCGCCCAATTGCAAAGCGGGACCTTATTCCGAGCATCATTACTGGGATCAAGCTCGATTGTTCGGAAAGATATGAGATCCGAAAGAACGAAATTTAGAGCGGTTAGACGGCCCTTCGTGGCGTCTTTAGAAGCAGGACCGGACCGTTTGGAAGGGGAGTAGGAGAGGAACGCGGTTTTGCAGGCGTCATATGAGAACATTAGTTCCGTAAGAGATTGCATCAGGAACCCAGAATAGTAATGATCCGGTTTCGAGTCTTGACCTTCACCGGCGGGTTTCCTTTCTGGTTGACTCAGATGTCTCAGACCGCCCTCAGCGGATGACGCTTCAGGTGAGGTAGATTCTGAGTTAGATGCTCCTTCCGATGGCCGGGAACTTGACCTGACGACCTCCACTAGTTCACCTATGAGGAAATGAACAACAGCCTCGAAATATTCCGGTGGGGATGGTAGTGTATGAGCAGTGATTTCGGCTTGAGAACCTGTATGAGGTTTTGGCTCCTTCCCTGACTCTCCGGACGAGGTACCACCTTCCTGGTTGTCTTGTTCCTTGGGAAGAATTTGGCTCGTGTATGCAAATGGTCGCTCAAGCTGGGCGAGAGACTTGGTAATGTCGATGAATGCTTTGGGATCGCGTAGGGCCAACGCGTTGCAGGCGCGAACATAGCCAGTTGCGTCCACTGTCCGAGTGCGTGGGTGCGAGAAGAAGCGCTGCACTTCCTCACGCATGATATGTCGCAGCACCACGGGATCTTCCACGATATGACGGAGAATGATCGAGATGTACGACTGGCTACCTGCCACACCTCCAGAGGACGACTTAATGCTTTGGAAAAGTAGTGGGACTCCGTCGCGTTTCACAAATTGCATCGCCAGGTCGTGGTCGCGAGTCATGAATACGAGAAGTCGCAACGAAGCAAGCAGTTCGTCTCGAGGAAGGCCGGGTAACGCAAGCAAGCGTAGAGAGAAATCAAATAATACAGTCCTGGGCTTATCGTACGATGGACCTGTCAAGATCTCCTGAGCGACAATGGGATCGCCTTCTTTCGGCAGAGTGATGGAACGAGGATCTTCGGATAAACTTAGCAAAGCTTCAGCGACCAGCATAAGAGCTGCCAGCCATTTGGGAATGGTTGTTTGCTTCGCTGTGGTGTCTATGGAGAAGGAAAGAAGGAGGGTTAACACGACGTCCATAAAGCCCTGCTCGTCGCCCATAACGGTGGCGGCGAATGAGGCAGGGGCTTCATTCAGGACCAGAGCAAGCAAACGGCACCGAACCTGCAAGGTGCTGTTCTCGGTCTTGGGAATTTGCCGCAAATGAAGGGATATCGTCAATGAGGAGACGAACTGATGAGCGCTGGTAGCCATCATCGCGACCGACGAAAGCATTGTGGACATCGAAAATGAGGTCTGGGTGCTCGTCGACAAGACGGAGAGCGAGACGCCCAACTTCCGATTTCAGTGGCTCTCTCATGGTGTTCAGCTCGTTGCGCCATTCGTCAGCGCTCTTTCCAGGGGGCCTGGAGTCGGCTTCGACAGCCTCTTGGTCACCGGGACTCGGCGAAGCAACGTCATCCTGTATTGATGTCGAACCGGAGGGCGGGGCCTCCGCAGCTGTTGGAGGTGCGTCCCCTGATGCTTCAGCGCTCCCCTCCGCTTCCTGTGATTGGGAGGCAACTGGCTCAGAATCATTCTGGAACCGGAATGGATTGCTCAGTAATAGCTCGGTAGCGGCATTGACGTTGTTATGCGTTCGAATGAGCGCACGCTCAGCTGCAGGACGCGAGAAGCCCATGTCGGTCAGCTGTCGAACGCGGTTTTCGTCTGGGACCGTGACACGGAAGAGAGAAGGACCTCCCATAGCAAGAGAATTTGCACCTGGGACAGTATGGGGAGAGATATCCGGCGGACTTTCTTCCCCGTCTCCGTTGAGGATTTCCAGAACAACCTGCACCACGGACTTGATCAAACTTTGCGGGGACGATACCAGCGAAGGAGCCTCCCAGAGCTCTCGAACGATCGGAAGCACGGCCAACCTAGTCTTGACCAAGAAATTATGAGGCTCGAAATAATCAGGGTCCGTGTCCTTCTTGTCACGGGTTAGGAGAAGTATCGTTTGACTTGACTCGAATATGGGCTTTGACGAGGTCAAGGAATGAAGGAGGTGTAGAGCGACTTTGATCCCGCTATATGCATGGCCTAAAGCTTGGTTGGCAATTTCTGTACGATCCTCGGCTGTTGTCTGAGAGTGCTCAGAAATGGTGCGTATGAAGCTGCGGCAGATTGTCACGATGGCGTCAAGACCTCCCTTGCGATAGAAAGCGTCAAACAAGACGGTATGCAGTGTGTTTTGAGCAGTCCGCTCTGTATCGAGTGTTACTTATCGGTAGAGCAACAGATTTGAAATATGGCTTACCATCAAGCATCAGGGTTGTTACAAGGCCGAGCAACGATGTATAACAAGAACTGATTGACAGAGACTCCGTGGGGTCCTCTACTGAACTTAGCTTCGGAACATAGAAGAAAACGATCTTACTTACCCGAATCCATGGGTTCTAGATGCTTGAGCAATACGTTGGCGACAGTGGATGCTGAGTCGAGAATTTGTTGCTTTTGCGCTGCATCTGGATTGCGACGAGTCGAGAACAGCTTCACAATGGCTGTAGAAAATACCGAGCTCAGTACGAGAAGAAGATCCCATGGTGAAAATGCATTACATTGGAAGAATGGAGACAATGCTCCGGGGATCTGGTTAGCAAGATGTCTGAAAGCCTTAGCATTCTCTTCTCGTGGATCACTTTCACGAGATCCTTCTTGTCCAGAAATACCCGTTGGTGTAACCGTCACAGACGAAGTATTGGCGCCATTAGTAGCAATGGTAGGCTCGCTTGATAACGGTTCACCAGGCACTTGCAAGGAAGACAATAAAGCATTTCCTTCAAGCTCGGACTCCTTTTCAGGTATCTTAGCCTTCAGAAGGACGTTCTCCCAGATACAAGCCCTATGAAGGACGCCGAGGTCAGGCAGGATCTCTGATGCACCCGTGCTCATAAGAGTCTGGAGCAGGCCTCCAGCGGAACGGCCGTGGGCATACCCCGCAGTAGCGTGAATGTCCGAGAGTAATATCACCCGAACCAACAGAGTAATGAGAGTGCGGAAGGTTCGGTTGGCTTCGGAGTGGGATTGACCTAAGGACCACGGTTAAAAGAAATACCATAGAAATAAACGCCGCGGAGCGAAATACCTGCTAGATCGAGTAGCTCGATGAACCTCGATTCCCTGCTTGACGAGCTCCAGAATGCGGACGTTTCTTGCAGTGATTCTTTAACCCAGCCTGTCAGAGAGCTCATAGTCGCGTTTGGAGCTGCATCGAACATGGTGCGGATGACCTGGACCAATGAGTCCGACGCGACACTGCCGCCGAAATCATACGGTATGCAAGGGAGCGCAGTAAGTCTGCCTAACAACACAAGGCCATCAGAGTTCGAGATGAAGTCCTTGCAATGAGACGTGTGCTGGAAAAGGCCTTCCAAAAACTTCAAAGCGCAAATTCAGCTCGTACGATCACAGTAGGATGAAGAGCTTGATTACCCTGCATATCACGTCTAGGTATGAAACGATGATGTTCTCGTGGGACCTCCCAGTGGCACTTTCGTCCAGTAGGTCGTCTGTGAGAGAGGCGATCAAGGCATTGGGCCTACCCGTAGACTCAGAGGCGGCTTCATCGATAGGAGCGGTGTCAGAGGATCGCATGAGAACATCCTCGTCTGCAGGCGCCGAAGCTGTGGATACCGTGGTTCGTACAAGCTTATACCAAGGTTCATTACCCTCAGAAGGCGTGAATGTGTTCCCAAGATCCTCGATCTTGCTCAAAGTGGACTTGATTGCTTCGAAGACTGCAGATTTCAACGATGGGTGATGGCGAATGAGCTCATCGACAGCCGACCCAATAAGAACAGCATTCTCTTTGTCCTGAAGAACTCGTTGGTGTCGCTCCGAGGTGAATATCGAAAACAAGCCCGGAATGATGGTGGGTCGCGTAGTGAGCTGGTCCTGGCCAGCTTGGTTGAGACATAAGGCACCGATTGCATTGGGAATAGCTTGAATGACCTGAACAAGTGTCAAGCTTCTTACCAAAATGGGAGATGAGTCGTTCACATACTTCGATAACAGGTTCTAATCCAGCCTCAACAGCCCTATAAAATGCTTCGGGGACGCCTGCTTCCTGTATAACTGTCAAGGACGTCGGCTCATTGTGCACAAATGTGGCCAGAATATTGATGGCTAATGAACGCTCAATCAACGAGTATCACACGACCAGAGCAAAGTATGTACCAATTGGCAGGACGTTGGGACCGAATAGGCTGCGGTGTTCGATGATCTTCTTGATGGATTTCAATAGCGATGAATCGATGAGGCCGCGAAGGCCCTCAGGCAGTTCCAGATGACTGCATCATGCGATGCATCGAGCGTAAAATATGCTTCAACGCCGCAGCTCGCACAACGGGTAATTGACCTTATTTATATTTGATATACTTGCACAGCTCTCGTGAAAGGCGGGCTTACCATACGACCTCGGAATATCGTTTGGGAGTTCCAACTGACCTAGTGTCCTGATGTCCTCATCCACTTCATACTGTGAGCACAGTCAACAAAGTGCACAAAGATTCGAAGGACTGAGAGTAACACACCTCGATTCGGTCGACGAGAACCTCGACCCCACGATTGTTACAAAATAGCTGAAAAGCATTACCGAAGCTGTAGAGGACGTTATCGACCAGCTGCATGGTTTTCGATACCACCGCGAGGCGCTGGGGCAGACGATTCTCAATGATTTGGATGAGAAGGGGGATGAGACCCGCGCCGACTACCATATTTCCCCCAGCGGCATGCGATGCGAGGAAAATCACAAAAGACAGCAGGGCCTCTACAAAGGAATGGGGGAGAGTTGACTCAGGTGTGGCGACCTCAGCCACAGTCTTGCGGAGCAATGCCATAAGTGTGCCGTGGTTTACACCTGCATTAACCGCGGCCAAAACGTCCTGCACCTTGGTGCGGTACCTTGCCACAGCATCCAATGTAGCCACAGCAGCAGTTTGTATCCCAATTGGAACATTCCTGTCGAGGGCGAGTAATTCAGCCACGTGTGGGATAAGATCAGGTTCATATAAGAAGAGGGCAGATGCCGTCTGCGCCTCCGGATGTGTGTGCACGAAGATGGCAGTAGCTAAGAGGCGGGCGACGACGAGCCTCTCACGGTCTTCCTCTCTGCCTGGGAGCAGCGCTTGGGCTGCACGAATGCGACACATGAGCTCAAACCTCTCTTCCTCTGGCACATTGTAAGTATCGATGCAATCTGCAAGGATGTCCATAGCCCCTTTTGAGCTAAGTGTCTGGGTGTCGAAATAAAGGGTGATCGCCCCTGCGGTCTGAGAAGATGATGTTGTTGAGACCGGCGCCAAAGGACGTTGGGGAGATGTTTGAGAAGTTTCAGGAAGATCGACTTCCATCTCATTGGCCCGATCTTTGGGCCGCTTGGCCTTGCCAGTATTGTAGAATTTGAATTGCACCTCTCGAGCCTCTATGGGCAGCGCTTCAAGCACTGCCTTGCCATGATCTGTTACAAGGTCGACAAGGCTGACATCGTATTCACGCAAGTTTGACCAGCGTTTGCCCAAAGATTGAAGACGATGAGTGGAGATGCTCAAAGCGCGCGTGACAGCAGGTTGGGCTGAATATTGCTGAGCTGGGCGGAGCAAGAGGTTCAATGCGAGTATAAGGATGTCGAGATCGGATGTGGACAAAAGACTATTTATGCGCTAAAGGGTTGTTAGTGCAAACTATTCGACGAGAATAGGGGAGTGAGAATGGGTACGCACGTCGTAGGAAGCATAAGTCTTTCGATTGGTAGAGTTCTCCAATAGCAGGCGCTCAAAGCGCAAAATTTCGGAGACAGTCTTCTTTGTCATAGGTGTGAAGACATTGACTTGGAGTTTGTCAATATCATAGTCCTGGATCACTTCCTCCAGGATGGCGTCAAATTTGTTCAAGACCTTGATCCAAGCATTCAGGTCGGATCGTGGCCACTTCCACGAGTCGATTTGCCCCAATACTTCATGAAGGTCTTCATTAGGAGTATCTGTCAGTTTGTTGATGAGCTCTGCCACTTGCGGGAGCTACAGACGCGAGCATAAAATTAAGATTAGCCTGTGGGATCTGACACAACCTGAACTTGCCGGTGGCAGTGCCCGTTTGGATCTGTGAAGGATCTTCATTAACTAGGACTCCAAGAAGGAGTGACAGATCGTAAAGGTAACTAGGACAAAATGGATGGCCGTTGAGGATGAGTGAGATGTGGCCGCAAAGAGCACACGGTCCCTTTGCAACGATGACGCGTAGGGACAATTGTGCATATCGGGAAACTCTTTCTCGAGATCACGGGGAAATAAATCACGAGACCTGACGCGTATGTTGTGAATCTACGCGACTCCTTTCATCTCGTTATTCGCGTCATGGCAAAATCAACTTCTAAGAACGGCGGCTCAAAACGTAGCTCAAAGTCTAGGGAGCCATCTGAACAGGTGCATTCTCAAGCCACTCTCAACGCGCTCATTCACATTCACCCCTGTGCCACATCAGAACTCTAAGGGGTCAAGTAAACGCAAAGCCACAGAGAAGGGGGATTCCGATAATGACGACGATGCACAACTCTCGGAAGAAGCACAACGACCTCCCATTAAGACTGTCAAGACAGTGAAGAAGGTATGCGAAAGCACACGCATTACGTGACACGTGTCAATCTGGTTCATGTCGCACGACAGCCAAGAATTTCCTCCAAGAGCGACGAGGACGACACGGACTCTGAAGACGCCGAAACAAAATTTCAGATGAACAGCGAAGGCGAGATGTACGCGGATCTAGGGAAGAAGAAGCGCGTCACCGTTCGAAGCTTCAAAGGTAAGCCTCCTCTTTCTCGTCTCCGAACGTGTTGATAGCTCATCTGGTAAAAGGAAACACTCTGGTTGATATAAGAGAGTATTATGGGGCTGAGGGCGATGAGAAGCCTGGAAAAAAGGGCATTTCATTGACTGTTGAACAGGTGAGGTGGCAAACATAAGAGTCGTTCCAGTAGCTAAGAACTATCCACAGTGGAAAAGCCTTATGGAAGTATCAGGAGACATCTGTGATCTCCTGTAGAGAACAGCTCTTTACACTGACTTCAGATCTTATGACGATTTTCATATCACACGATCAGCTGCTCCATTCACACTTTGATAGTTCTCTGCACGGCTTGTTGTGGAACCTCTACGGTCTCTACATTGATTAAATATTGTACTTCTATAGTGTGAAATATGTAAAGCCCAATCAAGCCAATCCGGCGGCAGCTCTGTGAGCGCCCTCGAATCCTGTCCGCCATAAACCCCCGACCCATGAAGTGAACTTTCGAGCTTGTGCCTGGGCGTCCATATACCATTCCATGACGACGAGTCCGCAGTATAATCTCTCGTACTTCCTGCAGAATGCTGAAGTGAGAAAAAATAGGAATTGACTGATGTTTTTTTAATTGCGTACCACCAAGAAGTAAAGTATTCGGCCAATCTTCCGGGTGATAAAAGCCCACTTCCTCTCATCCCGTCAAAAATGGCTTGTCGCTCATCCGCCCATACTGCCATTGCACAGTATTTAGCCACAACGACGAAGACGCGAACCTGAACATCACACGTGAATAATTTGGCTGCATGTCCTTCGATAACTTACTTTTGAGTGCGTAGTGGATAACGCATAGTCGAGACTCCTGTTGGGCTAGCTTGTCAATATAATCGCAAGTCACAAGGTTGAACCGTACCGTGTGAGGTCGTTCAGCTTGAAGACCATTAACACCCTCCGAGGAACATGTCGCAGAATATCGAAGACAGATATAAGCAATCCCTCCTTTGCTATGACAGCATTCCGCATCGCCTCTACCTCCTGTTCTGTCTGAGGCAATTGATCCATCATGCTCGACGCACGCTTAAAAGCCGATTTGCTTCCTTCTTCTGGATCGTCCGGTGTATCCCCCATGCTCGCTCGGCCTTGAGAATGCGTTAATTCGTGCGTGGAGGACGCCAGGCTACACTCACCAGTCAATGCCGCCTCAAATATAGGATACTGGAATGTGATGAGTGTATAACCGGGACTCGAACATAGCACGGACTGACTCGATCGGAGTCGACATTTCCTACAAGTTGGGCATATTTTCGTCGATCGGCGTTATTTTCTGGGCTAGAAGGTGCAATCAAAGCTAACCAGAGCTTGCTGTAATTGATTCGCAAGGCTCTGTCCAGGTCAAAGTATAATCCGTGGTCAAGGAGGACGATCTCGAAATTGTAAGGAGACCGGGAGACAGCAGGGCGTGGTCTGATTAAGAGGTTCCCTTTGGGTTGGATTGAGTGACGGAAATAAGATCTGCAAGGGTGCAATTACCTGGGTGAGGGTCCTATCTGACAAGTCAGCTACATCACTGAGCCTGACAACTCGATAAGCTCACGGCATGAAACCACCCATCGATGTATACCATTTGCGAGAAAATTCTCGACAACTCTAGAGAGACTTTGTTACGGTCTATCTTGTGCGCGGCGAGATACTCAAGATCATCGACCCTTGCGCCTTCGATGTATTCCATGATGAGCACTCTCTTGTTCGCAGATATCACTTCGGGGATATACAAGGATGTACTGATGTTTTCAAAGTTCTTCACTGCTTTTCTTGCGTTTCCGGCTTCATTACTGAAGTCCAGCTCCTTGGGTAGGTTTTCGCGCATTTCCTCCGCTAGCCACGTAAATTCAAACTCGGGGAACCATCGCTTTATCCAACCTTCGAACGAGCTACGTCAGTTTGGAATCCAAGTTGAGTCCAATAAAGAGATACCGAGAGTCAACTCAACCATCTCCATATCGATCTCGCTGAACTCAAGTAAACCAGGATGTTGCAGCTACGATGATGAGTATCGAGGTGAAGAAATACTGTATGCCTTACCAGACCAACTCACCTTGACCGCTACGGTCTTCCCAGATTCCCGATGGTGGGCAATGTGAACTTGAGCCAGACTGGCAACACCGATCGGCTCGGGGTTGAAGTAGTCAAAGATTTCGGACAACGGTTGCCCCATATCTGATAGGAAGAGCGCATTGACATCTTCGTATGGCGTTGGATCGCATTTGTCTTGCAGAGGGCGCATGGTACTCGTCCACTCCAACGGCAACACGAAGCTGTCCTTGGAATGAACACGACCGCCAAAAAAGGTCTGAAGTTGGAGAACTCACAGAGATGCCATGTGTTGCCCTAACTTTATGAATACCCCTTGAGACGAAGTTGGCCTCGACCCCCTCCTCAGTATGACGAATTATGACAGACTTACCTCCATTTGCGAGCAACGCTCGAAGGACGCGCTTTGCGCTCCGCAAGTGGCACTGAGAATAGGCCTCGAACCGCTCTTCCTCGGATGCATACGTCCTAGCAAATGTACGTTTGTATTCAATCGCTCCCAAAACGGCCGCCGCTATGATGCATGCATGAGCTCCACGAATGCAACACGTTTCTCGACGAGTGTTACTCACTTGCGACACGGGAGCACCTGACAACAGCCAATACAGTGTGCCTGAATGGTTGATAGTTCTCGTAGGCTATAAACCCGACACCAGCCCCGAATGCTATTGCGATAGAGTATGCTGCGAATGAGCGACCGCCGATGACATCACAGCGGAGAGGATGGGGAGGTGGGATTCGGGAACGTCTTTGAGGCCAACGAGTGATATGTCTAGTGAAAGATACGGAGGGAGTAAGAGCGAGGAGTGAAGGCGTGCATCTCGCGCGCAAGCCAAGGGACAGCATGAATCTGCCGCGACTGCCGAGAAACACCGGACTTTGACACCCAAGTGACTGACCCAACTCAGTGGCCGGCCCGGCTCTTCAGGTGACCATAGTGATAGCCACACAGACGTTCTATCATAGAATATCTCTTCTCATCATCCCCTGGTACACCCAGGTCCTCATATCTACATTTGGTCAAGCGCGACGAAATAGAGCAATTTCTAGCACAAAGTTTACATTCTTCCCTTGAATCCAATCTCGGCAGGAACCTTCCCAAACGCCCAATCTGAGATCAGCACACCAGCAATTGCTGTTCTCGGCGGGATCCTGAAAGTTGGTTCGTCGTTCCCATGTGCCACGGGATCCGGTGCGTTCCGACTCGGAGCTTGGCTGTCACGGTCTTGAACAGCAGCATCCCCACCAAGTGGGTCGCCGACAGATTCGGAAACTTTGACGTTATCCCTCTCGTCGATACTTGCCATCTGCTTGTAATCACTTCTCGAAAAACTGGTCCCATTTTTGTGTTCAAGTATGGCAAGAATTTCTTCGCGAGTATACCACTTTGCATCTGGAATTAGATTAAGCTTGGACGAATTAGGCACCGACATCCTCGTATACGAACCTTCCAGCTCGTTGTCGAGATCTGTCCTGATAGGTTCCAACGGATCTCCGATCGCATAAAACCCAACCATGAGATTGGCAGGATACGGCTAGTTCTGTGTGAGTCCTAATCCGACGCTGAGCAGATCGCAAAGCCGAACCCATGGTTGTCCCGAGTGATATCTCACGTTTCGTACATGAATCCCAGCCTCTTCCCAGGTCTCGCGTTTGACAGCATCCTCGAATGATTCTCCAGGTTCTACGAAACCTGCCAGTGTGGAATAGAAATTCGCTGGGAATTTTTTCTGATTTCCAGACGATTACGGAAACTGCATGATACGACACAATTTCGAGACCCACGCTTCGGCCAAGGAGGATTTTGTCCTGCGTCTCATTCAGTACCGCCATGATGACAACCGCGTCAGTCCGTGGATGGGTGATATTATGCAATCCCTTCCTGACAAAGAGCGATGATATCGGAGGACCTGCAACAAAAAAGGAGGGAGAACGGACTGCGTGGGACACGGCTTCCTTCCAGTATTATCGGATGATGAGAGGAGGCTTGCACATGAAAGTTTCCATCCTCCCCAAACAGAGTATACGTGTGAACCACAGGAAGCACAGAACTGAGTAAAAGTGGCGGATGAGCGGTGGAACACGACGAAGCAATGCTGACCATCGCATACTTTGTTCCGGAAGTTCCAATCCACCATGCTCCTCGCCTCCGCAAATACGCCCGCATCGAATTCGCCCATCCCACGCAACGCGCTTCGCGCCTCGTCGAAGGACAAATTAAACCCATCTGTGGCGGCGACCGAGGTCTTCATCAAGCGATCCAGCCCTGTCTGATCGCCATCGCTGAGGTCGATCGAAAAGAAAGGTGTGCCAACGAGCGTCTTCGCAAACTCTTCGGGGGGGACGGCTGGGCAGTAGACATTGGCTTGTGGTTCACTCACGCCAAGGAAGACAATTGGTGTGCCCCTGAACCTGGCGGCTTCAAGAATTGGTAGATCGACGGCAGCAATCGCGCCCTCCGACTCGGACGGTCCCTGTCCAACGTATGGTTTCGGCCCCAAAAAAGGCTCAACCTCAGCGGTGGTCAACAATGCCAACCGAGATTCCCTCGCCCGTGACGCCATCAGAGGCTTTCCGTCATGAAACGCGACCCATCGAGTCGACGTTGAGGCAAGGAGTGTATTGATGAATACGGAAGAAGTTCGTAACCACGATAGGCGGTTCAGCGGAGATCCGCCCAGGAAGTTAACATGTCTAGCGGGATGTCACGAAGAATCAGGGAAAATACAAGAGATACCAGAATTGGTGGGTCGACATACTCTTCGCTCATGGGTTGGGTGATTGACTCAGCTGGTGTGCGACCCTGCTCTATCCGATACGGGTATCGTCGAAGAATGCCCCATGGAGGCTCCGACGGGCGGATCAGGTCGGCGAAGACGTCGCGGCCCGGTCGGGAAACTGAACTTACACGGAACATGCGCGCCCCCTGTGATGCACCAGCTCTACGGTACCCTGCGCAGTACGTCCGGGCAGAGTTCCAAGGCAGTTCATATGGGTTCCTACTAGTAAGAAGGCAGATGGCATCACAGTGGGCTGAAAGGCAATTGGAACTTGCATTTGCAATTGCCGGCTTTACTTTTTCATGGGATACATGCGACCGCGCCTCCAACGCATTGACGGTCCTCATGCTCCCGGGGAGCGGTCTAACGGGCTGAACGCCGCATATGTGATTAGCAAACAGAGTCTATATCGCCCAGATCTCCTTTTGACCTTCGGTAAAGCAACTTTTTTTCGCTTTGCGTGACAGTGATTTGGCTTGCTCAATGTATCCGCATATGGAGGAAGACGTTTACACGGCGCACACTGAGGGGCCGTTCCATTTTGCATCTTACGCGGATGTACTTCACTGGGGCCGTCAGATCCTTAGAGGGAATAGCGTCGACGCATCCAATCCGCTCCGCGCCAGTCTGCAGGTTCATATTGCGCTTGCGGCATGCAAAACCCGTGGATGCCATGGTTTCAGTTCAGATCTTGTTTCACGCATTGTCATGTCATAAATATCTAGCCTCATTGCACTCACCGCCTCCTTCTTTCACTGTTGGATGCACATCGGTAAGTAAGAGAATTCCCTTGACATTTCCTTTCTTTGACATTTCCTCCCTTTGCCTTTCCTCCCTTTCAACCTTCCTCTTATGGCAGAGAACGGACAATTCGCACATCGCTCTTATACGGTGCCATAAATCTCTTGATCTGTGCGTGACATCTATTCGATGAGACATGACCCATTTGCCTCAATTCCGAGATGTTCTCTTTATATACAGACCGAAACGAAGCCATCTGCGCTGAGCACCTCTGATGACCCCGGATGGCATGGTGATGTGACTTTTCTACCGTGCATTTTGTTCAGCGCCCGTTGACCTGCCTCCCTTGCTATAGATGGCCTTTGAATCACCTCCACCACAGAACAACAAGGGCACCCATACATCCTGGCGCGGGCGAGAAGCTCAAACACCACCAGATCACACGCCAGCACGAGCAATCGCCGAGGCGTGGATAATGGAGACGAAAGAGAGTCAGGACAAGTGGAGGGAGGCAGATACAAAACTGAAGGATCAGTTCAACCGACCAAAACAACTTGTTTTGCCAGGGAGGAAAGCCAAAATGTAGGCTGTAATACCCAGCCAGCTGTTGCTGTGCTCGTTCGGGTCTCAGGCTTGAGACTGTGGTCACTATCTTATCTTATCTACACCCGCCGTGTAAATTTCGTGTTCGCTTGTCATGATTGGTTGGTTGTACTTTGCCCACCTTTGTCCACCACGTCGCACTCGACGTTTCGTTCATCTTTAACAAAATGTCTCAGACAGTCAAAGACCTCACCGCGGGAACAGCGGGAGGCATTGCGCAGGTCAAACCTCTGTTGTGATGGTTTTAATTTATCATTAATGAATTATCTCGGCAAACATAGGTTCTGGTTGGCCAACCTTTTGACATCGTCAAAGTAGTATGTCGCCCACAAAGCGAACATTTCCATTACCTAACATGGCAATACAGCGTATGCAAACATCAGCAAAAGGGACGTACAGAGGCATGCTTCACTGTGCAGGTGGTATCCTAACGAACGAGGGTCCCTTTGCCTTCTACAAGGTTGAACTTGCGGAGTTTAGTCAACCATATCATCCTCTGACAATACCTACAACTAGGGCACCCTGACTCCACTGCTGGGTATCGGGGCCTGCGTTTCTATACAATTTGGCGTTCTCGAGTATACCAAGCGCTATTTCACAACACGCAACCGTCATGCAGGACAAGACGCCGCTCAAAGTTCACTTTTAAACTCTTCACAACTTCTGGTTGCAGGAGCCTTGGCAGGACTAGGTAACGGCTTTGTCTCCGGACCGGTAGAACATATACGAATACGTGCGTCCGTTCGATATCCACGGCCTTACGTTCTTTTAAGCTTCCGCGGTCAGGACTGCAAACTCAGTCGAATACGAACCCCATCTATCGCGGCCCGTTGGATGCCATAAAACAGATAGCTTCCAAATATGGAATCCGAGGTATTTATAAAGGTCAAAACGTTACTTTCCTACGCGAAGCAATGGGATACGGCGTATACTTTTGGGCGTATGAGAAACTAGTGCAACGTGAGATGGCGCTAACGGGCATTCGGAGAGAGCAGATAAGCCCGGGTAGCGCGATCTTGTATGGCGCGGCGGCAGGCTATGCTGTGAGTGTTGATCTTTTTAGTACAGATGAAGGGCAGGTGTCTGATTTGCCGAGCTCCAAAAAGCTTTGGGCTGTGATATACCCCATAGATATGGTCAAGTCTCGCATGCAAACGGACGGGTTTTCCCCATCCGATGGGCAAAAGTACCGATCTACGTTGCACTGCGTACGCACGGTGTGGAGGACCGACGGCATCAGTGCATTTACGCGAGGACTAGGGCCCACGTTGATTCGGTGTGTTCTACACGACTTTGCCCCGTTTTTGATGGTGGCTGAGGGCTGATGTTCTGTCTTAGTTCGCCTTTCGCGAATGGCGCAACATTCTTAGGATTCGAGATGGCGAACCGCTTTCTGAATTCTATCTAACTGCGGGCCGCTAATAAAGGTGCCACGCGCTTTGATAGATTTGATTTGATGGAGCGTGTAGACCACGCACACCTAGCTTAGATGACATTCGTGGGGACTCACGAAGCAATAAAAATAAAAATAAGTCTTCGTGACGGATGGCTGTCACATCACGCTCTAATAATTATTGTAATCGGCGGGCGGAGATGAGCATCTCAACAAAATATGTCTGAGCCTTTCCATCATAGACCTACGCTCAAACAGGTGGGCCTATGCCTGGTAGCAATGCAAGCATCCCTTGATGTTCTTCGTCTAGACAAACAAGCCATTTAAGTCTAGGCATGCGTCGAAATCGTCCCTAAAAGAGAGGTCAAAAGGTAAATTTTTCAGAATGCGCGAAACACGACAATGGGCATCATCCACAACGCTGAACAGCGGCGTTTATGTGTCAAATAAAAAGCGTATCTTGTCACTCACGACGTTTTTGTTTCATTTCCTAGGTCGAGTCTCCCGACAGGCTACCAAAATCGTCCATCCGTCTCATGCTAGCGCTCAATCCAAACTAAACAGACGAAATCATGCGAAGCAAATCCAACTTCAAAAGCGGCAGTCCCTACTTTCTGCCGTGCGTATTTTTGGTGGAGTTGATGGTGCACCTCGGGTTGTCGCCGTGGTTCCGCTCTGCGAAGGCGTTACTTCGCGCGATGTCGTATCGGAGCTCTCCCGATCCTTGGAACTCCCTACCCAAACGGATCAGGAGTGTATCTGGAAAATCAAGTTCGTCGGCCCGCTTTTTCACTTTTGCCTGTCTTTTCTCTCCTTATGTCGTTTCTCCGAAGGGTGGACCGATTTAAGACATCTCTGCAATTCATTCAGCTAGCTTATGGAGACTTTTATGCCGCTCTGGATGCTTGTAAAATAGCTGACTATGTGGTCTTCGTTCTCTCTCCTGCCGTAGAAGTCGGTCCTTGGGGTGAATCTGTACTTAGAACGCTTCAAACTCAAGGACTTCCTGATGTGGTGCCGGTAGTTGCTCCCGGAAATCACATAGACCCCAAAGCTCGCTCGGGAATTCTGAAGTCTCTCCTTTCTTTTATGCAATACTTCTTCCCGGAACAACCCAAAGTATTTGATCTCAATACTATCTCAGACCAGTTGAACACGGTCAGAGCGCTGTCTGAGGGTAAGCCACGAGATGTCCGTTGGAGACAGGGACGGTCGTGGCTTCTGACTGAGTCTGTGGAGTGGACGGACGGAAATCTTGCAGTCACAGGCACAGTACGAGGCAATCAATTGTCCCCAAACCGTCTTGTCCACCTGTCAAACTATGGCGACTTCCAAGTGCTAAAGGTGCGTTGTTCGGCATTGTTCCCTTTCTTTCTCGACTAAGCAACTCCTAGATTACTTCACCTGCTTCCTCCGGGAATGCAGATCCTACTGCCATGGCTGTGGAGCCTACCGTCCTCTCGGAGCCAGATCCAGAGGAAGCAGACTCTCTTGTTTCTAGTAATGACCCTGACGACATGCAAAACGAACAAACATGGCCGACGGAGGAAGAGATGCAAAATAATTCTTCTCAGAAAGTCGCAGAGGATACGCAGTTACCCGATGCAAACCCAGGCACAACTCCTCACACAATTCGACGCGTCCCAAAAGGAACGAGTGAATACCAGGCCGCGTGGATCATCGACGGGGACGATGAAGAGGATGAATGCGGGCGAGATAACGATGAGGGCGCACAAAATGGGAATACTGAAGAAATAGTTGAAGTTCCTGATCACCCTGAGGTTGGAATGGAGGTGGAAGATAGCGGCAAAGATGTCGCATTCCAGGATCTTGAAGAGGAAGAAGAGAACAAACAGTCAGTGGGATTACCTTTCCCAAGTTCTTTTCTCACTCAATACAAAGGTTAGAGAGTTGGCGCAGTCGACAACGAGAAGAGCGGGACGATCGAGAGTTCCCTGATGAGGTTAACACACCCAAGGACATCCCGGCCAGGGTTAGGTTTCAACGCTATCGTGGGATGCGATCCTTCCGTACCAGTCCATGGGATCCCTATGAGAACTTACCACGAGATTATGCACGAATATTCCAGTTCGAAGACTTCAAGCGGACAGAACGTGCGGTTCGTCGCCGCGCCGAGGAAGAGGGAGGCGCGATTCCGGTCGGTCTATCATGTTGAGGCCGGCGTGGATCCTGACATTCCTTAACTGCTTTAGGCCGGGACGAGAGTGACCGTATATCTCAAGGACGTCCCTAAAGGCGCGGCTGAGCAGAGTGCTAGTCGTCCCCTTATCGCCTTCAGCCTTCTGCAACACGAACACAAGAAATCAGTCACCCATTTCGCAATTCAGCGGAATACAGAATATGAAGGTTCCGTGCGCTCCAAGGTCAGCTACCAAATCCTCTCATCGCAGTTGAGGTGGTAGGTAACTCCCAGTTTAGGATCCCCTTATACTTTGTGTGGGACCTCGACGTTTACGGGTCAAGCCCGTCTACAGCCAGTACACTCAAGGGGGTGCACGAGGTGTTAACAACGTACATAAATTTGAGCGCTACCTGCGACATGGGGACACCTACGTGGCTACTGTCTACGGGCCGATCCTATTCGGGAATCAACCTTGCACATTACTGACGGAATCTACCAATGCGAATGGTGGGTCCCACCTGTGTCTTAAGCGAAGAAGTCTGACGTCAACTTACCAAGCTCCGTCCCTTGTCGCGATGGGCTCTCAACTCAACCCTGATCCGACCCGAATAAACGCCAAGCGCATCATTCTATCGGGACATCCTTTCAAAATCCACAAGAAAATTGCCACAATTCGATATATGTTTTTCAACTCGGGTAAGTTCCACCGTTATCAAGTTTTTCTTAGCCGACCGCGCTGAATCCATCCATCCACTGGCATCCATATAGAAGACGTGTTGTACTATAAACCCATCCAGCTATATACGAAATACGGGCGGGCGGGCCATATCCGTGAATCTCTCGGAACGCACGGCTACTTCAAAGCGCACTTCGACGCGCCCATAACGCAAATGGATACCGTGTGCATGTCGTTGTACAAGCGGGTCTACCCCAAATGGAGCGAGTTGTTTGTGGAAGAAGGGATGGATCATGATGAATCCCGGATCTCCGATATTATGGAGGAATGAAATGAAATGAATCATATTACAGACATCTGGGAATGTTCGTAGCACGACTGTCGTTATCATCTAAATGCGCGCGGCTCATTAGCAAGAACTCCTTTGTCAGTACCTATTGCGGTCTCTACAACACGTGATCGTGCATTTCAGAACTCGGAGATTGAGCGCATCCTTCCCACAGCCAAATGGGCGGTTGGAAAACTTCCATCGTTGATTGTAGATAGATAGGTATTACTTGTGTGACATTCTAGTCCTCCTCTACACGGAGTTTCCGATTCAAAATTGCTATAACTTAGGTCAGGCACACACGTGAATGACGACTTGATTTGAACATTTTTGGTTCCGTAAACCCCAGCCCCCCTTGCCCCCTTGTATTACCCCGTTAAGACGAGATGAGATCGATTGAGTCTGAGACTGTCTCAGAGAGACTCGGAGATGTCGGAATAGTCCGAAGAGGGACGAAACATACGCACTGGCAGGCACCGGCCATGGCAGGGCCATCATCATCATTCATCATCGCATCGCATCGCATCGCATCGTCATCTCGATACAGTAGTACTAGCCGACAGCCCCGTGTCATGATATTCGACTGAGGCCAAAACGGATCTTCCTCAATAAATTATGGAATAGTAATCATTAAAAAGCGCAGAACGGCAGAAGTCATCCCTTTACGTTGTTTTTTTTCAACTTGATACTGTAGATTGCTTCCACCCAACACTTCTTATTTTTCCGAGGTTTCTTTATATATATATATTCTTTGGTTGTTGCTGTCTTCGTAATATAATAAAAAATAACGTGGTACAGTATAGTAGTAATGAGAAAAAAATTTGGAAGGAAGGAAGGAAGCAGCATGCAGGGGCCTGAGGTGCCGATTTGAATTGGGTGCAACGGCCCAACGGGTGCAGTCACGGTGCCCCGCGGGAAAAGCCGTACGTTTCGAGACCCTCATGCATGGGCCTGTAGAAAGGCCCGAGGCCATGTGTTTCCATCATTTACTGGCTTCAGCAACATTGTCGCGTGTAACCCTAATAAAAGCATGTTCTTTGGATCGTCGGGGTGCCCACGTTTTAAGTTGCGTCCTCGCGCGGCCCATCAGAAAAGAAAAGTCATGTAGTACTGTATTAACTAGAGTAGTATATGATTTGCAACGGCTACACGGATCAACCGCCTAACGTTCCCAGGCTGTCATTATCGCCATCGCCTGGATATACGGCTATACCATGCGTTCACAGAGCTTCGCATGTCCGCGAGCCATGTCCACAACTCTTCCAAGGCGCCGTCTAACGCACCACGGTTACTCCACGCGATGATCGGACTATTTAGTTGCTCGTGGGGCTCCAAGTGCAAGACATCCTTGACTGTTGTGAGTCCAACAAGCATGCCGAAATCCTCCACGAGGATAACACGTGGGCTGGAAAGAGATGGGAAATGGGGGGCCAGTCAGACAGAGGAAGAGAACCCTTTGAGAAGTAAACGTGGTGTACATACCCCATTCTTTTGAAGAGCTGCATAACAACCTCAAGAGGTAACTTGGAAGTGACCGTGAGAGGCGTCTGGTTCGCGTTTGTGAGAGAAAAGTTGACGTGTGCAGTAGGCAATGGCATACCTGGTTGACCCACGGCCAGAGCTTCAGAATCCCAGGAGTGGCAACGGCATACAGCACGTTTGCCTCCATGTCCTCGTCGTTACCAACTGCCGACCACCGCGCATCCGGCTGCTCCGACGGATCTGGGCTAAAAGTACAGAGGGTATCTGGCGTTAGGTCACGCATTCGTTTTGCCTCGTCTTTGTCCAACTGTCAAGCGATGACTAGTATTAAGACAGGTGAACCTCAGCTCACCGATGGCACGATGTAGTTTTTGTGACCCTATGTATCCTACAAGTGTTCTCGTCTCATCGTCTACGACGACTGGGAATCCTTCGACTTTTGCTGCGTCCACATAGTTTTCTGGCCACAATATTAGTCAAGCGATGGCTACACTCCAGTCCCACTCACCGACATCTGCAAGGGTCATACCTGTGGCCCGCAGGGTATAAATATCTCTTCGCATGACCCGTGATACTGTGGTATTCAGTCATTTGTGTCTCCGGCTCGAGCATAAGTATGTACTAACCAGGCGCATCGTAAACGTGATCATTTTTCTCAAGAAAAGGGTATCCATTAAAGCGGATGGCTTCTTCGGCAATCCCTCTTACTCCCAGGAGATCTCCTACAGCTTTGGTCACCAAAAGCACGATCTATGGGTCAAATATCAGACTTCTGATTTCCACTCTACGAAGAGATACGGACCATGGTCGGGAGGATGTACGTCAGAGCGCCAGTGAGCTCGAACATAATGACAACGACAGTGACGGTGATGCGCATGACGCCACTGCGAGAACAACGCCGTTATCGATAATTGATCAGGAAGCCCTTGCCACAACGTACCTCAGAGCCGCAGCGGCACCAAGGAATGCATAAGTCCCAGGGGTTATACAAGGAACATCAGGTTGACAAACGGCGAACATGCCAGAAGTAGGGTATGCCCTATCGACCTCAAAAAGGTGAATTGGTACCCTCTACGAAGGGGCACGACCAACCGATATAGGGCCTTCACAATTATACCGACCATGCGCCCAAACGTTGCTCCGATAGCCATAGAGGGCACGAAAATGCCAGCAGGAACCTTGCATCCATATGATACAATGACGAGTAACGTTCGGATGAAGGTGGCAAGCAAGAGGGAGTTTACCATCCGCCATTGAGCAGACGTTCTGGAGGGTGGTCGATAAATGAGACGGTTCGACGCGCCTAGGATGCTAAACTTACTGGCATAGATGTTCAAAGTCACCTCCATCCTCGCACTCGCGGAAGAGGATGGCCATGCTTTCGGTCATGTCGATTCGCATGAATCGGTTAAAGTAGCCGATCATAGCAGTTATAGTGGCTAAGGTGACGGCCTCTGCGACTCCATGCTTCCCTAGGTGCTTCCTGCGGAAAGAAGCAACTTGCATGTTGAACTTGATTACGAAGGCACCATAAAGTCCCTAGAAGCCTCTTAGTTTGATTGAAACAGAAAGAGACGTGCGGCCGTACTCCAAATATACCAAGAATGACGAAGAACATGATCTCAAAGAAATGCCAATCTCGGTTATACGTGACTTGAAACAATACCAGTTTTCCTGTCCTGAAAGGATTCATAGCCTGATCGATTCTAGAATTAGCTTGTATAGATTGCGTCAACATTACCACACACCGACAGTGTCACTGTCGCTACGAGTGCACAAAGAAAGCTTCTCCACATGGTCTTGGTATTGAATGATTGACTCATTTCCTATGGTTCGACATATCAGATTCCCAACTCCCGCTAGCATATGGAGTGGGTTTCTTACTTCTATCGAGAACAGTACTCCGCCAATAGGAGAACCGAAGGCAACGGCCACGCCTGCGGCGCTAGCCGCCGTCAAGATATCCCGCATTTTACCTTCATGGAATGAGCGTTAGGCTGGACGACGGAGCTGCAAAGGCAGGACTCACTCTGACTGCGAGAAAATCGGCTGAATCTTCCTGCTACGAGATTCCCAATAGCGCAGGCAGCATGCACGGACGGACCCTCTTTCCCCACGGAAAGTCCAGAGGCTATCACGAGAGGCTGTTCATTTTATTTCAGATTTAAACAAAAATACCACCGAATGAATGACACCAGAAATAGGTTTCATTTTCAACTTACCAGAGTCAAACTCTTGATAAGAAACGTCCAAAAGCCAAGGAATCCTTCCATGACAAACCCGGAGATGATGCACTTGATCTCTGAAATCCCAGAGCCAGCCGCATGTCTTGCTAAAGACTGGACAAGGCGGGCCGCGACAAAAGACAATGCAGCCTTTTGGTCGATTTCGTCAGCCCGTATTCACCCAAGAAAATGAAAGAGTGTGTGTGGTGTGTGGAAGGATGGGAAGGGAAGAAGGGAGAGAAATAGTGCCGCACCGCAAACAGCACGTATATGAACCAACGCGCTACGGACACCGTACTCCACAGGTGCCAAGAGTCACATCCGCTATCCTCGTCACCATCCAATTCCCAGCAACAAAACTGCTGATTTAGCCACCAGCCATCCGAGCAGTAGCCCATCTTGATGTCCGAGAGCCACTCCGTGATGATAGAGATGATCGCGGCATTGATTCCGATGCCAGCACCTGCAACACGGAAGGAAAGATGGTCATCAGAATACCATACACTTGCGTTTTTATTTTGCTCCGGACGAACGAACGACGCAGATAAATCAACTCACCGACGATGCTGACTACGAACCAGGACTGCGACGCGGTGAGTAGCTTTCGAACTTGAGATATCAACCAGGATAGGGTAATGCGGCCATTTGCGTTCGCGCTCGACGGATACACGTCCTTAGCTTCGCGGAGCCTCCTGCTCCGCTCTAAGATGGAATCCTCTATCCAGTCTAACCGCGCCGGGGTGAGCGATGGATTAAGCTGAAGATGACCGAGGCCGCCGCACCGATGAGCTTTGTTTCACTATCCAGCGACATGCTGGCTGGTGTATTGGAGAGGAACAGGTCACGTGTGGGAAGTCCACTCTATTCCAAATCGGGGTAGAATAATACAAAATTTCATACGGCATAACAACAAGGGAGTCATGTCTGGTATCCTTCCTCCTCTTCCAGCACGCACGCCCACCAACTAAATGTTCAGAACGCAGTAGTCGAGTCGACCTCAATCGTAGGTACGATCGAGGCGATAAACTTGAGGAACACCACCAGGTAAAAGTCGACACGCAAGCCTTCGACTTCCTCTTCTTCTCCCGTGGGCTTGTCATCCTTGCCTGACCCACCACTCCGCTTGAAGGGCCACTTCTTCTTGCCGTCCTTGGAACCCGCTTTGCGTTGCAATTTCTGCTCTTCTACGACGCCCGCGTTCATGCGCTCGATCAGTTTCCGCATCACGCTTGCGTGTTTGCAAGGGTGCACGGATGCGGCTTGAAGAGAGGCAGAATGGGGGAATGCTTCAATCGTGACAGTTTTGAAAGCATGTTCTGCCGTCACATCCTGGAATATCTGTTCCGGTACTAATGGCGTTCCATTCTGCGTAGTGTCAGCCAAGTTAACGACTTTAGATATCGACGCATTTATCTACCTCATCATAACCCAGAAGCCAAATTCTCGGAGTTTGGTAGTACTTATCATAAGTGATCATGACGTCGTACGTTCGCACTGAGAGTAGATTTGCGTTCTTGGTCTCTTCCTGCCTAGAAGTCCATTAGATCCGATATAATGGTCTCAACAAAAAATGGCACCAACGCAGTGGTATCGACGTGCTTTTTGGGAGGTGGAGGAGGAGCCTTTGAAGGGGCGGCAGCGGCATCATCACCTTCCTCAAGATCTTCTTCCATATCAGGGATATCATCCAAGTCGGGCGTTTCATTGAGAGATAGATTAGCAGCGGCCCCTGAGATTCCATCGTCTTCATGAGGACCATCCAGGTCTGGAATATCATGAATGATCCCCGCATTCGCAGCGGAATCGACGTTTGGCCGACGGCCTGCGTGGGTCTCCACCCACTCGTCTGCCTCATTTCCAGTAGCGGAGCCATCCCCGAATGAGAGAAGCCTCTCAGCATCTTCATCGGCATCCGTGTATGCGAGAGATGTTGCGCGACGAAGACAGGGAACCCCACGCGTGACCATGTACTGCTTGCCTGCCGGTAGGTAATCCCGGGCTTTAGAAGCATCCCCGGCTTCCCTGTTGCATTAGCACGAATCAGCGATGTCACCACCACATCGAAATGAACGTTCTACCAGGACCACACAGGGAATTTATACGCGAGGAAGTCTCCTGCAGCAACGAACTCCTCTAGCATGAGTCGAACAGGTCATGAGTGAGAAATCGCGCACAAGTTAATATGACATGGACGTACCAGGAGTAATCCTTCCGTGTTCTCTGAATTTGCTCTCCTTCAAAACCTATGTCTCAGAGATTAATGTCGCCAAAATATCAAGATTCAAGACGGTGTTCGTACAGGACTGAGGTAATCCCTGACAGCCCAATATTGTTGCTACGGCAAAAACAGGTGAGTAATAGCCGGGCAGAGAGGGACAGGACCTACCTGGATGGCATGCATGGTGAAAGAACTGGTCGATGGCCGTCTCAGGGCTGCGGGGACGGGCACGGCCACGCGCGATCGATTCAATTTTGTTTTTCTGCCACACGTTACCTAAATAATCACGTGATCTAAGCGGATCTATGACAGTGACAGATCTATCTATTCCTGCTCGTGCTGCTTCCGTTTCCGTTTCTTCTCAATGTCGTTCGCCACAGAGTCGTGCTTCCGCTTCTTACCAGCGGCCTTCTCCTCTTTTCCCTTCTTTTCGCCTTTGGGATCATCCGTTGGTGAAGCCAAGGGCTCCAGCCTTGTGGTTGCCCGGCTGCCGTGATTTGTCTCCGTATCCTCCTCTTTCTTCTCCTTGTGCTTCCGCTTCTTGACTTTTTTCTCGTCTTTGGTGCCATCGTCCACGGAAGGGGCTACCGGCTCCGGTGGCGTATTGGTTTCTTTGGATAGGTCCCCTTGCTTTAGCCGAGCTTTTTCTCCTTTCTCTTCCTTTTTCCTCTTCTTGACTTTCTTGTCTCCCGATGTTTCGGGAATACCCTCAGTCGCGAACTGAGTCTTTGATTGGGTATCATCTCCACTTGTTTTACTGCTTTTATGCTCCTCAGATGATCTTTTCACTTCGGAGGCCTCATGGTTCGTTTCATCTCGTGGTGGTGGTGCGTCTTTCCCGTCATGTTCTCTAGGAGCGTCATGTTTCGTCTTCCTCTTCTTCTCTTTCGGTTCCGTTCCATTCGGCGTGTGTTTCTACGCAGTCTAGAATCAGCCACCATAGTTTAATGTGCATATAGACCTACTTCAGCGTCTCCCTTCTTGACGTCCCCACGTTCTGTCTTAGTAGCAGCATTCGCAACCGACGGAGAGGGCTTAACTGCCGATGTGTCGACGGGTGACATTCGACGTGGTGATCCCAAAGGAGTGCAGTTAGCTCCGGATGCACAATTGCGGATGTATTGGGGGCGCGACCAGCTTGACTGGATGCTGTTTGATTGATGATACTTACCAGTAGCATTCATTGTTTTTAGCTGGGTGTGGCTCTGGTGTCCATTTACAGGTCCGGAACCCTGTCCCTTCTCACTGATTAGCGACATAAGGAGAGAATGAAGAGTTCCGACGTACCTTTTTAGGCCCTTTGTAAACGGACTTTTGATATTTTTCAGCTTCTGTGATGCAGGAGGTGTGGTATTTCCACTCTACTGGGCCCGCAAACGTGGAGCTACAATCGATGCACGTGAAGGAGGATCGACATTGGCCATGGTGATTATCCAGCTTTGGTTTCTTCACGACATCTGCACAAGCTGTATGAAAGGAAGACCTTAGCACTGGCCTGCAGCTGTCACGGGCATGAAACTGACCATCGCATCTTAGTGACGATATTTACTAATTAGTCAAACGGGCGGCAGAGGATAGAACATACTGGAATGAGACCATCGCTGAGCGAGAAAAAGAGAGGTTGCGGGCGGGAAAGTCGGACCGGATCAGGAATGCATTCACAGGACCGCTTCCGCTTAGGGCCACCAATCGCTAGTCGTGGAATTAAAGCTGACGCGGCGTACTGTTTGCAGTGTCATCCTCTGTCTTTCGACTGGCAAATAGGAGTATATAACATTTAATTTTGAATTACCGATTTCCCATCCCTCCTCGTTTCCCCGCAACCACCACCATCATCATGAATCCAATTACCCTTTCCTTCCGCACTTCTGCCCGTCGCGTCCCTCTCATATCTGCCCGCATCCCTAAACAGTCTTTTCGTTCTTCCTTCCGTAGGTACTCCACAGAGGCCCCTCCTCCAAAATCGTCAAACACCGCCCTCTATACGACCATTGGTCTTGCACTCCTCGGGGGCGTCGGCTATTACGCGTACAGTTCCTCGGACACTGCTGCCACCTCCGTCAAGTCGGGTGCTCAGGCTGCCAAGTCTGCCCTTAAATTCACCCCCACGAAGGCGGACTATCAAAAGGTAAACTGAATCAACCGTTCTGCCACGACAACTCCCAGGCTAAACTCCCGCGGACAGGTGTACAACAAGATTGCCCACATAATTGATGAGGCTGGTGACTATGATGGTATGTCCTACCACGTATCTGTGCACGCTACTCTCCTACCCTCTTCCACCTGTCAGATGGCTCTTATGGTCCCGTTCTCGTCCGTCTCGCCTGGCACGCCTCTGGTACCTTCGACAAGGAGACTAAGACTGGCGGCAGGTACTGTAGTGGATGTCCATGACCGCTAACACGTCACGTCTGATATACGAGAACAGTAACTATGCTACCATGCGTTTCGAACCCGAGTCCGTCCATGGAGCCAACAACGGTCTCCACATTGCCCGTGGTTTAATGGAGCAGATCAAGAAAGAGTTTGACTGGATTACTTACGGTGATCTTTGGACCCTCGCTGGTGTTGCTGCTATCCAGGTCAGTGACCGCGCATATATTTTGGAGGATTGAGGTAGTTCATGTCCAGGCAGGAAATGGGCGGTCCTAAGATTCCGTGGCGTGCGGGTCGCATTGATGGTTTTCCCAAGCATGTGACCCCGGATGGTCGCCTCCCTGACGCAGCCCAAGGTCAGGACCATCTTCGCGCAGTGAGTGATCATTCCATTCTCCATGACAACTCATGACGATACTCCTTTGTCAGATCTTCTACCGTATGGGGTACGACTCGTCAACGATTTATAAACCCCGGGTGAGCTGACTAAGAACTGTAGATTCAATGACCAGGAAATCGTCGCGCTCGCTGGTGCTCACGCTCTCGGTCGATGCCACCCTGATCGTTCCGGTTTTGAGGGGCCATGGACCTTCTCGCCCACCACGGTAACCAATGACTACTTCAAGTTGCTCCTCAGTGAGAAGTGGGTCTGGAAAAAGTGGAAGGGGCCGAACCAATACGTTGACAAGAAAACCGGCACATTGATGATGCTTCCGTAAGTCATGTCCTCCACATGTAGTACATTGGTCTGCCGCTCACCGGTTATCTACTCTTCAGGGCGGACTATGCGCTCGTGCAGGATAAATCTTTTAAGAAGCACGTGCAGGCGTATGCGGCTGACGAAGCACTGTTCTTCAAGGAGTAAGTCTCGTTTTCTCATTCGTCGCAGTAGTGCTGACGGCACTGGCACATAGTTTCTCCGCGGTCATCGTCAGACTCTTTGAGCTCGGTGTCCCTGAGAGTCAATGGGTCACCTCCGAGCCGTGGATCTTGCAGTCCATTAACGACCAAGAGGAGTCCAAGTAGGAATCATACGGAGCCGGATACCCGTATCTAGAGTCTAGACGCAAGTAGAGAATCGACGGGATCACGCTTTTCGGCGGCAGATGCTGGATCTAACACGTTCTTCCTAATAATGTTCTACTAATACCTTTCTGGTCTTATGGCGTGTAACTTTCCCGTGTTGCACGCGCGGTTCACGCAGGGATGTCGTATTATATCTGTCCTTATGTATTCCCAGACCAAGCAAGGAGCTCTAATGCTCATTTTATTGGCGTATTGTGCGATTGTCGAGGCAGGGATATCTACGTAAGTATGAAAAGCGCGATTCGGAACCCGCGAATCCACCCGGGATTAGACAACTGTTCTATTTGACGTTAAACCTATCTCTAGTCCCAGTGTGTCCTGCTCTATGATGCGGTCTATCTATTAAAATCCAATCCTGAAGAGTGAGAGTGACGAGGTAAAAAAAAATGAAGCATAAAAACATAACATAAATATCGTGCAAAGATGGGCTTTCCGCCTCGGGTGTCAAACCAAACCAAGCCAACGAAGGGGAAACAGGGGAGAGTGAGAGGAAAAAAAAACCAAGAAACATATAAGTATAAAAATAGTGTTTTTCTCAAGATCGAGATGGGATCCGGCCCGTGGCGACTGAGGGTTCGCGCCCGGGCCCGGCCTCGTCAGAGCGCAGAGGAAGAAGAGGAGCGATGGTGGGACGACGAGGGTGTGGATGTGAGTGTGGGTGTGCGATAGAGGCAAGATCAGACTCGCTCCGCGAGCGTTGCATCTCGGCCTCCTCGTAACTCGGCAAACCTTGCAGTGTCTCGAGCGGCGTCACGCCTCCCAAGAACCCGCGCGATGCAATATCGTAGTCTGGCACTGATGTAAATGCGCGATGTAAGAGCGAGTGGGACGTCACGGGTACCGTGCGCGGTAAGGACGTCGTGGGGGTGGAGGTGGAGGTAGAAGAAGAAGAGCCCGTCGTCGTACCGGGGGGGTTACTACCGGAGGAGTAGGATAGGGACGGATGTGGAGGCGTAGGTGGTATGAGTGGTGTGTAGTGACGTGATGGGAGAGCGAAGGAGGATGTGAGGGATGTAAGGGGCTTCAACGTTGCGTGGAATAGACCGTGCAAGTTACGACTTGCCGTACTATTCGAATGTAGGTACGTCGATGGCGCAGCTGCTTCTGGACCGGTAGTAGAGGTGGCGTTCGCATTCGTATTCCCGCTTCCTGAGGACGACCGACGTGAGTGGTTCTGGTGGTGTGATGATGACGACAGCTCGCGTTCTGTGCTAGGCGCACGGGAGTGGGCGCGAGACTGTACGAGCGATGAAACTTGGCTGGTTCTCCTGCTTGCGGATCGGCTGGGTGGAGTCGTTTCGGGTAAGCTGCCCATATCTCGGTGCGTCGTCTCGATTGGCGGAGGGGTATTCTGCGATAGCGAGAGGAGAAGTTCCGAGTTGACGTATTCGAGGTCACCGTGGCCTATGGGAGGTGAGACATAGTATGCCTCGAGAGGCGTATGCGTGCCCGATGTGAAGTCGCTGTGTCGGCCGTCTTGATCCATTTCAAGTTGTTGTACTGGACTGATGCCGTGATGTATCCATGGATTGAAAACACGCAGGACGGCTTGGTCCGGCAGATACATGTTTGCGATTCGGTCACGAATGTGCGATGGGTAGCTTGGTAGCTGCTCGTGATCGGGGCTGCCCTCTTCCGGCACTTCAGGCCCACCGAGGAGTAATCGTCGCGTTTCGACCGTTGCAGATTTCGCTTCGTCGAGAAGGCGATAGTCGAGTATATGCAGTGGTAAGGAACAGCGCAACTCCGACGTGTGTCCGTCAGGATTGTCCATGATGATGCTCCAGCGTATACGATGCGATGCGATGATAGGCTCCAAAGTGTGTGTGGGTGTCGTGCAAAGTGGAAGGGAAATCTCGAGTTTGGTAACAACGTCCTCCCCCGATAGCTCGAAATCGGTCGGAATTGAGTGGGACTCGTTCTCAGGCTCTGCGCTAGGAGAAGAAGAGTGTGCTGAAGTGGAAGTCCCAGCCTCAGGATTATTGTGGGTCGGATGGTCGTTGGAGGGACCCGAGCTCGACGAGGGAGTGAAGGACATAGCACGACCCAAGTAGGGAAGGGGAATGAGGGGACTGCTGAGAGTGATCTGTGTCCCACGTTAGGTGTCAGTGTGCATGAGGAAGCCACGACAGAATGCATACCTCGTGAATGCGACGACAAACCTGAGCGCGAGCGATGGTCTCGGTGTTCCACCCATACTGCTTGACCGTTACGGAATTCATGCCTTGTGGTGACGACAGGCCTCGTTGATTCTTGCCAGCCTGTGCGACTGTGGACCTTGATCGTCTCGTTGAGCGTCGTCACTACGCTAAGTGGCCGGACCCCCTTGGCAAGGGGAGAAAGTTTGATGGCCGCAGTGAGGTCATCGCCGGCGGCCCAGGCTTTATGTGGGACCATGATAGAGTACATGATCTTTTCCGGCCATGTGTTCTCAATTTCGAGCGACTGCTGGTATTCGACAGCTTCTGGGACAAAGGATCGCAGCAACGTGATCACTTTTTGCATTTGTAGATTGTGGGCAAAGCCGGGGCGCGTTGCGGTGGCGCGAAGCTTGTATGTGACGGAAGCGCCTCCATACGCATTCGTGTAGAGCGTAGATGGGAGAGAACCGCCGAGGTTTAGCTGGAAGGGAAAGAGATGACGACCGGCTTTCAATGTGTGGCTGTTCTTCTTTTCTCCCTCGAAGAAGGACCACTCGTGGTTACACACGATATAAGTCATCGGCGAGTTACTGAAACTGACCCTGTGTAGAATACTGAAGACGCGAGAAATTTCAGTACATCGGTGGTAGCCTTATGAGAAGCATCAAGGGGAAAAGAAACTCACGGCTCATTCTCGACGGGGGGTAACCTGGCTTTGCCGCGAAACTGCAGAGTGATCTGTTTGACTGTCGTCGATTCTGCCAGGTCGAGGACGATCTGTCCAGAGAGAAGAGCGGGAGTCACCTCGGCTCCATTGCCTTTGAGGGCGAGGACATCCGAGTTGACGACGAGGTCAATACCAGTGTGTTTGTCGTCCTGGCGATCCGAGTGGTGGGTCTGAAGGACGTGATGCAAGGTAGACGCCAGAAGATCGACTTCGGCGCCTTGATGAGTGACGATAGGCGCCACGGCGTCCAAGTTGTAAGTGGACATGGTCACTCGTGCGACAACAGTTTGCTGTTACTATCACGCTTTATATTTTTGAAAATTACACTTTTTCTACCCTCGGATCAGGATCTGGGTCATCATGGTCCAGACCGGCAAGTGCGACCACTTGCCGAGCCTGAGTCACATATGTTCCTCCATGCCAACAATTTCTTATCGCTGAGTTTGACGCATTTTTAACCGACTATAGGTGCATTCTTATCTTTTGTCATTCACATCCAATCAGTATCGTTTTTCTCAACAGTTTCAAACGAACCCCGTTTCGACTCGAGTCGCCCTTATCTTTTTGGTGTGTAGTCAACATCCGTGCACGCAGGGACTTTTCATCGTGCCAGAAATAACACAAGATTAGCTAAATCATGCCTGGTACAGCGCATCTAGGAATGCAGAAACAACAGCCCCAACCATCTGCGGACCGACAGCACTCGAGTTGCCCAAACCTGAACGAACGTCGTCAATCTTTCGAGAAAATAACGAGGGCAACAGGAAATCGGTCTGAGAGACGACTGTTGCACGTACCGTACAACATGACCATATTCCCGTTTCCTACCGGACCTCCTTTCGTGACCCAGACTGCGTCTTTCAGGTCTCGAATAAAATCATCCACCCTCGATATCGTAAGTCGCTGCAACATCCAATCAGATCCTGCTGCGATCCCTAGACACACGTGCGTACCGTGCAAGCGATATGAAGTCCTGGCGGATTCTGCAGCGCGTTCAGATGCCACCCCTTCTTCGACATTTTGTCCCCAACTTCTAGAATGTTCAAACTCGGTGTGCGAGAACCGAACGCCACTACAGAAGCCTGTGGTTTTCCCAGGATATATAACTCAGGAAAAGAATGTTGAATGGTCTCTTGAATGGCTTTTGCCGCGCCAACAATCTCCCGACAGGATGCGATGTACCCCCTAGGAGCAACGTGAGAATGTTAGACAATATTGATGCCTAATTACACACTCTTCGCCCATATAGTGCATCGCAGCCCAGGTCCCAGCGATTAGAGCCCCAGCGCTACAAAGGCACATCAGACTCGATAAAGTGTAGGCCACGCCCATTGCCTACCGAGAGCCAGCAAGTCCAGGGCTGGCATAAACACCACCTATGACCGGCCATATTAGGGTTATCCGAAAGAAAACGGGGTCAGAATGCGTACCCGACCAATCAGGATTTACGTAGTATTGGTATTGTCGGATATCGGCCGAGCGATACATGATAACAGATGAACCCTGCGGCGAATGAAGGACGTTCAAATTTCGGCTGCCCAAAACACGTGAAACATCCCCACCTTGGGAGCGAATCCATACTTTTTTATGGTACGGTCAGCTTCTCGTTATTCTGAAAGTAATAAACGAACTTTGTGGGTGTCGCAACTTATGGCCGTCACACCTTCCACTCTGAAGTCGAATGGCTCCGAGGGAAACCCAGCCTTCTCTAGGAAAGGCATAATGAAGCTCCCTAGACAGCAGTCCACGTGGAAACCAATTTTGTATCCCTTTGCAAGTCTTCCAAGACCGACAATATCATCCTGACAGCCATCGGGAAAGTTGATAGCAGAACCCACGACCTGGAAAAACCCTGATAAGCTTGAATTACCAGGCGAAAAATAGCGTGTTGTGGACCATGATAGTGTTCGGGTTGCTAAATATGTTTTTAATGAGTCGTTCATAAAGACCAAAAAAATGCTGACATGGCACGGCGAACTCGTTTCAAGTCGACTTGGCGCGACTCAGGATTAACAGGGATCGAATGGAGCTTGACATTAAAATACGCGGCTGCTTTGTGAAACGCGGCATGGGCCGAAGCAGGGACAACCCTTTAAATAGTCGAGCACGGTTTTCAACTGCATATGCGAGAAAATGGAACCAAAGCGTACATTTCCGGCTCGCAGATCCCCTTTACGGCGCGTGCCCAGTCGCGGTGCGTCTTAACAGACATGAGAATGGACTCAGTCCCGCCAGATGTCGTCGCACCTGCGCCAGTGGGGTTGTTGTACATGCGTAGGCAGATCGCTACAATCTCTGCTTCCATTTTCCTAATCGCGGGAAAGACGTCTGGATGCAAGGGATTGGAAACACAGTACCGCTGAAATGCAGCGACGAGGACTTTTTCCATGTCGTCACCACCATCTACAAAGCACCCTGTTCAAGCAAGAAAGGCTGAGAGTAAGAAGATAATGCGCACGGTACACTGCACCGGATAATTTGCCTTCCCTGTAATCTGTGTGCGAGGGTGCCTCCTGGTCCATTTGCTCCATCGAGTCGAGGATCCATTCCAGGGTACAACCTCTCTTTGGAAGGGTGAGGTGGCGTACCACATCCTTGCCTTGTGGTAGAAGTTTCCGATCGATCTCAGTTCTCGCAGCCTCCATTTCCACCTCCACTCTCTTGCGCACAGAGGGCAGCTTGATAATAAGCCGAAAGGCTCTCTAAGGCAAAGGAGAAGGTCTCAATTGAGGAGAAGGAATAAGGGGAAGAGAAATGGGGAGAACCTGAGCAATGAACACGTAAAGCTCCCTCAATGACCGAAAAAGCCCCCGCGCGTAGACGTGTCGCCAGAGTTTCAACGCGCGTTTGGCGATGAAGTAAACCAGGAAACAATTCTTTGCCGTGTCTAGTGTGCAATTGCGCTGGAACACTTCGGCGACATCTATGATACGTGGCACTGAAAGTGTAGACATGGTCGTTTTGGTTAGAGGTGCCAACTCAAGTGCAACAGGAACACTGCAACAGGAACGGCCACTGGCAGAGACGCGTCGGACCACAAACAGCCTCAAACCTTATTCCAGCCCGGCCCGGAGAGTTCCGGTAACGGTAGTAAAAGTCGGCGGGCAAAAGTAGTGCAAAAGGGCAAACAGTGAATCAGCATGCGCATGGTACATTTCTCAAATCTGCGACTTGCTCTCAACCCCTCACAGCCTATTTCAGCTATCACAAGAGGAAGAAGCCGATGAAGGCAAAGAAGTAACATGGGGTACATGAGGTCCTCTTTCCTAAACGAAACGCAGTCGTTTGTAATCATATCATTCCCTACTCTACACAGAGGATCAGCAGCGTATCAACACATTTTCAAAGCTTAACACTCGGGTCCGCGCCCTAGCCGAGAATGTGAATAACTTAAAGGTGCGTAGCAGTGATTCGGGAGTTCGTCCAGGCCCCGTTCTTACGTCAAAAATTTCGCCTTCTTTGCAGCAAGAGAAGGAAGCACTTGATGATCTTGCCATGGAACTAGAGCTTGCTGATGAAGACCAGCCTGTTCTGTACGTCCAGACACATCTACCATACACGTTCGCATCTCGTCTGATTCGTGTTTAAAGGTACAAGGTCGGCGAGGCCTTCCTTCACCTTCCACATCACCGCGCAGTGAAACGCTTGGAAAGTGATCAGGCGCAGGTCGACGGGGAGATCGCAAAATTAACTCAAGTCGTTGATCATTGCGAGCGCGACATGAAGGCGCTCAAAGTTACCTTGTATGCAAGATTCGGCAGCGCGATCAACCTCGATGAATGAATGGATGAATGAACGGCCACTGGCCTCCGTCTGCGCACGCAGCTCTGTGAGGGTATCTTTGTTCAACCTACCTACTCGGATACATCAGGTCAGCACCCCTGACCCTACTTTCACATTGTAGAGATTATTTGCATGCTATCTGCCACCCGGTGTTTCCGCGAAGAACGATTACGAATTTGTCGGGGACTTTGGCTGTACTGAGAGAAGATTTGGTCCCCAGAATAGTATTATCTAAATCAACCAGTTTAAGGTGTGCAGGTTAAGGTGTGCACTTCCTCACGATCATCTCCATGGAACCTATCGATCCTTGCTTTGTCTCGCTTCTTCCCCCTTTTCGAATTCTGCATGCGGTGTCACGATCAGCCTACAATGAGCGTGCTTTCGATGCGACCGGGCACTGTGCCTCATTACCGGACCGCATACAGGAGGATGTCTCTTCCTAGAACGTCCGTGTAGCGGAAGTTTTAGAAGAAGATGCTATCGTCGATGCGTCCCCAAACGAGCATATGTCTCCCCTTTTCTTCAATGTGGTAGCGAAAAAGGGTCACAGATGGGTGCATCTCGACCGGGAGTAATGCGGACTCGCAATACCCGGAGAGCCAACCCTTTACAATGCTCCAACCTTGCGATGTATGCGCAAGTGAGGAAAGGGGTGGTTCGGTTCCTAGTACGCCCGGATCGGAGAGTGCATTCCTACAGTAGAACTATCCCAGACCAACACAAGTTGGGGCTGAATGTTCCATGGTTCCATGGTCATGGCACTACCTTGCCGTTAACACGAACGTGCCCTGGATCGGAACAAGTTGTCACGAGGGCATGAACACCCCAAGATTTGGTGGCGCCTCATTCCATGCAACTTTATGTTACGACAACTTTCGGCGGTCATGTGTGCCACGCAAAGACAATAAATACCTCACAGGGGGCTCATTATAGCTAAGTCTAGGCACAGGCTTTAGCTAAAGGGTTCACCGTGACGTGAACCGCCCTTACTGTACCCAAATCTTTAAGGCAAGCGAAAAATGTGAACACCGGTCTTGATGTCGAAATGATGGACTCAATCTCAATACAAAGGCTTCAAAGATTCCCACACCATTTGGTCACCGCTGAGCTTATTATCAAAACAACCGGTGGTAAGTCGGGTCGGATCGGTAAGACGAATAGGTATTAGGTTGCGCCCATTGAACGCCAGACTCGGAATAAAATTGCTCCATTGGTAATTAGGTCGACACACATACGTACCCAGCGTTAGAATAGTGACGATTGAGATTTCAATCCGGAAACAGATCAAACGCGCGCCACCTACTGCACCATGTGGACATGACAGGAAAATGTTGTGGTGCATCAGAAGGAGTTAAACCATGGAGGGCTCAAAAGGAGGGCTCAAAGAGGTCTTATTGCAAAGGCATCTTTTTACTCTTTCACCGACATGCCCGGAGCGCTGCTAGTCAGTACACTGGGAAGAGGCTGGTTTCCCACTCCGGACAGTAGGGCGATAGAACCGACAACAATCAGAATGAGCGTGATTACTGTCCCGGCAATCAACACGAACGGCCTAACCCCCCCGGGAATGAGTCAGTCAGTCAGTCGAACAGCCAGCCAAGAAACACGGATTGAACCGTAACATACCCGCTCACGTCCTTCCGTTCGCATTTGCTCCCCGCCCAATATTGTGTCCGACCCGGCGAATCTTGAGTAGCTTCACACGAACAGGTGAAACATGTCCGCCCAGCCCTGTTCGCCTCGACGCACGTACCATGGCCAGAGCATGAATCGGTGGAATTTGAGCAAATTTCCTCCGAAGTGAAGCATAATGTGTCCGAGACAACAGGCGGCAACGGCACCGGGGACGGGATGGGCGACTGATCTTGACGCCTCTCCACAACACGCCCGCCACCACCACCATTCGCACGTGTTTCCGTTTCCGGGTAAGTGAAAATCACGACGTTGAAGTGTTGTGGCTTCTTGTTGAGTGCGCTGCGCAGTGCTGCGGTGAGCGATGATGCGGCCAGCGTGTACTGTTCGCTTTCCCGTCCATACGCATCTGCGATGGTGCGAAGGCCTGTTATACGGAACGCGCCAAAACGGTCCCATGAAAGGTCATCGGACTCGAGAAATGCCACGAGTGCGGAGAGTTCGGAGATGAAGGTTTCTGTTGGAGGCGAGGCGTTCATGATGTCCAGGAGTGGTATGAACGTGTTCTTTGGGCTATTTGAGGCATCAAAAACATGAGAGAAGGCGAGAGCGGCGCGCTGTAGGCTTGTCTGTATGATCTTAGAGAAGGTAGATGCGGGACTTGAGCTCGAAAGTGAGAGGGGAGGCGCTAGGTCTTCCGCAGGAATAACGTCTACAACAAAGCGTTAGCTGACAATGTCCCTCTTTTATAATTCAAACTGACATTCTGCATCGTCATTGTCGATACCGATTAGGAGGCTACTATGCGGACCCTTCCCGACGAATGCTTGATCAAGAGGTCCTGTGTAGAAGTCTTGTAAGGGCTCGAACCGGTCAAGGTGAAGGTGCTTCGCCACAAGGGCGTTAGCATGAGAATTTGGCAATGATCCGAAGACGTCGATGGGTGGGTGGAAGTAGACTTGAACAGAATGTGCGAGCCCGAATAAGCTAAGGAAGACAAGTGAGGTCCTCATCGTGACTGTCAGACGGTGGCTGCGCCGCGGGCGCTCTCATATTGGTTCAACGGCGCGCGGCACGGATGCCGGACAGTACACTACATCGACATGATATCGGCGATAATAATACAGTGAAAAGCTCTCTTTGCCACATCTCTGCATTCAGATAATATGAAGGCCTTTACGCCTTACTGGCCTCAGGAACAGCTTGCGACATGCAGCTTGCGACATGGGACGTCATGAGAAAGTGATCGTGAGCCATTTCACCGAAACGAAGAGCGGCATCGGCTGAAACTGAACAAGGATCCTTGCGACGGGCGTAGCTCACATTAGACCGCAAACCGCCGCTGCCGCTACCGTAGGAATCATTGCGGTGGAACGGATAGAAGAATCTGACACAGAAAAGGCCCAGAATAGGTTTCGGCATGACCCAAAGAAAGACGACCTTAGAAAGCATCCCGCGGCTGGAACGGGTGCTCCTATGGGTGATGTATTGCGGCGAACAAAAGGAAGAGAACAGCCAAGCTTTCGGTGGTAAGACAACGATGACGTGTCAGTGTATGCACTATGCACACGACCCGAATGCCTCGAGTTGGGCAAAAGAGAGTTTTCGAGTCACCGGCACACTGCGCCTGGTCCGTGCGTGGGAATTTTGCTGAGTCCTGGCGGAGTTTGAATGAACGGCCTTTCCTGAGGACACATCATCTATAAAAGCTTTCCTCACCCCCCCTCATCAACCCGGACGTCGCCTCCATAGTGCCCGTCCTATTCAGCGCCGTTTCCGTACTCGAAAATGTCTAATAAAATAGTGGTGAGCCAGTCAATGCCATTCGTGCTTGACTAGTACAAAGGATGACATCCATTCTCTGTCAATGAGCCTGCCATCTATCGTTCGGTCATAGATGAGGTGATCGCCTCTATTAAAGGTGACTTTGACGAGTATGGTGTCAGCGAGGATGTTTTGGCTGATCTTCAGAGAGTATGTTGTTTCACCTTGTTCATGCCAAGTATTCTCCAGTGCGCGTCTCATTGCGCCATTCTTGCTTCAGAAATGGGAGGCCAAGGTAATAGCATCCCACGTCGCAGAGTTCGAGGCTCCACCCGCACAAGCACCTCCCCAATATCCTCCGCATCCCATGCACGTCATGCCACAGCATTATTCACCCAACCACCACGCATTTGTACCACAACCGCCTCCTGCACCAGCAAACATGATCAAAAAGGAACCAGTTGACAGCCGATATATCTTGAGCGGTCAATATGTTCCACCGATGGCTACTAGCCCACAAATCCCTGCGTTGCGCCCTCCACCACCAAACTCGTTATTGACCTTCCCGGCGGGTCCGAGTCGGCCTCCAGTCCCAGTTGCAGCAACGGCACCTGCCGCTCATCCTCCCGCGACAACAGCCCAACCCGCGAAAGTGTCGCAGCCAACGCCGCCTCAGTCCCAATCTCAATCCCTGCCGGCGCGAATTCCGCAGGTCGATGGGCCCTCGTCCTCGAGCTCGGATTCGTCATCACCACCTCCGCAGCAGTATGCGCCCCACTCGTCGCACCCATCTCTACCGCAGCCTACGCAAAGCTCTACCGCCAGTGCAGATGACGAAGCTATCAACAGCGATCTGGACGATTCAGACTCTGAAGGCGAGGAGGACCCTGATGATGGTCCAGGCGTGAGCGACATCGTCTTTTGCACCTACGACAAGGTAATGAGTGTCGCGCGATGCGGTAAGATGTTCCTTCTGATTCTCCATTCTAGGTTGCTCGGGTTAAGAACAAGTGGAAGTGCATACTGAAGGATGGTATGATCCACATCAACGGCAAGGATTACCTTTTCGCAAAGTGTACAGGGTACGTTTGTCCTTGATTAGAGAGGAGTGTCGGTTCTGACGTTTGTCGAAGTGAATTTGAGTGGTGATTGAATCCCATCGTGTTTACTGCCCTTGTTGCGTCTCCTTGCTCTGCTGGATTATCATTTCATTTCTCTTGTCTTCTGCCTTCCCAGGATCGCTGTTCTTTCCCGTTTACGTTTGAACTATTATTACTCACCATATTCACGTCTCCCGCAAAGTAATTTCCTTTTCACTTGTCGGTACTCGAATCCATGTTCTACGAATGTGGTCCGCAGATTTAGCCAGTGTTTGCACGTAAAACCCTAAACATACAGCTCTTTTGCACCCCATAAGGATGGCCGGCGTCCTAAGCTACGAGGGGCCAATGAATTATGTACATGTGATGGCTAGGCGTTCGCTAGTCTAGATATACACATACACGTGCAGACAACCTAAGGTGTCACACCAATCCAGAGCGTCTACCAGGAAGGAATGCGAAAGTGTCGCTTCTTCTCAGAAGGGTTGCAAGAATCGTTGTACGACTCGGTCGTCCAAAGGCTCTCGCCTGTATGGATGGTAGCGATTGAGCGATTCCAAGGGCGCAAGGCCCACTTTCGGGTCAATCGTGCCGTCGGGCTCACGGATCCTATGGATCTCGTATTTAGTTTCCCCGTCTGTCGGAAGAACCACGGAGAGTCGATCCGGGGAGAAGACCGGCGTCCGAAGGGGGACGGGTCCAGGCGCTGGTGAGTCACTCTCTGACGAGGACTGCGATTGGGACGAGGCGGAGAATTGACTGGGAGCATGCGATAGTGCAGGTGAGACATTTCGATATTGTAACGATGCTTGGAACCCCGATTCGTACACATAAAGTTGTGACTGGACGGGAGAATGTTGGAATGTTGAGTCCCTCTTTTGAGAGTCGACAAGCACTGGGTAAGGATATCCGGAGGGGCAAGCATTGTCTGTTACTGGTGTAGGCGGTGCTGGCCAGTTGTAATCGAAGGGCGTCATAGGAGGTTGCATATGCGGGGAGGGTGATACATGGTAACCTTCAGGAGGTTGTGGTGAAGCATATGATTCCCCGGTGTATATACGCGCATATGCATCGGGTTGTTGCACAGGGGGAGGTGGTGCTGAGTTTGTTGGTAATCCTGAGTACGGAGGTGACTTGGGGTTGAACAGTTCTTGGGGGTATGCACTCGTAGGAGGTAAACCCTGGTTTTGTTGAGGTGCAGCTGATGGTGTCACAACTTGTGGAGGGGTGCGGCTCACGGTTGAGCTAGGGCCAGCGACGGAAGCGATCTGCTTCCCCGACTTACCGCTGGAACTCGCCGGAGCTGGGATAGCAGGAGAAGCATCTGCCGCATGAGCAGCATTAACTCTCGATGACCTCGTTTTCGTTCGGCGCGAGCTCCTAAATAGACCCTCGGGCACGGCGAGGTCTTTCAGAACAGGAATATCGTCTACAGTGCCAAGACTGTCAACAGTAGCCTGCGTAAAGTATGCAGCTAGAAATATAAGACAGGGATTGGGGAAGGACGAGGGAAGAGATGTACTTAGATGCCATTTACGCCTGTTTCCCTCACTCTCGTTCAGATAAACGGAGTAGGTCTGCTTCACATACGGGTCCCAGTCCCGCGGAGGTTGTGCATCACTTTGGAAAAGAAGCTGTTGGGTTGAACCGGGTTTGCAACTTGCACAAGTACGGGCGACCTACCTGGCTCTCTCTCCGTTCTTGCCCTTAGGGGGCTCCCACTTCTCGTAGTAGAATAGGAATTCCTAGGGCGAGGGTGAGCAAGTGATCCGATGGAGTGATGCGAGTGATGCGAAAGACGTACATCGCGGACGCGCGAGGCAGACCAATGGCGACCTTCAGTAAAGCGCTCGATACCGATTCCGGTGATCGCATGTGGACCTCTGTCTTCCCAGGCATAGCAATAACCTGAAGACAGTGCTTCGCGTTCCTTGGCGTCCAAGCGTCTGGTAATCATTGGCAACAGGCCGAGATAAACGGAATAAAATATTTTGTGGACATCTGCGGTGCTTCTGATGCGGACATTCGTACAGGAAGGGACCTGCATTGTCAGTGAAAGTGTCGTGGCGGGACGAGGGAAGGGAAAGGAACCTGCTCATCGAGGAGGGAATTATAAATAATGCCTGATCTGTGCAATTTGAATCCGAGCAAGTGGTTCAATCCCCGCCAGTCACTTATCCCATTAATTCTGTCCATTTATCGCTTCTCCGCTTCTCCCCGCCGAACCCTCGGTCCCCCTCGCCCATCCTCTGCGTTATCGAGATTTAAATCCATTAAAACTCTCAATCGCCTCCAAACATCTCCCGCGGTTAACCTACCCAATTCCCTCCCCTCCATCGTCATCCATCGCCGCGGTCACAACCACTTTCCCCTCAAGGGCCCGATTGCTCCAATCCGGTCTATGCCCGCTCCCAAAATCGAGGGCGAAAATGCTTTACAACAACAACATCCTACTACCTCCAATACCCTCCAATACGGTCGTTACTTGATCGATCCCTGCGATCTTTTTCCTTTTCTCTGACCTATAACTCACAACCCCCTGGCACATGGTCGGTCTGCTTCCAGAACTGACACCTGGTCAGATGCTGTCAGCACACCACCCCGAGCCTCGGCACGTCCTCATATGACGCGCCACCATCACCCCCCAGGAGGGACCTTATTCCGGACCTTTCCACCCCAGTTCACGAGACCTGCCAGATCCTCGGTTCGCTTGCTTATCTCAGCTTCGAATCGAATCTCCCCTTTCGTAACCCGGCCATATGGCCACGACTCTAAACTTTCTTCATCCACTCTTGCCATGTCGCCTGTTTCCCCGCAGTCATTCCGAACCTTCCGCTTCATTCATCCTAGCTTATCCTCCGTTAAGCACTAGCCAATCTGTTCTGGCTTAACGTATACGTGTTAACGAATAACATCTTCAGGTCCCATGAAATGCCTCATGAATGTCAGAATCGTCGCCGATTCGTCGGACTTCTCGAATAAGCATCGCTGATGTTTTCAAGCCTAAGCCGAAGTCGTACACTCCACTCTTGAAACATGCGACCATATGACCACGCTCAATGGGTTCCAGCCCAGAAATCGCTACAGCCGCGCATATACGGATTGTCCCCTAACGAGCCGGTGAGAGCTGGCTGCTTCTTCTCACCACGAAGCGCTTTCAATTGGGCCGACGCTCGGCGTCAAGACTCACGAATTTTTCTCGCATGTGGAAAAGATACCCCGACTGTCTCGTCCAGTGGCAAAAGATGGAATATCTCCGAATGCTAGCCAATGATCCTTGCGATTGAACGGGAACATGAGGTGAGAGTGCTGTTGCGCAGCAGTTAGGACCCGGTCTAGCCCCGCTTCCTTCGAGGGGTTGTCCACGCACTTCGGATCCGTTTGTTGTAGCAACGTGCCGACGTCGACAGAACCCGGTTTTCTTACACGTCTTCGCATTGTTCCGTTTGATCGAGGAGGCTACATGCGTTTGGGGGTCATTGGCAACCAGGATCATCGCTCGACTTCGCTCCCTTCTTCACCCCGTCCACCGCGTCTGACCCCTTTTAGCTCCGAAAGGCAACCTTGGTGATCCATGGCATCAGCTAAAATGTTCCATTGCCAGCGACCGATAAAGCACCTTCGTACGCCGCAGATCCATCCTTGGGCCAATGTCCGCGGCTGCTATTGTCGTCGCTGGCTCGCTGCCATACCATGATACCACGAGGATTCGATCGTGGTTACACTTTCTCACGGCGGCGCATACAAGTCCCTTAATTGCGTCGGGCGTGATTGGTTGTGATAGTGGCAATCGCACTCGATCCGAAATGCGTGCTGTACTACGCTCACACAGGCCATTTTTTCACACGTTAGCGATGGAACTTGCTAACAAAGTTATGTCATTCCCTCCTCATTAACGTCGTGCTTTAGGATCCACCCTGACAGACGGGTGTCTGCCTCAGCCGTGGTTACAGTATTGTACCTTTCGCGGCGAGGGGCGGGCAATTACGTGAACTAAAGACGTTACTGTAGGGACATGCTGAACTGTTTATTATTAACCATATAGATATACTGAATACAAAGCTCTTTGTGTTTCCTTGGTGTCCCTCATTCGCTTGCATTACTGTATTACTTACGGGAACGCCCGGCAGTCGTGGCTGAAGCGCTGATGCAGTTGATGGCTGAATGGCGTAAGTTTTCGGGTGTTTGCGAGGCTCTTTTGATCTTGCGGTGTAAGTTACGAGCAAAAGTAACGCAACGCCAAAGTTGGCCGAAAACAAAAATTACGACGCCATCCCATTCGTCAGCGACTGAGTCGGGACTCGGGACAGGCCAATCACGTCCTCGCCAATCGGATTCTTTTCAAGCCGCAGCACGTGGGAACTGCGGCAAGGTAGTTAGTAAGTTACGTGAAGATGAGGGCATAGGGCATGGCATAGGCACCGCAAGAAAAAAAAAGCCTGGCCAAACGAGTACCATTTGCTGTACAGTACAGTAGTCAAGGAGAGAGGTGGCCTTAGAAAAATAAATGATCCATCATTCTCCTTTTGGTACAAGTAAGACAAGTGTAATTGAAAACCAAACCTCTCCGCAGCGGCGCAGTCTGTCCTGTCCCCCACAGCATTTGCGAAAATTCCAAATTATTTGCTAAATTTGCGTATTTATCCTCTTGACAATTTTGAAATCAATTTTGAAATTTCTAAATAAGGTTGGGCGTGGGCGTGGTGTGCCTTTCGGCGTTTACCGCACGCCGAACACTAGCAAGACACGAGACACGAGTCAAAAAAAAAAAAAGTAGTGTCATATGCCATGTGACGTCCCTTTATTCGGCCGCCATCTCTCTCGTCTTCTTCATCCTCTGCGATAACTGCGTGAGAGTGCCACGGAGTTAACTTATGAATGATTATATGACTATGACTACCAGGTATCAAAACTGTACATAAATCCCTTTGCGAAGTGCAACCGTGATGACTTTATGGGCAAGAGTACGTGATTTGTGCATCAACCTCGGGAGATTACGAAACCACACTACAGCACGTACGGTGGAATGCGCCCCGGAATGTGGTGGACATCGCAATGATTTGGAAACACAAGCAGATTATTATACATACTAGCTACACGGCTCCACCAAAGCCAGAATGTATATAGAGAGAGAGACAAGTTACATGGAGTGGATGTGGGCGATGTGGGAAAGACGATGTCGAAATTTTTTTCACTTCGCATCTAATAGCAGCAGCGTGAAATAAAGACCATATCGGGAACGAGAGCGAAGTGGAGGCGAGCGAGTGGAGCTTTAGGTTTGAAAGAGCGATCCGTACAGATGGTCAGAAAGGATGTGTGTAGATGGGAACGAAGAGCAGGGTAGGGGGTACGTCATCACGAAACCGTAAAAGAACGCAAGGCATGGTCATCGATGGGATGCCTCTTGGGTATATGTGTTGTTTCGAGAAATGCTAGTGGCGCAAGAACCTGTGCGCCGTCAGGAGTACTTGAGAAACGACTTTGCGCAAGTTTTCCATGTGCCAAATCGTGGGCGGCCTTTGGCCATGCTGGGGGATCTAAAGGTGAGGGAGGCTGTACAGTGGATGTAGGGTATGGCGCATATTTGGGTGAACGGGATTGGTGAGAAGAGTACAAGCCGGTGTTCTCTGTATCCCTGGGTCGCCCTTTGACGCAACGTGCACTACGGAACTTCCCACTGGGAACTTGAAGACTGACGAGCTCGGGAATGTCATCTACGGTGTAGAGATTGTCGATAGTCTCTTGAGTAAAATAAGCGACTACAGGGAGAGCATGAATTGCCTGCAAGAGCCGGAATACAAAATTTAAACGCACTAAGATGCCATTTTCTTCGGCCCCTGCCAGCAAGGTCTACATATACAGAGTACGTTTGTTTCACGAGGCGCTCTCGAGGTCGTCCATAGTATGAACCGGGAGGGAGGTGCAAGCTGAAACTGAGACAAGTGTGATGTGACGTATATAGTTGAAAATATGGGAGAACTCACGGCTGACCGATAATGTCCAGTTCCATGTCAAGCTCTCTCTCGCTATAAAACAGAAATTCGTCCCTTGAAGATATGGTCGGCGTTAGTGTCTGGAAAGCAATGGCAGAGGTGTCGACAATACCTGACACGAGACGGTCCCCACCGGATACCGTCTGTCCAGCGTTCGATGCCAAGCTTAAAATAGTAACAACCGATTTCAACTGCAATGAAAGGTGGGTATAAGGACACAAGGGCTCACACCAGTAGCTTCCGCGTCAGGACCTCTCTCCTCCCAAACATAGACTGAGCCGGACCTAATACATCGCCTCTCTTCACTATCCAAGCGCCGTGATACTATGGGCAAGGTGCCTTTGGATACTGCATAGAAGATGACGAGTGCGTCCGCGACTGATCGAATACGGATATCGATGCAAGTTGGCCGCTGCATAACGTATGACTAGTAAAGGGTATCGGTAGGGGGATAAAAACTACAGTGGGATGGGAACAAGGGAAGGAGGAGAGGAGGAGGGCTAGGCGGGGGAAAGGAAGCAACTTTAGTGCGGCAGGGGGAAGGTTTAAGTAGATATCTAAAGGCGTTTACGGTAAGCGGGAAAGGCGCTTGAGTGGCTGTCGTGCCGGATAAGAGGGAGTTCCATGAATGTTGAATTGGCAGCCCAAGACAGGAGATATGGCAAGTTACCATCGCTGGAAAGAAAAACAGCACGTCTGGAAAGCGCCATCATCAATTGCTGCGTAACACCAGAGGCTGTGAATCAAACTCTATACCTTTAATCAGCTTCCGTCATGCGGCTTTCCGACTGACCCGATCCTAGCATCACACCGGCGGAAAGCACGGCAAAATTCAGGGCAATCCTATATGTGCCGCAGATCCGAGTCCTGTCGACTGTTCTGTCATGCTCACCCTGCTTCCCAAGCACCTCCTCCCTCCGACTGTACTTCGAACATAATGCACGGGCTTTCACCACAGCCTCAGGAAGAAGAAAACAATTACGTCAACGTGCTTCTCGGGCACGTCGGCCGATGAGAAAAGCATACATTGCACTACCAACCAAAGGAATGCAGATTTGGATGCGGAGGTCGGTTCGCTGCTTCTTGGCCTAGAACACTCCCACCATCCCTTGTCCTTTGTCACATCGACGGAGATGCTTACAACGATGTAACGCTTGGGATGAGCATCCTGAATGACTACTGGATCGGCAATCTGCCAACCTAACAACAGGGATGCATTTCGGTGCATCCCATGGATATCGATCACAATCAGCGTTGGTGATTTGATGATTCGGGATATGCATCACGCGATAGAATAGTCGCACAGCGTTGGATAAACCCTTGTATCAATGCGAGAGAGCAGTATCAAGCGAGCCAATTTCCCTCAAGTTCATCGATAGAGGCGATACTAAGAATCCAGAGTCGATGAAGGGCCTCAATGTGCCTGGGACATGCAAATTCTAAACGCTCTAAATACTACTTATTTACTGTAATTTGTTTTGGGACAACCCAACTTATGCTCTGGGTCACGTGGGAGCATATATCTTGACTCGGATGCTCTCTGTGAGGGCCACTTTTCCCATCCACCTTAGCCGTATTCGTTATCCCACCCGTCTATTCCAACTCATGGCCAACGACAAAGCTAATTGGGAGCCCCCGTTACGTCACACTGCAGAGCCGGTCCTCAAAGTGTATAATACCTTCACAAGAACCAAAGTGCGACCATTCCAACCATTTTCAGCCCCATTGATATTTCTTTCGATCTTCAGAATGACTTTAATCCACGAGACGGAAGGCGCGTAAAATGGTACAATTGTGGACCCACTGTATACGACGCTTCTCACATGGGCCATGCGAGGTATGCTTTCTTAGTCTTTGAACCTGAGAGAACGGGGCTACCTATTCATCCGAGCCCAGAAACTATGTCACACAAGACATTCTGCGTAGAATTCTATCGGATTACTTCGGCTATGATATCCATTTTGTGATGAACATCACCGATATTGATGACAAGGTTGACATTCCTTCTAATAACTTCCTTCCTCGGAACCGACATGTAATGCAGATAATCTTGAGGGCAAGACAAACGTATCTCCTCAATAAGTTTAAATCAGAGGCCACGTCCCTCACACAGGCATTGCTGGATGAGGTCCGGACGTCTTGGGACTCATATGTGCGTTGCAAAGTAAGCAAAGGACTACCCAGCGAGCAAGTTCCTCCCTCTGGGTCAGAGTGGCAAGCCTGGAGCGAACTGTCCATCAAAGCTGCCGACAATGCATGGAAGAATGATGCTCTAAAGAGGGATGAGAAATTTGACATGTACTTCACTGCAGCTGTGCGTTCCCCTGTTTGCAGATCAGATCATGTCTTGATAACGCCCCCTTAGTCCCGTGCTTATGGGGCCATCCAAGTAGCGAGTAATTACTTGAAAGCTGGACAGACGGATGCGGAGTTGGCCAAGCGGCTTGTGGATGATTCTGCCGACATCCTCGCACTGTCCCTTGATAAGAAGGTACCCCGTCTCTCCTATTTTTGTGCATTCTAATGATTATTAGAACGGCGCATCAGTGACCGATCCATCATTGTCCCGTTCATTGGCCCGGTTTTGGGAAGCAAAGTTCTTCGACGATATGGCTCGCCTACGTGTCAAGGAACCAGATACACTTACTCGCGTCACCGAATATATGCCCGAGATTGTGGAATTCGTGAAGCGCATTGTCGAGAATGGGTACGCATACGAGGTCGCAGGAAGTGTCTACTTTGACACGAACAAATTCGACGCGACCAAGAACCATTCTTACGCCAAATTAGAACCGTGGAGTAAAGGAAACAAAGAATTATTGGAGGAAGGTGAAGGTAGATATGCTTCCATCAGCCTTCCGTGGCATCATTTCCAAGCCCTCTTTCAGGTGCCCTTTCGAATAGCACTGGTCGCAGTTCCGCGGCCGATTTCGCACTCTGGAAAGCATCCAAACCGGGAGAGCCGTTCTGGTCATCTCCATGGGGGCCAGGACGGCCTGGATGGCATATTGAATGCTCCGTTATGGCGTCTGCCATCCTCGGGGACAATATGGACATCCATTCGGGGGGAATTGATCTTGCTTTCCCACACCATGACAATGAGATTGCGCAGTCGGAGGTAACCCGGTCGGATTTGATCATTCGAAGTCGTGTTCAATTTTCATTTGTAGGCTTATCACGAATGCAATGCCTGGGTCAACTACTTCCTTCACACCGGTCACTTGCACATTGAAGGGTTGAAGATGAGTAAGTCTCTCAAAAATTTCATCACCATAGATGTAAGTGCCTGGTCCTACACACATTTGGTGAGCGTGACCCTGCCTAGGAAATGCTGCAGAAGCATTCAGCACGTCAACTACGCCTAGCCTTCCTAACGCAGTTATGGAGTTCGAAAATGGATTTCTCAGAGTCGCTTATGACTGGGGAAGTGAAGAATATTGAGACGACTATGAATGTATGAGACCTTATTCTACGTCTAATTTCGTGACGCTGACAGACCAGAAAGAACTTTTTCACCATGGCTAAAGCTTTGATTAGTCAAGTTCATTCTGAGCAAACAGTTCCAGATGGGAACCACCGGCATCATGGTCCTGAACGTGCCTTGACAAATGAGTGCGTAATATTTTGTGTATTCTAATTTTGTTCTTATCACAACATCGCAAAAAGATTGTATCAAGCCCAAGATAGGTTCCGAGAAGCGCTTTGCGATTCCTTTGATACGCCTAGTGCGGTTAACGTCCTGCGAGACCTGGTCTCTCGCACTAACGTGTATATCAACTCGCGCGCAAACGAGCTGGACGTCAAAGTCGTGGAGCGTATAGCGCGATGGGTTGGAAACATGCTTAGGATGTTCGGTCTTGGGGAAGGGGACCCATCGGAGCTTGGATGGGGCCAGGTCTCCCAGGATGGCACGACCTCCGTGAACGTGAGCAGTGCACGTCACCATCGCTTCTTCTGCCGACTGAGCAACCCCGATACGCGCAGCGTGAAGAAGGTGTGATGCCGTATCTAAGGGTCTTGTCCTCTTTCAGGGATGGTATCCGGCAGCTGGCTATATCGAAAGGGGACGGCGCAGCGAAGGAGATCCTGGCATTATGTGACAAACTGCGTGACTCCGATCTAGTTCCCTTGGGCGTTGCCCTGGATGACCAAGAAGGTAGATCGTGCCTCGGCTCTAATCGGGTCCAACTAATTACACTTTTCTCTTAGATGGCAAAGCGCTGGTAAAGTTGGTCGATCCCACCGAACTTATTAGGACACGCGAAGAAAAGCGAGCGCAAGTGGAGGCCAAGGCAGCGAAGAAAGCCGCGGCACAGGAATTAGAGCGGCAGAAGAAACTACAGAAGCTGGAGAGAGGAAGTGTCCCGCCTGAACGACTTTTCAAGCCACCCAATGTCCCCGAGGGTGTTTATGGCAGTTGGGATGACCGAGGATTGCCATTGACGGATGGTGAAGGAAAGGAGCTTAGCAAGAATCATACAAAGAGGGTGCAGAAGGAGTGGGAAGCACAAAAAAGGCTCCACGAGGAGTACTTGGCATGGAAAAAGGAAGTGCGGTGACATACTGACGGTTGCCTTTGACACATTTTCGGATCGCCACCGCCTTTGTAGAGTAATCAAACGCGACTCTCTGCGGTAGCTGCCGCCCGTTCCTGCGTCTACGTCAATCTACATGACCATCTTACCAATCACAAGCGTCAACGACGAGCTGAGCTATCTTCTCCAAGCCGGTCCTATCGTCTTCATCGAACCCGGCTTACGCCAGGCAGTCCAGATCAAAGACGCCGAGACCCACTTCCTTCCCCGATGACCTGAGGATCAAGGGGTAGATGATCTCACTCTTCGTTTGCTCATCACAGGCAATGTGTCCAGGATATGCCTCCACGTCGGGTACGACGATGGTCCTGCGAGACATAAAGTGTGCAGACACCCCGGCCTCGTCCGGGGGTGGTATCAATGGACTGACAAGCAGGCTTGCCGCGGAAGGCCCCCAAGGGCAATTGGTTTAGGAGGTTGGAAGCAGCGCAGTGGTCTATTCGAATCTTTGGAGTCGGAAATAAGGAGGAGACAATGTAGAATCCTGAGAGAAGAGTAAGTTATTTCGAAGGGGGCTAGGATCTAATTTCTTTTTCTTTTTCGAGTTGGCAACCCGCGGTCCATGAGAAGCTGGGTACGGCGCGGGGCGCGTGTGTGTGAACGAAATCGAATAAAGGAGAGAGCTCACCAGACCAATTTACGGAGGAAGGACCATCTCCAAAAGTGGGAAATGAGAGCAAAGAATGATAAACGAGAGAAGATGTGTTTGGCCAGATTGGTCACCTGAATGTATTGCACGGAGAGCGCGGAGGAAGAGGTGGGGAGCGTGATGAACCTAGTGTTTCTGGCCATCAAGGAGAGGAACGGGTTGGATATGACATGTTCCCCAGACTGTGGCTTTGTACGGATGGAGGTCGGGAGCAAAGATGAATCTGTTGTGCCGTGAGGATAATGATAAGATCGTTTCAAATAATTAAATTACGTAACCAATATGGTGGGGACGACTAACTTGGAACGACACGTTGTGTGTGACACGCATTTCGAGATGGCACCCTATCTTGACACAGTTACCGTCTGTCTTTGCCCCTTCCAATCGTGCTTATTCGACAGTCTGACCCCCTTATCAGTCCTTCGCAGACGTCCCCATCACCGATGCTGGCGTCGACACCCTCGCCTTCTTGAGTGCTTCTGAAGGCCTCGTCGGCCTTTTCGGTGCGTCCCCTTTGTATATCCTTCTCCTCTCGCATCGAGTAAGCACCCACTTGAGATATCCTTGGCTCCACCGCATTCGGCGTCGTCCAGTCTGACCTGAAGGGAAACATCGTGGTGAGAGAGGGCTATAATACCTCATGTCCACGTGTATTTGACCGACGCTTCCACGGCTTATGCCTATGCAGAAAGTCCGCGCGCGATACGATGAGACACCCACGTTGTCGAATACCCTTGAAAGACTTGTAGAGAATGAGAAGGGCGAGAAGAAGAGGAAGGCGACAGAGGGGCTGTTGTGGCTCCTCCGTGGACTACAGTTTACCTGCAAGGCGCTTCAGAATGCCCAGGCAAATGCGTCAGAAGAGCTGTCCGAAGCGTTCAGAAAATCCTACGAAGGCACCCTAAAGGCTTTCCACAACTTCGTGGTAAAGGGGATCTTCGCTGTTGGTTCCCTTTCACCCTCAAGTCCACGCACAGCCGTTCATTTTTTATTCAGGTCGCGTTGAAAGCATGCCCTTATCGCGCGGATTTCTTCGAAAAATTGAAGGCTGATCCCGCGGGCGGCCCTCCTGCTTCGGATGATCATCTGAATGAGGGCCTCAACCGATGGCTCGCCGCGCTTGACGGCATCGTGACACGGGAGCAGACCTTTTACAAGGGCGGGGGATACGACAAGGGGTTCTAGTCTGGATTACAAGCAGCGCCTTTCCTTTGAGGATGGCCGTGGCACTTGCATGCACGCTAACGCAATTTGATCACTTTGTTTTGCTGGCAATGATGGGTAATGATGACAAGTTCGGGTTCGGGACGTAACGTCTCACAAACTATCAGAAGGAACCCCTCTTAGTCGTGCAACGTGGGCCCCTGGTCCAAATCCCAGCACATTCTTTTCCCGTACGGGTGCTGCTGCGCGGCGTGGAGACAAGCCGCCATTTAAACAACTCCACCGGAAGGGTTATGATAGCGGCGACTGCCGTACTTTTACCTCAGATTTGCTATCAGAACTGGTAAAGTATCCCCAAGGGCTGGATGAATATTAATTATAATTAGGATGAGCGCATCGTCGTTCCTAGCACTTACGTTAGACGTGGCGTCGTGATGCGCATGATCGAATGTACCAATGGCCTGGGCCATAGCTTAAAAGGCTCACACGATCGTCCCATGCTGGTCACTCGAGAGGAGGGTGTGAGGGGTGATTGACTGGGACGATGGAGACCTGATGGAAAGGAGTGGGTGGAGGGGAGGGGGGAGAGGACGGGGAGAGGAAACCGGGATGACTGCGGGCCTGCGGCAAAGGTGACGGGTGGCGTGGATGAGGGGTAAGAGTTACGTCGTCGTTGGTCGGAAATGACGGATGCAGTTTACGCAGGGCCCCCGCCGACGGTGAAATCAGCTGGAGCACGCAGCCTTCAGGTCCTCATATCATTGTCATTGTGACGTACAGCTAAGTCCGTAAGGGGTATACGCTATCCCGTTGGCGCCTGGAAAGCCACCTGGAAACCATTCCGGGCTCGCCGTCTCATTACGCACCTCACTTACGGGTGGCCTCCTGTACGGCATTCATTCAGTCATCCCCACCCGTACCTTGTCTCGAAGCGCGGGCAGCCCCTCTGGTCAGACAGTGCCGTCTCGACCGAACACCCCCCTGGATAGACATTTATTTGACAGAGAACCGTACGGGGGGAGAGAGGGAAAGGGCGAGAGCAACAGACCCTGATAATTTTTGGCCGCGTGGAGGGCTGGGCAGGTCTCGAGGCACTTGTCTCCCACCGGCCACCATGTCATCACTCGCATGCCAAAATCCCATCAAAAGACGCTGTACAGTTAACCGGCACACACCTGCCAAACCAGGTGCTATGATGTTTTTTCCGTACCTGTGTCAGTAACTTTAGCCGACTCGGAGAAAAACTATCGGGTAAGCCATTTCACCACCACCCAATCCACCGACCGACCATTGACACCACCACTCCCCCCGGCGAACGCCAGAAGTTAATTACTTTTCCACTTACGGCAGAAAAGAGTTCATTTATTGATCTTCAGCTCGCCCGCCGTTAGGCGTCAACGTGGGCAATAAAGGAAGCAGGGCAAAATAAATATCATAAGGAACCAGTTGAGGCTCCGCGATGAATAACTTACTGTAGCACTTTCGAGTCCAGAAAAATACAGTAACAATCGAGGCAAACAACTACAACCGCGCTGCGCGCTGGCTAGAATCGCCAAGCTTACGGCGTGCGTGCCCTTCTTTCCAGAATTCGACCTTGTGGACCATCGTTCCTTTGAATGGCGAACCTTGAGAAACGCCCAGGCGAGAGCTCGGCGGTGGCCCTCCGTTTTCAACCCGCTTAGGCCGGATGTATTAATTCATCATCCCGTGGGTGTTAATTGTTACTCAAACGGAAAACCTTCGCGCGCGCTGGAGGGAAAGTGGCGGGGGGAGGGGGCAATTGTTCGGGTTTCTGGCTCTATGACCTCAAGATTCTTCTTGCCACCCATCCCCAAGGGTGTCGTTTGTCAACTTCATTTGCATTACGGAATTCTGATTTACTTCCGATTCTCCATGTGGGTAAAGCGTCAGTCAAGGGAACCGTTTGGAAGGCTTCTGCGCGAACAGTCCCAGATCCTTCCCATCGATTCAGGAGAATCTCCGCCCTTTCTCATTGACGAGTCCCCTCAATTTCATGCGATTTCATGCCCCCCCCTCTAGATAAGGTTCAATCATGTTTTGCAGTTAAAGAAACAGCCTTTCAATTCGGGTGCTCGAACTTTCCGGCAGGTAGGACGCGCTCTTATACTTCTATGGGTTGGTCAGTCGCAATTTCCATCGCACGCAACCATTCAAAACTGCTTCGAGAGCACGGCGTCTGCCAGAATCCTGCTGCCTTCAGCCTTGTTTCTCCTCTCCCAACGTGTGGCGCACGGTCCACTATTTGTACTTCACATCCCTGCCGACTCTAACTGCCCCCCTTCTTTCCTCCTCGTTGATATGATGCCTCCTACATGCACAAACATTCGCATCCGTACTGCCAGAGATGCCGAAATCATCTTCCATGCTGTTCGTCTTGGGATACTCCCTATGGTCATGCAACGTCTTGGAAGTGAGGAGCGCATGGCCTTATGTACTGGCTGCGTATACGTCTGGGAAGAGCGAAGCGGATGTCTTTCCGAGTCTATGGAACAGGGCATCGAGCGCTTTACAGAGGGAAGGAGTTGGGGTCCTTCAAGGTATCGTACGCTTCATGGTCTATGCCACAGCGCTCAACTGACTGTGTACGATGATCCTCTAGAGCCCGGGATGTGAGCTAATACCTCCTATCTTCCCCGTCTCCGCGCAACTGAGGCTTGCAAACTTTGTGAACCAGGACTTTCTCTTCTACCATGAGAAGGACACAGCACCAAAATCCTTGATGGTCGAGAGGACTAGGGCGATACGGTGAGTCCTCTTCTTGTGGCGTCGATCGCGAATAGCTAACAAGTTACGGGATTGTGCAGGTTCCAGGAGGATCCCGTTGGGGCATCTGCTATGCGGCCCCGGAGACGAGGCGAGCATATGATCAAGCAAACGTACTCTGTCTATGTGCAGACACCAGATGGAATGAAGAAGTGGCATCTCAGTTCGTCCAGTTTCACCTCTCTTTTCAAAGGGGCAGCATTGAAAGTGCTCACGAATTCCTACTAGATGCATATTGGACACAAGAAACTCTCGATAGACTGTTGACCATCGATGATATCCCCGAGCTGCGCTCGCTCGACGTAGCCCCTGGCACTTATCTTTGTGCCCGTACGAACCGGATGCGGGAGGCTGTCTCGCGAACAGCAAGAAACATGTTCTCCGAGGGCATCGCACTTCCATCACCCTCTGCGTCTCCTACATACGCCTCATATCCCTATCAGCGTCGTCCTGCTGATGAACGCCCCTCACCTGCACCCCTCTCCCCATCTTCTTCAGTTTCTAGCCACGCTGGGAATGGGATGATGACGACCTCGCCTCCTCGCATTTACGCCACTCAAGGTCAAGGGCTTTCCTTGGCCCCTCTCGAGATGCTCGAGGAGTGTCGGCGACGACGACGGAATCCCACCGACGAGGGGATCCTTAGATCTTTCAATAAAACAGCGTAAAAAGAAGAAAAAAAAATTGGTTTTTCGCATTTATTGTCTTGTTTACATATTACATCGTCCTGTCGTTCAACCCAGACATGATTTTTCTGACTACCTCTCTATCGACTGCGACCCTCCCACCCACAGATGCTTCGGCCGGCCGTGCAGGTTTCCCGATTCCGATTGCCCTCATTTGCATTTGCATTTCGCTGTTTGTCTCCCAAGTCACAAATGCTTTCCTCACTTTCTCTCTCTCTCTCTCTCTCTCTCTTGCAGTGTACACCTCGCACTTCCTACTATCGCATGATCAACTATCTCCTTTGTATTATTGCATTTCGCAAATCGTTGGTTACTGAATATTCTTTGCTTCCAGTTCCGTTCCCCGTGAAAAAAGCGTGCGTCTGCCCGCCCGGCGTAAAAAATACTATGATCAACTCATACAGTATAATCGGGAAATCGGCAACAAAGGAAATCTCAATTCGTTTAGATAGAAAGAAAAAAAGGAACAAAAACACCATACTGCATCCCTCGTTCCTTGAGACACACACCCACACACCCACAATGCCACACACCGCATGATTTCTGCCTTGCACCCACAATTTCCGCCCCTTAGACTCAACGCGTTCAAGTCCCGCCACTTATCTATACCGGTTGGGATGGCACGGCACAACATGGCAGGCACGGCGCCGGGCACAAAACAGCTTGCATGCATGTGGGGGACTAATACTTTATAGGAACGGGACGGAAGTCGGGAGAAGAAAGGAAGGAAGGGATGAATGAGAGTTAGAAGAAAAAAAAAGGGGGGGGGAGGGGAGGAAACGTTTTTCTAGAGAATTTCCCGTTCGTTTTCCACATGGAAAATGTAATAAATGCTGGCTGGCTGGCTGGCTGGCTGGCTTCTTCAGGCGGCAAGCCGCTACCGCCAGTGGGGTGGGGGCTTCCCCTGACTCATGGGTAAAATGAAAAAAAAACATGGCCGCAGTAGTACTAGGTACTAGTGGGGGGGGGGGGGTCTAGACAAAGAAAAGAAAAGAAAAAAAGAACACTTGGGCGCAAAAGCAGGTTTTGCGTATCGTTTTTGACAGGCAGGACACGGGCGACCCTCCCTTAAGGTTTGATCCATTTTTGCCCTTTGCACATGTACACGCCATACACAGTACTGTACTGGCATGGTATACGTATACAGACTTTCTTTTGAACCCGTTTCTCGCCCGTTCCTGATCATGTTTTATCTCAACTTGAGCTCCGACGAATCCGCCGATTTATTTCAGTTATCTTTTTTTTATTTTATACCTCCTTCCTTGTCCATTTGTGACATTCAACTTCTTTTCCACTAAAGAAAAAACTTGAATGATTTCAGTTACTACTAGTCAGTACTAGTTTCTGCTATACCTCACGGTCCTCGTCTACTAAGCGACTTATCATCATATGAACACCGACCGACTGGCTGGCTGGCTGACTTGGTTTACCCAGCCGACCAACCGAACGACTTAAACCGACTGCATCATACTATTCATATCTATCCGACCGACTTCAAATTGACGGACCCAAAAAAACCGACCTTAAGTCAGTTTACAGTACAGTACGTTGTTAATGATGCGAGAAACGGAAGACTCTATAGAGCTCTGCATCCCCCCTCCGAGTCCTCCTCGGCTTTTCATTCCTCAAAGAGAGAGATCTAGAGCATCTCAACACTCTCCTCTCCCCCGGCCGTCAAAAAATTACAAAGTAAATTGATTGATTCCGGATTTACTTACTTACATAAACAAACCCCTGGCCGAGGACAAAGTGAGATCGGGACTCTACTGAGCTGAGAAGCATTAATTCCGAGTGGGTAAAAAACTACTACTGTACAGTATGGAAGGAAGAAAACAACACAACAGTGCCAGTGGTGGAGTTTGTCCCGACGTAGTCGTCGTCGTCGTTCTTCCTGTTGTTGTTGTTGTTGGATCTAGTTCGGGCTTTTTTTCCAGTAACCAACGTGATAAAAAGAAAAAGAAAAACAAGACCTTTTCCCTTCCCCCCCCCCAAAAAAAGGATATCTTTTATAAAATGAAAGACGAAAGACGATCGTTGATGCCAGCGGCCCCGGAGTTGGTGCTCAGCGACGTCCGAGGGCCGACGAATGCGACCAGGTCTCAATTTGACGGTGTTATTATAATATCGCGCGCCGCGCGCGCTGCGGATACCATATGCATTACATTACATTGGAATGAGAACGTTACCGTGTCATGATCAACAGACAGGCCCGTGAAGGCCCCTCACTCACGGCCAAACGCCAACTAGAGCTCCTCGACTTTTTCCTCTTGTGTTATGCGCATGCCGCAGCTCCAACAGGGGGGGGAGATGGGCGCAACCCCCCTTGCGGCTTGAACAAACGTAACTTGGGTGCTTAGCTGGGGTGTCCTGACACTCCACACTGACACTCCACTGACGCGCATGATAGATATACCATTTTCGACCGGTCGTGCCCGAGCTTAACTTTTTATTCTCCACACGCGCGGCGCGCGCTATCAATAAGGTCCGCAACGTTGCGTAATATAGAGGGTGCACCTCCACCCCACCCCCCCCCCCCTACCCATCCCTTGGGAGCTAGCTTCCTTACTCTATCAGAGCAAACAGTTTTTAACAATTACTGTAACCGTCAGACCTGGGAGTGGGAAAACATGATCAATCCAAGAGACGGAGAAGCGCGAATTTTCTCTGCCCACCTCTTTTTCCCCCCCTGTATCCGTATCCGCCGCATTCCCGAAGGCCGTAAAGGTAAAGTAAACCCGTCCCTTATTTCCCTCTTTAGCCAGATACTATAACCCAGAACACTCTCGACCACAAGGAATGACAGGTCGGAAAAATAATAATAATCTGGATTTCCGTGATGATAGTGACAGGTGTGGAGGGGTTGGATGATTGGTATTTGACCGAGGCATGGGCGCGCGCGGTAAAGTTAAAAGATAACCATTTGTCCCGGCCGATCTGGATGGACGCACCCCATCGCTCATAAGCGAGCATAGGCGCGCGATGATCCAAGTGATCTTTCTCTTTTCTTTCTTCTTCCATTCTTTCGATTATCCGAGATCGAAACCTGGGCTTCTCGTCGTTTCGGCGTCGACTGGCCTCAGCCTGAGCGCGGGCGGCCCCCGGTTGTCGTCCGAGAGTCTGAAAAGGAAGAAGCAGATAGAGAAAGGCGCTGCGCCAGTGGGTAGAACTGTGTAGCCGAAAAGGAAACAAATTGCTGTGCCATCGTCGATTTTTTTCACGTCGGTCTTGCGCCCATGTTCCTCGAGGTCCAGGTCTTATCGTTATGGTCTAGGCTGTAGTAATGTAGCGGCGCTGTGGCTCATTCCTATCACTGCACAGAAAAGTGGTGAAAAAAAACGAATAAAAAAAAAAGAGGGTGATACAGCAATAATTATAAACCTACCCGAGTGGTGGTACGTCCCCATCAAACGTGAAGCACGTGTTGGAGACGGACTCCAAGTCGGAGGACCGCTGGTGAGCAACGCTTTGCGACAACATGATGTCCGAGACATCCAAGTTAAAAATTTTCGACTTTGGTGGTCCCGTCAAATTTTTTTCCCTCTCGACATGAGATGTCGATGACGGCTGTAATAGCCCGCGGGCACGGCTCTCGAAGACCACCTGAACTCGGAAGGGTGATAGATACGTACTTTCCTGTGTTCCGCGTGAACAAAAGTTAAATTGCGTCAGGGCCAACACGGCCAATGAAGCCCAGGGCCTCCATGCAGCTTGAGCCTTGAGGGGCCTGGCTTAATGGTCGCATCGATGAAACAGGGTAGTGGAGTGCTGGGTTGTGGGTAATCCCCTGGACCACCACCACCACCATCACCACCACCACTACACCGTCACCATCATCAATCACCAGTTGACAACTCGCATAGTCGCACGCAAGGGAACAAACATGTGGCGATATTTTGACGCAGGGACCAGGGGGGGCCCGTGGGGACCCTCGAAAGGTAATTCTCACCGGACAGATGTGCTTGTATTTGTACCGGGGCCCGTACCATCCAAATACGATCGAAGTGACGGAAGCAACAATGTCGTTTTTTGGCAGATGAGGCGCATGTGAATTACGCCTGAGTGGTGTAGTGGTGAGTCATTTGATCATCCAGCTGGAAACATCCCACGTGCATGGTGCGTGGTTGGTACGTGTGCCAGGCTGTCAATCGGGCAAGACCAAGCCGTGCGATAGGGAAGGTTGTCTGCCGTCACTGCGTCCAGGGCCCATTGGACACAATGTCAGATCTGCCAAGGGCCGTGATTTCTCCAGCGAAATTCCAGTCATAAATTAAGGAAAAGGGGTGAGGTATTGTAGATGGAGGCGGCGAGGCAGGGGAGGGGGGAGGAAGGGAGACGGGGGGAAGGAAGGAAGGAAGGAAGGGTGGTGGTGGTGGTGGTAGGGTGTAAGGCGCATTGCCTCTCTTCTCGCTTCTCCTTGGTGGACCGGCGGAGCTGGGCAATAAGTTTCTCCTTCTCTTGCCCATGGGACATCGGGAAGAACTGGACAACCATCATTTTAGTTTAGTTTTTTTTTTCGCCTTCCTTCGCCTTCGCGATTTCCCCTCGCCGCTCCTCGGATGTCGAGAAGTGAAAAGGAGAGAGAGCGAGTGAGGTCGTTGCCGGGGAAAAACGCGTGCAAAAGAAGCCCCCAATTCATTCATTGTATTAGGGAAGTCGGTTTGCCCCGATGAGTCGGTTTTTTTTTCTTCAATAAGCGTTGGGCAAATGTGGAAAGTGCATTCTCTATTTCAAGGGTGAATATCTCTTCGCCGCACTAAACGCAACTTCAGATCACCAGATGATAGAACGCACTAGGCCAATGAAGACGAAGCCTCTGAGCATGTGGTGACCAACACGACATGCTCTCAAGATCGCGAGGCATTTGAGGGGGGGTGGGGGGCGAGACAAATGATACCTGAGGTGGGCCCGTGGTTCGCTCTGCTCAACACCATGCGCATGCATGATCCGTGGTTTGGACCCAATATGCAAGCGCTCACGATCGATAGATTCCATTCCACGTAAGTTTCTTGATAGTAATTGAAGAGATTGAGGAGAGAGCGATATATGACATGTAATGTACAACGAGGATGATGGTCGATCACAGTGATTTCGAGGGTGGAGGGTACTATAGGGTGCGAATAAAACAAAGTGACTTACTACCTTGTCACCACAAAGGAAACCAAACACGCACGACGATCAAAGTCCAATCTACTTCGGGAGATAGCGAGGAAGCCCTACGGTTTGAGGGTAACCGGCCGACGCCGACAAAGGCTGATTGATGCTGCCACTTGCTTCTTTTTCAATGGCGGACGAGAACGCAACACCTGCCGACCGTCTCAAAATCTCGTCCGTTTTCCTCCTAGCCGCAAAATCTTTCTTCTTCTGCTAATGTCCGACCGATCATCCCCTCGTAACCAGCTTCACGCACCCTTCTCTCACCTAGACGAAGGGCTCGGCCTTCGACCAGCTCTGTCTGTCTGGGAAGATCCTCCCCCGCTCCCCACCAACGGCCTCCACCTCGCAAGCACCTCTGCGTGTTCGCAGGCGTGGCGATTCGGGCCCACAAAGGGGTGCGCGTGCGGATTCGGATGTGGCACAAAATGGGATAGAGCTAAATGGAGAAGTGTGGCATCCTCGCTCCTGGACTTGCAGCATGTGGGATGTAATTTGTACATTTATCCGAGGGATATATCGTTTGGGCAGAGTGAATGAAAGGCCCGAGGGGTGACGTGACGACGTCCTGCAACGAGCTACCGCATTCGCCCACGATCTCCGCCTGATGAACGATGCCAATCACTGTTGTGGGAATCATTGGGAGGTGTCCCCTTTGGAGGACTTCGCGTCATAGAATCAGGAAGTTGCATGGTGGGAGCCGGTTGCATTTGCGTGGTATGTATGGGACTTGACGCGAGCGGGATTTGTTCTACATCGCGTGAGTACGAATCTCCGTAGCCGTTCAAGTCCCCCGACCGAGAAACCCACGCACGCGCTGGACTCTTCCTTCTCCGCGAACCCGTGGCTAAAGGAGCAGTAGATATCGAGGCCGAAGCATCGGCGCGTAGTTTGGGAGTTGTGGGAACGGTGGTCAGTTCATGTTCATCTTCGTCACTGGCCGTCCCAGTAGTAGAATTCGAATTGCTGTCAATCGATAGACGCGACATGATCTCATCACGGGTGGATGCATTAAGGGGAAGAATAGAAAAAAAGGAAGAGAGCGCGGTGGAACGAAGATTAGAGGCTAGGTTTGATACCCTAGGAGGAGGGGGAGGGGGGGTGGAGATGGTGGCGCGTGAACGGGAACGAGAATGAAAAGGGGTCGTGGATGCTACTGAATTAACGGGTGTGCCTGGCGGTGGCGTGCCAGGGCGCGACGATGGTGGTGGAAAAAAGGAGAGGCTTGTGCTGGGTATTCTTTGAACGACCGGCGAAGAATCTGAAGCGTTTGTGTCAAGGTGGGACCCAGGGGCGGCGTCGCGTACTACGGTGTCATCGTTACTGTCAGGTCTCTGCGCTAGTAACGAAGCCACGGTCTCAAGGTCGGCATGTCGTGCCTTGTCCAGGGGGACGTAGAGGACCTGACGGAGGTGAATAGAGTCGGATGCCCAGAGTTGATTGGCACGGCGTAGTTCAGTGACCGAGATACCGTATTTCAGGGCGACGCCTGCGAGTGAATCATTCGGCGAGACCTAAGTTGGAAGAAGGGGTAAAAATACGTATAGTGGTGGTTAGGACGAGTTAGAGGAAAGGAGGAAGGAAACGTGGCATCAGACGGTACAGTACCTCGTGAGCAAGGACAGTTCGATGATGGGATTCTACTTTGTCGGGTAATGCTGGGAAATCCGCAGCCGGCGGCGGTGGTGGTGACTTGGCCAGGACGGGTGTGCTTGGGAAAAGGGCGCGAGACAAGCGCGGTCGAGTGTTGCCCGCCGTGTCATAACGCGCTGTCCTGGCGGTGGTGCTAGCCCTGCGTAATAGTGGGTGGGGTTCGGTGGGGGCAGGGCTATCCATAGACGGGTATTTGTTGTGGTGACTGGAACTGTCCCGGTATCGGTATCTGGGGGAATCGCCATCTGAGCCTCGCCTCCGCAGAGCTGTCGGTCGTCGTGGGGGAACGTCGAGAGCGGAAGTAAATGAGTTGTCCGTTGGGGCAGGTTCACCACCATCCGTTTGATTAACTCGGGAAATAACCTTCCTAGAGGCCCGTGGTGAAGTGTTCAGGCTGACTCTGGGCGGCATTCCCTGTCTTTGTGTTACGGGCGAGCAGAGAGCATCGTCAAGTCGAGAGGACCGAAAAGCGATTTACAGCCGACTCACAAGGCTGTCTGTCACTCGCTGGCACTCACACTCAGTGCCTGGCATCAACCATAACTCCGTGCATAAAAATATAACACAATTACATCTTCTCTGCTTTCTTCGCCTTCTAGCAAGGAGAATACACAGATGCCATATCAAGAGAGCAAGAAAATCATCCTGTTAAGAATATCATTATTTCCCGACACCATCGACTTCTTCCCTCGGCCTCTTCACTCCTGCCCTCGCTGATGCTGCCGGCTGTTTTGAGCCGACGCCAGCGCCGGTGACGCCAACGACGAGGCCCTTCAACCAGCCATTCTCTCTCCTGAGACCTTCGCATTCACGCTCGAGTTCGGTCACGCGAATCTCGAGTTCCTTGGATGTCTTCTCCAACGCCGCCTCTCGCTCCTTTTTCTTCAGCCGGAATCGGGCCGAAGCCGCTGTATTGCGCCGGCGCTTATCTTCTGCCGCAGTGGGCGGCGTATTGTTTCCTGGTGCTGGGGTGCTGCGAACGCTACCGTCGGCCACTTCATCACTTGTGCTGGTAGGTGCAGATTGTCTACGCACACGAGCGCGCTTGGCAGCGGTGGGTTGAGAGCTGTGTTCTCCGGAAGCGGGGGTAGGTGGGGAAGGGTATGTAGCATTGGGATAAAGCGACAATATCTGGGCGAGAGAAGGGGCGGTGGCTGTGGATTGTACAGGAGATGCCACGAAGGGGTCGACACCAAAACCGGCCAAGAGACTGCCAATATCGAATGCGGTCGGAGGACGTGAGGCGGTACGGGGTTGGGTGGGTCGGGGTGGAACAGGATCTGCCATTACTACATTGTCATGGTCGTCCGCCTGTGCTGGTTGACCATCGTCAGGGTCATCCTCTTCATCGCCCTCAACTGAATGAGTAGAATACTTCGCCTCCTCTCCACCCGCTTTCTTGTCATTCAAATGGGCAAGAGGTTCATCTGACTGGAATGCTAGATTTGTCCATATGTCGAGTTGGGCGTTAAGCTCAGGAAATAACGACAGATTGAGGAGATCTTGCGAGTCGTGTGAGTCATCAGGGAATGTGTGAGAGGGTTGGGTCGGGGCTATGATATTGAGGCCTTGAAGATTGGTAGGGCTCATGTTGTGCCGATATTGCGAAAATAAGGCCTAGTAGGCCGAGAGTGGCTTACGAGGGTGGAGGAGTGATAAGATGGCCCAAGCGTTAGCATTTTTCATTGCCCGCTTGGTCACATGCTGACTGAGCCGCTCAGTCATCCGCTCTCTTTTCTATTCATTCTCCGGGCACTATTACTCTTCCGTTACCTCACCGCACTAGCATGGCTTCAGAGGCAGTATCAGTCCCCTTTTTCAAGAAAAAGAGAGCCAGACCAAGCACCACTCGGCAGCGTACGCCTTCCCCACCTATAGCAGATACAACGTCTGCTTCATCTTCCAAGTCTCAGGTTGTCCTCCCATCCCGAAAGGCCGGAGGGAATCTGCTCACTGCTGGGACAAAACGGACGTCCTCTCAACGACGCACCGATGGCCTTGACGAGGATAACGCCGATGGGGACACACGAGATGGGCCTGGGATCAATTGGACATCCACCGGTGGTCACGTCAACAAAGTGCTGGAGATTCTGGAAGGTGACGAAGCAGAGGAGATGCTTGCGAAACGTGCCAGGAAGGACGATGCCGCTGAAGAAGATGACGTACCCGACGACGGTTTGTATCACGGACAAAAGTCGTACAAGACACACATAAAAAAGAGCCAGGAAGTACCAAAGTCGATGCGCACGGGACCCGTGCGCAGTAATAATAGTACGATTCGGACCGTGACCATTGTGGATTATCAACCAGACGTGTGTAAGGACTACAAAGGTACGTCTTTTACCTTCTTTCGTGCACAACGCGTTCTTATAGACATCCTTTTCCCAGAAACTGGGTTCTGCGGTTTCGGAGACACGTGTAAATTCTTGCACGACCGAGGGACTTGTGCGTCACATGTGCTTCATCGTGCGTGGGCTGATAACTGACAACGACGATAGACCTCGCAGGATGGCAACTAGATAAGCTTGCAGCCAATCCTCAAAAACAAGCAGAAGATGAATCGGACGTTGATTCTGACGACGGCATTCCGTTCGCTTGTCTTATCGGGCGCCACCCTTTCACAGACCCGATCGTCACTCGATGCGGTCACTACTTCTGCTCATCTTGCGCAATCAAGCGGTATGCAAAGACGCCGAAGTGTGCGGCCTGCGGAGCACCTACGAATGGGATCTTCAATCGCGCAGATAAAGTCATAGCGAAGATGAAGAAGATGGAGGCGGAGGGGGAGTCACCCGGTGACGGTGATGGTGACGGGGGGGAGAACGTACCGACGAGCGCGCAGATTGAGGGGCTCGACGGAAGTGATCACGAAGGTGATAGTGATTCTGATGAGGAGGATTGACAAAGTAGATCGTGTGATTTGTATACACCCCGCACTCCCTAATTTATCTTGCCAGATACTCATTCAAGACTGTCCGTGACTACATTAAGATGACGCCTGATCCGAGCTATTCGACCTCTTCGACACTATACGTCCGGCGTTGGCACCGCGCGCTCTCCCTGCGCCGCCGACCGTTATCTTATCCAAGAATTTCCAGGCGGAAATAGGCATTATCTCGTCATCCTCCCCTTGCCCCCCCCCTTTTTTTTCTTCTTGTGAATGACACTTGTAGAGAACTTTCTTTAAGATCTACCTCGCACATTGCACTGTATTGCGCCGCCAAGTGTGGGGGGTGTTCCAACAAAGAATAGAAAACTGAAGAGGCGGCCCAGTGGCGATATGAAGTGAAATTTGGATGAAAAGAATGAAAAGAACATGTTCTTGTACTAACGCCGGCGGCCAAGAGAGGAGAGAGGGGGGCCCAGGCTATCATAGCTATAGTAACGTCTAGAACAGAGATGCGTAAAACGGAAGCCATCATCATGGAGGCGAGAAGCCGCGACTGGACAGGCCCGTGTGCTGCGCATGTGTGTGTATGTGTGTGTGGTGTGCATGGCATGTTGGTGCATCATTACGCTAGAACCCAGAACCCAGGACGAAAAGAAAACGATCGCCAACGCGGACACACGCCGCGCCCATCAACGTGCATGCCAAGCGCGAAGTTTATCGTTACTACCCAATTCTCTCTCTCCCCCACCACTGGCACCGCACCCTTCACACCAAAAACACCACCCCCTTCCTTCCCAAAAGACACTTGAACAAGACACTGCCAGTTGCTAGCTGCTGTTGATGCTACTACTGCTGATCAGAAGTGTGAAGTCGGCAAGGTGACGACTGACTGACGGGGGAGATGAATATGCCGCATCGTATTGGCACACAACTTGATGATGGGTGATCGTTCCTTCCTTCCGATGTCTTCCTCCCCCCACCCTTCCCAGGTGCGTACGCACATGAGCATGAGCACTAGATAGAACCAAGGATCGTAGGGTTACCGATCTGTTTTTTTTCTTCCTTTACCCCGTCGAAGTAGCAGCGTGAGCTCCTATCATCGAAGCTTGGGAAATCACCGAAGATGTGTTTCGTTGGAGGGGTGGAATATTAATGGGACAGGGGGACCGGCAGCGCGCGCGCGCGTGCGACTCGGACGCTTGAAAGAAGATGTAACCGGTATCATGATTCATGTACGGGTTGGCAGGTGTCTCTCCATACAGTTCCCCGTCGCACTAGTACAATACAGTACGAGTCAATGCTGTTCCTAGTCAGTCTCAGTCACAAAGAATGATTATTGTAAAACCCAAGGTTGGCAGGCAAGGTCCAATCAAGGCGGCGTGGTGACCCCAGCCGCCGGGGGGGAGGGTCGCCCACTTGCTGAGTTAAGCTCTGAGCGTATCAAGGAGCACGTAAAAGTCGATTGACCTGTCAGACAGAGGGAGAGGGGAAAAGGAAGCGGAAGCTCGATCGACAATCCGGGATAGATAGATGCGATCCCTGCGACGGACTGACGGAGATGGTATCGGTGATCCTAACCATTCCTAGTCAGAAATCCAAAATGAAAAAAAAGGACAACCGGGCCCTACAGCAACAACAACAACAACATATGATAATTATTATGATGAATGGATTCTTCGTACTATACTATAGGTATCCATTAGTTTCGTCAAACCTTAGAAGGGGGAGCACTAACTAGTCAACGGTTATGCAGTTGGAACACCGCCGTTTTGAAGCAACGGCGATACTACGCCCCAAAAATGCACACACGGCAATTGCAAATGATTTCCACCACCACCACCTACTGATTTTGGTGACAATCCCACCATGACTATGCCCGGGAACGTACCGTGAAATTGAGAGGGAAAAAAAGTAATCGAAATGTTTTTTTATTAAGACCGGTCGGTCAACTAACACCAATGGCCCGTAGTAGCCCTTGTCCGAGTCACGGTCAACGGTCAACGCTTTTTGACATATGGGCGCTGTTGTGCTGTACAGGGGAAAAAAAGGAGAGAAAAAATTCAAAGGTTTTTTTTAGGGGGACAAAACTAGACACTGTGAGTTGAAACTCCATGGTGCAGGTTTCGTCGTCGTCGAGCTGTAGTACTGTACTGTAGCGGCTGATGTAAGTTTCTCTTCTCTCTCTCTCCGTAAAAGAATAATTTGAAATCGGGGTGACGATCGCAGTGAAATCGGGCATTTTGCCTTTTTGCACGTTTTGCATTGTATGTATGTTGTCTTGGTCGCCAATTTCTGCCAATTCTTTCTCCAAATCTCGATGCGAACGAACGAACGAACGACGCGGAGAAGAAGAGAAGCTGGCTGGGTAGGAACGAGGAGTCCGAGTCCGAGTCTCCAACCAACCCCTCTCTGTCTCTGTCTTAGGGGGACTTTGTTAGAAGCTGCGATACCGCATTGGTGTGCAAAAAGAAGACACACGTACTGTCTGTAACTGTTCCGTCAGAGCGGGTTCTCCGTGCAAACGGGGATATGTAACATGACAGCACGAAGTAGGTACAGTAGTAAACTGTTCGAATACTAGGTGCTGATCCCCTGAAACGATACTAGTATTCCCCCTGCGCGCGCGCTTTGGAACGACAATGATTAGATCACGGTGGTGACAGCTGGCCGGGTCCACGAATCCAAGCCAAGAATGGTTTTCGCCTTCTGATCTTTAATCTTGATCTTGATTGATTCGCATTATTTCCTGGATAGGATCTGCGCGCCCACTCGAGGCGAATTGCTGACCGACGATAAATGCGATTCAGGCCGCGTTAGGAAGCCCGTGAATTGAATGAATGGGTCAAAGACACGCCAGCCAGCGCTGTAAACACGCGGCCGAAGTAGCATGCCAGTCAGTTCAAGGCGTGTTTCAGTCGGTTTAAATTTCATAATGCTTCTCCCTACAGTTCAACTGATAGGAAACGATGTAATATAGGACAATATATACCGTATTCTGCGACAGCAAGAAAAGAGGACTGTAGACCTAGGAGCAAGAATGTCCATTAAAAAATTACAACATAGGCGTCTATCGCAAAAACCACAGTATTCGGATTCACAACGATGATTCGTGTCCATCTTGTCACGCCCCCTTCTGTGCAGATTGAGGCATCTTGTCACAGGGTCGGTCTAAGTGTCGCTTCAACGAGTCCACTCGCGCATAACTCTTCCGACAGTACTGGCACACGTGTTCGATCGTCGTGTGTTGGCTCTCATAGTGACGCTTGCGGTCGTGTGGACGGGTGAATGTGGCCCCACATACGCCACACGCGTGGGGCGAGGAAGAAGACGACGAAGAGGGCGGGGAGGGGGACCCATACCCGATAGGTGAGGTGGGAACCTTGGCGGGGTTCGAATATTGAGCGTGACCACCCTGCGTCTGCATCGCTGGGTTTGGATAAGGTTTCTGCGGGTTGTAATAGTGTACTTGTTGTTGTGATGGGACAATAGGTTGCCCTTGTTCTATGGGACGGTAATTTTCAAAGCGGCCAGGCACACCCGGGTTCAATAACACTCTCGCATGCTGAGGGTCGGATGTATATTGCTGAGGGGAATATTGGGGGTTCACGGATGACCCTGATTGCTGGGCGATAGGGAGGCTTTGCAGACCGGCGGGGTTGCTGGCGACCAATGCTGTTTACATTCATGTGAGTAGAGATTAACTGGGATAGGGGGGAGGAGCATGCCTGGGTGATGGTGATCTTGTGGGTGCCCGTAGGTCGATCTCTGTACCTGGGCATTCTGTACGACGGGGTGGTAGCCTACTGGCTGAGCAGCGTGGTCCATATAGTTGGGGGATTGAGTAGACGATAATGACGGTTGATGATGATGACGCTGATACGAGTAGCCGCGGGAAGAATCATGGGGGGGCGACTGCATGTTGGAGGAACGTGTTGAAGTGTCGGAATACGCCAGGTAGTAAGAGACTTTATAGTCTTGGTACGGTTTAGAAGAAATGGCGAAGTTTGAACGGCATCGGATTTGTTGAATACGGCCAAGTACCATGCAGTGACCGGCGAGGAGCGGTGCCAGAGATTTGGCCCAGTAGAAACCAAGAAGGGTAGGCCAGGGGAGAGGGCAAATGCGTGCCAAAGTGGGTGAGGCAGAAACCATTTTGGGACCGAAGACGAAAGAACTTATGGTTTCGAGCCGCACCGTTGCACGATCAAGATGGTCCCCTCCTTGACCAGGAAAGGTAACCCACCTTCGTTTTCATTCTACTCGGCGCGACCGGGTCCCCGTATTTGATATTCAGAAGAACGAACCTTTACAAGCGAGTGTCATCATAAACATCGCCTGTCTCTTCACAACCGCCTCCTGGAACTTGTCATGTTGCACCGCAGTCTCACGTTACCTTGAAAAAAAAAAGTGATTCGATTTGATCTGACAATCGGGCGCCAGTTGTAAGCGGGATGTGCGCCCGGTAGCGCCGAAGTAAGGTTGCGTAGATTTGCGATATCATCCATGTCGGATTGATCGTGTAGCCGATGGCTATCGGGATCGGGGCTCAAATCATGGGAGCTTCTTCGTGGAGAGGACGTGCCACAGAACCTGCTTAGGACTGACAGCCATTTTGGATAGGGTAACAACGCTAAGTGATGATTATCACATCGACATGTGCGGTTATCGCGTCAGCAATTAATGGACGTGAAAACCCCGATTGAGAAACAAACATTGTTGTTTGTAGTAGAACAGGCCAGCGAGGCTGACGACGGGCAATGTATGCCGAAGAGGTGATCGTAATAACTGACTGGCGAGAGTGAAACAAGTGCGTCGGTGAAAATGGGGTTACTTGTAAACAAGAGTTCCATGGGCCTCGATTCCTTCGTAACTGAAGGAATGACCGGTGACGTCCAGAGAGCCCTCATATTAGTCGCTCAAATTTTTACAAACAAATTTGACATGAGTGATAACCTCCGAAACAACGTGGTCTTTCCGACGACTAGCCTCCAGGCTGCGTGGGAAACGAACGATGTTCGGAAGTGTCACGTCGAGAAACACGGGAATAGAACGCAACAAGGTATATGTGCAGATGTTTGTACGAAGCTGGGGCCAATGGACGGAACCGCTTACAAAATGAGTGAACAAAAATGTTGTTGCGAAGGGGACCACTGACGACAACGTATATACGCACCGCAAAATGCGACACACTCAACGGCAATGATCCCGAACAATAGATCTCATTCGCCGAGTGTATGGGAGGATATGTCGAGATCAAAAATTCGGAGGGGGGTGTTCAGATATGCTTCACGCATCTTTCGCATCATCCCGGTCGAGCGAGAAGCGGAGGCCGGCGTGGCTGAGTTGAAAATCAAAATCGGGAGTTTAAAGGTTACACGGGCGCAAATTGATGGTCACTATTAACATCTGTCCATCATGAAACACAGCCGTGCATAAGCCGCATCAGAGCCCGAATGTCGGACAGATGGCGGGGCCGTTGGAGAGTGCCGAAGCAAGAAAGATGGTGTTGCATGGCCACGGAGCGTGCGCAAACGAGTCAAAGGCCGAAAAAAAAAAGTGGGCGCCAAAGTTGAGAAAAAGTTAGAGTAGACGGGGCCACGCGAAAAAAATTTAAGTCACCCGCATCGTAGGCAATTGAACTCCGGGAAGTGTTGACGGCTGGATGGACGGGGCCGCGTGCGAGTTATGGAGGGGATGTGCGATTGTCGGCGGCGATTGAACGGGTCGCCATTGTAAGATCACGTGTAGGTATATGCGCGTAGACGACAAGCGAAGCGAGTGGCACTCACACTCGAGTCATATGGCTCTATGGCTCCCTTTGACCTCGATGCATGTATCCAACAACTCCTTCACAAGCAATTACTCCACGAAGCTCTCCTGCGCGAAATATGCGAAAAGGCAAAGGAGGTCCTCATGCGGGAATCTAACGTCGTACATGTCAGTGCCCCGGTGACCGTGGTCGGTGACATACATGGGTGCGCGCTTCCTGAAATCCATCATATGCGTCTGGTGACGCTTAATCATTTTCTTTCAAGCCAGTTTTATGATCTCATAGAAATATTTCGTATAGGTGGTTACGCCCCGTATACTAACTACTTGTTCCTCGGTGCGCCTTTGTCTGACCGAGGCATTCACTCAAGCGCCCTTCATCACCCTTCTCTGCGGCTTTAGGTGACTACGTGGATAGAGGGCTCTTTAGCGTTGAAACAATATCTCTGCTCACATGCCTCAAACTTCGATACCCTGATCGTGTGCAACTCATTCGAGGGAATCACGAATCACGAGCTGTGACACAAGTGCGTTCCTGTACCACCACTTCACGGTAACCCCCTGCCCGTCTTTTACAAAGCTACAGACATATGGATTCTACACAGAATGCGTCCGGAAATACGGATCATCGCGTGTCTGGACGTATTTTACCGACATGTTTGACTTCTTGACCCTATCAGTAGTCATTGACGACAAGATTTTTTGTGTTCATGGAGGTTAGTCCACCTCGCCACCCGGTTTTTCCCTTTTACCAGCCCGTTTATGCACCTGTGATCTCCTTCAAGGTCTCTCTCCGTCTATTCACTCCATTGACCAAATCAAGGTCGTCGACCGATTCCGAGGTTTGCCTTGATTGTTATTCCTGTCCATGTGATCTGCTTACCTGTTTCCCGTGTCAGAAATACCACATGAAGGTCCCATGGCAGACCTAGTATGGTCGGATCCAGATCCTGAAAAAGAGGATTTCGCAATATCACCTCGGTAAAAAAGCTCATCCACCTTCTTTTTGCCCGGATCTTTCCAGTGGCTCAATAAGGATTGTTCACAGTGGCGCAGGGTACACGTTTGGGTCGGGAGTTGTGCACAAATTCTTAGAAACGAACGGCATGATTCATATTCTGCGTGCGCATCAGTTATGCATGGAGGGCTACGCATCTCTCTTTGACAACCACCTATCCACGGTATGGTCCGCGCCGAACTATTGTTATCGATGTGGAAACTCCGCAAGCATACTAGAAGTCTCGCCTGGGGGAAATATGTATTTCAATGTGTTCGAAGCTGCGCCCGAAAACGAAAGAGACGGGCCTCCCCAACAGGCGGCGCAGAATGCTGGAGGAAAGGTTAGTGCCACCCCCTACCTCAACTCTATCATAAACGTCGATGCTTAACGCCACTTCTTCCCCGTTGAAGCTTCCAGAGTATTTTTTGTAGCATTACATATATAAATCCCGTGTCTTTTTACGAGAGAGATGACGACTTTGTTTGCCTTGCGAGAGATGCACGCAAACAGATCAGAAAAACGCCTGTAACCCTAATTCGCCACCGGCGACCACCCGAGTCATAAGATACGGCTAAGCAAGTTCGCGGGCGTCTTAAATTGCGTCGCCTCGAGGGTTCGCGCCGCATGCTTTCCGTTTTGAGACTTGCAACGGGTGTATGTGTGATGGCCGCGTGTCGTAAAGCTCATCGAAGACCTTCCGCCTGCGTGTATCATCACACTTCATTCGGCCGACCCCGTATGGAAAACATGCTCTTCCTTCGTTGGCGCCACCACCACCGCGCGCAAAAGAAGATGAAAAGGAGAGAAAAGGTCCACGAAACCCTCGACCCCCATTTTTCCCACCATAATGTCACGAGGGTGCGAATGAGGTCACGCTTTCGCCGACGGCCATAGCGTAGGTAATGTAATGTGAAAGGACCTGAGGAGTGAGGCGAGGGATCGATTGGGTAGCCGTAGAACGGATTGAAGCGAGATCGCGGAGAGACGTGCGCGAATGATGTGATCTTGCGGCGCCTCGCATAGTCTGCACTGCTCTCCTCAGGAAGATGTATTGGTGATGCGCTGTTGTCTTCGTCCTTCGGGGATGGGCGTGATGGCGAGAATGAAGATATCCGAGTCGAAATTACGTGTGCGGTGGTATCTAGGAGGTTGGGAAGCACCTCCGGCAGCCGAGGAAGATGTCCACCATAGTCTGAAGGGAGATAAATGGAAGCAAAAGTCTCGGAGGTTGAAAGAGCTTTACCCTGTGGAAGACTCGAGGGACTAATGCACTCGTAGAGAACTTCTCTGGACGGAAAGAAGATCCTATAAAGAATTGAACTCGGGAGGGCAAGCCTAATCCAGGAGAGGGGGTTCAGGGGTTGCGTGTGTGAGCTGTTCGAAACATCAGAAATGCGAACCTGATGACGCTCCAAATGCCGGAATGTTTCCATGAGAAGTTGATGATAAAGACTGAGAGCGAGGTGACGTGACGTGACGGTTAGAAGAGACAGATATCATGATCTTGTCGATGAGAAGGCAGACCTGTACCGAACAGCCCAGGGTAGTGAGGTTCAACTTCACCGGCGTACCAAGTCAGCAGGTCAAAGTTCTATTCCTCAAAGGGCATCCAGATCAGTAAAGGGGAATATTCGGTCATTTAAATCTGGGTTCCGACTTCCGAGTTCGAAAGTAAGACGCACAGATTTTCTCATTGATACGCCCTCCATATCGACCAGAAGTACGTATTGAAAAACTGGGCCATGGGTGGCACTGGGATCTTCCGAAGAATTGATATTGTGAAGGTTGAGACGGAGTCCCTCTACGGAGCGTAAGATATGTTCTCGCGGCTCTTCTGTAGAGTGGCCAGCTTCGCGAGTCGCAGAACCAGGATAGGGCGCCTAAGAATATCCGACGCCGGTGGTGGAAGGATATGGAACGGAGATGGCAGAAAAAGACTCTGGGACCATTCTCGGTCTCTCAAGTGAGTCAGGCGCCAGGTGAGGATTGTCCTAAGTGACTCTAGGGCAAACGCCTTTGTAAATTTATGTCTCTGGAGTAAGAGGGTGAGGTCCTCCCGATTACATGATGGCCCGCAAGTGACGACCGACAGGCGATCACATTCTCACCTTGAGGGTGCGGAATATAGACACTTTAATTATTTTAGAAAAAAGGCGATGAAACACTGTTTGTTTGAGTACCGAGCCGAGGAGGAACTTACGTTCGTCTTGGAGCCATTCTTGCGCCCAGTCGTGTGCGGACTCGGAATTGCCTAGCGCGAGTTCGTCTAGGACGTTGGGAAGGATGTGCGTGCGCAATGTGCTCTGAATGTGCAGCACTGTCTCCTTATGGTGAAAATAGAGATTAGTCAAAGCAGCGTTGTGGGCGCGAATGGCCTGCGAGACGGAGAGGGAGTGAGAGGAAGAGGACATAGGAGGAGTGAAGCGTGGCGCGGCCCAGGTGATTGGCTCGCACGTCTTTATGATTCGATCATGATCATACCCTCCTCGGACTTGGTCGACTGGTTCACCGCGCACAACGGAACATTTGACCGCTCTGCTTTGACGTTCGCGCAGACTGACACCCTCGGTCGGGGTGCTTTCGCCCTTCGTGATCTCCAGGTACTGTACCTCCCCCATCTTTTTTTTTTTTTTCTTTCTCTCTCGCTTCAGCTGGAAACACGGTCAACTCATCCCGCTCTAACTAACCGTAGCAAGGCCACACCCTGTTCACCCTACCCCGTCATCTCACGCTCTCGACGCGCACATCCGCTCTCCGCTCTCTAATCGGCGAAGCTGACTGGAAGAAACATGGCCTCCACATAGGCTGGGCCGGTCTCATCCTTTGTCTCATGTGGGAGGCAGCTCAGGGCAACTTTTCAAAATGGTCAACCTATTTGGGTATGGACGTGTGCATTCTACCACTGCTCGACCACCTATTCAACCTACGATCAAAGCGTCACTCCCGATCGCCTTTGACACACCGATGTTTTGGAGTGCCGAAGATCTTGAACAGTTGCGCGGCACAGCCATCTTAGGCCGGTCACCTTGTCAGATAGTCAACTTCGGGTGCTGATGCCACATTGTAGACAAGATAGGAAAAGATCAGGCAGAGAACGATTATTTCAATAAAGTCATGCCAATACTCAAAGTGCGTTTTCTAGTTGCTGAGCAACTCCAGCTTTGAATTAATGTCTATCTTAGAGCAGAACGGACTTGTTCGGCGAGGAACGTTCTAATCCCCAATATTCTTTGGAAGTCTATCACATCATGGGAAGCCGCATCCTTTCTAGAAGCTTCCAAGTTGAGGCTCTGTCGACAACCGACAGCGTTGACTCGAGGGCACAAGAAGACGTGGAGATGAACTTAGACGAACCGTCATCACACGCACTCAATGACAATGATTCGGATGAGACTGAAGATGATGAAGATGGTGATGATGAAGATGACCCTGCGAATGTGGCTATGGTCCCTCTCGCTGATATGATGAATGCGCGGTATGGGTGTGAGAATGTGCGTGTCCACCGCGCTCGAGATGTTCGGTAGTAATAGACCGTCCTTTCAGGCCAAGCTTTTCTACGAGGAACATCATCTTCGAATGGCCACGACCCGATCTATTCGTCAGGGTGAACAAATTGTATGCTTTACTTACACCCGTGGTACCCGCGTGCTTACGCGAAACACACAGTGGAACACATATGGCGACCCACCCAACTCGGACTTACTTCGCCGCTATGGGCACGTCGATCAGGTCCCACTTGCCAATGGCGGTCTTGGGAACCCTGCCGATATTGTCGAAATTCGCGCTGATCATCTTATGGAAATTGTTCAACATAATCTTCCGCAGCAGACGGGCCTGTGGATCTCAGAGCGTGTCAATTGGTGGTTGGAGGAGGGTGGCGATGAGTGCATACCCCTCTCCACATGTTACTTTGACCGTTCTCTTCTGATCTTCTTCTGCAGTGTCTTTGTGGTCGACTTTTCCAATGAATTACCAGAAGAGATGGCATCTTTTTCCCGCCTTTTGATGATGTCAGCGCCAGAATGGGAAAAAACGAAACGCAAGTCGAAATTGCCAAAACCTAAGGTCGATGATGTTGTGTTGTCTGTGGCCGCTGACGTCGTGAGAAGGCGGTTGTCAGATTATCCAACTACCATCGAGGCAGGTTTTCCGTGAAACTATCATCTTTCTCTTTTTTTTTTAAATTTGCGTCTGCGCTTTTCAGGACGACGAAGCCCTACTAGGATCTGAAAAGGAGAAGCCCATCCCGTTGAACCTGAAGAATGCGGTAGTAGTACGACTTGGCGAAAAGCGCATCTTGCACGGCCTGCTGCAGGCGGTGACTGGTCGGCTGGAAGGTAACCCGAGCGGGTCTCAGTCTAATGGTGAGAGCAAGAAACGCAAGGCAGATGGGACAGGCGCAGACGGAGGCAGGACTGGGAAGCGATAGAGGCTCCAAGCTCCAATACTGTAATGCCACTGTATACGTAGACTGTTGCCTCTTGATTGCCTGCCATCTCCACAAACAATGTCCGATAAACCACAACTGCCTGGCTATAGCGTCGACGATGACACACATGACGATATCGATGACGCCCATCATACTGATGTTGTGACTGCTGAGCCAGAACGCCCAGGCGACCTGGTGTTGTCTTCCAATGCTGGTGACGCAGTCGCATCCAAGACCACCGTCTCCTCCCCAACTCGACAGGACTCAACACGGTCCAGCTCAACACCTCCGAACCAGCAGGAAGCGGGGGAGGAACATCCTACTGCTCCTCTTACTACTACTGTTGCTGCTACTCCTCCTACTACGCCACCACGTCCAGTCGACGAGTTTGCAGATCCTAAGATTTCTGGACTGCACACGATCTTTCCTGATTACGATGCGGCCATCCTGTGAGCTTTAAACAATACATTCGGCTTTGCCATCCATTTCGTATCATCGTGCTGACGACTAACGCCTTTTTTCCGTGTCAATGTCGTTTTCGATAGGCATTCGATTGTCGACTCGGTGGGCGGCGACCAGGACCGCGCGGTCGACGCTCTCCTCGCCATGAGCGATCCCGACCATGTCCCAGCGCAACAAGCAGCAGCAGCTAATGAACAACCCTCCCAAGTACGTCATGTTCCTCCTCCACCCTCCACCTCCCTTCATCACAAACTAACCAACCTACTCGCACTCCACACACACCCTGTAAATAAAGGCCGAACAAACTCAGCTGGACGAGGAGTTTGCGCGCCAGCTGCTGCTCGAGGATGAGCAGCAGTATGCCCGCGACCAGATTGCGTTGCGACAGCAACAGGAGCAGATGCGCCAGTTCCCTTATGCGCAGCGCACCCACCCGCCGATCCATCGCAGTGATTCTGCGCAGCAACAGCAACAACAACAACAGCAACAATCGCTGCCGCAGCGGGATACGATGTCGGACATGCAGGAACAGTTTAGTAAACTCGCCGAGAGTACGTTTTCATTTCCCCCCGACCTCCGAGTCAGTCCTCCTTAGAGAGATTCAGTCCTGCATCGCTTGTGACTTTTGTTTTGGGATTCGCCTCGCTGCTTGCACAGTACTTACTGTGATGCTTCTCCCATCTTGTAGCTGGTAAACGCACGTTCAGCTCCCTCGTATCGAAAGTGAAAGCCAAAGTTCAAGATTTCGATCAGCAGAGGTACGCAGGATCTTTGCCCCTCTAAGCACTCACTCCTTCACTTATACGCCAACGTCTTACAGGAACACCCCGAACCAATCATCATCATCTGGCACAGGCACTAGTATTGGCACCGGCTATGCTGCCCAACCGCCCTCACCTGGACTGGATCGACACGCGCAGCAAGCATATTACGCGCCGAGGGTCTCTCCAAACCCGCAGCCAGGAACATTTAATAATGATGATTTCGAGAGTTAGTGCATTTTGGGCTCCACTTTGCTTTTTGGCCCCCCCTTGCCTCCCCACCTCCGTTGAGGCGTTACCGATATCCACAACTTTTTCCAGATCCGCCATTGGTGTCCTCGCCAGTCGATGGAGGTGCATCGGCTAGTACTCCACCCCCGCCTGCGACAAATAGCGGGCGCCCGTTAACGAATATTGATCCTGGTTCGGCTACTGCGGATTCGTCTGTGTTTCAGTGCTGATGCTCACATAAACATTCTCCCCCCGCAGGCAAGATCGGTCTCCTCCCAAAGCGGCCTGTATCGCTGGTGAACACAGAGTCGCAGTCGAGTCACGCGCACGACGAAGATGAGGAAGAGCTAGAGTACCTCGAGAATCCGTTCGAGGAGGGAAAGTTCAGCTAGATTATTCTAATCGTGGTAACGTGCGCTACGGCAGATTATTTTTTCTCGGCGAAACCTTCTGTGTTGTGTGACAGAACCGTCTGACGATGTACGGAGAACCGCCTAAGTAGTGTATGTATTTTGATTTATCCCCAGATCCGACAAAATTCGTATCCGACGCGTGATGAGAGAGGTCCAAAATTAGACAGACTACGTGTACCTCCTTCCGATTCTAAACGGAGCAACTAAACATGCAAAGCTGGCTCAGAATGACATGAGTGGTAATTGCTCCGTAGCCCCATTGAGAACGGCAGCTTTGAACTCTGGGGCCTTGCCAATCATGAGTAGTCCCACTGTGCGTGAAACCAGCCATCATCAATCAGAGAAGATAGCGACGAGAAGGAAGGAAGGGAAACATACCGATCAGACCAAATAGACCTAAAATGCTACCAAACACCTCCACGATGAGGATCTTCACGAACAACGCAGGATCCGCGGCATCAGCCAAAGCTGCCGTTGAGCCCGTGATGCCCACGGAGATACCGCAGAGCAGGTTACAGATGCCCACAGTCAATCCACCCCAGAAGAGCGCGTAACCTGACAGGAATAGTCATGTACGCAATGCAATGCACAAACTCGGAGGAGGGACAATATGGAAAACGAACCAGTGAAGTGGTTCTCCTTTGTGTAAAGCAAGTTCTCCTCAATGGGGACAAGCTTTGCCGAGTATACAATCCCGATTATCTGGGGGACGATGATGAGAAAAAAATAGGGCTCGAGAGAAAGCAGCTGAGGAAGGGAGGGAGGAGCGGGGGCCGACGCACTACGCCATAGATTGCCACGACTTCGCAGAAGATGATACTGTATGCGGGGAGGGGACACTTTAGCCGGTTGTGTTTCGAGGAAGGTGTAGGTGTCTATGCAGACCTGATGAGATTCTTGGTTCGTATGCGGGGGGCCTTGACACCACCGCCGAGGATGGATGAGCCCGTGACGAAGATACCCCTGGCGAGGAGACAGGCGATGAGATGAGTGAACAAACGAAATCGCGCCTGCACGCACCATCCTGCCCCGAGGACGCTGAATCCTATGCAAAAACCTATGCCCGTCGATGCCCACAAGTATGGACTTGTCTCTTCAAGGAACTGGCCGACGTTGAACGCCTCTCCAGAGCCTGCGCACACAAGTGTACAAGTCAACAACCAAACTTGGTCCTTTCAAGAAGAGGGATGAGTTTCGCACCTGTGAAGAGAAGATAGAGAGCAATAATTATAGAGAAAAAAATGGGGAGCCCGAGGGCATAATAGAGATAGAAGAAACCCATGAAGTGCCCGTACGCAGCTCGGTGGCGGAACGCGCGACCCGATCTTTGTAAAGTGAGGTCGTTGTCGTTTACTCGCAACGATGTACCATCTCCTCAAGGGCTTTCATGAATACCTGACCAGGTATGCACAATACGCTCACACTTTTCTACCTGACCCACCGAAATGCCAACAAACTCTACCCCACAGGAAGGACGAGTTTTCCGTCATTATCATCGGCCTCGATGGCGTGGGCAAGACAGTACGTACGCACACTCACACTCATACTCACACATAACAGGCATTGCAACCCGGACTTTCTAACTCTTCTGGCCTCCTCGTCCTCACACAGACTCTCCTCGAGAAGATCAAGACTATATATAATGACACGCCGGGCTTACCACCAGACAAAATCGTCCCGACGGTGGGCCAGAACAGTAAGCATTCCCCACCCCTTTCCTCCGCTCGTTATTTCTTACACATCGACATCCTGTCTGTACCCTCTTCTCCATACAGCCGGGAAGGTAGCTCTGCCCTCAGCCGTGCTCCAATTCTGGGACCTCGGAGGCCAGCGCGGGATCCGGTCCATCTGGCCTAAATACTACGATGACTGCCACGCAGTCGTCTACGTCGTCGATGCAGTCGACCATGAGCGCCTCAGCGAGGGCTGGGAAGTCTTCGGTACGTACGGTTTCTTCTCCACTCCATTCCCTCAACGCAAAAACAAACTCAAACGCGGACTCTAGACTCCGTCCTCTCCGCCCCGCAGATCCTAGGGGTCCCGCTCCTCCTGCTGGCGAACAAGCAGGACAGCCCCAATTCGCTCTCAGTCGCAGAAATTCGCCATGACTATGAGGAGTGGTACCAGCACAAGATCGAGTGTGCACGGCGGAGACAGGGCAGTGAGATGGACAACGAGCAGAGGAGGGAGCGCATCGCAAGTCTGGACGTCATGGGGTTGTCCGCATTGGAAGGGTGAGAGAGCTCGTACTGCTTCCTACTGGCTAGCTAGTTAGCCCCTCGGCCGACGAGACTGACTGTCGAGTTCAGAACAGGGGTTCGTGCCATCGTCGACTGGCTATTCATTCGAGTGCAGAACAGCAAACGGAGGTATGCATCGTTCATTGTCATTCATTTCTCGCCCTTGATGGCTTTGCATAGGGATGAGTCTTCTTGAAGGATCACTCTGGGTGTGCGCACCATGCAGTCAACCTTGCGTTTCCACTACAGGGTGTCTGTTATACAAGGTGCACATCATGCTACAGGCCACTACCTTTCATCAACTGGCTCGCGCCCTTGGTACCTGCAATCCGCTCCATCTTGAACCAATCGTACCGTGAATACAGCACGCGGCATGTTACATCCGATGGCTCGACACCGTCGTCCAAGAAGGGATAGGACAAAAACTCTGTATAGAATGCGGCGTGATCTGGTGGACCGTAGAAGATGAGGTTTCGAATGCCTCTGATTTTGTATCTGTGCGCGGCAGGTTAGGCCCAAAGTAGTGTGAATCCCTAGTCTCTAGATGACGGACCTTCGATAGAAATGAAATCGCTCAGTAATTATCAGGAAGGATTTCTTTCCGGAGAAGAAGGCTTGTCTGGCGCGTGAAATGTCTTGATTTGTCGAGTATCTGTGGTAAATCAGAGTTGAGAATCCATAGATATGCTTCAGGTCAAATGTTCCTTACTCTGACAACACGGTAAATGATAATTGCTGCCTCCGGAAGTGATTTCGGATCCGAATGAAGTCCAGAGACGAAGGCACGAAGATGACAGTGTTGGCACTCTGGACTGCCGACTTCAGCACAGGTGGAAGAAGCTGGTTCGTGAAGTGCGAGAACCGTTTATCCAATTCGTCCTTGGGGCTCGAACAGTCGAACTCAATGAAGTTCTGCTTTCGACGTCAGGTTGTTGATAACCACACGGGTAGCGATCTACAAACCTGATTGAGACCCTCGGGTACTTGCACCGGTGCCCAGCGCCGTATCGTACGCACTCTACCTTCCAAGTTCTTCAGAGACTGATTGAAGAGGCTGCGGATCTCAGGGGTCTCATACGAAGACAGTAAAACAGTCTGCCGAAGGTAGGCAGCGCTGTAGAATGTCAGCGTCCGTGCGTAACCAACACCGAAACACGTACTGCCCGTCCAAGAACCAGGGCTTGATGCGAGAAAAGTCTGTATCGTGCGACTCTTTTGGAAGTTGGTTGAGATGGGAAAAGACAAACTGATGATCCAGTTTTCAAGACCGTCCGACACATGTTGCTCAAACGCGTACCTGAGTGTGCTCCCAATTCTGCATTGTCAGAGAGTCAAGTTGGTCGGCAACTAGAATCTCTATAGAGGACAGAAAATCAAAATTTCTGCCCCACGTCTGAGACGATAATGCGGGGGGAGAATCGGCAGAAGACAACGTACTTTTCTTTCTCAATAGACATTCGCAAGCCGAGTGGGCTAGCTATGATAATGTCCGACCCGTAAAACTCGGTGAATAGGCGAACACTCTTTCTCGTCAGTTTCAGTCCTACTCGAAAGTCGTCATCCGAATTTCCCTCAAAGGTTTCCACATGGTCCCGGGGGTATGCATCTGGTTCTGCAGAGGCAAATTTGCCCACGACACCCTCTGGGAGCCCGAACTCCTTTCGGAAGCGAGTCATATTTTCAATCTGGAAAGATGGAGGAGGTGTATGAGCAGTCATAGATTCAAACCACCTCATGGCAGAAGAACGGAAAGGGAGCAGGATGAGGATGGACGGTCTAGTGAACCCTTGGTCTTGCACGTCCTCCGGTGCAGGATTGCCAGCTTTGGTGGCATGCGCTAGACGCTCATTGTTTTTTAAAACGCGACGTCTCTTTCTGTAAGCAGGCGTGAATATCCGACTCGCAAGAAATAAGCAGGACGTACTTGGTTACATGGTCCAGGATATGCAAGGAAATTGAATCTCGGAGGGCAGGTGCTGTGTCTTGTGATGTATGCGTGTGGTAAAGGTCGCGATGACTAGCTAATATGGACAGTATTTCATCCTGAAGTAGGCGCAGGTCTATTCAAGGTAAAAGCATTAATACATGATCGTCGGAGGACGAGAAAGGCTCACCTGGGGACAAGCTGGCTTGTCGTTTCACAAACGGGGTCCGCAGTCGATGGAAAATCTACAGGTTTCTAGTTCAGGAAGGGCGACAGTCCCTGAATATTGTACATACCCGTGAAGAGCCAGCTTCCATTTTCCCAGAGCTGTTCAGCTCTTCTACTTTTGATATGGCCACACAGCCGAGTTTTTGGAAGGACGAATTGGCCACCGACCAGACGCGCTTGTTCACAGACTCAATCGCGGATTGATTGAGGAGCGACGGTGCGGTTTCAAAGTGTTGCTCATACGTAGGCTCTTTCTCATCGTCCCGTCAGACAAAACACTTCCTCGACCAAAGATGTTACACACCTTCAGCGTCCGATACGTCGGCGGCTTCACCAACCCCCGCCTTGCCAGCGCTATCTCCTTGTCCTGGCTCTCCTACCTCAGGCTCAATGGATTCCATGTCGTCATTTCCCGGGACAAGGATCTCTGCACGACGTTTATTAAGCTTCTGCTTTGGGGTGGGCGAGCCCTGATGATCGGAGAATTTTCGCTTCGAGGATTTGGCAGCAGAAACATTGAGAAGGGTAAGAAGTTTTGTGGTTGGTGAGTTCCAGTCATCCACATCCATGCTCGTAGCTTAGCTTTGCTCGTGGTAAATTGATTGGGAGGACGTTGCACGTGACTGGCGCGACGGTGAATCCGACGCGTCTCGCGGAAGTCGGCAATTCCATGACCATCACTGACGCAGCACGCTCTGCTTTCTTATATTATACCAGGCATCCATTTACTCTTTGTTGAGGCACAGAGTTTACTACAGCACAGTCCACACTGGTGGTGTTGTGCACGTGGGGTACAAGGGTGTCAGCGTAGCGTTAGGTCCCTCCTCCTCCTTGGTTTTAGATGCACTGATCTCAAGCGCTCGCAGCCCGGAGCCAATGATTGTCCTTTGCGTGGCCGAGAAGCCCTCTATCTCAAAATCTATTACAAACATTCTTTCCGGTGGTCAATTTCGAACCGTGAGTCGCATATAATGTGCAAATGCCGTACCCACCTTATGACATCAGAGAACTACACGAAGTAATATGATCAAGAACTATGACTTTGATTACCCTCAGTGTAGAGCAAACTTTACGGTCACATGCGTCGCTGGTCATGTACTGCAGCACGACTTTGCACAGAGCCACCGTAAATGGCAATCTTGTGACCCTTCTGATCTCTTCGATGCGCCTATTGACGTGGAGGTCGCTCCTGATAAGAAGGCAATTGTCGATAACTTGTTATCGGAAGCACGAAAAGCTCATCAACTCATGATCTGGACGGACTGCGATAGAGAAGGAGAGAATATTGGAGCCGAGATAGTGACAGTATGTCGCAAGTCAAAGCCAAACATCGTAGTGAAACGTGCACGCTTTAGTGCTATTATCGCTCAGTGAGTGCAGTCGTCTCTTCCAAGTTTCCCAGACGTGCAAACTGTACAGATAGGCAGATTCATCGTGCTGCTCAGCATCCACACGAGTTGGACTATTCTCAAGCATCGGCCGTTGATGCCAGAATCGTATTGGACCTTCGTATTGGCGCCGCGTTCACCCGATTGCAGACCCTTACATTACAACGTCGCTTCCAGCAGATCACCGGGGTTGTTTCTTATGGTCAGCAGTACTCGAACTTTTCTTTCGGCTCATCTCAATGTGCCCATGCAGGCCCGTGTCAATTTCCTACACTGGGTTTTGTTGTGTCGCGTTTTGACCAAGTCAAGGCCTTCAAGCCAGAGAAATATTGGTATATCTACTTGGCGCTATGTCATGACGTGACCAGAAGTCGGGAAGAAACCCCGTTTACATGGAGAAGGGGTCATCTTTTTGATTTTCCCGTGGCCTATGCGATATATGAGGGCGTGCTCGAGGATAATACGGCACGTGTAACGAAAGTTACAAAGAAAAACACAAAGAAATGGTGAGTGCATGCGTGTTACATCAGCTGCTGCTAATGTAGTAAGCTAGGAAGCCGCTCCCTCTCACCACCGTAGAACTACAAAAGAGCGGCTCCCGTTTGCTTAGACTTTCACCGAAAAAAATTCTTGATGTAAGTAGTTTTCTTACTCTTAGACGGGGTACGCCTCAATAGCTATGATTGGAAGGTTGCCGAGCATCTCTACCAACAAGGATTTCTTTCTTATCCAAGAACAGAGACGGATCAATATGATCCACAATTCGATTTCGCGTCATTGATCGCCAAGCAAGTCGTAGACCCTGCTTGGGGTCCCTTTGCTTCCAAGTAAGATCTGCGTTGGCTGTTTCTTATATTTCTCTCAGTGGTTCAGTCTTCAAGATGGCGGTGGATTCTCCCAGCCCCGCAGAGGCAAGAATAATGACAATGCGCATCCTCCCATCCACCCGACAGCGCATGCCGGCAATCTGGCCGGCGACGAGAAGCGCATTTATGAGTTTATCACTCGAAGATTTCTTGCTTGCTGCTCGAAGGATGCGCTTGGATTTGAGACCACCATTGAAGTCGTATACGGCGGCGAGGACTTTTATGCGAAAGGCGCGCCTTGCAAATGACCTTGTACTGTACATCATTGCCTAATTACAACTTCGCAGGTCTCATTATCCTCGAGCGCAATTACTTGGACGTATATCCTTACGACAAGTGGAGTGATAAAGAGTTGCCAGATTTTGAGGAAGGGGCAACGTTTGTACCGTCGGTCTGTGAACTTCGGGAAGGTATCACAAGCAAGCCTTCCCTTCTCACAGAGGCAGACCTTGTTGGTATCATGGACAAAAATGGGATCGGAACGGATGCAACCATTGCTCAACATATTGACACAATTATCAATCGTGAATATGTCGTCCCACGAATGGAAGGTTCAGTCAAGTACCTGGTCCCATCCACCTTTGGATTAGCCCTTGTAAATGGCTACAACAATATCGGCTTCGACAGGAGTTTGAGCAAGCCGCAGCTCAGGCGAGAGGTAGGTTGGACGGCAATTTGACAACAACATGCGAGTTAAGCTTGTTTTACCAGACAGAACGCAACATGGTCGCAGTTTGTCAAGGTACCAAGTCGAAGAACGATATGATCGTCGAAGCAGTCGACCAATACAAAGACATTTTTTTCAGAGCAAGAGCAAATTTCGACAAAGTTATTACGGTAATGATAAATATTAATTGCGTGGAGCGTTGATCGCGACTGACACATATCAGAGTGTTCGAAGGCATATCGAAGGGGATGGTAGACCAGATGGAGGTGGAAATAACGGGCAGGGCGGTCCTCCTCCTGGTGGGAATGGTGGCCCTCGTGGAGGCGGAAATAACAGGCGAGGCGGTCCTCCTCCTGGTGGGGATGATGGCCCTCGTGGAGGCGGAAATAACAGGCGAGGCGGTCCTCCTCCTGGTGGGAATGGCGGCCCTCGTGGAGGCGGAAATAACAGGCCGGGCGGCCATCCTCCTGGTGGGGGTGGTGGCCCTCCTGGTGGAAACGACGGAAGTGGCAGAAGAGGGCCTCCGGCAACGCGAGACACTCAGGATGTTGCAGTCCCTCGACGACCGAACGCTCCAGCAAGGTTGAACCGAACAGCTCCTAGAGCAGGTCAAGGACGAAGTCCCGACAGCGATGACGGTACGTCTCATTCGTGCGGTGATCTTTTTTTCCCGGCTGCCTACCTTATGCTGTGCATTTGTTTCAATCAGGGCTCTGGGATGCTTTTTCCTCGCCTCCTCCAGAGGTGATCCCAGAGCCTGGCCCCACCCCCGCACATCGATATCCACCATCATCACACGCCCCGCAGATGGCACCACAACCGGTAGCAGCAGCTGGTCCCAGTACATCAGCGCCGCAAATTGACTGCTTCTGCATCTGCGGCAAGCCTTCCGTGGAGAGGACTGTCAGGAAAGAGTCTGAGAACAAAGGTCGCAGGTTCCGGCGATGCGGACAAGCTCAGGGCTGTGATTTCTTTGAATGGGTTGATGGACTTCCGCAAGAAGGTAATGCGAAACCCAGCCGACCTCCGAACCCTTCTATTCCCGCGAAGAGGTCCCGCACAGATGATGCCGTACGTGTTTCATATGATCAGTTTTATGCTCAACACGAACTTTGAAAGACTTCTCTTAGACTCCAAGGAAGTATTGTCAATGTTATCTGACAGCTGTGCTCAAAACCGTCAAGAAGGAGGGCCCAAACCAAGGAAAAACGTATTGGAGCTGCCCAAGTTCTGAGGTTGCGGCCTGCAAATTTTTTGAGTGGGATGACGATCAGTCGGGGGCAACTGTTCTGCTTGGTGTTCGAACCCAGAGTGCAGGAAGTCAGCAAACGGATGAGTGTTTCAACGTAAGCGCCACATCATCAATCATCTTGACATCTATTGTTCTGAACGAGGGATCAAACAGTGTAGACAACTTGGACATTGGGCCAACAGTATGTCGCTCTCCCCTGTATTCTCGGCGCTAATAAACTCGCTCGGTCGCTGACGGCTTTCTTTAATCATTTGCATTCTGCACATAGCCTGCCCTGCGCGCAATCAAAGAGAAGGTTTGAAACGCTCAAGAACGACTGCGCCAAAGTCGAGAGGCACAACTGGGACAACAGGTGTCGAGTGTTTCAAGTGCGGTAGTAATGGACACTATGACAAAGGCGAGCGCTGATCAGGAGATGTGACCCGCCCCGTGCTGATTTTAACCTAACCAGACTGCCCTGACCCTTGGGTTTCAGCCGGATCCACCAGAGGGGGTCGTGGCTTGAGTCGAAAGGCGTCATTCTCGCGGGGCTCCAGCTCGACTCGCGGGTCCTCGAAAGGACGAAGCAGAGGAAAGAAGACTACAACGAAGCCCCGGAGCAAGACGGGCGCGTTCCGGGCTGCTGATGACGGATGATACCATATGCTGCAATACTCTATGGCCCACACAATTCTAGTCCGAATATTTTGGGCGCTGGACTTCTCCAAAAACCGCACTTTAACGTTGCTTTGCTCTACTGTAGATTTATACACGTGTTGACATCATACCTATATAATTAACGTAGCAATTGAAGTAAAAAGGGATAGGCGAACATTGTGGTACGGCAAAGATGGACCTCTCCGTGTGATACAAACACCAGCCATCCGCATCATTGTCTCGGCATGAGTGCGCTGTTGTCAGTGATTCCGAGTTCAAACATTTGATTTTTGTGACAGTGATCAGTGCAAAATCACGTATGATGAATCGATGTGCGCGCTGGTGGGCGCGCCCTGGTCGCGATGTAAGAAAGGCAAAAAAGAGGGGCATTTTCCGAGCTGAAACATCGAAGGCGCTTTCTCAACGCGCCCGCCAATAAACGTAGGGTGTTTCGTGTTGTGCTTCACAACACGTACAGTTCACAGCGTGATTAATTAGCTCGCCCCCCCTCCCGATATCGCTATACTGTGGCTTTAGTAAAAAAGCTCAGCTGCCAACTTGAAATATCTTTGGGACATGTAGCGGTCCTCCGAGTCGGTCACCGTCACCGAAGTCTAGGCTGTCCAGTTGACGACGTGAGTTCGGGGTGTGTATTATATTGAAGATTTGTGGCTTCCCAGAAATTTCGGAGTAGACAGACGCAGATGAAATTAGTAATGTTGTTGAAAAGCACAATTGTGCGCCATCCAAGCGTTGCGTTCGAGTTTGCGCCCTAGTTCAATTGAAACACGACGACTGCCGTCCGGGGTTCCGAGTCGGTCGGTGTGGTGGTGCGTCCGATCCGGGCCGGAGAGTGTACTGGCCGGAGCTGGAATGGGTCCGAAATCCGAATTCGGGTTTGCGACGATCTAAGCCTGTTTGGCATATTCCCACACTCAAAGTTACTACAGTACTGTAGTCAGCAACAACGATTGAGCCTACTCATTATTTCGATAGTTTTTGTCCAACTTACACGCACCCATGCCATCTCTGTGATGCCCGTCCGACAAATGGCTACTCAGTTACGCCACCATCATCTTGGCCGGTCCCCGAAGTCGGTAGACTCTCAGGCTCGCATTACTCCGTGGGGCATATAAAAGTGCATTAAAGACGATGGTCAATTTGGTATCCATTCAGCTCAACCCTGAATATTGAATGCAACCCAAAGCACCATCACTCAGCTCATTGCACAATTCATTAAAAATGTCCAAGGTACATACACTCCCTCCGGTTCGTTTATCATAATGCACGCGCCAACCGTTCTCCACTGGCACTGGCAGCCCGTTCTGTACACCTTCCCCAACTCCATCTGGGCCGCGGCCGCACACCTCGCACTGTTCGTTCTTCCCCGCCCGTTAAATATCGACCCGGACAAGCTAACATACGATTTGTAATTACGGCGCAGTGCTGAGCTCGAGATTGACGCAAATTTCCAAGTTGTCAACCTGGCCGAGGGCGCGAACTTTGACCCCGAGTTCCTCAAAATTGTAAGCGAATGTCGGCTGTCTCCCTTTCTCCGCATCTCACCAAGGTTCATTTTCCTCAGAATCCAAATGCCACTCTCCCCACCCTCATCCACGCGGGGAAATCATTCACGAACACTACCGCCGTGATCAACTATCTTGTGTCCATCTCATCGATTCAAGTCCCTCCAGAGACCTCCATCACGACGGCGGTGCACGATGAGAAGGTCGATCCCAACTTTGCGTTCGCTGCTCCGGTAAGGACCCTCGATTTAAACCCAAATATCGAACCTTTGTTCACCTTATCGCACGATTTCTAGCGAAACGATGAAGAACTTGCGAAAGTCTCAGGTTGCTTCGCAAATGCCTTCACGACGACCCGTACGTCCGACGCAGCAGCAACACCCACATATATATGCTAACACAGACACAAACTGTCCTTTTATCACCAGAGCTTGCCGCTTTGAAAGCGTTCGCTAGGACCCCAGAGGCGAAAATGCACAAAGCATTCTACGACAAGAAAATCGCGTCTATCTCCAAACTTCACGCGCTGCTGAACGGCCAAGCAACAGAAGACACCAAGCGCGACTTCTTCGCCACATCCACCGCCCTCTGGGACGCCATCAAAGTCTTCGTACTCGAGACGCTCCCTGCCGCACTCAGCCACCGCCATGGTGGTGATAATAACTCGAATGGCAGCACCGAGGGCCCGTTCATCAGCGGCGCGCGCCCAGGAGTAGATGACTTCCACGTTGGCGCTTGGCTTGCGCGCGTTGCGTCCTTGCTCGGCGCACACACGTCGAAGGAAGGTGTCGATGCGCTGCAGAGGAGGTTCGGGCCTCTGCCCGAGAACGTCAAGCTATATTGGGCCGCGTGGATCGCGCGCGAAAGCTGGGTGAAGGCTTACCCTGACAGCGTTTTGCACTGAAAACATTTCCTGAAAGAGAAGAAGATTTTCGCTCGGGGGTTGGGCTTTTTTTTTTGTTCAGTGTTGTATTTAGGGATTCGCGCTTTATAGACATAGAACTGTTCTCCATACGGGCTCGTCTTTCTGCATCTGGTCTCATGTCAAATTAAAAGTCTCTTCTTTTTGGGTCCGCAAACATCGTGATTATAAGCATTGCCATTGTACACTTGTTCGTTCGACTCAAAAAAATAATGCCCTAAAAAACAATAGGGCATTCTCTAATTGACTGATTACTCTGAGCGGACGAACTTTCTGACATCAATCTAATCTAGGCTAGCCAAAGGGCCTGGGTAGCCTGAAGGGGAAGCCTTAAATCTGTTCATAAATAGACAATGCGCACTGGAAGCGCACTGGAAGAAAGATCTTATTGCATCTCAACACACTAAATAAACTTTTGACAAAAAGAGTTACAACTAACTTACACTACGAAGTGTCCAATAAACTAATAAGAACGTGACGCGAGCATGCTGTAATAAAATTACCGAGCAATAGAAGAAACCATGCAATAGAAAACCAACAACAAAAAGGTCCATCAATCAAACCCGCATTTCGACAAAAAAGGGAGAATACAAATCGTGAACATGTTATAACTTTCATCAGTTGGATTTCACCCCGCCGCGGATAACTGTTACGCAAGCCATCATTGTATCCCAAAGTTCCTTAGGAGGAGCGATCTCCGATTTCCCCACTATAGCCGGCGGGTACACGTCGAGTAGCGGTCGCTGCGCGGACGTGGGCGAGCCCTGTTCGACGAGGTTCATGGGCGCATACGCGGTGGAAAGGAAGAGCTTAAGGAACCCAGAATTATACGGCTCGCCGTCATGAAGTGCGAAAGCGAGAGCCTCTGACCCGACGGTGCCCGTGCCGATGGTCATCTTTGAGCCCCGTGGGAGGGGCGGCGTGGTGGCTGCTGGGTTGGGTAGGTACACTGGGCGGATGGCGTATCCGGTCGCGTCCATCCAGAAGAGGTATGGCCAAAGGTCGACATCGGCGCGGTTCTGGAGTGAGACGGCGTAGATGAAGTAATTGTTGTGCGTTAGCGTCACTTTTCCGTCCTCGAGTAGGTTCTCCTCTACGGGCGACCACGACTCACTGTCCAGCCGGTGGAGCCCCATGACCACTTTCTTGTGCAGTGGCACCGTTGGATTCATACGATAAAGGTGGAGGTGGAAGTTTGCAGCTGCGTCGATCACCTTCACGTCGTCGAGGGGCTGGCGCGTCTCGACTGTGACGGTCTGTGGGCAGTTGTCGCAGATGAGAGTATCGTGTCGCTCAATAGATAAGCAGTTGGGGCGACTCCGTAATGAGATGTGAGCTTGCTTAGCCTTCGCCACCCTCATTATGTAGCACCCTCCCGGGGTTGACTCTCGCTGCGACCTCTCGGGTAGTTTCCGGCGCAAGTTCCACCATCTTCTGAAAGATAGACACGTCCTCTTGAGGTGGATTTTAAAGGGCGTCCTATTGTTCCATCGCGTAACACGAGCCCATCCATCCTTGATAGGAATTTGGGATTGAGACTTTACTTTTGATAGACACCATGTTGGATATACCTCGGATACTTGTAGCGTAGCGAGGACGGGGTTCGGGGAACCATGCACGTTGTACTCGTGTATGCTGAATTCGGTGCCTTCCACAACGCCATGGATGGCGCCAGCAGCGATACGAATGTCTCTGTCGACGCAGATGGCTTCAACATAGCGGGTGTCGGGGGTGAATGCGTTTCCACCGAAAAGGATGCGGTTCCGGTGCTTGCCAAGACAGACCGGATGTTGGCCCCCGCCGTGGATAGTGAGGCTGCCAATTAGTTGCCCGTATGAGGTTCGATGAAATGGTCTTTTATCCTTCGCCTCCAGAAACGCCATAGTAAACCGCCCGCCTTCTTTGTCTTCGATGGCACTCTCGCCCTGGCTACATGCGAGGATCGTGACGTGAGAGCTAGTTGCCTTTTGGTAAAATCCGTGACCCTCGGAAGGAAGCTTGAGACCCAATGCGCCGCGCCAAAGACCTGCATATAGGTCGTCGGACGTAAGGTTCATTCCTGATGGCGTCCAACGTGTATTCGGTCGCGCACTGGCACGAGAGCGATTGCGAGCAGGGGAGAAACAACAGTCCAGGATGAGAGTTATATTGTCACCTTTCGCCTCGCTTAGTTCGCTTATCATGGCATACACGGACCAATCGGTAAGGCCAGCGACCCGTCCCCCTCGTACACGTATGCCCTGATCGTATGGACATAGCATCTCTACGTGGAAGGGGTTGCCGCCCTGCCATCTTTCTGGTGCAATGGAGCTGGTACCGTGGCCAGCGAAGTAAATAATAATGGAATCGTCTGTCATGATAGAGGGATTGTTGACAAGATGAGACATGAAAGCATCTTCGATGGCGCTTTTTGTGGCCTTGGTATCGGTGAGCATGCAGATGTGGTCGCGGGGGACGTGGAGATCATTCATGAGCCAGCGCCTCATTTTGAAGGCATCGTCGACACACGACGACAAATTCCAAATTTTGCTGGATTTATATTGGTCGATCCCGATAATGAGAGCGAAAACGGAGGACGCCATCCTAAAGAGTGTGATCAGTAAACGTTATTTGGGTGTCAAGATGAACGGCGTACTCTGTAGGTTGGTGGTAGAAGGGTAGTGGGTTGGAATGCACGCTGGCCCGTCCTTTCTTTTGAGGTGGCGTATGACGTTTTCACTTTCACAGAACCAGGCTGCAACTGGCAGCCAACGTTCACACTCTTGGCAAGGGCAAGTCACCAATCTCGTGTTCTCAACGAGTCTCGTCAGCTGTTGACCTATAAAAACACCTTGGACTGGAAGGCTTGAGCAACGATGAGGCAAACCTGTTCACCCTACACCACAATGAAAGAATTACCTTTCAGAGAAATGGATGTATGCGTAGGATCGAGAAAGTTCAGCCGAGAGTATCCCCCTTGGACAAGAGAATATGGGTCCGGCGCGAAAAACACGAGGGATACCCTTTACGGAAGTTAATTGAGACGAATGGAAGATCATTCAAGTTACGTTTCGGGATAGGAGTGTCAAGGCCCTCCCATGGTACAGAGTCGTGGTCATGCGATGGGGCAGCATTATGAAGGTGTAGGGTAGCCCTTGGCCCAAGAATCGAATGAATGAAGCATCGACGGCATCGACGGCCCGGAAGCTCTTGAGGATGGCGTTCATATGTCAACAGTGCAAGCAACCCCTCCAGGTGAGATTCATTGTGTTTCCTCGCTCTGTATTTCCTTCTTAGCCCGGCCATCTAGCTCGATGCTTCTCTCGTGGATCTTACTCCCTCCGCGTACGACATGATCGTTGGCTCTTTGCCACCCAAACCCAACGTTCAACCTCCACCCGTGTCTGAAGACGAGAAGCTCGCCCAATTGTCTATCCCATCATCAGCAAAGGCTGCATGGAAATCCACAAGGCAGACGACGCTCCCTTCACACGCCCCACTCTCGCCCCGGGCACAGGGAAAGCTTCCCCAACGGTCTCCGCTTCTCCCAAACGAGTCTTTTGTCTTCCTACAGGACAGCGTCATCCATAACATCCCCTCGCACGTATCCTTTCCGTCACAGATACGCAACTCCCAATCCGTCGACTCAGGTGCAACAACCCCGAGGAATGATATGCCGCCCGACGACGTTGACCATGTGAATCCTTCCCCGTTGTCTCATCACCTCCGTTCTACCCAGCGACTTTTAAACCTACTCTCCAGCCGAACCGATGTCGATCACCCATTATGCGCAGAGTGCACGCACATCCTACTATCAACCCTCACGCGACAGTTAGATGAAATCAAGAAAGAGCGCGACGGATACATTGCCTTTGAGAAGGAGGCCAAGAAAGAGAAAGAGAGGGAGAAGGAGGGCCTGCCGCCACAAGAGGCCCAACGGAAGATCGCGAGGTTAAAGGAAGACGAACAGTCGGCAATCGAGCAGCTGCGTGAAGCCGAGCGTGAGCGTGAACAGCTCGCCGAAGAGCTACGCTCACTAGAGCTCGAAGAGAAAGCCCTTGAAGAGGAAGAAGAAGAGTGAGTCTTCATGATCTTATCTCGGGCTTGTGCCCAAAACGCCTTTACACAGATTTTGGCGTTCTTACAATGCCCACATACTGAGATCGGCTGATCAGAGCTCCCATTTGGCGTCACTTCGCGCAACATACGCCGCGGATTCTGCTACCCTAGAACGGCTCGAGCGCACGAACGTGTACAATGATGCTTTCTGCATCGGGCATGATGGCGTCTTTGGAACCATCAATAACCTACGTCTTGGTCGAGTTCCCGGTGTGCCCGTGCGTTTCGATGCTGTATCGTGCTGCTTCAAAGACTAACAAGCCATGATTAGGTTGAGTGGGCTGAAATCAATGCCGCATGGGGGCAAACGTTGCTTTTATTATACACGATTGCCCGCAAATTAGATTTCACATTTGAGAAGTTTGTCTCACTAATCAGGGCGCCAAGTCAGCAGCCACTCACACCCCATTCCGTATAGCTATCGCTTGGTTCCCATGGGATCTTTCTCTCGCGTGGAAAAGACCACTGGTGATAAGGCCACGTATGAGCTATACGGATCAGGTGACCTCCATTTTGGACGATTGTTGCATAATCGGCGATTCGATATTGCGATGGTGGCGGTGTTGGATTGTTTGAAACAAATTATGGATTGGGTAAAGTCTCAGGATGCGAGTGTCGAGTTCCCACACCAGTGAGTGGACTTGTTTGTTAACGATGAGTAAGATTCCCTCAAATCATTTGATCCAGGATTGTCAAAGACAAGATTGGGGATTCGTCCGTAAAGTTGCAATTTAATCAAGAGGATATATGGACGCGAGCATTAAGGCACGTTTTGCTTGCACTTAAGATACTGCTCAAGTGGACTACAAGTGGTAATAATGGGTGACGAGAGGGTAGTTCGGCATGGTCTCGGCGATGTAGAGTAAAGATGACTGGATGGCGTGTTGCTTACTGATAAGGTCACGGCGATGTTAAAATGGCCGCTCTGGAATATAAATATGGTTTATAACTAGTGGGTCTCATCGTAATCGCTCAAATCATGGGTCTCCTCTCTCTCGGAACACCATTCCACTGGGATCAAGCAAAGCACTTCGCAGACCATGTACGAAGCCATGGCACCACACAGTTTCTCAATACATGGGATCGTCTAAAGGACAGGTTCGGGGATGAACTTCTGTGGGGAGACGAGGTGCTCCCGACTGCTCACGTTCCTGTCATGTCCACTTACTCCCGCCCATGTAGATCGAGTACATGATAGTACAACTAGACGCCGATGCCAAAGATGCTGTGCTTTCTCTATGTCAAACCGACCTCCTCGCCAAGTTACAGACTCCCACAAGTGACATCGACGGGAAGATAAGCGCCAGTGCTGAGTGAGCTTTTTAGCTTTGTCATCTTTTCTTCTCAACGGATTTAATCTCAATCTCTCTTTTTAACTTTGTGCCCTCAGTGTCGTTCCTCCGGTGTTTCACCCGGAGTATGGCAGGTTTATGCTCGAGTCTACTCCCGGCGCGCCCTACACGGGTTCTGTTCGCGACCTGGTCCTGGTGGAGTCAAATATGCGCCTTCGGTAGGTGACCGCAAGACTTTCCCCCAACTCACTTGAGCGGCGGCAGTAAAGGTTAACGAGAGGATCTTCCAAAGGCGGCAGCTGGCTCGTTCGAAACTGCAACGTAATCAGATCCCCATGACGCTCACTTCCTTCCCGCGCTTGGGCGTCCCCGGAAGATTCACCGTACCGTATTACGATCCCGCTGAGGCCATCTCCAGCCACAGCCTGTTTCTGCCGGAGCAGATCACCAATCCACATGCCCGCTTTCCGTGCGTTCCTACTTGTGATTTTCTTCGCCCACTCAAATGCTGACAAGTATAATTACCAACGATCGGTTCGACCCGGTTTGCACCATGCGGTTCTAGGACTCTGACTGCGAACATCAGGAGGCGGCGCGGGTCAAAGGTAGCCATCAATCTTCCCATCTACATCGACGCGCGCACTCCCCGGCCCTTTGTTGACCCGACTATCCCGTGGCACCGGGACGTATTTCCTGAAGATGCAGGTGCGCTCGTTGGGTTCGTTCCGCGATAAGCCGAACATCGTCCTGACACATACTCCTCTCCTTTTAGAGGCGAGGCATGGCGCCGCCCTTATCGATCACATCTACATGGATGCGATGGGCTTCGGCATGGGTTGCTGCTGTCTTCAACTGACGTTCCAATGTTGTAATATCGAAGACGCGCGCCGTATGTATGATGCCCTCATCCCCCTTGGACCCATAATGGTACGCACGGGTTTCTATCCCAACCCAGTGATTTGTACATCTCCGTCCTGATTCCACTTATTCGTAGTTGGCCTTAACAGCCGCAAGTCCACTATGGCGGGGTTACATCGCGGATGTAGATTGCCGGTGGAACGTCATCGCTGGAAGCGTAGATGACCGCAGCGAGGAAGAGCGAGGGATAAAGGCATGTGATTTACTTCTCGTAAACAACTGTAGAGCTGACTGTGCAACTTGACATCCAGCCCCTCAAACATAACCGAATGCGAATTCCTAAATCTCGTTATGATAGCGTGGACCTGTATATCTCCGAGACTTGGATGAACCGTCCCGAGTACAATGATAATCCTCTCCCGATAGACCAGGATATATACGATCGCATGCGCCAGCATGGTGAGTTCGGCCACTCATGCTAGCGTTTTCCTTGGCGGTGTTCACCAGAGGCGCTGTAGGAATCGACGAGCTTCTTTCTAAGCATATTGCCCATCTATTTATTCGTGATCCTATTGTTATTTTCTCCGAGCTGGTTGACCAAGATGACAGCAAAAGCACGGACCATTTCGAGGTCTGCTTCAATTTAGCCACTTTGTACGCGGACCACATATTGACGTACTCGTTTAACAGAACATCCAATCTACCAACTGGCAAACATTGAGATTCAAACCACCGCCCCCAAACTCACCCATCGGCTGGCGCGTCGAGTTTCGCAGCATGGAGGTTCAAATGACCGACTTTGAGAATGCCGCCTTCGCGGTGTTCATCGTACTCCTCTCACGGGCGATCATGAGCATGAACATGAATTTATATATCCCAATCTCCAAGGCATGCATTTCGTCACTCACCAAAGTCATCCCTCGTACTTCATGGAATCTGACTCCTGTGGTCTGGGTGAATTCAGGTTGACAAGAACATGCGCCGGGCCCAACAGCGCGATGCAGTCAATCAAGCTCGATTCTACTTCCGTCGCGAGGTATTCACGCCTGCTCCATCTCGGGCTACCTCGGGCGCAGCGACACCTGACATCACCGCCCTTCCCCGTCCCTGCCCAGACGCATCATCGACAAACGGGATGGCAAACGGATTCCACAATGACCAGAGCAACGGCCGCCGGAAGCAGCGCGTGATGGAAAATTGCTTTCCGCCGCCTCCGCTGCCCGATGAAGGATTTGTGAGCGGGAGTGTGAAGGAGGAATACGGCGAATACACCATGGACGAGATCATCAACGGCAGGGTAAATCATATGAAAAGTTACTTCGCACAAAACTAATTCACTCATTCTGCGTGCCCTTTCTTTTTCTCCTTTGTTTGGGCTTTTGATAGGGCGATGCGTTCCCGGGGCTCATAGGCCTAGTTGAGACATACATTGGCACGCTCGATCTGCAAGACTCGGAGATGTGCAAAATCTCGAGCTACCTGGATCTCGTCCGGCGTCGGGCAAATGGTTCGCTGAAGACTGCGGCAACCTGGATGCGAGACTTTGTTCGGTCCCATCCTTCGTACAAGTTTGACTCGGCCGTGAGCAAGGAGATCAACTATGACCTTGTCGTTGCCGTAGACGAAATGTGAGTTTCTCGTCCGATCTTCTCAACACCGTCTCACTTGACAAATGCGTGTGCACGCATGTGCTTATAGTGAGCGAGGAGTGCGTCGTGCACCCGACCTCCTGCCCGACGATTATACAGGTAGCGAAAAAGACTCGCCTTGTTCCTCATACGATTAGTTATAATGTAAAGTTAATCAGATTGTGCCGACGTAGAGCATTTGTCTTGTTTTGCAGTGTGGGAAAGAGGGAAAACTACTGGGACACACGAAGGAACATAACACACTCCACAAGCAATTACAGTACAACAGTGAATCCTCTCTTTAACTCAGCCCTTGCTGCCGCGCCTCCACAGCCTCCGGTTCAGAATACAGACGCTCTGTTCAATAGATGAGGATCCAGCGTCTTCTTCAAACCACTGCTCTTGAGTATTGAGCTCCAAGTATCGCCCTTTGATACATGAACTGAGGTGAAAGCCAGCGATACCATATTCTCGAAGAGTGTGAAGTTACTTCAAGCAGATCGTAGACAAGAACTATCGAAATCCAGAAGGTCATCAAAACATTGAAGTTTGATGTTCCGATGACCTTCTGGATTTTGATAGTTCTTGTCTACGATCTGCTTGAACACCTTATCGGCATCCTTCTTCATGTCTCCCTTCTTTTCACTGGACCTGAACTCAATCAGGACAGCTTTACCCTTCGATTTATGGGCAAGACGAAGGTCGACGTACTAGCCGCCACCGGCTCGAGCATTCTCCAGAGTCTTCCAACTGGCACCTCGGTCCTTGGCAACTAGCTTTGGATGAACTCGTTGCATAAAATTTGGCCACTTCGCCTCAAAGTCTCTTGCCGGTCACGTCTTGAGAATATTCATGGTTAGGTAACCAGCATAGTATAACAAAGTCAAACTTTGACTTTGTTATACTACGCTGGTTACCTACCTAACCTGGATCACCAATGATCCATCTAGCCCAGTACCTCGATCGTTTCGCCAGCCAGAAGATCCTCAACCAGATCGACACCATCACCTGGAAACTCTCTGTTTATTAGAAAGAATTCGCCTATAGTGTTGCTGAGTTAATTAAACAATATACTGATGTGGCTGGCACCGCCGGCAGCGCTGTAGGGGTTGTAGTGAGCTTTAAGGTCTTTGAGCTTCAATTTACTCTGCAAGGCGGGTAAAAATCATCCAATCCACACCGAGATGGGTCCACTCACTTTTGACGATTTTCTCACAAAAAATAACTGGGTACTTTCCCATATGTCTGTACTCGGTCTTGGTGATATTTAGGCCTTTGAAAAGCAGAAGCGTTGCAACATGGTAGATTTCCCGCAAATGTTGCAGATCAACGTCACCTGTCAGGCAGTCGTCGACTACGATGTTTTTGATAAGCTCCGTTTTGTCAACAAGGTAGGGACCCAGTTTCTTTCCCAGCTCGGAGAAGAAAGGAGAACACATAGAGCTCAGGGCACCTTTTCAGTAAGCAGCCATGGGGAGAGAGGTGCTGGCAAGCACACACTGAGAAAGAAATAAAGAGGGAGAAACTGAACACGCTCCTCTATTCAGGGCGATAGTATACGACTGCTTAAATACATCAAGAAAGACCTAGCTCGTCGGCCCATCGTGCGCTATAGTGAGGATGGACGCAAGCGAGTGGGAAAGTGGAAATCAAAGGGTGATCAGAAGAGAATAGAGGGAAAAAAAAACGACGCGCGGCCCGTGGCCACCTGATACAGAGCACGTGTCTACCCGAAACTCGTACTGGGGCGTCCTAAGTCGGGGGCACGCGTGGAACAGAGGGGGAAGGGAGGTATAAATGGGAAGGGGTGATCGCTATATATAAATCGCAAGCGAGAGAATTGTGGGGATCAGAGGACGATCACGTGCACTGGCAGAAGAGAACCGAGACGCGTGGCCCTGTCCCAGGACTCGTATTGAAGCATTTTAAGTCGGGGGCGCGTGTGGAACAGGGGAGGAAGGAAGACACAAATGTGAAGAAACGAGCGCTATAACTCGAGAGCGAGAGAATTAATCTACGAATGGTAAAGTGAAAGATACAGTAATACCAAGAAAGGCTCGGCCGACTTAGCCCGAGTCCCGCGATCCGGGAGGAGGTCGACGCGTCGGAGGGGAAGTAGAACTTAGGACGCTCCGGACGGTTCAGACGGTGTGGGTGGGGTCTCTGGAGTGAACTATGCGAACGCAGCCAGCACGCCCACCTTTCATCACTGTCTACAATCCAGGGCAAGGGAGCCAGAAGGGGTACGTACGTTGTGTCTCAATTCAAGACCGTCGTCTTCGTGAATTTCCCAACCCCAGCAGCCCCTCATCTACCCCTTTTCCGCCACACCCATCACAACCGTTCTGGGAACATAAGTAAATGTATTCCTTGTGATCCTAAACGCTGAGATAAACATCCGGCGTTATATTTTTCCGGATGGTCCGCGAGCAACCAGGTGCTTGGTCTAGATCTCTTGCAGGCCGCAGCACTAGTACTGATCTAGTTGAGCTCATTTATCGGAAACTCAGGCCAAGGACGGGCACAAAGGAGGGGGAGCATTTAGCTTAAATGCAGGTGTGGCGAAGAAATCGAGAAAGGTCAACCAGACCGTAACCGCCTCTCATTACCAACGGGTCCAGCCAGGAGGTTGGAATGAAGGAAATTGACAATGGCGACGACGTGTCTCGATCTGGACTTCGGACTAAGCTTCATGCCCACTGGCAGATGAAGTGGCTTTGTAATGTCGATCTTGAGTACTTGAGTCGCGAAAGGACCATTGTGGTGCGTTGATGAGTGGTCATGGTGCATTTCTGTTCTTTCCAGCATTTTACTTGGTTGCTCTAAACATCGATTATGATACGTCTTTATTTGTCAAATTGAACGGGCGTCTGTGGAGGAGTGGCAGCAAGGGCTGAGTTTGAGAGACTTGGAACGCTGTGGCTCCGTGTCGTGTTCCCCCTTGACCACGCCGCCACACGAGAGAAATAGTCTTTACATCGTCAAATGATGTGACTTGGTTTACATACAACGAATCTCTCCTCTCGTCTTCTCAGAACCCACTGGTCGTGACTGCAGTTTTTTCGGAACTTCCCTGACCGACTGGTCCGGCTCCCCCCGCTATTGAACCTGGCAGCCTTGCGAACGTCTCGCACAGAGGTCCTCATCAACCACCGCCTTCGCAGGTACGTAGTAGCAGCGCCATGCGAAGTGGTCCCTGCCGACGAGGCTCGTCCGCTCCGTGCGAATATCTGCTCGAGGGTTGAGACAAAGTCGATGTCCTATTTCGACGCGAGCGAGCAAGCGAGCGGGACAAGCTCCCCCAATCGTACCATACGGACAGGTGTTCAGTAGCACCTCGCGGCCGTCGGCCACCATCGAGACCTTGTTAATGCTTGTGATGAGGTCACTAATGTAGAAGTGGGTCAGGAGCTGCGTCTTGTGCGGTGCGCACTGAACAGGCCCTTTTAGTGCAGGACGCAGCCTGCGCCCTTTGAATCATCGTCCACCTCGTCGTCCACCTTGATGTCCAGCCTATTGACGGGTATGTTGCCGAAACGATCACCTACGATGGTCATTGTCATCTTGAAGCATGTAATATAGCGCGGCAGAGCCGCGTCCGTGAAAACGTGCAGTGGCAGGCGGTCTTTCGGAGCCTTATAGATGGCGAAAGTAGACCGACTTCGTGGCCAATGAGGATGCCAGAGCCTTGAGCGTTGACAGTAACGACAGCCCAGCCAAAGCGTCCGATGAAGATGAGGGGAAAAAGGGATTCGAATGACAGTGCTAATCAATTACAACAGACTCAGACTTTTTCTCGGCTCGTTCTCAGCTTTGCGCACAGGCCCGAGGAATCCTTCAGAAGTAGCACTAGTAGTTCCGCTGGCGCAAAGCACCTCAGGCTTGCACCAGTGCTAGCTAGACATGGATTGGTCTCCGCACTCAGACACGATTGTTGCGTCCAGCAGGCTCAGTAAGGACGGCAACGTGCCAGTGCTTACTATATACGGCAAGTTGTACCTAACGCTTTTGATGAGTGGAACGCGGCGGGTCAGGCTGGACTCCCGTACTAGACTTTCTGCCCGTGTTGGAGCGCCGTACGGTACTAGGCGATCACGCCGTGGAACTGTGGGACCTTGGCGGGCCAGATGAGAGCAACTATGACCTTGTCGAGATCGTAGATGAAATGTGAATTCTTGGTCCTATCTTCTTCGCGAAGTGTCTTACGTCCGTCGTCCGCAACCTCCTGCTCGAAGATTATACGGGACGGGTAGCGAGAAGGACTCTTGTTCTTCATACAATTGGTCATAATGTAAACAAAATGACATTCATTTGTGCCCGGAGATCATTCGCGGCCTTTTGAATTGTTATACGTCTTGTGCGGTGCTGTGGGCAATAGTGAAGGTTATGAGGCGGCGATGGTGGAATGAGACGAACGTGGCCAGAATAAATGCGAGAGGAGTAGAGCTGACTGCGACGCGAGAAGAGGATACGAGAGCAGCGGCACACGGGCAAAGTGGGAAGACAAACTACTGACTACTACTGTAGGCCGACGACTCGGAGGGGCGGCGCTTTGAACCGTGAGTAACCATGACGTATAGGGAAAGGGAAAAGGGCTTTCAGTGTGAATTGAAGAAACGGTTGATCATTGTGAAATCAGTCACGCATGAAGCGAGCAAGGAGTCAGACTGTGAGCGGCAGCCTGAGGGCGCGCTTATTAATATTGATATGACCGACACCATGGGCATGGGGCAATTCCCAACTCCCAACTGCGACAGGGCTATATCCGTTGCACATTTTCAAGCGAAAAGCAGAGATTTTCAATATATATAGTAGTATACGAACACGATTACAGATGAAACGAGAGGACAAGTCGTTTCTTCTCCTCTCGTCTCAAAACCCGCTGGCTGTCACGCGCAGCTGCTCCAGCTTTTTCAGAACTTCCCCGACCGTCCGGTCCAGTTCCCCCGCTATCGAACTCTGCTTGCCTGGCGGCAGCCTTGCGAACGTCTCGCAAAGGTCCCCGTCAACCACCGACTTCACAGGTACGTAGTAGCCCCGCCATGCGAGGTGGTCCCTGCCGACGAGGCTCGTCTGCTCCGTGCGAATATGCTGTTCGAGCGTCGAGATAAAGTCGACGTCCTCCTTCGACGCGAGCGGCACGAGCACACCAATCGTACCGTGTAAGCAGGTGTATAGCAGCACCTCCCGGCCACCGGCCACCATCGAGACCTTGTGAATGCTCGTAATGAGGTCGCCAATGTGGAAGTGGGACAGGAGCTGCGTCTTGTGCGGCGCGCCCATAAATAGGCCCTTTTCGTGCAGGATGCCTGCGCCCGTTGGATCGTCGTCCACCCGGTCAGACACCTTGATGTCCAGTCTATTGACGAATATGTTGCCGAAGCGATCCCCAGCGGCGACGGTAGTGTAATCGACCATCGTCGAGCACGTGATCCAGCGCGGCTGACCGTCATCCGCGAAAACGAGCAGGCGGTTTTCTGGAGCTTTATAAACGGCAAAGTAAACCGACTCCTGCATGTCGCCAACGAGAATGCGGGAGCCTTGGGTGTTGAGAGTAACGACAGCCGAGCCGAAAGTCTGATGAAGATAAGTAATAGATTCGAATGACTGTGCCATTACAACGGACCTTGTTCTCGGCTTTTCGCAACATTTTTTTCTTGCCAATATCATAAATCCTCAAAGCTTTCCCCACGCCTGCAACCAAACGGCCTTGGAAAGCAAGTAGCGCAAGAGGAACGTCATCCAACTCCGTCTACGCGGTGTTAGCTCGCAACGCAAGTGTGATCCAGAAATATTCACTTTATGAACCAGTTCCAAATCTGCTCCATCATTGGTGAACTTGTACACCCGCAAGAAACCGCTTGTGCAAGATCGTGGTAACAGTAATGTGTCCTGAGCTGTTCCCACAACGAGATGCAGTTCATTTTCTCGTGCCTCGAAAGGCACGACAGCGAGAGAGAACGCGGCTTCGTTATTGTCAAGATGAACAACTCGAACAGTCTTGTTCTGGGACATCCAACCACATGTCAGCTTGTTGGTGACAACGGCGAGTGAACCAACTCACCTCGATGGGATCAACGATACGGATACATGAGCCCCAGGTACCAGCCGGTGCCTTCGGCCTTCCGAACTGTTCTGATGGAAGTTCGAGGACTGCCTCGTCCACCGTCTTCTTTTGTGATCGCTGGGATGCAAGTCAATATCATGTTAGACAATGCTCAGATGCAGTTTTGGTTTTACCAGTTCTTGTAGCTTCGTGGCAGCGGCAACCTCTCCCAATACCCTGTGATCAGATTCGATTAGGTAGAAGTACGAGTTGCTCGGGTGTGTGGTAAATTTGCGCGGCGTGTACGTGAGTTGGAGTGTGTCCTGCTTGAGGTTCGTACCAAGCTTTGGAATCTGGAAGATCCTACATTGGCAAGGGGTCAGAAAAGAACGCAAAAACCGTGGGCGGAGTAAGAGTTCAGTAGGAACAATTGGTAATATACATTGGTTACGCCATAGATTCATTGAATCATCCGGTCCGTTTATTTCATCTTAAAATTGGGACAGTTATATCAGGCTTCCATGGAACTCACCGTAACACATTGCCCGTAATCGCAATCAAGCCCTCCGGAGACAGTTCTGCAGAAAAACCCCAGGCATAATCGAGGGTGTCAAAAATGAGAGGCGTGAAATGCATAAGATTTTGGTGTGTGTAGTTGAGCCATGTTCTAGAAGAGAGAGCGAGGATCGCAGGTCGTGATTTAATCTGCACGCGAATGAGGCGGACGGGTCGTGTGCCCAGGAATCTAGGGATATGATGTGGTTAACGCGGGAATACGTTGCTGTGGGGATGCAATCACCTAGTCCGCGTGTCCGTGAGTTGTCCGTTTACTGGATCCAACACGGTTCTGAGGAGAACTCCAGTCTGCAAGCCAATGTTGACAAACATGGTCGGCTGATTCCGGTTAATTCCAGCATCGAGCATCTCCACGATGCAAATCGAGGAAGGTGGTGAGGTCAGCGCTTGCAGACTGATTGTCTCCAGTGTACTGTCCGGGTCCAAAGAAATAATGCGAACTGTCTGATCCTCACAACCGACCGCCTACGCAGAGAGACATCAGGTTACGTCTTGGTAAGGAAGAAGTACTTACAAGATATGCCGTCCGCTGACGCCCTTCAGGTACTTCTCCTATGCTCATCGCAAGGACCGTGCTTCCCATTGCTTTCCGATCCTGGTATTCGTTCAGCTGCCCGTCCAAATCCAGCTCAAAGTACACCAGTTCTGCAGAATTCAGAGCTACGACAACCTGTCGCTTGTTGGTCGTCGCGGCAACGATTGACTTGCCAGAGGGGACACGCCATTCATTTACTCTGCGGTCGACCAGGACGTGTCGAATGCCCTGTGGATGAACCTGTAGGAGCGCGTCGTCTCCAATTTGTTGTACCGCAAGAGTGGGTGCAGAGGAAAGAAATCCCGTGTCCTGAACCTCCTCAATGTTTTCGCCAATGGAGAGGACCAGGGTACCATTCACGAAGGAAAGGATAATATATGAGTCGTAAATCTCTAACAAGATATTAGGTTAGCTCTCAGTAACACCCATATGAACGGAACTCACCGTCGCTTCTGACCTTGACAGTCCAGACAGCATTGGGAATACCAGGCAAATCAGAACTTACAGTCTCCTCGACTTCGAGCCCATGCCGCAGCGTCCGAAGCATACTCCGCGAACCGCGACCATTAAGGGTGAAAATTTGAGGACTGTCAGAGTTGGGAAGTAGATTTAGGACCTTGGAGTCCAAAATAGGATTTAGGGATTCGATTTCGTCTGCTAATGCCAAGTTCTCAAGCGGCCGAGGTCGGAAATAGACTCGAGGTAGGGGATGTTGAGGTTGAGCCATGCCGAATGAGGGGTAATCCCGAGAACTGAACTCCTTTTCGTCATCATCGTCGCCAAGTTTTTGGAATTGATAGAGTTCTCTGTGTGGACCTGCAGGTTGATGGGCTGGTACCGGCGAAGAAAAAAGATCACGCACTGGTTCCCAAACTCGGACGCAACAAAAAGAAAGCCAGATTTTAAAATACACAGGCTGGACGCGATGGGAACAGTGTCAAAGTACTTGACCTTTAGCGCCTTAACTTCCTCCTCCTCGTGTTCGATAGTGATTTTATATAAATCTCCCCCCTCGCTTTGTAGTAGGAAGAAGAAAGCACCCTTACGCGGATGTCTGTCAAAGTACACAGACGAAGGCCGTCCTCACTCACCTTCATTTTATGCATCACCGCAGCAATGATGATGATGCCCCGTCCGCTCTCTCCCAGTGGGTGCTTCCGCCGAGGAATGGGAATGCGATGTTGAGGTGCGTCAGCATTTCGATAGATGATGTGGTCTTCCGTGCACACAAGTACACCTGAGGGACCATCAAAACGTTCGGAGGACGCAAGCTGGCCACCGGGAACTTGTACGAGGAAGTTTGCCTTTGGATCTGTGGGCTCGCTCCATTTTCGTACGACGTGGTTGAGACCCAAATCAAGTTCGTAGTAGGTTAATAACTATAAGATCAGTCAAAGCATGGCCTGAAAAAGACGATCCCCAGACGAACCTTCTCAGCACCTGCGGCAGCCTCCCCTGTCGGATCCTGGTCAGACTCTGCATAGTCGACTTCCAAAGCAGCAAACATCGGGTTTTCGAAGCCGACATCGACGCCAACAATGTGATGGACGATAGAAGAGTTTCTATGCGCCTCCAAAGGGGAAGAAATGGTAAGGTTGGCGGCAGCATCGCGATTAAGAATGTACACGAGCTTGGATTTTTCCATCGCGGCAATCATGACGGCGCGTCCTTTGGGGTCGGTAGCAAGGTACTGTCCAGGGACAATCCTCCGTGTACCAGACTTTCCAAACGTTTCTTGATGAACTTTGACGAAACTGCTGGTGCGAGGGTCATAATCTAGGATTACAATGCGACCAGAATCCGACCCTACAACTGCGTAGTCTGAGGGGAGGAAAGAGTGAGGGAAGAAGGGGCATATACTCACAAGAGCTTACCCTTGGTTCCTCCTGTGAGCCGAAAGGCAGCTAGGGAGCGGATGGAGCCGAAAACCTCGGTCTCAATGATTGTCGATAGCTTGCCCGTCTGAATATCTGGGCGGAGGAGCTGGAGGCGTGTGCCATGAGAGATAATAATTTCCTGCTGCCTAGCACCAGAAAAGTTGCCAACGATGGCCTGAAGTGAGGCCGTGGGTGTTTGAAGGGTCAAGTTGTACAGGTGCATTCGCGCGAAGTCGAATCCTCCAACACGGCGGAATGAAATGAACCCTGGAACGAGACGCGTACGCTCACGTGATGTGGATGGTGCGTGGTCACTGACAGTATTTTTTTCTATCTTCCGATGACAAACAAAGTATTTATTCCATCACACTAAGAGTCCCATCTCAAAACCCATTAATACAATAGTATGTACAGTACCAGTCCCTGAGGTAGTCATGTCAGCAGGCGGCGTTTATTGGGAATGGAGGATTCTTGCATTTCCCCCAATCACAAGCCGAACGTGCTATTCAGTATACCCCCAGGCAGGGTCGTTTGGCTCACGCATTAGCATGTACGAGTATAGAAGAAGAGATAAACTCACCGGAAGAGAGGGCTCTCATCTCCTAGTTCACGATATCTGTCTTGCATGCTATCTACGATGCCTTCGCGGATGCACAGCTCCTTTTTCTCCTTGTTGAGTGCACCGTGCTTCCACATCAGGAGTGATCAAGATGCTAGAATCTTACGGATGACGTCCAAGTTTTCATTATATTGATCAACGACTCAGTACATACCTCGTGCAAAGACAGCCGATGATGGTGCCGTGGCCCTGGTGGAAACTCGGTGGTTGGTAATATATGAACGAGGCAAGGATACTACACAGTCACGTCACAATCGCGTTAAGAGCAGAAACCCAAAAGTAGACACCTACCCTCTGAAATTGCCGAACCCGACGACCATAGCGAAGACAACGACTCTTTTCACTTCTCCACCTGCGTTTCCCCCAGCCCAGGACAAGATAATAGGAACAGTGGAGAACACGCCAGATGCGGCGATGATAACAGCAACATAACCAGCCCCGGGGGGTGCTCATCATGTAGGCCATAACGTACCCGATCAAGGAAACCACGTCTCCAAGCAAAATAAATGGACCCCGCGTACTTAATTTGTCAGAGTAGATGCCGACGATGATTGTTGAGATGCAACTGCACACAAAAGGTGGGACTGTCAGAAGCTGAACGCGAGCAGCGGAGTAGCCTAGATCATGAATGATAGTGGGCAGGAAGAGTGCAACAGAGTAAATGGGAACCAAAGTGCTATAGATATAACAATGAGATCAGATCGGAGAACGAGGCTGTAAGCCCTCCAATCGGTGAGAGCCTGCCAAACGAGTTTCTTACTAAAGTAGGTTGCCTGGTTATTCAAATTCTCTCAATGCCTGAATAACAAACCAAAGCTCATCCCCCGTGAGAAGCCTTGTCGTCTCAGGATACTGAGTAACTGTTAGCTAGGAGCGTGTCGGTCACAAGTATACGTAAATCGTTCAAGAAGCGGAACGCTAGCAATGCTATGACAACGGTCGCTGATAGGACGTCAGCACATTTGCAACGTCAAGACATCCTAACTCTCTTAAGCCTTCTATGAGGAACTATGCCGAGCAAAAGTCAATATTTCAGTGGCGACGAAGAAACATAGGAACAGACGATCCACTGCCAGCCGTGGAGACCAGCCTTCCTAGACATTGATATCAACAGACAGTAGTATGCTCTGGCCGCGGTATCTTACCCGTCCATGTAGTCGATTAAATACGCGAAAACGCCGCCGAACGCTCCGGTAACAGCAGCAGCGGAGAAGAAAATGGCAAGGCGTCTGCCTTGGATCTGACGAGGATACCACATTGTGATGTAGTACGCCACGCCAGGGAACAACCCTCCTTCGGCTAGTCCGAGGGCAACGCGGGCGCTGCGAAGACCAGTAACGAGGACAATGGGACAACTAACTTGAAGGACCTCACATGAGGAGGCCCTGGAAGGAGTTTACCAAACTTATCAGTGTCATGATGATGCCCCAAGCTACCATAATGGTACGAACTAAAGATGTGGAATGAGAGAGACGCTCTTGTGTGGAGAAAGGGAGGCGAACACCACAGAGAAGGTCTAGTCAATTTGAGAATGATATTCCTTCACTCAAGGCGGCCCATATCTCAGCATCTCCAAAAGACGAGTACGAAGTGCGAACTTACGAAGGCATTCCACTAATCCATATGTTATCTGATGGTCGCATGTCACACATACTCTAAACTGGACCAGAGATTCAATTAAAGCCTTACGAAGAAAAGTGAGCTCGCGAGATTATAGCGTAGACAGTAGAGATGAAGATCTGTCGACATCCTGGCTATCCTCGCGTTGCCTGCTCGGAAGACGGTCACTTGCAAGCGTTTCGCGCATCACAGTAAACGCATATTGCTTCGATCACTTAAATTGGAAGTACATGGGTCAACGGTGAGCGCGGTGAGCGTGGAGCATATAGATTCGCCACTTACAGGAACGACAGGAGATAAAGCAAAGAGATGAAAGGCATATAGGCGGTTGTCTAAGGTCCGCCAGATGCGCTTCTTCTCAATAGTATCGAATATTGAGACACGGTTCCCTCGGAAGTCCATTCGGAAGGCGATCCCGCTTTTGAGGCGTTCCTCCATGCTTGAGTCACAGGCATCATTTAGATGGAGATGACAGAACGCTGGAGAAGAAATATGACACCGCGGAAAAGTGATTGAAAGTGCCCGCGGACGCTTTGCATGAGCATTGAGCAATGTCATATGCCAGTGGGAGCTGATGCGTTCATAGCTCAGACGGTTCGGGAGATTCGGTGACATTTTCTAAATGTAACTCCGTAATATAGTCCTTGAATCGATGTACAGTTTTATCTCGTATATGTCGCCACGCCACTCGGTTGGGGTTTACTGTACTCGAGTTGCCAGTGTTGCCAGTCGCCGACTCACCTGTGTCATTGTCTCTGCCACTGGCAGTGGGTGTTCAAGGAGGGCGAGTGTACGGCGTTGTCTTCACGACATGGCTTTCTCATGCTCACTGGGACATAGTGGCCCAGTGGAGCAGAGACTACAGGATGATAAGGACGTTATGGAACGGCGATTTGACCCGCTAGTAATTAGGTGTTAGAAGCTACGAATTTCGGATGATAATTACGACGCTGACTCAGAGAGGTCACATCACCTGCGCGCGGCTATTCACCTCCACACGACCACCCTTTCGAAGGGGCGGCTCGAAGGGGCGGCGGTCGACAATGATTGCAGTAGTTACTGTAGTGGCACATTCCGTCTGCGTCTGATGGGGATAAATGAGTACTGTACTAACCGTAAAACTTAGTGGGGTCGGTAACTGTATTTCCGCCGTTCCAGTCATTGCCTTGGTCTTGACTAGATTATGGAACACCGTGATACACAGGCACAGGGATCTCAAGAGGCCCCAAGTCTCGTCCTACGACTCGCTGGTCCTTCGACGACCAAAGCCGGGTAGGTCGGCACGTCGCCTCAATGCGAACTGCCCTCACCACACACCAGCCTTTCAACTGAACAGACGGAGATCAATCGCGTTATTGCGGAGGCGTCAAAGGGTTCCAAATTCTACGAGGTACATCTCATGGCCCATACTGTTACTTAGGAGTGCGCCAACCACTTATCGCTTCCCATTTTCATCATACAGAATGAAAAGCGGAAAGACAAGGAAGTGACCGCTCGCATAGAGCGCATCCTCAAGCTTCGCGACCAGGCTATGAAAGGCGTCGACATGGGTGGGCACACGATGTTCATTTTTATTCGCGCACGCTACTACTGTGTTCTCTCACTCCACAGGCAAAGTAGAACAAAAAGTCGACCATCTCGTGCGCATCTGCAATTACTGTGATCACCCAATCTCCGTGGCCCTGAATGTGACTTCTGCCAGCTAGAGGCGATCGAACGGGAGCGCGACCTTACGCAATTCATCGTCCACGTCGACATGGACGCATTCTACGCCAACGTGGAGCTACTGGATGATCCTAGCTTAGCAGGAAAGCCGTTTGGTGTATGTCCCCGTCTTCTCTGCCATACCCAGACATTTCAACCACCTCTCACCATAGGTAGGGTATGGCGTATTATCCACTGCGTCCTATGAAGCCCGAAAGTACGGTGTACGATCAGGGATGCCTGGTAAGACCCGTGCGATCCACACTATTGCAATAAGCGCTAATCTTGCGAAGGCTACATCGCGCGGAAGCTCTGTCCCGACCTCATTTTTGTCAAGCTCCACATGTCACGTTATACTGAACTATCCAAACAAATCATGGCTATTTTCAGGCAATACGACCCAAACATGCTTGCCTCTAGCGTCGATGAAGCATACATAAAGCGAGTTACTTTCTCCAGTACCGGGGGAACCTTTTCTGACTGTTTGATTCTTGCCAGCATCACGGAGTATTGCGTACAGCACAACTTGGATCCAGACGAATGTGTCGGGCGGATGCGTCAGCGGGTTTTTGATGAGACAAAGCTGACGGTCAGCGCGGGTATTGCCGCCAACAAGGTGTGCCTTCAACCTTTTCCCTACTTGATTACTGATTTCCATCGCCGCAACTCCAGATGCTAGCCAAAGTATGCATTTCATCCGCCTGTCAACCGCACGCATTCTCACTGTACACGCTCTGTGACTCAGATCTGTTCCGACAAAGTACCAATGTTTCTTTTATTCTCTCGCCGGTTTCCTGATACAAGTTCGCATTCCGCTTTAGAATAAGCCGAACGGGCAGTTTCATCTGCCTCTCAATTCTGAAGCGATCAAGGACTTCATGCGCGACCTTCCCATACGCAAGATCCCTGGGATTGGCCGGGTTAGTGAGCGCTTGTTGGACTCTATTGGGGTGAAGGTTCGTTGCGCCTCCCATTATCGTAGGTTTGTAATTCGCTTATTTTGTCCGTTTGATGCATTTTCAGACATGCGGAGACATCCATAAATGCCGTGGAGTGTTATCGTTACTGGACAAAGAATTTGGATTGCACTCAATGCTCCGAGTACACTTGGGCATCGCATCCAACGTCGTCCAGCCGTGGGCGCGAGAAGAAAGGAAAAGCATAGGATCAGAGAGGTCTCCGGGCACTAATACACATAATAGCTCTTTTCTGACGCTTTCAACTAGAACATTCAAGGCCACTTCGGAGAAAGAAAAAATCTTGCAGAAGCTCGAGGACATTGCGGCCGAGCTCGAAGATGACATGGAAAGAGGAGGATGGGCGGGCCGAACTGTCACGTTGAAGTACAAGCTCGATACTTACGAAGTGTCCACCCGAGCCAAATCGTTAAATCGCTGGATCAAAACAAAAGCCGAGCTTTATGAAGCTGGCAAAGAGCTCCTTCAACTTGAATGGCCGCTTTGCCTTCGTCTTATCGGCCTCCGCGTCACCAAGCTTAAAGACCTCCAGAAAAAAGACGGCGGTATCCTAAAGGCATGGGCGTGTTCCCTTTAGTCGCCGTTCCCATACGTACGGGACTAACGAATGACATTGCCACCCGTAGTTCCTCGAGCCACTTCCTGACTCTCCATCTAAGAATTCCAAGAAAAGTCGCCCATACGACAGTGATGATGGTCAAGATTCCGACGTCGAGTACATAGAACCTGACATAGAGCCTGATTTAGAAGATGACTTGAACTTCAACGTTCCGGATGGCGGCGAAGACGAGCTCCTGACAGCAACAACAGCGGAGCCTCGCCCATCGACCAGCGGACATCGACCACCACCAATGTTTGCACCTGGCCCATCAACATTAGAAATTCCATCACCAACCCGTTCGAGTCCGTCAAAGCCACGCGGTGCCACAAGGCCCATAATGCTGACAAGCCCCGCAGTGGCTGTTCCACAGTGGCAAGATCCGCAGTGGCAAGATGGAGGGTCAGATCCTCAAAAGCAGGGAGGATTTCATATGCGTGAAGACGACGACGACGAAGAAGAAGAGAATACCGCATCAAAAGAGCGGTCGGATCCAGCCAATGCGCCACTAGCATCGACATCCACCACGGCTGCAGTGAACGAGTGTCCGCTCTGTACACGGCCGTTCACAGACAACGACGAACTCAATGCTCACATCGATTGGTGTCTGAGTCGAGAGGCCATCCGTTCGGCTCAGGTCGAGGGCGATGAGCGTGAGCGGAGAAAGACCGATGTTGGCGTCCAACATCTCAAAGACTGGTGGAAGGGAGGATCCGCGGAGGGCACGGCTGCGAGTCGGAAGCCAAAGCGACGACGCAAATTGGGAGGATGATATCTGGATGTACTGTTTTGTTGACGTCCTAGTAGTACTCTTCCCACGACGACTAGCGCTGTTACGAGTTCAATGTGTACAGTATCTCTGAATCTACTGAAATAAGCATGTGAAAATCAAATAGCACTGAACCAAGAACATGTCCCTGTAGAAATACTACTACATCATACGCTCCCCTCGGCCCACCTCACTGATTTTACCGGTTTCGCTTCTCGTGGCATATCTTGCCTCTCCTGGCGCGATGGTGGTGTAGGAGCAGCGTGTTCCTCGCCCTCATCCTCACTACTACCCTCGTCGTTGTCGTCGTTGTCATCGTCGTCGCCAACACCGAACATCTCTTCACGCTCATCCCAAACATCTGCGAGTGCCAAGTTTCCCGAACGCGCTCGGCCCTTACCCTTTTTGGTTTTATTCTGCGGGAACTGTGCGGATGGTGGGGTGTCAGGTTTATTGTGCAGTGGGAGAAGTTGCGTGCCAGATTCGTCCTCATCGTCAGAGGGGAGATTGAGGGATGAGTTGGATGCGGAAAGGGGGCGATAGAGCCTCATGATCTGTCGTGATATATCGTAATTGAAGTCACCTCTTTCCCACAGGGGAGACAGCGCGGACATACCTCCCGCCTCTGGCGGTAGTATCTCTCGAGGTGATATGCGACGTATAACCCGATTCCAGACCCGAGGAGATTTGCCTTCTCAGATGGCATCAGCAACGCAAAGGGTCATGAGACGGAGAACGCACGACGACGTCACCGAATTGGAAGGTCTTGTACTGGGCAGAGAAACATGTGTGGGAATTGACGATCAAGAGGAAGGAGAGGGGGACGTACGGGGAGCATGGATTGCACAAATTCGCTCACGATTCCGCCAAGGAATAAGCAAACGAAGACGGTGAACATTAGGGGGGAATGACGCCAGAACCATATCCGTCGGTATTCCCTTGGGAGAACGTGGGTCGTCATGAGTTTTAATAACGGGGGGCAATGGTAGATCCGCCTCACTCCTCCACATCGAATATAAAGTAAAAGACTCCAGTCGCAATTCCCAAACAGAAAAAGTGCAATAGTTTGTCGTTAAGTGGGATAGCATGGGCGAAATTGGTGAGGCCCAGGAAGGCAAGAGAGAGCATGATGAGGAACGTCAACACGACGAACCACTGTCGTAAAAATAAAGTGATTAGAATATGGGTAGGTCTCGGGGAAGGAGGAGCACGGCTCACTGGGCGGAAGCGCAAAGGCAGGTCGTACTTTGGTATCGTGAGGTGGTGGGAACGCATTAGGGCCTTGAAGGCACGACGACTATGGCGGCGTGCATCGCTCATTAGGCGAGGCGTTCGATTCGTATCGTTGGTGGTAAGTATGTTTTTACAGTAGCCGTTCCGAATGGGAGAGAGGAGTAGAAAAGTCGGTCGAACAGCTTTGCCACGCCAGCCAGCGCCGGAGAGAAAAGGGGAACTGCCAGTGTAACCATCCTCTTACTGCATTTCATTATGTACCTCACTCTCGCCCAATCCGATTTCTCAACGTGTGAGGTTTCTGACGCCCTCATTAAGCTCGGCGTCCCTCACGGTGGTCACATTCCTGACATCCATTGTATATCCCCACACTCTCGCTCCGAGAGCGGCGGCCTCGCCCAGGGCGTGCCAGTGCGTCTCTGCGGGCCCGCCTATACCGTCCGCATGGTATTCACATCCGACCCCGACGCGCCCAAGCTACAACAGAGCCATTTTGTCGATCTCGCTCCAGAGGGTAGCATCGCCTTTGTCTCAGCACCGTCAGGTTGGTCCCCCCGTTGCTCCAGGTCGTCGTCATAACACAGCCTACCCGTACTCGTCTGCTGCACCACTCTGTTCCACACTGTTTATCCATTGATTTGATTGTTTTTGTGGTACTACTGTATATGCCACCGTTCTCGCTCTGACATATCGGGCGCAGGTGCGCAGAATGCCGTCTGGGGAGGTCTTATGACTGCCGGTGCGCAAGCACGTGGCGTTCTCGGGGCTGTGGTGTGTGGTCGCGTACGAGACGTCACCGAGCACCACGCTGCGGGTTTCTCGGTATTTGCTCGCGGAACATCGACTGTGGGCCAAACGCAATTTACTCGCGTTGCTGAGGTACAAGTCCCCGTTGCTGTTAACGTCGATCCGCAGCAAGTTGGCGGACTACCCGTAGTCACGGTGAACCCTGATGACCTTCTGGTTGCGGACGAAAACGGTGTCGTGTGCGTTCCCAAGACACTAGAAAAGAACGTTTTGAGGCTGGCTTCCAAAGGACGAGAAGTCGACGCGGGGTGTCTTAAAGATATTCAATCAGGTATAGGCGTCGCGGAAAGCTTCAGGCGTCACCGGGGCAAGTTATAAAGGGTCCTGACAATAGTTTAAAGAATAGATAGAATATATATCATACAAGATCGTGTATACTTATGAAGATACGTTTGAAAAATCATTTATCTGCAATTCACCAGATTGTGTCCCACACCACCCTCGATATTTGCATACACTCTTCCATATCTCCGCGAGTTTGGAATTCGTGATGAGCAAAGGATGGTCCAGTTGTTCGAGATTGAGCCCGGACATCCCCTCTTTGCATGGATACGGTGGTGGATTGTCATCGTAATCGGTGAGATCCACTTCAATTCCCATCTTAAGTAGTTCCGGGTCAAAGACCTTTCTTGGTACGGCGCTGTGCACTTTGCGACTGCGGTTGATAGGCTCGCACGACATAAGCCTTGGCCGCTTGCCTCGCGGTGGGGAGGGGGTTAAAGGCCTGGCTCTCTTGGTAATCGACGTTGGTAGATGTTGGGTCGTCACATGAGATGGGATCCCTTCCACTACGGCTGTCTGTTCTGCTGCGACCATGGAACGGTCCCAATTGAGACTCTGAGAGTAAATCGGAAGGCTCGACGGCGGTAGCTGTTCGTACGATAGTTCAGGCTCAGGACTTGGGAGGCCCGGCTCCACTGCGTCTCTTCTATTGTCCTCCATTCCGTTGTGCGTCTGAACACCGTTACCACGGACGTGGTCCGCGTAAGAACCGTTGAGGGCCATACGGCTCAACTCATCCAATTGCCCATTGTCTGGCTCCTGGCTGGGTCCAGGTTCAAGAACTGAACTTTGTGCGTCGTGTGCGACGTTGACGCGTTCTGGACTGGAACTCATTCTCAGCGACGTATTGACCCGTTCCGGTCTGGCTGGAATCGCTGCTCGTCGTTGGCTTGGAGAAGAGTTGTTTTGAGTAGACTGGGTGTCTGGACCTCCCGAATCTGAACCCGGAACGAGTACCTCCCCGCACGGCTCTTTGGTAGTCTTTGCCGATGGTGGGGGGACCCTACGCGTATGGGACACAGTGGATGCAAAAACGTCCGTTGGAAGGGATGTCGCCTTATGTCGCGGATTAGTAGTGACTGAGGAAACCACAGAACTGGAAGGGAGCGGTACGCTTTGAGTGCGTTTCTGAGCGGGGCCCGGGGGCCTCAAAGAGGTCAATCCAGCTTGTTGAACGGCCTCAGGAGTCGCTTGAGGATCATGGTCACCTACTGGCTCTGGTACCGAGGTTGACTGTCCTACTGCTTGTGGTAGCTCTTGAGTGAATAGTGGTGGGGTTGATGGTGGGGAGATCGGTAGCTGATCTGCAACTTCGCGACTTTGGGAGACTGGAATGTGGATTCGTTCCGGACTCGTAGGCCACTCCGATGGGGTCGTTTGCCGCTCTGATCGAGAGGGACTACCATAGTATGAGTCATTAATAACGTCTGGAGAGCTATCCGGGTCTAGTGCTCCATTTCCTGCATCCGCATAAGTACTCATGATTGACCATGGCACAGTAGTCAATACCTAGCTTAAAAATACGCGTTGCAGGAGAAGGTAGGCTACCATTTTTTTGGACCGGGACAGTAGGTGGTGGCTTAGGAGCTGAAAGTTGGTCAAAAGTGATGCTTGCCATTCACCCCTAGAACGACTGACCAGTAGCACTATTCCCTGTCGGGCGTTTATAAAAACGCATTGGCTTCTTTGCGATGGACTGAATCAAAGTGACAGCAGGTCAGTGAGTTAAGTACGCCATAGGAGGGAGACAAACCTCTCGCCAATTTTCTTGTTTAGCATACGCTTTATGTTCCGATGGCGCAGCGTAATGCCTAAAGTCGACTTGCTTACTCGGTCTATCCTCACGTCGCTCATGAATTGAGGGCGTTTCCATGACAGAGCTCTCCCCGCGCTCTTGGGCTAGTCTTTTTTCTTTCTTCAGCTTCAAGACATTTCTGCAAAACATTAATCCCTAGTTTCGAGGTTGGAACAGTTGGAACGCACCCGCTGCCATCGCCAGCGCGAAGTCCCTCTATCCAGTCGTTAAGTTCGTTGTGATTGTCCAAGGTTCGAGGAGATCCGAACTCGGGCTCGCCCGCACCACCGATAGTTTGGATATAATCTACGTTGAGAGCGAGGGTCTCTGATACGGTCATTTTCCCTACAGTTCCAGTGGGTATGCGTTGAAAAATGGGTTTGAATGATTTGATTGTCGCGATGGCGCTACGCTGCTGCGTGAGTCGTTTTCCTTGGCTAAGCTATGTTGGTTCATGTGACAAGAGAGAGGAGGCAGTACGAACTTGATTTTGTGGTATTCATCGAGTGCATGTCGCGAGAACCGTACAGCTATTCGCTGATGCTTGTCAGATACATAGGCCCAGATGCAGTCATCCTCGGCAAATTGGCGGAAGGTGAGGAACTGTGGCAATCGATGTTAGAACGGAACAATATCGAGAGCAGCGCTACTGCTCGCGACTCGCCTGGAGGAGCTGCACCTTCTTCCCGGGCTTGATGTGGATGGGAACGTTGGAAAGACTGCAGCCGTATGTCTCAGCAATGTTTATTAGATAGTCAGCTATCCAAGGTGTACTGAGCGTCTCTGACATTGTGGCGGGTGGCCAAGCAACCGCGAAGGTTCTCAGACGGAAATCTCCCGACGCGTCTCTCCGCGTTTCTCACGTGCCGTTTCTCACGTGTGCCACTTCTTTGGACGCGTCACCGGCAAAACGCGACAGTCGCATATGTGACTGTGGCTGCTACCGCTGCTTGTTGTCAACCATGAAGTCCCTCCTCGCTCTTCTTCTTCTCGCTACCGCAGTCACTTCTATTCCTGCAACATTTCGTGTGCATAATGTCCCGGAATATGCTTTACCTGTCGAGTCTCCCGAGGATTTCGATTGGGACCTCCAAGAAATGCGTCTTGTGCAATTGGCATCAGACAGTGAGCCTGTCTGGATGACAGAGTTGGAGAAGGTCAACCATACCCTGGTGTCATTGAGGTGTTTCTAATGAAAGCAGATCCATGCCAAGGCCGCGGGGCTGAACTTTATTGATATGTGCGAATATATGCATCTGTTGATGACCCTCTCCGTGACGGCTCACAATCTCTTAGTACCGAAGCCGAAGATCTTGGCTCCCTCGCCCCCGTGAAATTTCAGAGGCCCGGTATGTTTCGCAGGCAGCATTGACTTTGCGTACAAACCGCCTATTCTTCCCAGCGTTTCAGAAATCGAACGCTTCCCAGGCAGTGAAGAAAGTAATCAAGGAGCTATCGACGGAAGGCCCTAAGGAGAATCTCGAAGTGTTTACGAGCTTCCGCACTCGTCGTGAGTTTTACCAAGTCTTACCCTCCGAATCCACACTAATTTGAGGATTAGATTATCGTAGTCAGGTACTGTGACATCATTCAATCTCCGTTTTACGCCGACACTCATCTTTGTTATCATATCCGTCAGACTGGTCGAGAAAGCCAAAAGTGGTTGAGCCAGAGGATTCTGGATGTAAGAATGATGTGCTGCGCGCGCCGTTGCCCGTGCGACTGATTGATACGTTGCCATAGATCACTAGCAAATTTGCTGCGAAGGGTTTGAGGGGTCTGATCACCGTATCCGAATTCCCTCATTCATGGGGCCAGAACACAATCGTTAGCGTTCCACCAAGCTTGTCGTCTACGTTGACCGAAGATTCTCTGTAGGTTGTTCGAATCAACGGCTCTGCGCCAACGGATGAAGGGGTGGTCATTGTAGGCGCGCACCAGGATTCGTGAGTTTCAACGTGTAGCTATCGTCTTGCGAAGCTAACACCCTCTCAAAGCACCAATATCTTGCCATTTTTGCCCGCACCTGGTAGGGATGCTTGTTTTCCCGTACGAAGAACCGATGTTTATCTTCTGAAGGTGCTGATGACGATGGCTCTGGCACGGTCAGCATTCTCGAGGCTTACCGCGCACTGATCACGTCGGACTTCAGACCAGTTGAGCACATCGAGTTTCACTGGTACTCTGCTGAAGTAGGTTCTTCCATGTGTTCGACAACAGTATTAAATTTTAACGCATGCCCAAAGGAAGGTGGTTTGCTCGGTTCGCAGGCAGTTGCGAAAGACTACGAAGCAAGGGGAGTCAACGTGATTGCCATGAGCCAGGTAAGTAGATCCTACGTATTCGGCTTACCGACCTACTAATCTTCAAATTGTAGTTCGATATGACTGCTTGGGTGAAGGAGGGTACAAGGGAGGAAGTTGGCATCATTACTGACTTCGTGGACCCTGAGTAAGTTATCGCCATGTTTTCACAAGGAGTAACTGCTTCAACTACTTGATCCAGGGTCACTGCTTTGAACAAGCGGCTTGTCGACACGTACCTTGACATTCCCTACGTGGAGACCAAGTGCGGTTACGCATGCAGCGATCAGTAAGCGTTTTTCGGATCCCCTTGCTTCAATTCCTTAATTTTGGTCAATCGTAGTGCATCCTGGTCCAAAGCTGGTTATCGCAGCTCCTTCACGATTGGTAGGACATCACTTATCATTCTCGAACACTAACCAATAGGACACATCCGGCAGAGAGCAAGTTTGAGAATTCGAATAAGAATATTCACAGCGGTAGAGAGTACGCCGTTGTCTCGAACCCATCGCCCTTTTACTCACAGCAACGTTGTAGCCGTATTGACATCTCCCCTGAGTTCAGCTTTACACACATGCTCGAGTTTTCTAAGCTCACGGTGGCGTTCGTGATCGAACTCGGTGGATGGACGAAGAGCGAGTAGCGGTTGATACCATGAGCTTTTTTCCTCTGAGAGGCGAAGGCGAACAGTTACAATTTCTTGTTATCAGTAGTCAGCAAACGCGCACTTCATCAGTCTATCAATAGATGCGACCAGTTTATTATACGACATGCACAGTACGTTCTACGTCACGTCCATAATAAATTGCCATTTACCTAGGTCGTGTACTCAATTGGTTAATCCAAGACAGCGTATCTCTTCAGGTGTTCTGGTATCGCGTCCGTCAAGCCCTTAGACTGTAGCCACTTCTTGGAAAACAGTCTACTTTGATACCGGTACGCTCCGTCGCAAAGTGCCGTTGTGATAGTTTTCCCTAGTGAATGTAAATCCACTGTAATTTGACGACGAAAGGGTAGTACGTTACCTGGGCCTAGGAGTAATGCCAGCTCATACGCGGCCACCACGTTAAGGGCGGAGCTTGCGCCGAGGTACAACCCCTCAGTGTCAAGGAGGTCGTACACCATCGCGATCGACTTCTCGTCAGCGATATGAAGTGCACCATCGAGTTTGTTGACAAACGTCCCCAGATTATCCGTGATGCGTCCCTGGCCGATTCCTGCGCGCCACCACATACAACGCAAACACAAACGGGTGAGAAAACTCTTGAAAACAAAGAAATAACGGTGACGTTTTACTGTACCTTCTGTGATAGAGCTTCCCGTCCTCTCCCTCAGCTTTCCTCCGCTGGTCACATAGCTGTGCAAGACGCTACCTGGTGGGTCCGCCAACCACACCTGCGTCTTCCCACCGCTCTTCTCCTTCAAATACCTCCCAACGCCCGCGAGCGTGCCGCCGGTACCAGTAGCAGTAATGAACCCATCAACAGCGCCGGACGTTTGAGCCCAAATCTCCGGGCCCGTAGTCCGGTAATGCACGTCCGTGTTGGCGGTGTTATCGAACTGGTCCATCCAGACCGCGCCGGGCATCGCGCGGGCAAAGTCGCGCGCCTGGTGGTTGTAGTTCCGCGCGTCTTCGTACGGCACAGCGGGCACAGGTCGTACATCAGCACCGAGCATGCGCAAAAGGTCGATCTTCTCTTGACTCTGCGTGTTCGGCATGTAGATCACGCAACGGTATCCTTTTGAACGACAGACGTGTGCCAGGCCGATACCCGTGTTGCCCGCTGTGCCTTCCACGACCGTTCCGTTTGGCTTGAGCCTGGTGTACGGACGACATCCCCGCGTCGACGAGAAAGGGTAATAAATAATGCATCAAAAGTCAGCTTTTCGGAAATTTTGTTTTTCCCTATCGATCGATCGAACGCGCAAGTGTGTGGATATACAGTACGCTATGCATGCCATGCGCGTGCGCGCGGAGTAGAAAAGATCGCGTGGGAGGGGAACGAAAAGGCGCACGCACCGACCATCAGCCTCTGCTGCCTCGATAATGCCAAGTGCGGCTCGATCCTTCACGCTCCCACCAGGGTTTTGGAATTCCGCTTTGCCGTAAATTTTCGAGCCCGTCTTCTTTGAAAGGCCTTTTAGGTAGATCTGCGTCCACAGGACTCAGAAACGATGGTCCCCACGGAAGGGAAAAGAAAAGAACACTGTCTCACGAGAGGGGTGTTTCCGACAGCACCTGTGAAGCCGTTCACGGAAAATGATGTGAAACTTCTGGAAGGCACAGATTTCAACACCGCCGCCCTTGATGAGATCATGGTGGTCGGGAAAAGATAGCGAAACAGATAAAATTCCCTGACAAAGTGTTTCGCAACGGTTGACTACGCCCGAAGTTAGGTAGGCCTTCTTACATAATCTCTATACGACATGTCCACGGCCAGTGTTCCAGTGCGGTCAATGAGACAGAAATAGACATGGAGATTTAAAGAAGTATCTACACGGCGAGGCAGCGGGGGTACTGGGCAGCGCGAGAGGCATGGACATGTACGTAGGTATGAGTGTGGAGGCCGGAATCGTCATGTATGCGCATGAACGAGCCAAGATCAGCAGAACGTTATAGGGTATAGCAGTGAAAGGAAAGCGGGGAGAGAAGACTACAGATACGTTAAGGCTCTAGAAAATGAATATAGAGTTAGTCTCGAACAGAAAAAAAACATTTTGCTGACGTTTTTTAACGTTCTGCGACAGCCACTGCAGACCTTCGAACAAGCCTTCCCCTGTGGTAGCACAACTGAAGAGATAAAAGTTATTCCAACTGATACACAGGGTATAGCACATTGCCATCCTTACCTTGGGTGGACATACCATGAACGGTCACGCATCCGGTGAAGGCCCAGCTTCTCGGTAACCTCAGCAGGAGACATTGCTTCGAAGCGAACGGATGCCAAAAATTAAGTGTATCGAGGGGGAGAGATGCACAGAATGATACCCACCTCCTGGTAAATCCTGTTTGTTCGCAAAGACGAGCAATAAGCAGTCCTTCATTTCCCGATCGCTGAGGATGCGGTGCAACTCCTGCTTCGCCTCGTCTATCCTCTCCCTGTCCTGGCTATCGACGACGAACACCAGGCCTTGAGTACCGGTGTAGTAATGTCTCCAAAGAGGACGGATTTTATCCTGCCCTCCTACATCCCATACATTGAACTTGACATTTTTATACGTAACCGTCTCCACATTGAAGCCGACTGTGGTAGTGTTTTAATGGGGAGAATGGGAGAGTTGGCGGGCTTATCTTGCAAACGCACCTGTTGGAATCGTTGTGACAGATTGGTTCAGCTTGAGCTTGTATAAGATCGCTGTAGGGCTACTATGAGTATCACCCATGTGGCAGAACTCAACAACACATCCTTACTTGTCTTTCCCGCAGCATCCAAACCCAACATCAGCAACCTCATCTCCTTGTTGCCAAAGAGGCGGCCTGGAAGCACCAGCATTGCGAGACGGACGTGAGACCCATGGAATGCACTCAGACGGAGAGTGAGAACATACCGAGGGCTTTAGAGAGGTTCGCACCCATTGATTGAAATAAGAGGGAGGATAATGAGCGACGATGAAAGAGGAAGATGAGAGTGGCGGTTGTTGCGGGGCGGGGAAGGGGCGGGGTTTCAGCAGCCCAACAAATCCATACAGGACCCCGGAGACCACGGCTGATGACAGGGTAAATATAATGTGTCCTCCAAGTACAGTACAACATTAACTACTATCCAGAAACCCCAGTTCTCTGCTCTGCGGCTGTCCTTGTCGCCGCAGCGCTGCTCTGTGTAAACACCTTCAGCCATCCGTCGCCCATCTCAGACCTCAGCGCCTCCATCCGTGCGCGGAATGCGTCCGCCTCATTGATCTCTCCCTCCATCCCTTCCTCCATTAGTACGTCATCCGGCTTCGTAATAGGTGTTTCAAACACAGACGCAGCAGCACGCCCGCGTCGCGCCGCAGATCGGCGTGATGTCACTCTCACGCTCATCGTGCGCTCCGACGGTGGCTGAGACAAGCACGGGAGACGTCATGCCTGATTCCGCTGTTGCTGACGTGGGCGTGTACTCGGTCTGCGAGCGCCTGTGCTTGGATGCAAGGCCCGCGACATCCAGTGGTGGTGGGTGGACTGCTGATCTCGGTGGCATCACGGTGGGCAGGGGTGCCGTCGCCAACGTGGGTGTAGGCTCAGTTGCCGAAGGTAGCGACGCTGGTTCTGCGCGCGGAGACCACGTCAGCACCTCGCTGTTCTCCTCCGAACCCGTAACCGACGGGCGGGCAGCGTCCCCACTTGGGTCAGCATCCAGATCCACAATGCGCTTCACCCGCTTTTTCCGGGCCTTTGCGCTGGTCGCAGCGAGGAGCGGGGATGGGTGGTACGATGAGGAGGGAGAAAAAGCGGGGCTGCTCGAAGGGCTTGCACGATTCGATGCGGCTGGGGGTACAGCAATCGCTGCTGTTGTTGCAACTCCAACAGGAACCGTAGATGGCGAATGAGCCTTGCCAATCGACCGAGTGGAACTCATCTGCTCTGGCGGCTGTGAGGACAGGTTCAGTTTCTCATAGTAACCTGCCTGAGACCCGTCCAAGAGTATCGTCTTGCCCTCCTTCCAGAAGAAATCGAAGCATTTGACACGATAATCGCTCTCGATCTCCGTGAATGGGTTGCCTTCCACGCAGATCCTCGGCAATGTTGGGTAATAACGCAAGACGACCGACCTCTCCTGATTCCTCCAGGTGATTGTGACCAACGTTCACGCGTTCTAGTGCCACGAGGCGCTCTAGACCGGCAAGCGAATCTAGGCGATTATGGGAAATGTCGATCGTAAGCACTTGACCCAGTTTCTTGTAAATCCCCTGCACAGAGTCAATCATGTTATCCGAGACGTTGAGCGAGATGAGATTGTAGAGGGACGATAAGCCGGGAGGAATAGAGACGAGTAAATTGGAGGATAAATCGAGTTGAGTGAGGGATGTGAGATGGAGGAGGGATTCGGTTGGAATGAAGGTCAGTGAGTTATCACACAACGACAAAAATCTGAGGAATGCCCATTTTGACGATGGTAAGTGGGAGGATGTGGAGGATTCAATATGCGACGGGGGTCGGGGTAGATCATCACTGGTCGGAGTCTCGACAGTCTCCTCGACGCTCTCCGCTATAATTTCGGGCAGAGGTGTGCAGTGGAACGAGGATTGCCGGGAAGGGCCTCTCGGCCTCGAGGTAGGGGTAGGTTGCCTCCGAGAAGAATCACCCGACACTGCATCAATGAATAAATCGGACACGTCATCGAGTCCACTGCGTACGACTGTGAGGCTCCATAGACTTTCAGAAAGCCTGTCCCAGCCAAGAAGCGTCCGTGGGTCAATGTCAATACACTCCAAGTTCTGCAGATTGCGAAATACATCTAGAGGTAATGCATTCTCGTTGGGAGCGTCACCTGCTACTTCTGCGATCTGCTTGGGGCCTGGAGCTCGTAGCGACAATGCCGGGATCTTGGTAAAGCTACTAAAAATATACTTTAGTTCCTGATCCAGGCTTGGTGGCTCCGGACGCCCCCAAAGACCCACTCCCAGTGACAGCCGGGAAACGGTAGATAAGGAGGTACGGATAGAGGAGAGAGAGATGGTATCTGATGTATCCTCTCCATGGAACACATCGACGTAGTTCATGGGCCGTGATGGGGCGATAACTTTGACGTCAAGCGAGCCAACATTATAGCGGAGGGCTTCGAGGCGGGTGAGGATATAGAATAGGTGGTGGGTATCGATGAAAAACATGAGGGGTTTAGGACGGGTAGATTGTTGAGTGCTATCTGAACTGAACCATTGGAGCGGGTTAAGCGTGAGACCGGATGAAGGAGGCTGAGACTGGCGACGGCGTCGACGCCTTTGAAAGGCAGCTTCTGCGAGACGTGCTTCGTTTGAGCGAATAAAGGAGGCAACGTTACGCAAATAGTCGTCTCCACGCTGGTAATCCATGTGGGTCGTTGGCAAGGTCGTTGGTCCACTTGGACGTGCGCACGCCGTCCTCGAGTCTTGTCGGGAGTGCCATGGCGGCCCAGCCCGGGCCTATGATGACAGGGGCTTATGTCAGCAGATCACGTAGCTTTGACGCGTCCCACTCTCAGGCTCCTCAGGCTTGCTCTTTCATCACCTCACAGCATCAAGATCAATGAAGATAACAATAAAGACACTACAACAAAAGGTCTTTCATGTCAGTTTTTTCTTATTCCTCCTCTGCCGCCGATGCCTATCTAGCCTCGTTCCAGGTCGAGGCGGACTCCGCTGACACAATCTCCAACTTGAAGGAGAAGATCAATGCCGACCAGGGTCATCCTGTGGAGTCCCAGAAAATAATCTACTCGGGTAATATTACGCTTATCACCCAGACCGCATTAGTCCTAAGCAATCACTAAAGGCAAAGTTTTGTCCGACGACAAGACAATCCAATCATGCGAGATCAAAGAGAAGGATTTCCTAGTCCTCATGGTATCCAAGGTGCGCTTCGAATCACCATACCCATCAAGTAACATTGACCGATTCTTCGCCAGCCTAAACCTACACCTGTTCCCTCCGCAAGCACAAGCCAATCGAACCCTGTGGGGTCTACTCCAGCGGCGGCCCCTGCTGATGCTTCTGAGACACCAGCGCCCGTCTCTTCCCCCGAACCCGCCCCTCCCCCCGCTGCGGCGCCGGTTGAGCAGCCTCCGACGCAATTTGACTCTACCTCTTCGTTTATGACGGGTGAAAACCTCCAGACGAGTATCAATAATATGGTAGAGATGGGCTATTCTAGGCCTGAAGTCATGCGCGCTCTCCGTGCTAGCTACAACAATCCCGATCGAGCTGTCGAGTATCTGCTTACCGTGCGCATCAACCTAATATGGGCCATGTGCTTAACAATGGGCTGACTTCTTTCGTTATAGGGTATCCCTGCTCATTTAGAGGCAGAACTTAACGCACCTGGTGCTCCACGGGCGCCAGTCAACCCTCTTGCATCTAATCCCGCAGTCACTCCCTCGGCTGCACCCACTCAACCTTCTGCTCAACCTACTCAACCTGCTCAACCTGCTGCTCCCCAGAACTTGTTCCAGGTTTGTGATACTCAGGCCATGTACCCTACGCACCGTTGTCTGATTTCTCACTCCATTCAGCTCGCCCAGCAGCAACAGCAGCAACCCACGGCCCCTGTTGCCCCGACTTTAGGTGGCTCTCCGGCAGCTTCAGGTCTGGATGCTCCTGGCCTGCGCGCAGATCCCCGACTTGCCGCGCTTCGGGAGCTCGCTGGCCAGAATCCCGCCTTGCTACAACCCGTGATTCAGCAGCTCGCGCAAAACAATCCTCAGCTAGCTCAGGCTTTGGCTTCGGACCCTAACGCATTGCTTGATCTCCTCGGCGGCGCAGATGACGATGGTGAAGCTATCCCACCAGGGTCTCATGTCATAAACGTTACACCTGAGGAGCGTGCGGCAATTGAGAGGGTAAGTTTCTTTCCCTATCTAGTCCACTAGCATTTTTTGACTTGCCACATAGTTAGAAGCTCTTGGCTTTCCCCGACATGCCGTCATTGAAGCGTATTTTGCATGTGAAAAGAATGAAGAGCTAGCAGCGAATTATCTCTTTGAAGGCGGGTTTGATGATGATCGTCAGTCGTAGTGGTTATAGTGCCATAAGTCTTGTACTTTTTTTTCTTCCGCGATTGTGCACGCAAAACATGAATGCATGTAGCTTCGTAATATTATGTTGTGTCGCTGTCATGTAATTGCCTTGTGCAGAGCTGAGACTGAGTACACCACTTTCGTTCTCGCATGTGTTCGATCCAGCCTGAGCCTGGGCTACAGTTTCAGGACTCGGACTCGGATGAGGGCAGTTACGAGCGCGGCCATCATATTCATTCTCGTTCTTTCCTCGACTGATTCCGGCATAACAGTAATGAAGGTAGTCCATTACAGCAACTTGAAAAAGTCGTCTACGTTCTGGCCAAATCTCAATTTCGAATTCCGTGTTTTGCTGTTGGGTCGAAACCCAACCGAACGAGAGACCGGCACAGCATTCGCGTCTTCTCGTCGCGTGCGCAGGGAACTTACCCGGAAGTGAGATCAACTCAGAGCTGAAGAAGAGTTTACCGAACAACGTCATCCCCACCGATTCCCCAGGCCGTCGGAGTACTGTGGAAATAGAAATACTTTAAGCTGTTGGGTCGAAAGGTTGCAAGTAGGAAACAGTCTCGGGACTTCGGAGGTGAGACTCGGACCAACTGGGAGCTGAAGCGCTGAAGGACAGTCCGTCGAGTAGAAGTATAGTGATACCATCAGGTATTCTATCATGGTCCTAAGCAGTCATCACAAGATGACAAGACTTTTCAGTCACTTCCGGAAAGCCCCGAAGTCTCGATCACTGGGTTTGGGGGTCAGAAAACCGTTGCTGTATCGTACGGGGTGGACTTCGGATCTAATGACGTGCGTCGAATATGGTCTAGCCTGTTGCAGGATTGTTGCACACCTCGGTGACCGCGGAGCAATGGCGTCAATAGCGCTTTGCTCGTCCGTCCTCCTAAACATGGTATTCTACACCTGCACTTGCACCGATGCCTATTGGTACACGACCTATCCCGAGGCCCGGGGACTACTTCTAGCGGATCCGGCATATCATCGAATGTGGGAGCCTCACATCTAACGTCCATAGGGATGGGTACGACACGCAGCATGTCAGCACTTCGTCGACAAAGCATAAAAAAGGAAACGTACTTTACTGTACTCTCACATTTGCCATTTACAGTACGGAACAAAACCAAAGCCAATGACACACCAGCCTGCAACTGTGTCTCCAGGGCATCTCAATCTCCACTCAGCCTGCGTGCCCTGAACCTGGGCGCCACGATTCCGCCCGACAAAATTCAACATGGAAGCATTCGAAGCCTGCGGGGGCTCGCTTGGCCGATACTACAATAGTAGACAGGTCTATTCAACTTCACAAATTGAGTACCTCGGTATCTACGGGCTGTTCGTGAAAGGCGGCATGATAAATTATGAGCAATGTAAGCATTAAGCTGGCCAGGACGTGTCTTTCCGTTGACCCCCTTGCACACCCACGAAGTTATGGAGAGACAGAATTTATTGAATTTCAATCATGTCGGGAGAGTTTGTACATGTTTGTTCTGGCGAATGAGCCCTTTTTTCCGATTCTTTTGTCTGTCCAAGCTCAATTGGCGCCAATACGTGATGCAGAAGATCATTATACAGTTATACGGTTACCGTACGAGTCGGTACGACGTCTTGGTCGCTCCTCACTGGGTGTAATCACTTCAGTCGGCTATTTCGCGATGTCTGGTTGGTCAAGTTTTTGCAACTGAATTGGATCTCATTGGAAAATGCCCACAGTGCTAGGCCTATCCAGACAAACGCTAATCTCATCGCGTCTCACAATCGTGCTGGAAGCGTGCCTTGCATTGGGAAGAACGCACGAATGACTGGTAGCGAACCTTACTGAAGATGCACATGGATGGTTCTTGACCTGCAGCGTGTGTGGTTTGAATCTGGTGAACCGCTGCCGGTAATCGCTCGTTAGAGCAATGCATCGGCTACAGTCACGGTAACAGTGTACCTTACCCGAGTTTGCCAAACCAGGACTAGTCTTAAATCCCACAATCATCATGATAGTTCATCATAGATTCGGGGTTTACGTTGAACTATACGAGCGACCCGTAGGCACGGCCAAAAGCTTGATGAGCCATATAACAAGACGACTTCCTCTCTCTCAAAGCACTGGCAACGCATCATGCTACTCCGCCGTTACCTGTCAACCCTCGCCCTTACTGGCGTAGTGTCTGCCCTAAACGGGTCCGTCACAGACTACGCGCCACTGGTTAACCAACCCTGTCCCAACGTCACTACTGATCCCCTCTTGCGCGTCTTCTCGGCTGTAAACCAATCCTTGCACCCGCGTGAGGAGGAATATGTCAACACGCGTCTGACCACCATCATTCCCAATGAGTGGAAAAACTGGATTGGTGATGGCTCGGCCATTGGCTACAACCTCTCCTCATTCAACAGCACCGGTTTTCCCAAAATCGGCATCGCTGTTAGCGGGGGTGGGCTTCGCGCGGCACAATATGGCGCGGGCGTGCTCTCTGCACTCGACGCGCGCAACGAGTCGGCCAAGGCCGCCGGCACGGGGGGTTTTTTGCAGGTCACATCTTATCTGTCGGGGCTTTCAGGTGCGTCCTCAGTCCCAGTCTGTTTCTAGTTGAGGTTCAAAATCGAGAATGTTATTGACATCCCCTTCGCACCCTATTCAGGCGGCTCATGGCTTACTGGCTCGATTTATATGAACGACTTCCCAACCATGAAGGATCTCGTCCATGGGAACGGTGGCAATATGACCGGCTGGCTGCTCGACATCCCATTCGCTACTCCAGACGGCTCGGATGTTCTCTCCGAGGAGAATCAATACTGGTATGGTAGCATCCTCTGGAGCGTCTTTGCCAAAGCGGGCACAGGGTTGTAAGTTGTGAGACCTCTGTCCTCTCAATGAAGATAGGCTGATCTTGTAATTCCCTCCCTCCATTACTAATGTATTTCAGAGATACGAGCATAACTGACCTTTGGTCACGCATGATATCGTATCACTTCTTGAATCAGACCAGCCGTATAAATTTCTTCACGAACGACACTGCCCACGGAGCGGGTCAGTTATGGTCCAGTGTGCCGTCTATTCCATCATGGCAGCAGCACCTGGTACCATTTCCGATTATCCAGGCAGACTCGCGGCCCGTCGGCTCGAATCTGACGACCGTGCTTGACCCAAGTTCCACGGTGTATGAGGTGAATTTTAGACCATCACTCGCGTATGACCGGATGGATGCTAATGTGTAATGCAGATGACCCCCATGGAATTCGGGTCTTGGGATCCTCAACTTTCTGCGATGGTAAATATCACCTATGCAGGGACGCACTTAACCAACGGCCAGCCAGACAATAACACTGCGTGTACCACTTTCTTCGACCAAACAGGTTTCATAATGGGGACCAGCGCTAGCTTCTTCAATGCAAGCGCAGTTAATAAAATAAAAGGCATCGACAAAACTTCGACAACGGGTATTTTGTACACACTCACCCGGCTGCTGGATCAGTTCCGCAGCCGCGCAGTTGACCTGGCAATCTGGCCTAATGTACGCTCGTTCTCCCAGCCGTGATTGACGGGTGCGACTGACCGCGATTCTCTACCGGTAGTCTTTCCATAATCTCGATGCGAAACATAATTTCCAGGATCTGAACTCGACTTGGCTGGAGCTCGTTGATGGTGGCTCGAATTTAGAAGACGTGCCCCTCGGCCAGCTATTTGTCAGGGCACGAGGCTTGGATGTTGTCGTGGCCGTTGATGGTAGTGCAATTGGTGCCAAAACCGATTTTCCGAGGTAAGGGTTTCGTCTTGCCTCTACCCCCCAGTCGAGGCTCCAAGCGGATCTTGTTCGATTTAGTGGCATTTCTTTGCTTATGACAGCATCAAGAATCACCACTCTGCTCCAGTCTTCCCATCAGTCATTCCCCCCGCTGCCTGGTAACACGACCGACTTCACCGCTACTGGTGTCAACATGCGCCCCACGTTTTTTGGTTGTTTCCCTACTCAGTTTCCCCCGGAGTACCCAATGGTCATCTACTTACCGAACTCACCTCCACTCCATGGCGCGGACCCTGTGACTAAGTAATGCGGCTCTTATACTCTTCGTTATTCGTCACGTTCCACTCATCTCCTCCCTCCCATTTCCAGTACTCCAACTACAAAATTCAGTTATTCAGAAAAACACACACAGCTCTTCCTCGACCAAGCCCAAGCGAACGTCATCGGGGGCTTCGTGCCCAATACGAACTCTTCCGACCCGAACTTTGGCAAGTGCATGCAGTGTGCTGCGATTGATCGGGCGCGGTACAAGGTGGTCCCGCCCCTGTCACGCTCCTCGTTTTGCACGCAGTGCTTCCAGCAGTACTGCTTCGACCCAAACAACCTAACGAGCTCCTCGGAGCTGCCTGACCGCAAGCTTCGGTTCGTCGACCCAGACCCTAGCGGGATCTCTATCGTCTTGCAGTTCCTATGGCGGAACAAGGTACCCATCATCCTCGGTTTTATCGGCTTATTTATCGGCATCGCTGTCCTCTGCGTATTCTTGTGCGTCTATTCTGGAGAAGTCTTACGCGTTTGTGTTGATTCTGACATGGTCCACCGTCTTTCCCCTGTAGAATATGGAGAGAACGTCGGGCGCTTGAGGCTAAGTACATCGAGGTCTCTGCGCTCGACAGCAAGGAACTGGAGGAGCCTTTCTTGCGTTACGGGCGAAACCGCGGCAGTTGGGCGTCGCTGCCACCGTGCAAGGCTTGAAAACTTGCCAGAAAGGTCTCGTGTCCCAGAGAATATGGATGGCGTGCCCTATTTAGACACGGAGAATACTTACAACGACTGTCTTGTTTGTTGTACTATTTCATTGTAATACTGCAGTAGTTGACGTGACTTGGTAGTTGGAGGAAATATCCCGAACCGCTGGCTTCCGGTGGCGTTAATTGGCCGTTGCTGTCACGTCGTCGTCCAGTGCGCGTCCACTCAGTCCACACCATCGCCGACGAGAAGCAGGTTGGTTTAGAGAATGTACGTGATTGTGATTTGCATTTCCAACAAAATTCTCGCTCTCTCTGTTGGAGGTGCACGTGCACGTGCAGCCAGCCGGCCGCCACGCCGCTTACATAGTGCCGAGACCCTGTATATATGTTGTACTGTATCTTCGGACAGGGGGAATACAGTATCTTCCTGTCCCCAGACGCTCACTGGTGCCTTCCAAGGCACCCTTCATCGATTCTTATCGCTACACTCTGACTCATTTTTTTGATCCCATGAAGATTGGAATGCTTGGCGCGTTGTTCGTTGCTGCCCTCGTTCTCCGTCATCCAGATTCCCTGCCTGCGTTCCTAACCGTCTTTTGTCCCACACAGTTACGCTAACTCTGAACTCCAAGCACTCTCTTTCTGCTCCCCCTTCCGCGACCTTGTCGTTCAATCCACGGACATCTTCGCACCACCTCTACCCGCCGCCGTATCTGACAGACACCACCTACGTTGCCAACCGGCAACCCTATCCTCCCGCGCTGCAAATCCGAGCGAGGAAAGACCGCATCCGACATCCCATGCTCCACCTCTACCCCAACCCTCGTCATCCCCTCAGCGCTCCCGACCCTCTTCTCCGCTCTCCGCTCCCTATATGTGTACATTTCCAGGAATTCAGCTGATACGGGTGCGGTTGCACCACGTTCATTCATCGACAACTCCGCGACGTCATGCACGAGTTTCTCAACTACCTTCTCAATAAGATCGTCGGGGAGATACAGTACGACAAACATCATAAGCATCAGGACACTTCTTCTCCCAACGCCTCCCGTGAGGACTGTGACTTTCAGGCACACCAGTACTTTATATACTGAGTCTCTCCTCCTATGTTCGCTTGGCAAAGGTATCTTCCCGCGACGTCGTGAGATCGTTTCTCGATCTCTCGATTCGAGAGATCGAGAAACGATCCCATGACGTCTCTCGATTGAGCAAAACTTGAGTGTCACTGCATGCTTGCGCCAGTTCAGCGCCAGAGAAATGTTGTGCTAACGGAATAATTTTTTCTGCGACAGTTGTAGCGGACTACAGGAGGCCGAAAACGGCGGCGAAAAGCGGTACGTCGTCTCATCTATGCCCTCTCCCTTGAGGATGACCTACGATATTGTTGCAGGATGAAGATTAAGAAAACAAAATGGAGTTGCACTCCATTTAAAGCGCTTCAAGTATCAGGAGGACTCGAAGAAATATGTCAAACTTATCGGGTCGCTTTCCCATTTGACCTGCACCTTTTTAATTGACAGGGTGGACTCATTCTTGACACCACCATACGCCTGCGCATCCACCAATGGTATGTATGTCTCGCTTCTGGGGAACATGAGCATACGAACCGCAAAAGACTAATTGTCGTTAACTGCGAAACGTGGCGCCGTTCCCCATCTGGCAGTTGCGACCGAACAGGACACAGTGTAGGTTGTCACAGCTTAATCCGCCAGCGCCAAATCGAGTCGACCTTGACATCCACGAGAACGGAATATTCGATCTTCAATGGTCCGCCGGCGACGCTTCCTTGGCCATTTGCTCCGGGGACCACACAACCCGAATCACAGATGTCGCCACGGCCAAAACTTTACATCTTTTACGTGTGCATACGAGCTCCGTCAAGACGGTGGTGTGGGATCCACAGCATGACAATCTCCTTAGTACTGGAGGCCGCGATGGTGGGATTCGCGTCTGAGATTTGCGCATTGCAGTGAGAACTTCGCACGGTGACCTCCTACGATTAATCGGTGATAGCAATTGATGGTGCACATGGCGAAGACAAACAGGCGAATAGAGGCGGCAGAAGAAGGAAGGTCGTGCCCAGCGCGCGAACAGTCACCAGTTTAGTCCACCCCGAGGGTCGATCGGACAGACTCATTTCCAGCGGGTTATGTGACGGTTAAAGTTTCTCAACTCATCCCGCTCTTTTCAAAGTCACAATTTTCCTGACCCACAAGTTAGCATGTTGCGTCTCTGGGATTTGCGACAGGCGACCCCTCCGGCTTCAAAAGCCAAAAAATCGCCAAAGAAGCGAGCGATCTAACCGGCTGCCATGTCTGCCATCGATCCGATCACCGTCGAGGGAGGGCGGCGCGAGATCTTGCTTCGATCGTTTCGGGGACGGGTCCTACCTATGGTCTTCTCTTTGGGTTAGGTACTCCCGTGTGCACACCTACGCTGTATCTTCGCTCCTTCCCCTGTCACCAAAGGGAACATTCAAGCATCCAAATATGAACACCAACTCCTTCTGGATTCGTTTAGCGATCTCCCCAGACGGGAAGTCGATTGTTAGTGGAAGTTCGGTGACAGGAAAAGGAGCTTCGGCATTCCTATTGACGTGTCACAGACAGCAATAGCCGCGCCATCGATATTGCCAGATACTACTGGTGTTGAACTGCATGGACAGAAAGTCGAAGTCGGTGGCATGGATCGGGCGCAGGATGTCTCTCCTTACTGTAATAGGCTCACGTGACCGAACCCTTTATAATTTAACTACTCACTCCGTCAGCCTCGCGCACTCTTTCATTTACGGAGAGGTCTAAGACGCTCATGCGTCACTTACGATTCAATTCCAGTTTACTAAAACGTAGCGAGTCACCCTGCCCTTGAGATTGATTTGAAAACAAACTGCTATTAATTGTAACATGCATTGCAATGCCACCAGCAGGCTCAACCTTAACACGTCTACATGTCAGACTGAGCAAAGAACAGACGGTAAGGGTTCGTTTTATGGATGAAAGGTTATTATGCGGCAGGATGAATAAGATATACAGATCAAGGCAACACGCAAGAACGGTGATACACGGTGAAAAGACAAAAACCTAAGTTGTGACGGCCAACGGCACTGCCATAGGGACTTCGAGAGGACGATGTCCGGCACCACCCGTCCTCATACGAAGGCCGGAAATGTTAGGAGCCTGAGTCGCCGTAGCCGAGGCGAAGGCGTTCCTGGTCACGACAGGACCAAGCAGTCCGTCGAACTGCTGCCTGGCTATCGCTAGCGCATTCGCATCCACTCGACGTGGTTCATCCGCGCGCCTGGTCCTAGGGGCAAGCACAGCAGGCCCCGTCAGACCAATTTGATCATTATTCCAGATGGGTTTGATCGTTTCCCTGACATCGGTGCCAACTCCACAGCGGCCTCCAAGGGCGGCCCAGTCCGCTTCGCGTTTGATGGAGAGAGCAGTGAAAGTGTCGTCGAGGGCGTCGACCGTGCGGTCAAGCTGTTCAAGCGTATGGCCTGGAGTGATGGTAAACCTCAGACGTTCCTCGCCGTGGGCGACAGTGGGGTAGTTAATGGCCTGCACGTATATGCTATGTTTCTCAAGAAGATAGTCGGATGCTTGCTTGGCCTGGACGGCATCACCGATGAGGACGGGTACAATATGGCTCGGTCCGGGTACGACAGGGATTCCACGCGCGGCAAAACGTTTCTTTACTTCGCGGACGTTCCATTGCATGAGTTGACGATCACCGTTATACGTTTTCTGATAAACAATTGATGCATGGGCACCGGCGACACTGACGGGGGGGAGAGAAGTCGTGAAGATGAAGCCCGGGGCGTAAGACCGAACCATGTCGACGAGCTTGGCGGAACCGGTAATATAACCGCCAACTGCACCGTATGCTTTACCAAGAGTGCCTATAAAATCCTATAAGTGGGTTGATGCGTGCATTTTCACAACTATCGAACCTGAGATGATGTCCACACGATCCATGACGGTGCCCGGGATGGGATCTGCCGATTGACCGGCAGCCTTGTGGACATCGTAGTCAAGATGTTCTGCAACACCGGCACCTCGGGGTCCGTATAAGCCCACGGCATGAACCTACACATAATACCGAGGTGAGTCACAGGTAGATACGGCATTTCGGGCGGGACATACCTCATCCAAAAAGGTAATAGCACCGTATTTCTCAGCCAAGTCGCAAATTTCTTTGATCGGACCGACACTTCCACACATCGAATAGACACTTTCAAATGCGATAATCTTGGGCGTTTCTTTCGGCCATTCCTTCAATTTGCTCTCGAGATCGGAAAGGTCGTTGTGCTTCCAGATGACCTTCTTGGCACCCGAGTGACGGATGCCCTGAATCATGGACGCGTGATTGGATGAATCAGAGAAGTAGACACAGTCACGTAACTTTGCGCCGAGCGTAGAGAGGGTGGCGTCATTCGCTACATAGCAAGAGGAAAACACGAGTGCCGATGGCTTGCGATGAAGAGCAGCTACTTCTTTCTCGAGATTAACATGCCAAGAGCAGTTACCGGCAATGTTACGCGTTCCGCCAGCACCATGACCATATTTATCCAGGGTGCGACTGTGCGTTCCGGCAATGAGACATGGCAAAGGAAAGGAGAGATATATGCGCTTACTGCATGGTTTCTAACACGACGGGGTTATTTCCCATCCCGAGATAATCATTAGCACACCAGACCTCGACCTCGGTCTCAGTGTTCGCGGTATGAGCAACAGGAAATTTAGTTGCAAGCCTATTGATGGTGTTGAAGTAACGGTAAGACTTGTCGTCGTGCTTCTTCTGTAACTCGTCGGTGTAGAATTTTTCATAATTAAATCCATCGGCGTGGACGGGGCATTGCTTCGGAGCATGAGAAGTACTTTGAGAAGATTTGGCAGCGGCAGCGGCCTCGGTGGCTTTGAGGGAATCAATGCGTTTCTTCGCGAGAGCCAATTCTTCTGCCACTTCTCTGGCAGCGGCAAGGGCGTTACTAGCATGGGGGCACTTCTGGATGCTGCTCGAGGTCACATCGACATGCTTCGAAGCACTTTGAGAAGGTTTAGCAGCGGCTGCGGCCTTGGTGGCTTTGAGGGAATCACTGTGTTTCTTCGCGGAAGCCACTCTGGCAGCGGCAAGGGCGTTACTAGCATGGGGGCACTTCTCGATGCTGCTCGAGGTCACATCGACATGCTTCGAAGCGCTTTGAGAAGGTTTAGCAGCAGCTGCGGCCTTGGCGGCCTTGAGGGAATCACTGTGTTTCTTCGCGGAATCCAATTCTTCGGCAACTCTGGCAGCGGCAAGGGCCTTACTAGCATGGGGGCACATCTCGATGCTGCTCGATGTCACATCGACGCCCATGTCCCGGTGCATCTTGATTACATCGGCGCCCTGCGCAAGGCTAGCAAAGTTCTGGACTTGCTGTCCGGAATGTTTGGCGAGGGCGGCGCCCATGACAGGGCATTGTGTAGCTTTTTCGGTAAGCATGGTGAGGCTGGGGAAGCGAGGAGAGACAGAGGTGCCCAAAGCGCGGAGAGAGGAGGGCTTCGTGCGACCCAGGAAGGGGCAAGACGAGGAGAACTTTGCAAGGGACGAGAGCTTATCCATAATCACCGGGGGTGAGGGAAAAGCAGCGGGGAGAGGGAGAGCGGCCAGAGTGGGAAGCAAGTTTATATCCGTTTATTTGGATCGTGACAATGGGAATTAGTAACATCCTGATTGGCTGGCCAGTTTAATTGTTTATGTGTCAGAAAAACGTGCATTGTGTGCGCATTTCCTGTGCGCATTTCCAGTAGGCGCAGAATCGTCTTGTTCTGTCCGAGATATGCGCGGGAAGATGGCACGGGAGCGGGGGCGACGAGAGGAGGGAGAATGCAATATGAACATAGGTGAGACACCAAAACAAGTTTCGACTATCGTACGCACATTCTCTAATCGATGTGAAGAGACCGCCTGACTTGCCATGTGTAAGGGGGTGGCGCGGCGGTGGCGGTTCGGGCCCCATATTCGTCTGGAGTCTGGACCAGCCAGGCAGTTGGGTCCGGTCGGGAATCATACAGTATGCCATACCATCATTGGAACTTCCTGGTGTGACTCTAACAGCTAGCCCAGTGAAAAACGGCGCCGAGCTGGACCGAGTGGGACCGAGTTGTGCTGAGTACACTGATGATCTCAGTTAGCGCCAGAAATTGTCGCTTTTTCAGATGAAATCTGACCTCTTCGGTGTCGAATCTGAATAGCTATTTACCCATCATCTGTGTTCTACGGCGTTCTGCTGCACTCTACAGAGGTGTTCAAAGGCTTCTATTTTTGGTACAGACGCATACAGATGCATTTTTTACCGACTACCTCTGAGATTAACCGAGCCCCTTCTGAGCTTTCCCTGCTCTCCTGCTCCCCTGCTCTAAGTCCATATCACGAAGACCTAGAGGAAGTAGAAATCATTATGATTGTTCATCGGGACAAGGTGTCGATCCACGTACCAGTCAGTCGGCCACATTGGAACGAGTTGCGGTGGCAGCAAGACGAGAAGCTGCACTTCACCGGTTCACGATGATGCCGGGCGTAAGCACTAAGCACGACACTGTGAAGAGGCCGCTTGCACCGCGGTAGGCCAAAGGGGCACCACTCGGTACCCCATGCGATATGCACGACAAGACAACCTTCCTGTCCGCGCAACGCAGAATTTCGTGCCTCTGCAAGCAATGGTGCGAATAACGCGCCGTCGCACGAGAGCATTGTAAGTGTAACAGTTTCCCAAGGCGTACCAGAAGCCACCTGCATAGCACGCGTCTCGCGTTCGCATTTCACCTTTCCACACGCGACGCTCAGATGAGTTCAAGAGGGGTAACAAGGCACGGGTGGGGAACAAACAAACCTGCATCTATGCGCCACGGTATTTGAGCCAATGTACACCTGGACCAGCAACGAGTCTAAATAGCACATCTGCACTACCGTTTTTATGTTGCGCGTATGCCATCTCGACGCTAAGCTGGTGCGAGTGTGCCCAGCTGGATGACGCGTCGTGCGTTGGTGGTGTAAGTCACGCGAGGAACCAGTCGTGAGCGCGGTCCTTGTTGATTTCGAGTGTCACGAGGAGACGTCGGCGGAGCGTGACCGAGGCAAGGACCGCGCCGCGATGGAGGGTGGTTATGCCCACGCCCACGCCCTGTTTGTTGCGGCTGTATAGCATATATGCGCGCTTGACACTGTTTTTGCGTACCATCAAGCCAAAGCCCACATACAGTGTATAGTCTCAGTATACTAGGCTCACTGCCCGGGATGCATAGAATCTGTACACGAGCAAGGGGAGGTGTCGTATAGAAGAGCGTTTGGTCGGATTTATGCGGTCGGGGAGGGAAGATAAAGGGGAAAATTACAAGTCGTCGTCTTCTTCCAGAAGGGGAACAGCCTCTGCCTAGGAACATCAGTCAGCTGACAGATCGGGGAGAATAATATTAGGGCACGATCACGACGAGAGCACGTCTGCATCTTGACAGGACAGTTGGCGTGGTTCGGACATACACAACTTGAACATCATAACTCAGATTCGAACTGCGAGCGGTCAGCTGGGCACCGCAGAACGCCGATGAACTCAGATTCGCTCAGGCCAACTCGGCGCCGGTTTTCACGGGAGCTTACAGGCCAAGCAAAAGTGCGGGACCAGGAAGTTCCAATGATGGTATGGCATACTGTATGATTCCCGACCGGACCCAACTGCCTGGCTGGCCGGGTTTCTGTCCAGACGAATATGGGGCCCGAACCGCCACTGCGCCACCTCCTTACACATGGCAAGTCAGGCGGTCTCTTCACATCGATTAGAGAATGTGCGTACGATAGTCGAAACTTGTTTTGGTGTCTCACGACCTCACCGGTAGCCGAGCCGACATCGCATCCCCCAATACTAACTGCACCGTCTTCCCCTTCCCAGGCTTCCCTTGCCACAATGCCGCTTGTAGCTTCCATAACGCTCCCGTTTCTCATTCCGGAGATTTGTTTAATACATTTCACAGTTCACCGAGTGGTTCAAAGACCCGGCCCTCGACGTCAGATGGAACTGTCTCTATGCGAAGTGCAGCCGAGGATGTACCACCCCCTGTCCCCCCTGTTCCTCTGCAGTACCTCAACGGCAAGGATACGAAGAAGTATGATAAAGACAAGGATAGGGAGAAGGAGAGGAAGGAAGAACGATCGTCGAAAGAGTTTGATCGCAGGCCAAGTCTGTGGTTCAAACGGCGGACTGCCAAACCCACGAAGGAAGAGAAAGAACCTAAGGGAAGCAAAGATAAACATATGGGAGCTCGTGGGCATGCTACAATGTCTGCTGCGGTGCTATCACAGTCTGATGTGGCGTCGTCTTGTCGGGTGCTAGCTTGCTATGGTGTCGTAGTAGTGCATGTGTTGGCTATCATGTCAAGCGGCTCTCTGGCTCTGGCACCAACAGTAGCATGATGCTTGGCGAAGCAGAACCGACCGTGACCACGCCTCCTGCGGATGTATCTTTGGGATCTAGCTCATCATCATCACATTCTCCGCCTCACCCCTACACGGCCTACACCCTTACCCTCACTCTCACTCTCACCACCACCACCAACTTCCCCATCATCATCGCCACCACTACCACCATATGGAACTACCAGGACAGCTCCCGACAGTCCAGGCAACCTCGCAGATCGGCCAGTCCGATCGGGAACCTTCCACCCCATAGCTCTCCACCCGCAACCGTAACACTATACGCTCAAGCACAACGCCGGCCTCCACCACTGCTAGCGAGCGACACTGACAATGACGAGCTTCCATCGCTACAACCGCTCCCCGCCTGAGGCGAAGAAGCATACGTGGATAGCTCGTCCCCTCTCCCCGCATGGCGTATCTCACCCGTATCACTATCGGGTGAATCGAGCAGTAGCGCCACGTCGACGGTACTGCCCCATCCTCATACTGGTGAGCCTACATCGATGGTAGATGATAACAATGAGGGATGATGATAACGATGATGTCGTTGGCGACGACCACAAACCTGAACATGACTCACACAGCACCCACATGAACACCCACACGAGCACAAGCATGGGCACTAGCGCTCACATGCGTCCGCGAGTCTCAGGTTTCTTGCGGGACGTTGGCGTGAACCCCGACATTCGGCGCATAGAAGCGGCAGCGACTTGCTCAACAAGCGGAGCACAAGTCCGCATCAACAACATCAAGGACAACGACAAGAAGTAGCAGCAGCAGCTACTACAGTACCGTCTCCACAATCCCCATCTGCACCGGAATCGAACGGTGGCATGAACTTTTTGTCAACTAGTGACACCCTTGCTCCCTCCTCTGCTATATCGACCTTCTCCAACTCCGCGGCGGCATCGGGGCCAGCAACAGGACTCAGACGTGCTGTGCACAAATTAAGTCTCAATGCACCTTTGTTCGGACTCGGACTTGTAGGGGGGTGTGATAAAGATCGAGATCCTCATCACTATTTTCATTCTCATCCATCTCATGAGCATCACCAGCACCACCAACACCATCATTTGGGGATTGGGAAGAAAAAGGAGAGTGGTAGCAGTCACAAGGCGCCACAGAAGATTTATATGCCAAGCTCAATTTTTGGTTCAGGTGGTTTGGGTGTTGATGCTGGTGAGCGCTGTGCTTGCGGTACTAGCTTGCTACTGTAGGGTTGCTGGTTGACTGACACACCCCTTCCCCTCCAATGAAAAACCTAGCTCTTGTGCGGATGATTGACCTGTCTTGCTTTACAAATGACCGGTTTACGATACACGTAGAACATGTAATTTAGTACAATAAGGTGTCATGTGACTTGACATGGCGACTCAGTTCCGGATACATGCAGCAGTATGCCCACAACCCATTAACAAGCCATACAGTACTGTACAGTATACGAAATGGCTTGAGCTGGTCCGGAGCCAAGCGGGCTTCCGTGGGAAGTTTTTCGGCTCTAATGCGCAGGGTCGTTGTGGCGGTGTGTGATGGGCAATGCACCGTGCAACCCGATCATCCAAATCCAAAACATTATATAATAACAAGACCGTCAAAGACGACGCACACACTCTCTACTACCTACTACCGAGCGGCAACTCATGCTGCGTCGTTATTTATCCACCCTCGCCCTTGCTGGCGTAGTGTACGCCATAAACGGGTCCGTCGCAGACTACGCTCCACTAGTCAACCAACCATGTCCCAACGTCACGACCGACCCCCTCCTCCGCGTCTTCACACCAATGAACCAATCCTTGCATCCGGGTGAGGAGGAGTATGTCAACACACGATTGAACACCGTCATCCCTAACGAGTGGGAAAACTGGATTGGTGATGGCTCGGCCATTGGCTACAACCTCTCATCATTCAACAGCACCGGGTTTCCCAAAATTGGCATCGCTATTAGCGGGGGTGGGCTTCGCGCGGCACAGTATGGCGCGGGCGTGCTCTCCGCACTCGATGCGCGCAACGAGTCGGCCAAGGCCACCGGCACGGGGGGTTTTTTGCAGGTCACATCCTATCTGTCGGGGCTTTCAGGTGCGTCTCAGTCCCAGTCTGTTTCTGGTTGAGGTTGAAAATCGAGAGTGTTATTGACATCCCCTTTGCACCCTAATCAGGCGGCTCATGGGTTACTGGCTCGATTTATATGAACGACTTCCCAACCATGAAGGATCTCGTCCATGGGAACGGTGGCAATATGACTGGCTGGCTGCTCGACACCCCATTCGCTACTCCAGACGGCTCGGATGTTTTCGCCGAGGAGAATCAATACTGGTATGGTAGCATCCTCTGGAGCGTCTTTGCCAAAGCGGGCGCAGGGCTGTAAGTTGCAAAACCTCTGTCCTCCCAATGAAGATAGGCTGATCCTGTAATTCCCTCCCTCTATTACTAATGTATTTCAGAGATACGAGCATAACTGACCCTTGGGCACGCATGATATCGTACCACTTCTTGAATCAGACCAGCCGTGCAAACTTCTTCACGAACGACACTGCCCATGGAGCGGGTCAATTATTGTCCAATGTCCCATCTACTTCATCATGGCAACAGCACCTGGTACCATTCCCGATTATCCAGGCAGACTCGCGGCCCGTCGGCTCGAATCTGACGACCGTGCTTGACCCAATTTCCACGGTATATGAGGTGGATTTTGGTCCCTCACTGCGAGTGTGACCTGATGGTTGCTAATGTGTAATGCAGATGACCCCCATGGAATTTGGGTCTTGGGATCCTCAACTTTCTGCGATGATAAATATCACCTATGCAGGGACGCACTTAAGCAACGGACAACCGGACAATAGCACTGCGTGTACCACTTTCTTCGACCAAATTGGTTTCGTAATGGGGACTAGCGCTAGCTTATTCAACGTAAGCGTCTTTATCCTGATCACCCGTCGCCAAGGTGCTTAATGATACGCGCATATGGCCATCAGCAAATTTTCGACCGTATCCATAATACCATACAGGGAATGGACAGCAATTCCGCAAAGGCCATTTTGCAAATGGTCGACCGGATGGTGGAAGAATTCCGCACCCGGGCAGATGATGTCGCAAACTGGCCTAACGTACGATCGTTCCCTCGGTCGTGATTGAATAGTGCGACTGACCGTGGTCCTTTTTTGACAGCCCTTCTATAATCTCGCTGAGAAACAAAGTTTCCAGGATTTGAATTCGACTTGGCTGGAGCTCATTGATGGCTCTTCGAATCAAGAAAATGTGCCCCTCGGACAGCAGTTTGTCAGGGCACGAGGCTTGGATGTTGTTGTTGCCCTTGACTCTTCCGGAGATATCGCTAGTACGGGTTGGCCAAAGTAAAGTTTTCGTCTTGCCTCTACCCTTCAATCCTGCTCAAAGAAGGTCCTGTTTAATTTAGTGGCTCCTCTATTCTTTTCTCCGCATCAAGAATTACGACTCTGCTCCAGTCTTCCCATCAATCGTTCCCACCGCTGCCTGGAAACCCGACACAATTCATCTCTACTGGTGTCAACATGCGCCCCACGTTTTTTGGTTGTTTCCCGACTCAGAATCCCCCCGAGTACCCAATTGTCATCTACTTTCCCAACTCGCCACCGCTCGATGGTGATAACCCTGTGGCCAAGTAAGGCAGTTTTATTCTCCTCTTCACCCGTCAAGTTCCGCTCATCCTGCTCTCATTCCCAGCACCCCTACCTTCCAACTTGATTATACACCAATACATACCGAGCTATTTCTCGACCAGGTCCACGCGAATGCCATTGGGGGCTTCATGCCCAACTCTAACTCTCCTGACCCGAACTTTGGCAAGTGCTTGCAGTGTGTTGCCATTGATCGGGCGCGGTATAAGATAAAGCCGCCCCTGGAACGGTCTTCGTTATGCTCGCAGTGCTTCCAGCAGTACTGTTTCGACCCGAACAATCTATCGAGCGCCTCGGAGCTACCTGGCCGCAGGCTCGGGTTCGTCAACCCAGACCCTCAGGGCGTCTCTGCCATCTCGGGTTTCTTATCGCGGAGTAAAACAGCCCTCATCCTCGGTTTCTTCGCCCTCTTGTTCATCGTCGCTGGTCTCTCCGCGTTTTTGTGCGTTCATTTCCCTCCTCCTTAGGCGTCTGAGTTGATTCCGACGTCTTACATGTTTTTTTGGTAGAATATGGAGAAAACGTCGGGCGCGTGGGGCTGAGTATCACGAGGTGAAGATGCTCCACGATGAGGACGAGCCGCCATTTTTCCATCACAATTACCGCGACAGTTCGAGATCGGAGATGACGCAAGACTCGGAGCTCAACCACTCACCAGACATACCTGACGTTCCAGAAGAACATCCCCAATAACATATACCCGCCGAACTGGACAGGGAGAATACTTACACTGATACTGCACTAAGAACTTTCGTTTTTTTTAATACCAATCGCATCGTCACGGTCTTGTTGCTGCGGGTGTCTGGTTGGGTGTACTTGCTGGATAGATAACGAGCGCTACGCAACTCACACTCTCATTGTAACCTTTAGGCCATTTGGACTGTCATATTTTCTAGTTTGTTTGCTTGTACAACTCCAATGAAACTGCCCATATTTATCGATCGACCTTAAGGATCGACTTCAGGACCTGAACTTGGGACCCTTCGACTTGGGGGAGCTCAGAAATGGCCACAGCGGCAGAATGCGCCACAATTTAGGTCACCCTTACCCTGACTTGACCACTCGAAAAACCCATTGATTTATGCGGATTCGGACAGTGTACAGAGTCGTGTTAGATCTGGCTAGTACTGTGCATCTTGGAAGTTGAGACCAGGACGGGGGCATGCGAGGAGCGAGTCCGGGAGGATTAAAAGAGCGACATTTTGCGACTCGAAGAACATTGTACTACTTATTAATAAACAATGAGGCATGTCCATGCCCTATGCGTCTTGTCATGGGCTGTACGCCCGAGGTCCGAGGCCTCCTAGCACAGCGCAACGTGTGGCTGCACCACTTCCAACAGTACAGCTTTAATCGGTGCAGTGGTGGCGCTTCTTTTCGCTAGTATTGAAACGCGAGATCCTCCCAAAGCCAAAAATTTCGATGTCGGAAAAGAATACATGCGAAACTGAACACCCGTAGGCTCTCTTGCACTCATCTCATCAGTCATCGCGTCTGCAAGCCAACACAAAACGCCTGATTGTGCTGCTATTTGCGCAATGCCGTCTCAGGCAGGCTCAGGACAGGAAAGCCTTCGCTTTTTAAAGGGAGATCTACAGCATAGAGATTTTGAAATTGAACATGTGATTGGATAGCTGCCAACCCGGAAGGGGACATTTTGCCCGAAGTAAAAGGAGTCGAATGATCCGGAAAAAAAAAGAACGTACGCTCGTTCTTCTCTTTTTCATACTAACAGGCTCGGAAACCGCTCCCTTGCGTCCGCCTTCCAGACTGGGTTTAACCATAACTTAAAGTCGTTTGGACCCAAGAATGGCGCAGTATGTCTTAGGATCAGTAAGGCGAGTGATATTCTGAAAGCGAGGCGAGAGAGAGAGAGAGAGGAAGATCCGTCTATACGTACATTTGATGTTGAGAAGTTCTGACATCTTCCGACCTGTTCTGGCACCAGAACAGGCCCTTATTACGGTTGGCAGTGATGGGCCTTCTGGTATTCTGATGAGGACTTGTTGAGCGTCCGTTGGGGTGACGGCCTGCCCGGCTGACTTTTGATGGCCCCGCACAGCACACAGTAACCCGATGATGTCTCTTGACAGACAGGTGCGAAACGGTACCAATCCTGCTCCCAAAGAAATACAGGACCGTCATACCCGCCCACGCCTACCAACTCAGTAGTAGAGTCAGTACCGAGTGCAAAGTGCAGGTACTAGCCTGTGCGCACCGTCCGCGTGTTCTCCCCGCCTCCTCCTCAACACAAAAGAAGACTTCTGAAACCAATAACGCATCTGCCGCTTCTCAGTTCGCAAAGCCGCTCCGAGCCCGATCCCTGCTTAGCGAGAACTACCCATGGATGGACTGGGACTGGAATGCTTATCTGGACGAGGCGTAACGCCGTAGACGGTTTTCGACATCGCATCGGAAGGAACGGAGTGAGGCAACTAGGCCGGATCCGCCTATTTTGAGAGTTTTTGATGGTGCGCATGCCGCCTTCCAATCTCAGTTAGAACTGTAGGAAAGACCTCATGGCAATATGCACAAGGTCTGAGGGTCAAGCCAGGCACAGTTTACCTCCGGTCCGCGGACTGAGCCTTTCGAGTACAGTACTACCGGTGACGTGATCCAAACACATGTTTTCCATGCACCCAAGTGAGTGACTGAAGTAGGAAGGTTCAGGCCGTTCAGCTGTTGAGCCGCCTTACTGCGACAAGCTGACAAATGCCCGGCCGTCGCGGCAGTATAGTGGCAGTGGCCGCGACTGAGCGACTGGCAAGTTACTTTGAATTGCTTCATCATGACCACCCCGCATTTTGTCCGCACCACGGGGGTATATGGACCGCATTATCCTTCCAGTCCTGATTTACCTGTCAGTAGAGACGGTCTGGCTGACCCAGACGAGATATCGCCTTTACTCGGAACCAACCGCCGCGCACAGTCGAGTCAATCTGAACGGTGGCATTCTGCGCGATCATCTGTCTCCGCGTTTTTCGACAAAAATGCTGGGTTATCTCTTATCGCTGCCTCTCAGTTTTTTTTCTCTGCGATGAACATCTGTGTCAAATGGCTCAACAGCCTGGACGAACCTGTGCCAATTCTCGAAGTGCGTGTTAGTTTTAAGATAGTTGTTTTCTGAGTTGACATCGCTCTGAGTAGTTAATTTGGGTCAGAATGGTAAGTCCTTACATATATCTTTGTGCGTGTAAACACTGAAGGTGGTGACAAGACCATAACATATATCGGCTCCGTTGCATACATGTGCGCATCTCTTTGATGAAAGATTTCAAGTTTTCCGATTATTATAAGGCTTTGGCGGAAGATCCCAGACCCACTGCTTGGTCCAAAGGAAGTCCGGGGATTGTTGGTAATTCGAGGTTTTGTCGGGTAGGAAATCTTACGTGGCATTATGGACATTCCTCAGCTTAAGGTCATATCAGTTTCATTGGCCTTGCTGGGATGTATCTCTCCCTGGAACATCTATCGGTATCTGATGCGACCATGTTGACATTCATTACTCCGATCCTCCTTGGTTTCTCAGGGGCAATATTTCTCAAGGAGCCCCTTTCTCTTAGGGAAATGCTTTCGGGGTGTAGGCGACGTTGGTCTACTTGCTGTGATCGTTCCTCACAAATCGCCAGTATGCAGTTTCTTTGGCGTTATTTTGATTGCCCGGCCACAGTTTCTTATTGGTGGTCCCAAGGGAGATCCATCTGAGGTAGTGATACCCAGAGAAAGGATGCAATCCGTCACGTAGGGATTCATCTCGTCTTGTATGTGAGCGCTCATTCCATATTATCACGCAGCGTGGGTCTAATTGGTGTCTTGGGAATGGCCAGTGCTTGTGAGTGTGCTTTCCTTGACTATCTTCCGCGCGTTTCTCTTTTACTCCAACAGATACACTCCTCCGTGCAATTGGAAAACGGGCACACACTCTTCACTCTCTCGTGTTCTACTCCTTCAGTTGTGTGTTAGGCTCCACCGCAGGGTACGCATCTATCTGGACTTCCTTGCTTTCGAAGGAACCTCCGTGACATCCACTCTAGCATGATAATATTTAAGATCTCCCCGGTTATACCCACGCATGCTTTGTGGCTTGCTATGTTGCTTCTCATCGGCATATTTGGTTTGATCTCGCAGGTGCGCTCTTCCTTACCCTTACCCTTCCTTCCTCCGTAGCTGATTCCGGCAAAACTGTGAAGACGCTATTGGTCATGGGTTTTCAGCGGGAGACAGCTTCTCGTGGTGCTCTTGCTATTTATACTTCAGTATGTCTTTTACACCACAACTCTTTCAAGGTGTCTCAACCATTCTAGATTGTCTTTGCCGTTGCGTTGGAGTTTATCGTATTTCATACAGCGCCTTCTGTACTGTCAATTACTGGAGCAGCCATAATCATCAGCTCAGCCACCTATACATCTGTATTATCCTCTCGTTCCTCTCGCCTTGAAGAAATCTGCTCATAAGTTACGCCCTCAGCTCACCAAAAAGACCGTCATCAAATCAACCACCGGACCCGCCCTTGAGCAGGCACTTCCTACTAATCCTAACCATCAGGATGATCCGCAGCCATGATCACTGCGTGGAGGCGCCGTCCTCATGGACTGCCTCAGCCCTTGAAGGTCAGGCCGCCCCAGGTAAGCTCGATCGCCGGCCGAGTTTTTACGTTGTCGGACATGCAAAGTCATTTGATGCTATGCTGTGATGTATTTACATGAATAAATGTCGTTGAGAAGACACCCTATCTGAGGCCCGAGGTACCGATTAATTATCGCACCCCCGGCCCATTTCTGGAAACTACCGCAGTTGCAAGTTGGAATCTAGCAGGAGCCACCGTAACTTCAGTGCCCCCTGTCACTGCCCTGGAGCATGCGATTATGTTGATCCCATCACCACAGTTCTTCGAAAACACTGGCAAGTACATATCCTCCGTGAATCCACTGCAGAGGAGACAACAGAAAACTTATGGGACCGCTCAGGCAAGCATATCGTTGATGACCTTTTACAGACTCTTCTATCGCCGTCGCTCTTGGAAAGCATACAGTGTCCGGTCTAGTATGTCCAAAGGGCATCGGGGGTTTTCGTCTTTGACACTTATTCTACAGTATCACGCGTGTTCCCATGACAAAGTGTCTTACCGCAGGTGGTCAACCTGTTACAGTAAAGGTACTCAACTCGAATGATTGTGTCAGGTCAGCTTGCACTGACTTGGTACATGTGACTCCTACGTCCTTGACTGACAGTTATTGAAATAGAAAGTTTTTTAATACGTAGGAGAACCAGGGGCCCGTGGGCATCACCATTACCCTTTCTGGCATACATGACGTCGTGGAGAAAACGTTGAGCGTGCGGGATTACGCATGAATCTCTACCGGTGAAGACCCACTGATCAGTATCGCGACAGCTCGAAATCAGGGTCATAAACGTCCACTGCAGAAGAAACTTGATGACTCGTCCGACTAGACGGGAATAACACCAACAACGAATAGACATTTCTGCGAGAGACTCTTTCGTTTCCATGGGTGTCATTCGCGGTGTTCGTGTGATCACGGGTTGTCTCGTGTTCTCGTTCGGTGTGCATGTTGACAGGCAACAAGCGGTACGTACAGGCTTCAAGCTGTTTACCAACAACTAGGTGTCCATCATCCGTACCTCCCTGCAACTCACTGACAGGTCGTCCCTTCCGAGTCATCAATCTATTGCGTGCGCTGATCGTAACGCAGCCTTATAGCCTATCAAAAAGCCTTCCATGTGCAACCTGACGCGCTTATGCTGTACTGTAGAGGTTTCGGGAATAATATGGTGATTTGTAATATTGTGTACCGTATGGTGATGCAATTAATGTTCCTTGACGTTTTGATGATACGGTCTATATACACTATAAGACTACATATGGAAAGGGACGAGACGAAATGGTCTTCGGAGGTAAGGACAGGATCTTGGTCGATCCACTGACATGTGGGGCATTGGCCAGTGGAGTTGGCATGACGATCAAAGATTGTCCTTCTTACTTCTCGCCACCGTGGTGCGGGGAGAGGGTTATAGTTCGCGTTTGTTGTTGGGTCAGACTACTAGATTCAATTGATTCGAATTACGTTGGTTTGGAAAGTGTCCATTGAGTCGGCACTTGTGAGATGTCAGCTACATAGATCTATCACATTGGAAAGGAGTTCAGTCGTTTGATTGTCACAGACAGGGTACAATATAGGTATTTTCCATCTACCATGTCCCAGGAGAACGGCACCGTAGTATCCTATGTTACAAGCAGATCATAATGTATTGATTGACTGTAACGAGCGTAGGTATCTGTCCCAACTGAAGCAGATAAGGGGACGGAGGTAGGGGAAGGAGATACTGAGACGAGATATGTGTCGCATAAGGCGAAAAATTTAACGCCAAAACACCACGCCAATTTGATCAGAAGGTTGATCAATCCGCCCAAGAGGTTAAAGGGGAAAGAAAAGCAAATCGTAAAGGATATACAGAGAGTAATCCATGGTCGTCATACGGGCGAGTCGAACTCTGTAACTGTATAGCTACTTGGTTTGACAGAGTTCTTGGACCGTATTGGCTCGATGGTCTGCGTCTCTGTGTGAGAGATTTCGAGGTCGCTCAGTGGACGTTGTGACGAATTCCTGGTGCCCTGGAATCGAATCATCGTCGGTATAGGATCTGACACGACACCCCCTGTGATGGCCCAGGATCTGTGTTAGAATTCAATTAGGAGGCGAAGATCGGTGTACGGGTATGTCAGCATTACTTCTCTTCGTTCCAATTGAACTCTGACATGCAAGTGTAGTCTGCGAGGCAGCGATATATGCGCGATGCGCCAACGGCCATCATAATGACTTTGTGCAGGTGGCATGAGGTGATGAAGATGCGGTGAGAGGCTCAATACTCACGCTCAGGTACTTGGAACATCTGAGCAAGCGAATAGCATGTGAACAGCATGTCATATTATTAAGGGCAAAACTTACTAGGTTGAGGTAATCTGTTCGTTTCGAGACAAGATAATTAGCGCCTGTCGCCTATGGGCACAGAAGGGAAGGTGTCCCACCATTCAGATTAAGTATGATGAAGACCTGAGACCGCATCGTGAATACCAGATTGCGTAATAGTCATATGAGACGGTTACATACAGTGGGGGGTATTTCGGCGATGGTGACCAAAGCGAGCCAAAACAGGCCCTATTTCCGAGTCGCATCACGTCATTCAACAAACGTGATGAGGCTTCCACTCACTTGGTTATAGAGGAAACGCCAAAGACCAAACATGCCTGCTTCTCCGTAGCGTCGTAAACCAGATAGCATCAAAGCGAGCAAGAGTAAGTCTTCCGCGAGCGTTATTGTGATAGGCTCGATGCAATTCCTAGTATCAAGAATGACACAGGTATTTGCTGTTGGATCCCAGACGGCATTTGACTACGTATTCAGCGTTAGCAAGGCGCAACTTTGGTGTCCAAAAAATAATACCTTCGCTATGGCTACAAGTACGACGTCCGGGGATTAATATCACAGGAACAAGCAAACAGAAAACGTACCGCGGATATAGACTGCGATTACGGCGAGCCAAGTAGAGATGGCAATTGTACTGATAATGAGATTCCTCTCCCAGATGGCGATGCTGTGTCACGTGGGAACTCAAATAAAACTCTTGACCAGGAAAATATACACGTGGACTCACATGCGGAGAACGATCAGGGCGGAAGCGAAAACGAAAGCGAGATAGGCGAAAAACTAAACAGAGGACATCATGAAAACTTTAACAGGACTCCTTTGGTTGTCGAGACTGAAATGGCGGCAAACGCACAAATACAGACTTTATCCATACCTATTAGGGAACGAAATCAGCAGGGGGTCAATTGATCGGAGAGGATCTTCCACCTACTTTACAATTTATCTGATGCGTAGTGTCAAAACCAACGAATATTATGATCATGGCAATGAGCGCTGAGAGGCGACAACTAGAGTATAGCTTTGCGCCCGTGTATGATCAGGTGACTGCCGGGTATGATGGTGGCGAGACATACCCATATTGCCCAGCGACATCTCCGCCTACCCGTGATTATTTGCCACTCGAACCAAATCGTGGTGAAGTACTCCCATCTACCGGAGTCAGCACCCAAGACAAGATAGAGGTAAAGACTGACTTACATGTAGAGCCCTCCCATCACATGCAGAAGCTTGACGAAACCCACTGCAAAGCGTTATCGTTTCTCCGGTCAGAAAATGCCGCGCAAGTGTCGAAGGTACAGCGGCGCACTAGCATCGGCCTGTACGACCTTTGGATCATGGAAGTTGGTCATGATCACGGGGGAAAAAGTCGACACGAGGTCGAGGGGACCCTGGGGATGGTGGGGAGAACGACGAGGAGGGGGAGTTGAAAGAGCGCCAATATTGAAGGGTACATAAATGCGTAAATGCGTGCGCCATGACAGGCCTCTCTGTGATGTGAAGGAAGCCCTCTTGTCATTGTCCAAATATAGCAACGGACCGTCTTTATTGCGTTCCACAATCACACAAGCCGAGCAGCCGAGTGCTTAAATTTGTCCATGGACCGAGCCCAAGTCTCAGGGACCGACAGGCGAGACTGCCCCATGTACAAACTGTGCCGGCATCAACAGGCCCCGCATCAGGAGAAGCTCATACTTAGATGCCTGTCCTCCCTATTTTATGGAATGTCCTCAACATGGATACAGTGGTTATCACTCTGACAGCGTCTATCCCTTCATCTTTCCCAACCCTGATCATCATCCTTCCGCCCCATCGGACACGGCGAGATTATGCCCGGGAGGGTGCTTGCCCTGCTATTTTCTTCGTTCTTAAACAATCCTCCTTATTTTCTGCACGTCTCCGTGATTTTCAGGCCCTACAATTGCGGTTCGTTGATGCATCGTACATCGTGGATTCGTGGCCAATGACGCTTCTGGATCTGACTCCGGGCGCTCCGTACCTCTGTCAAATATACTTTGTACATATCTGGCACAATCACACATAATGCCGTAAATCTCGGCGCCCTCTGGGACTTCGCTGCAATAAAACAGGTACGCAATCTTGTACGGAAAATGCACGCGTCAAAAGTCCAGAACAAAAACCCTTTGATGATCGAACACGTATGATTTTGGCTATTGTGACACCTAGAGCTAATATTGTACTCTTGTCGTGGGCTGGTCACGATAGCACTCACATCTAGGATTAATTCTGCAGGTCATCCCGTAGGTAATGGCCAATGCATAAAATACTTGGCAGTAGGCACGAGTGGCGCCTTTCCTAAAATACATAGAGAGACCGCAGAAAGCCCATAAGGTACTAGAAATACAGATGTCAGATGATATCGCTATCCTTCACCTTCCCCGCCTCGAGCTGTAGCTCGTCCCAAAATTTAGAAGGTGCCTGGGCTTCACGGTGGCTAAGAGCGGTATGGTCAACCAGTCCCCGGTAAATGCGGGAAGCCCCAATCGCCACGATAACCACTGAAATACAACACGTCAGCAGTGAAACGTATGTCATCTCCACGACCAAGAAACTCACTCGCAAGAACCTGGAACATCTACATTGAAACTAGCGATTAGCTTTGCGGACGACGACTTAGCCTATGAACGCACCAGGTTAAGAGGGTCTAACGAAATCGGGGCGTACTGAGTGAAGAGCCCTACGTCAGAGAAGTTACGCACCGTTCAAGTCCAAGATAATAAAAACCTAAAGACAGACTTTAGTTTCTGACACCCAAGTTGCAGAACAAACGCACTGCAGGGGGAACCTCAGCAAGAGTGACCAACACCACCCACGCCAAGCCCTGTGAATAGCGTCAGTCAAGATTGACGACCAAGTGCTCGATGAGACCACCTGGGTGTACAGGAACCACCAGAGGCCACATTTCTCTTGAGTACCTTTCCAGCGAAGGAGACCAAATAGCATAAGTATCAGAAGTACAAAGTCAGAGATAAGCGTGGAGATGACGCCGATCCCTCCATGTTCTGTTCGCAGAGCCATACAGATGTTGCCATGCCAACCTGCGCTGGCTGTGGTTGCGCCTAATAGCACGCACGGTCAAGGTATGGAGTTATAAAAGTCGAGAGAGAGACTAACTATAAATGTACATGCCAGTGTTGGCTAGCCAGGTAACAGTGGCAAGTGTGGTGGCGATTTTATTATGATCCCAGAGTGCAACGCTAAGAGAACGTCACGCTTAGAAGGGCAAAGGTCAGGCGACTTTTGACTCACACCCGTAGGACGATCAGAGACGATGCGAAGGCGAGTGAAAGATATCCAAACGTCTGCGTGGCAACTAACATTAGAGATAACATCAACGAGGTTGCGCGACACCTTACGAAAGTCGCAATAACCCAAGCCTAGATAATAGCTCAGCGTCCCATTGAACACAACGACCAAGGAAAGTTTCGTACTTTACAGTTGATTTTATGGACCACGTCGGATCCTATAAACTGAAATATGACGCAAAACAATGGGCACCAACGACATCCCAGATAAAGCTGGGGGCGCCTACTAGGTCTTCAGTTCTATGATACAGGTTGAATGGGAACATACCGGGAATGTCCGAGTAAACTTGCGCTCTCGCGTTATGATGGAATACTCATAGCCGAGGTTTGAGAGGAATTCCCAGCTGGATGAGAGTTGAGAACTATCTGAACGTCGGGTGAATGTGGCTTACATATATACGCCACCCAAGACGTGTATAAACTTGATGAGAATAACTACCAAGCAAAGCTACATAGGAAAACAGCCAGGAGACCAAAAAAAACGGACGAACAGTCTTCCGATGTGAGAACGGTGGGGTCACGCCAGTGGGTCATGGTAGGCGGGGAGTCCTGAGCGTAGCGAAGTGACAAATTTGCGCTGAGCCGGACAGGGAAGAATAGAGAAGGGGAAGAAATTGTCGCATAGCGTGGCAACCTAATTAGATTTAAGATAGTCGACCGACTGCCACGAAGGGAGAGAAAGGAATGCAAAAATCCAATGTTCGGTGCATCGTTCCGGTGTGATCCCATCAAATCTGGATATCAAACAGATAATGCGGGTGGCGGTAGCCTCGGATATATACAGCCAGTACTCCCAAAATGACCATGGAATCAGAGGCGTTGGCGGCACTGCGGTATTGTACCTCCACGGTTGATTCAAGGAAGGATGGCTTGATGACGGGTTAATGTTAATCAGGTGATGGAGAGAAGACACATTGAGATCAGCCGGAAACTGCCGCCAGCAGAGATGGCGTCTGAAAGCGGGAAAAAAGCGAAAAGTGCTTCAAAAGCTATACCCATCATCATCACATGCGTTTAGGCCGAACTCCTTCCGAGAGACTGATGGCTGAAACCCAACGATCACCGTGAACGTGCGTGAACCGAGGTGGATCCATGTTTCACTCAGCGAAAGACCCAAGCGGGCTCTTATTTTTACAGTATTTCCATTCCGTTGGCTGCCAGTGACGGTCACGGTTCGGCGCACGTTCAGCTGTCAGCATACCCGAAATATCCGTCACTATGGTCGCAGGGCGGGTGCCGCCTGAAACAATCCTTATAACTTACTGTACTTGGTGACAACCTGCATATTATAGCGCTGCGTTGCATTCTTGGCTCTATTCATGTCTCTTCTCTACATACTTCGTGGCCAACATTAATGGTAGTGTGCCACTGATCTTGTGTAGCGTTAATGATGCCATCAATCGCATATGTCCACTGGCATTTCCCCGGCACATGCGAATATAAAAGCTTGTGAATTTCTCACTAGCTTCTTCGCTCACTTGAGGTACTGGATAGGTCCACCACTTCATCACTTCATGTGCAAATACTGTTAGGGTCTATCCATTGTAATGGATAAGCATGGTACCGAACCCGACCAATCACTTGAATGGATAACACAGTGAAACAGATGGAATTGAACGACAGATAGCAGAGGGCAGACAGCCGGACAGCATTTGAAGGGAAAGATTTACAACTAGACAGGGTATGGTGAGCACACAACGAATAGATACGACTCCACTTTGGTATATACCTGGCTATGGTATCGAAACTCAATGCGCGGAAATACGTCTGCGCTGCTCGTTCTCGATCGCACGCAAAAAAGCTTCGCTAACATCTCTTGACTCCTTTGGATGAACACTCAAATAACCGTCACTGAATTCCTTGTACAGCGGGTCGTCAGGATTCGGGCGAGGGTAATACGGGTCGTTCGTATAAAAAGCTTCAACGAGTTGCTGAGTCTCATTCGGATTCCTATTCCACGTACGCATCTAAGGAACATAGTTACGGACCCAACGAAGGAAGAGCACGATTAGCGGCATACCTGATTAAAATCAATAATGTACATAGCCACGCCACTGAAAGATGCCCCGCCCATAACGAATTCGACATCACGGCCATCATACCCTGCACGCCAGTGCAGGCGACCCAGCATTTCACCCATGCCATACGCGATGTCTTCGACGGAAGGGTATACGCAGTCGCCTTCTACTGCAACCCCCAAAAGCTTGCGGTATCTAGAAACATCCAGGGGGAAGTTTGCGGAATTGAAGAATCGATTGGGACGTCCGCCTGGACCCAACTCCTTTATCACTTTACCAAAATAAAGTCGGCAGAGTGTGGGGTCCGAGGCTTTGGGCATGTTCGGCGGATAGAACATCGTGCGTATCGTTTTCGCAGTCAATAGTGGAATAGGTAAGACCTGATCCATTGCGTACGCGGCGGTATCCAATTCCAGCAACTTGAAATCACCTTCGCTGACTAGAGAGCGGGGAGGTCGTCGACGTGACTCCGATGGAGGAGAGCCACCCACTGAAAGAAAACTGGTAGACTTATGCGGATCGTAGAAAGCAAGTGGTCGAGGAATGCCAAAGAAGAAATCAGTGTCGCAGGAGTCATACAAGGAACGAAGGGCTTCAAACTCGGCTTTGAGCTCGACAGAACGTTCGCGCACTGTGACGTGTTTGAAGGCTACCGGGCGACCAGAAAGTATGGATACAGTGGCAAAACTTCCCCTTCCAATGGGTACAAGCCTCCATTCGGGATTAATATCTGACTCTGACATGATAAGAGCGGTTTGAAGTTGGGTTTCAAACGTGACAAAGAAGTGGCTGTGTCACAGTCACAGCGACACCATCATAGCATTCAAGCACGTACAGTACTACCCATACAAGAAAGGCGCCATGAACATGCATGGATGCATGTTCACAGCGTTTTGCCGATGTCCTCCTGCTATTCGAGACGTCTCCTTCGTAACGCGTCCTCCGCTTCGCAGACATCGCTGTGTAGACAGTTCACCCCATCGATAGTGAGTATGCGAAGCCGGGGAAGGCCCGGGGCTGTTCATTCCCCTTGCCCTAATTCCCCAGCCTTTTCCCACTCAACCGGCCTTTTGTGGACCACAGCATCCACAACACAAAACGCCATGTCCACGTCCTCCAATGACTCGCATGTGACGCAAAGAATGGCTAAGAACACGTGGGAAACGTGTGTTTGACCACCTCCACCTGTTACCATCCAGCGGCGGCGGGATTGCCTCCTTTGTTTAAGATTTCGAGGCGACGAGTTTTTTGCTGTCATGTTCCGACAGATAAGCATTGGATGACGGGTTAGGGAGATTGCATTGGTTGCTGAACCTTGTCTTAAAACTGTGTGGGACGCTCGAAACTCAATTTCAACCGTAGTGAACTTGCACTCTGAACCCTCGGCGAATTAACCTTTCCATCATCTGACCCTTCACTGATTCTCCTCAGCAAGCGGTGAATGCTATCGAGAGCCTGCAACGCGACACATGCGATCATCCCCGGCACCAAACCCTCATTGTTGCTCAATTGTCAGGGTTCTGTGATACTTTCGAGCAGGAAACAGGATCTCCCTCAGTTCTCATGCTCGAGCGCTGTTTGCAGACCTCGCAAGACCCTCATGCCATTGGACTGCCACTAGCACATACAGTACACCCTCAGCACAACCGCAGCCAGCGAACATCTCCTGTTAAACCGCAAGACAACGTTCAACAGTTGTCCAAACATCTGCTCAAAAGACGTCTTCTTAGCCCGCCACTCGTATCTTGAAGATGCCTCCCATGACCCTTTGTCGGGTTCAATAGCCTGAACCCACGGTCAACACTAGGGAATGGCGTATGTACGAACCAGTATGAGGGTAAAGTAGTAGTGAATATATATGCACAATAAGATAGAAAGATGCATTAGTATACAAAGACGTTAAAAATGTTGGTACAGGCACTGAGGCACACATCACTAAATCATGAAAAATCCGCCCTCTAAGAATTGAAGGCTTCAAGACCTCTAGTAGGCCTTAAGACGATCTGGGTTTTCCTGATGAGGCTAGTACGCCGAATAGTACGAAAAGCCCACGCTGAAAAGAATTACGGGTCTGGCTCTGCCAGTGCCACATACGGCGTTACAAGGAGTGAACGAGAAGAAGAAATGACACGATGATATTTCTATCATCGAGAAGAAATTGGATACGTATACGGAAGTACTAAAGGCTACATGGTGTTTCTACTTGGCTCCATGTTCTCGCAGTAATTTCACGACTTCGTCATGTCCTTTGTCAGCCGCAACCTGCAATGCGGTCTCGCCGTTATTCCTCTTCGCCTTCACATCAGCACCGAGTTCGAGCAGCAGGCGCACAACCTCCAGCGCCCCATTCAACGAGGCCACGTACAACGGGGTCCGGCCGTCGTTATCTTGCACATTTATATCTGCACCATGCTCTAGCAGTAATCCAAAGACGCCGTCTTTGAAATAACGACCATCCGATGCCCAATGTAACGGCGTCGACCCGCCGTCACTCCTACCATAGATGTAGGCGGGATGGTACTCGATTAATATCCGGACCACCTCGAAATTTCTAGAATGGGCTGCGGCATGCAATGGATTTCTCCCATATCGGCCCCGGACATCCAGGTCTGCGCCGTTACGACGGAGTAAATCTGCCGTCTGGAAGTGTTCTCTTGCCAATGCTGCCACCAGTGGTCGCATATAATGGCCCCCATCAGCATTCACATCCTGCGGATGATTGGTAATGAGGTGCTCTACGAGATCGTGGAATCCACAGAGTGCTGCGTAATATAGGGGAGCCGCGGGGGATTTGCGGAATCGTGCGAACCAGTAAAAGGTTGCATTACCGTTGGGCCTGGTGTCTATATCGCATAGCGTGAGCCACACCTTAAAATGTGGTTTGTTCGCGTCGAAGATATATTCCATCCCTTTGTGTAAACGTGACGACACCTCCCCAGATTGCGCATGAGTAACCCAGTGCTCGGCAGCGTATCGAGCCAGCGGATGGTCCCCGGATGTACACCCTTCAACGCCATCTTGTATTTGTAGTAAAACGCCTAGGCAAGCTTGCCCCAGAATCGCATGCGCAGGCTCCGAATCGATATGGTAATTCGAGACTTCTCCGCTTGCAGTAGCGAGTCGAGGCGAGGTCAAGAATTCCTTGACGGAAAAATGCGAGAATTGCACGACCCGCGAATCACCAGCTTGGACTATCGCAATCAGACTTGAGCACGCCGACAGAAGAGCTAGTTCTTGTTCCTCCCACCGCCAATCCGGTTTCAACCTCGGGATCCCTTCCGCATCATCGAAGTCGACTGCGAGGACCTCCGCAAGCTCCTCGACACGAAGAGGCCGGACGGCGACAACCAGGCATTGCAATACTCGTTGAGCGAGGCGCTTATTCGGTTTCTTGATTTCCTTCAGTATACGCTCATATGTCATGTCCAACGATTCGGGCAATTCCCTGAGCGTTGGTCGGACACTTGGTGGAAGACATTGACGTAGTGCTTCCAACTGACAAAATATCCACCGAAACCTGTCCGACGATTTGCACGGGTATTATGAATGTAAAGCAATCCACTCACATTCCGTCAGCTCGTTTAGAGAGTGTCTCAATGACAAATTCCTTATCCTCCTTCCTCCACCTCCGCATGTACGGTTCTGAGTCCAAATAGACAACGGACCTAACATAATCCGCAATGTCTTGTTTTTGACCGCTTTGATCATGGAGGGACACTTGGCGAGAGGTCAGAGGCCCAAGGACATCTCGTATGTCAAATTCTGGGCGACTTGTGACACAAATACGAAAGTTTGGAATTCGAAGGTCAGCGAGTTCCTCCAACAGCTGAAGTATCCGATTGCGAGGTGATGGAACCTCGGAAGTGTCGGGACATTCATCAAGGGCGTCCATTATTAGGTAGATCGGATGGTGATCTCGGACTGTGAGCATCTCTATCAGGCAACGTTTCAGAGCGTCATCATTGGGCTGTTGCGCGCCGCTGCCATGACCGGAATAAAGACGTGATAGAATATCGCAACAGGCACTCGATTGTGTGGAAAGTTGGGTGAGAAGGGAGGGGACTAGGTCACGCCAGTGTTGTTTGTTGATGTCTCGGAAGTCGAAATAGAAATATGCAATCGAGGCTTGACCGGCATTGCATATGGCTTTCACATTTTCGACGATTGTAGAACTGGAGAACAATGAGCGACTCAATTCTCTTTGACAAAGACAGTGAAGGCTCTACGAACCAAAGTATGCTCTTGCCGGAGCCAGCTACAAATAAGATTAGGTGGCGTCAGGCGGCAGAATGGGACAGGGGCATACGTTTCCCGTGAATCCAGAGTAGCGAATCGGAACTTGTTGACTTCCATTCTTTATACGTCCTTCCTTCTAAAAACCAGGTCGCCGTTCCCCTGTGATGGGCGTTGCATGCGATGTTGTGATTCGTAGATGGATCTGGTGGCGAGAGCCATCTACGAAGATCCTGTCGTAATTGACTCCCTGTGAGGATGATTGAGCCTGCATGTCCAGCATAAATGCATGAATGCGATTCAGGAACCACGAACGTTCCATCCGATCTACACCGTCAGCTGCTCGTTGGATAACTTCTCTGGCTTCTTTTCCATCTAGACGCGTTAGGAGTTGGACAATTTTCGATAATTGGTTGGAGATATATTGCGCACTATCAATGACCGCCACTAATTTGTCATCAACAGCCTTCACTTTGTCGTCGACGTCCTTCACGCGATTGTCAACCCAGACCACCCTATCATCGATGCCAGCCACGCGCTCATCGACACTGGCCAGTCGTTCATCGACACCGGCGACCCGGTCGTCGACGACAAGCACATTGTCCGCAATTTCCCTGACTTTGCTATCGATGGCATTCGTGATCTTCAGTAGTTGCGCAGAGGCCATTCGAGCCTCCTCTTGCGTCAGCCTGTCCAGACTCTTCAGCGCATCCTCGATCTCGTTATTTCCAATCAGTTTCTTGATTAGTTTCTTTAGATATTTTTCTGAAAATGGTTCTATCAACGGAAATTTATTCGTTACAGCAATGACTTACCCATTCGGCCCTGTTTGATTTCTTTTGTGGCAATAGCCAGAATGTTGAGGACTTCAACCATTATTGCCGTGATCGTGTCCACCATTCCTTGATTTGGCGCCACTTCAGTGTATGTGTCCAGACGTCGGAAGAATTCTTCTATGCGCTCGAACATCTCGAAGAGAGTGTCTTGGTCCGCGTGAATATCCTTAGCTGTCTAAGAATCGTTCGTATTACGATGGATCACACGAAGGTACTAAGAAGGGTACGCACTGAGAGAAGAACACCAAAACCGATAAAGATCACCTTTGCAGGTGAGAATACCTGTCAAATAAATACTATGAGAGGGTAGAACTCGGACAAGTTCATGTTTTGAAGCATACCGAGCCGACGGCTTCTCCAAGTGTCTTTGAGAGGGTCTGAAGGACGTTCACAGTTGGGTCCAGCCACATTGTATTTCTGCGTTGAGACTGATTGAGCTCTTGGACTTGCTCTTGAAGCACGGTGAGAATATTGCTAGCCGAATCGCAGGCCTGGAGCCGGTCAGCGAGCGGATGCGTGAGAAGATCATTCTTTGTGCGCTTTCTGTGCGCTTTCAATGCATTATCAAAAATTAGTTGGAAATTAGACGATGTGGAAGTAGGGTGAGTGTGAGACATAAGGGGGAAGTGAGGAATTGAAGGGAGGATAGTAAAATTATGGGTAATGGGGGAAAAAGAAGAGCGACACGCCTCACAAACGCGCAGGTTCAGCATATGTATAACCATTGGCGCCATGGATGTTGATAGATCAGGAAAAGCCATGTCCTCAGGTTATGGTGGCAACCACGGAGTTCGTACATTTGGCGTGCGGTAACTTTTCCCACGCCGCCTCGAGTCCCACCTGAATACATCGAAGTGGTGACGTCGGCCCGTAGGGTGAGTACACGCTCGATTGGGCAGCCGTACTGCCTGAATAGACCGAGGATCGGAGCGTAGATCTCCACGACCTCGGGTTCCAGCCCAACTTGGTATCGGATAATCCAGCTCATTTCCAGAAATTCCGCTTTCCCCAGGTTATCAATAATTTAAGTGCAATCATCGGCTAAAGAGCTGGATCCAAACTACAAATACCAAGTAGAAGATCTGTACTTTTCGGTAGCAAAACGGATAGTGGGTAGAGATTACAAATATAAAGTTGAAACACAGGCAGAACGGAGAGACCAAGACCATGCCGAATGCAGAGCATGAGTCGTCCCAGCTTTGATAGCGCTGCACCACGGACCAGAATAATCATTCTGTCCAGCCTTCACGATAAGCGCTCAGACATTACAACCACGAGATAGAATAATGGCATCAATTCCAGATTGTAATTGCAGGGACTTTACAGGAAGACCAGTTAGACTGCTGAGACACAAAAGTATTCGTAAGTGTTCAGCATGCGAGGGAATAGCATAGGTCAACACTTGGGAATGGTGTACGTACGAAGCAGTATGACGGTAAAGTAGTAGTCAATGAATATGTACAAGTTAGAAATATACATTAGTAATATGCAAAGACCTTTAATAAATGCTGGTACAAGCACCCGGGCACAGCCGGGGTAGCTGAGAATCCATTACACATTTTCATCACCCACTCTGAGAGCCTTCTCCTCTCCCACATCATTGCTGGAGGCGACAGTTATAGAACCTATAACTTGAACGGACGATTCGCTACCGTTCTGCATGTTTCCAAAGCCAGAGGTGTTACCCGTGCCGGGAGGAGCTATAAATTTTCCGAATGGTGTGCCATTCGAAGGCACAGCACCAGGAGTTACCTGGGTCGAGTGGAGGAAAGTTGTGCGACCAAGGTAGTTTGAAAGATCCCGGTACATTCGTGTGGCAGCTATTGACACGATGCATACTAATAATGGGAAACCGATCATGAACGTGAGAAACTGTACTGATTTCTTTAACCCAAAAAAAAGTCTCACGTGCAGGTAAGTGGGTTACCTGGCCCGGGATCGAGGTTGAGTGTCAGTTCAAGTTCCGAATCCATTGCCAATAAACTCACGACATCCATCATAACTGCGCAAAACGGCTTTTCTTGAGTACCAATTCTTGGCTTAGGAATGTGAAGCAGTACACACCGTTCAGATTCAAGAGAATGAAAACCTGGAAAGCAAACATGAGTTACTCGCGCCGTATTCGTCCTAGATGAACGCACCAATGGGGGGATCTCGGCCACAAGAGTAACCACAACCCATGCCAAACCCTGCGGTTGATCGTAACACATCGCGTCAACGCAATACATGCAACCAGGAGAGGTTTACCTGTGTGAACAGAAGCTGCCAAAGGCTGCCCTTCCCACGGTTTCTCCATCGTAAGAGCCCAGTGATCATGAGGACCAGAAGCACAACTTCAGTCGAGATAATAGAAATTATGCTAAATCTAGCTTTAAGCACATCCGTCATTCCACAAATACGGAGAGGTGCAACCCAAATCGTGCGAATGGAGGCCACAGCTGAAGCGTAATTAATAGCTGTACATCAAAGAACGCCAACAAAACAAAACGTACAGTAAATGCAGGCAGCGAAATTCGCGAGCCATGTACCGCCAGCAATGGTGATTGCGATTTTACTATGCTCCCAAATTGCCACGCTGAGAGGGCAGCCGTCAGTCAGAAAGGCACATAGCTCAAACGTACACTCACATGCGAAGAACGACCAACGATGATGCAAGTAAGAATCCTAAATATGCGAACAACTACGTGGCCGCAAAGACTTAGGGACGTCATCGGAACAAGTAGGTCAACCCACATAGGCAAAGACGATATATGTCTAAATGGCAATTCAGTTAACCCATTCCATCGAACAAAGGAAGAGTTAAGATCCATGCCTGACAATTCAAGCGATGCACGTCTTGTCCCAGCATCTCAAGAAGAACAGTGATCAAAGGAAACCACCGGGCGCCCAAGTAAGGCTGGCAGTATCAACCTTCAATAGGCTGTTCAATTCCCCCACTTGTCGTAATGAAGGCATACCAAGAATGACGAGCGAAACTTCCGTTTCCGGGTGAGGATGGCGTAATCGAAATCGAGGTTCACGATGATTTCCCAGCTGGTTCATGGACAATACGGGGCGCAAATGAAGAAATTGCGAGTGAGAGTGAGAACGAGATATGCTCACACGTATAAGCCAAACAATAAATGTACGATCTTGACATATGTATCTGAAGCATAGAGGTAAGTCTCGCTAGATGGAAAATTCGCGTGTATAAAAGACGCACAGTATTCTGAGAGGATAACGGCGGGATTGTCCCAGTCGCTCATGAGCAAAATAAATGTGGGGGAAAAAGGTGAGCCAGGGTGGTGATTCAATCGCATCGCATTTCAAAGTAGTCAACGGGCATCAGGCACACTCGAGCATTAGGACTTGGGATGAACGAATCTAATCTAGACCAAGTGTCGCATCTGCGACAAGATCTCAGCAAGATGCGAGACGAAACCTGCTTGGATACGCCTCCAGCTGCGGGAATCATCTTGCTGGCCGCTTATTTCTCGCATGGACAAACTCAAATGACACCGATGGCTGACCTGGATAGAAAACTTTGTCACAGCACGGAGCGTCAAGTAAATGTAAAAATTCTGTACTATGCCATGTTGCGCTGAGGATTTACTGCCGAGGAGCTGCTAGTGAGCCCGAGTGAGTAGCCAAGTATATCCTTGCCATTTCTTACGCGGAACGATTATCCAGCTCGATCGAGGCTGGTGGCAGTGTATGATGAGACGAGAATTTCGGTCGAATCTGCAATCAGGTTATCAATAATTTAAGTAGATTGTAACTCCGTTATCGCATATCACATATTATAACTTAACCTCATTCTAAACGGATCTTCCGAGTCTAAGTTTACGCCAAATTTTTGCCACAGTTCAAGCTTTCGAGTTTACGACCTCCCGTCCCCACGGCCCCCCACCAACCAACGGTATATGACATATATCTGTAGGTGCGGTTAAAGATAACCTGCATACGCGAAACGGAATTATCTTAGCTAGTAGCTAAGTTACCAGTCTTCTTTAAAGGCGTTCTAGTCTGCCTGTGAAAATCCTCCTGGAAAATAAACCCGAAATTCGGGGCTCTCTGCATCGTGCTTTCCGACCCCAGGTCTACTCACGGCAAACCGGAGATAAGTTTAGGACACTCCTCCTCACTATGGTGACGTTATCCCATTCAGTGGTTAGATCCCCAACTTTTCCATCAAATGGCTTTCTTTCCTTTTTTATGCTCATGTTCTTTGCAACGTGTCCATCCTCGAAAGAGCCACGTCATTGTAACGTTCTATTTGGACTGAGGTAGCTCCGCGCGAGATGACAACTTGAAGGTTATAGATCACCCTCCGTCGTCAACGACGATATGCGAACTGGAAACCTTTCCTCAAACCGTCTTTCCATGCAGTGAACGTCATCATCTCGATGTACGAGTCCCGCTTTGCACAGGCACTCAGGGTTAGGGGCTTAGTAAAGGTCTCATTGCTGGTTCAACTGACGATTGTCATGATGCGGACGGCGTGATCATATCATTAAAATATCATCTCGTAAAACGAGGCGCCGACTCGGGGGTTTATGCACATGGGCTCGGACATTTCACATCTGAGATCGGCTGGCTGTTAGGTTAGGATGGGGCTTTCGACATCACGAACCCCAAGAGAAGCAATCAGCTACGGAAGGATCTAAGCCTCTGTACGCGAATCGGTGCCATAGGGAACGTTCGGAGTCTTCGGACCGCCACGAAAATGGGGAGGCAAGTACAGTAATCGGAACCGGACGCACGTTGGATGGATACGCTGTCACGACACGGCGGAAAGGAAATCATAAAAAAAACATCCGATAACAATACACTTGGTGTCCGCGAACCAAAAAAAAACACATGAAATGAAATGAAATGTTCACTTGAAGAGAAAATCGTAGAAATTCTCTGTCTTCCCGCCGTTGTTGCTCACAGACGACTTCACCATCGTTCGTTCCAAAGGCCAACGAGGCTTCCTGCGCGCTGGTGAACGCGAAGGCGATGATCCTGAGCGCGCACGTTGATGGGCATCCCACATGGCGCCCCACGCGCGGTATGCGGTTCCACGCAGCGGTAGCCGTCGTGGCGTCTCATCGTCACTCGCCAACGACAACGCCCCAGTCGCCTGCTCTAAGTTGAAATGGCCACCCCCGCTACCATCACCATCACCACCGCCTCCGACACCTTGCACGGATCCGACTTCCACGTCAGCGTCCACGTCAGAGGCGATGTCCGAAAGTGGGCCGAAAGTGGGGCTATCTCTACTGGACGGTGACGCTGGCCGCCTTCGGCGCCCCGGCCATGCGTGGACCCGAAATCGGGCTCGGATGCATAGTCCGATTCTGAAAGCACGTCTAATCCGCTATCGATGGACTGGACATCGGATAGTGACGAGGGAAGCGCATCAGAATCGTATGGCGAGTGCGAGGAAAAGTCGCCGTCGGTGGTGGGTGGCGTTGCAAGTGCAGTGCGCGTAGCTGGGTCCGGTCGTGTCGCGTTCGGGCGCAAGATATGCGTGAGGCGATGAGTTGGGGTGTCTTTACCTGTGATAGGGATAGATATACCGCATACACCATAGAAGGACTTTAAAAATGGGGCAGAAGAGGAATTAAAAAGAAACGGTATGGACGTACTGAAGCTGACAATGTTGTGGTACCGCGCACAGCAGTGTACGACGTAGCGCGCCCACGTGTCGTTCTCGATCCACCATACGAGCCGCTGTGGGCTACGCTCAACCTCACGAATATCCTCCAGGCCCGCGACTGCGCGACCAGGGAACTGATATCCCGACTCCTTGTCCGGGTTCATCACGACCTCGACCCCACTCAACCAGCACATGAGCTCTTCCTCGACACCACGCACGAGAGCTTGCGTGCGAGGGCCAGAGCGCCGGAGAGCCTTGCGCATGCCGCGCTTGGAGAGGCTGAATTGTCCCGCGTTACTTGCTTTGGGGTCTGGTGTCGGGGAAACCGTGGCGGAGAGCGGAGCACTGCGCGGGAGGTATGGTGGGAGTGGTATGGGGAACGTTGGGTGCGGGATTGGGACGGAAGGTTCGAGGTCATTCTTTGATGGTATTGCGACGTGTGGATTGCCTGTGAAGTGGGCTGTACCATTCGATTTATCAGTTAAACCTCACGGTGTTTGATTTTGGTTCAGAGGCAGGGAGAAGGAAGGGAGAGTTGGATGCACTGTAGAATGAGACGAGACGCACCGTTCTCCCGCCGTCGTACCCAACGCTTGCCCTCGTTATCATTACGGCGCCAGAGTTTCTTGGGCTGAACCGGATCAACGAGGTGAGCATAGCGACTAGTTAATCCGGAGTTGCGGAGGATGGATGGAAAGGACATCGGCATGGGTCCCTTATCTTTCGACTCCTTTGACGGGGATAGGACTGAAATAGAGCTTGGATTTGCTCTCTCTTGTGGTGAATGAGAAATGGCCATATCTTGACGAGATCCTTCCATGTTGGTTTTCTTTCGTAGACTCGAGTTGAATTTGCTAGATGTTAGTGCGTATGGGCATACAGTACGGTTTATGAAGCGATAAGGTGAGTCACTTTTGGACGAGTCACTTTTGGCAGACGCCGGACGCCGCTTTCTAACTTACTGTACCAGCTGCAGGAGGGCAACTGAATGCACGAAGAGCAATGCACAGATAATATCTGATACCCTGATCGCACAGCCTGAAGGGTTTGAACACTCTACTGTAGCACAGCCCACTGGCAGGAACTACCCAAAGTCGTGGTGGCGCCCGCGCGCTCGCGTTCACGATCTGGCATATCATTCGCCGGAAGATGAGTAGAATGAATGAAAGGAGCTGTCCATCGTCATGCGTCAACATGTCAATGTCTGGGTATCGACGGTTACAATGTACGGTATTGTATAGTGATAGCAATACATAAACTCAGGCTGTTGACTACGACTCGGATGTACCGCGTGGCTTGAATCAGAACGTCCATATGATAATACAATACCCTGGACGCGCCCAGTCACCATAATCGGCGATCTTGCTAGTTGCAAGGCAACAACTGAAGCCGTAGCGCGACCGGATATATACTTTGATAATTGCTCAGCCCATCCGTTGCCGTATAGGAAAATCAGAATGTGCAAACCAGGTGAATTCGTACCAACGAAAATGCCTGTAATGATACTGCGAGATGCTAATACCTTCGCCCCCTGACTACTGGCGCCCCCTCCAAGGGGTGCTTTGCGCTTGCGGAACAAACTCCCTCCGGACGAAGCAGTTTCTACAGACGGCGTGGTCGCTTCCTCGAGTTTGACGGGTGAGGGCGCCTCCTTCACGAAGGTATCAGTGACTGAAGCCAGGTGCGGGGATCCTCGGGTTTGATGGGTACGCGTTCCTCCTTCATTGGGGCACCAGTGACCGAAGCCAGTGCAGGATCTTCGTCTGCGTTCAAGGGGTCTGCAGGAACTAGTGGTACACCTTCAGTAAGTACGACATCAGCCAGAGCCCGTTGCACCGCTTGTGTCATCCAGCCGACTCGCCTGCTTTTTTCCATTTAACTGGTGCCCACTTCGGTACAGTCGTCGCCTTGGTGTCTTCAGGCATTGCAGTACCATCAGAAGGCTGCTTTTCTTGGCCGGCCGTCTCTTTTTCCTTGACTTTCGGCTTAATCGTAATAATTCCAGGGTCGTAGATCTCCCCGATGTCCGACGGTTGTCATTTTCTTCCGCAGCTTCCAGCGTCCTTCGTCCTCCTCTGCGGAGTCAGGAACGGCGCGCTTATCGCCGCTCGTTCCCTCAGCGCTCTGCATGTCGCCCGCATGTTGTGTTGACTCTTCTCCTGTCCCAGAAGGGGACTCTGTAGGAGTCGGTTCTACCATCTGCCAATCGCCGGCGACTCCCTGCGTCCTCCGACGTTCAGCCTCCGCGAGTGCACGCTCTATATCTGGATCGGTGTATCCGAGTGACTCTGGAGTAGAGTAATCTGAAATTCCGCCAGACTTTTTGGGCTTCTTGCTCGAGGGACGCAACGGTAGAAGAAGAGGAACTCGTGGTGGTCGTGATCTGTGCTCGACCAGCACCAACATCTTGAGCGAACGCCGCACTGGCAGCCTTTGCATGGAGAGAATTAGAGAAATATAGGCGTAAAAAGGAGTAGAATCGCACCTGCTCTATCCTCCTCATCTCCCTTTTCTCCTCCTCGGCATCTTTCTTTCGTTTCTCGCCCGCTTTGTAGAGGCCACGTACGAAACGTTCGACATTGCCCTTATGTCGAAGGCCATTCTCATGATGCTGCCGTGATGGGACATCGTCCGCAATGTAAACATCACAGTATTTGCAGAAATATCGCTTCTTGGAGACCCAGTATTCGCTCATTGGCCGGGTGACGGGGGCGGGCGGTAAGAGGGTGTCGCTGACTAATACAAGCTATAAACGAGCCAAGCGACTTCCAAATATGTACATTGCCGACCATGTCCGAGAAGGCGGCGGCCAGTGAGCTCATCAGCTCTATCCCCGCTACTGACCCTAGCGATGAGGTTCCAAAGACCGCGGGGCCTTACCGACTGTACAAATGGCGATGGGTTGGAGTCTTTGCCTTGGTCGGGACAACATTTACTTTTTTTCGCATGGGGTTACATGTTGACACTTTATGCCATGAATAGTTTATGCTCGAGGCTGTGGCCGCCGCCAGTTGGCCATGGTTTGGTCCCATATCCGACAACGGTACGACTTTTCCCCCCCTAGTCACCATTGGTCATGACTGACCTATCTTTAGTTGTCCGTGATTTTGGGTTCACCTTGGACGAGGTGAACTGGTTAGGCAACATCATCTCATGCGTCTATCTCCCAATAGCTGTTCTCACACCCATAATCACCAAACGATATGGGCTGAAGAGATGTGTATGTTCTGTCTCGTTCTATGCGGGATATCTTCCCATCTTGCCTGTACAGTGTGACATTGCTACTGCCCTAGTCCTGTTATCAGCGTGGATCCGCTATGCCGGAACTTCGCGCTCGCTCTCCAAAGGCGGCGCTTACTCTCTCATCATTATTGGCCAGGTGAGAAAAAAAATCCCAGAACTCCTTCCTCCCCTCTACTGAGTACTTCTCATGCTTTCTTCAGGCACTGTCAGCCATTGCGCAACCAGTATACCAGATTTTAGCCCCCAAATACTCAGAACGGTGGTTTGACCTGAAAGGCCGCACGACCGCGACAATGATCATATCGATAGGTATAGATCCTTTCTCTCGAAATGGAATCCCCACAACTGACTCGAGCTCGTCTCAGCGAATCCTCTCGGTGGTGGGTTAGGCCAGCTACTGTCACCCATATTTTCGGATACCCGCAAGTCGGTACGTGCACATTCAGTTACTTACCGCTTTGAGTATGTCGACATGGCATGCAACCTCTAAGATCCTGGCATTGGCCATTATATCAACGGCAGTCGTCCCCATAGACCTCCTTATCGTCGAAGCCCCCCCGACTCCTCCATGTAGGGATTTGTTGTCTTCCTATGTGATTCTATGGTCTGAAAGCTGATTTATTTCAGCCTATTCTGGCTCTCGCATTCCATCGTCGTCCATCATCTCACTTCTCCGAGCCGCGGTGGGGCTCAGCTGCCCGCCAGAGGCATATATGACGTTACGCGAGCGAATCGATTTCGCGATCGTCGTTACAGTGTTCTCCTCATTTGTCGCATCGTCAGTATCCGGTTGGATTCTCTTCTATTTTCCTCTGTTTCTCACCTTCACCACTAGTGTCAATACGTTCTCCATTCTCAGCTCGCAATGGATGGTATGTGTGATATACAACTGTATGTGTCCCACAGTAACTGATTGCCACCTAGTCCCCATACGGTTATTCGGATAACACTTCTGGTTATATGGGCGCGGCTTTGCTCCTGTCGGGTATCGTGGCCGCCATCATCACCTCACCAATTTTCGACCGTGTTTTAACCCATCACCTGGGACTTGCCGTGCGCATTATGTGTCCGATCATCGCAACAGCTTGGTTATCCCTTATCTGGGCCGGTAAGAAAGTTTTACTCCCCTTTTCCCTAAGCTCGCTAAGCTTAGCCATATTCATTACAGTAAGACCACATAACGATGCGGCGCTTTTCGCCATTTTTATCGTTATTGGGGTGTGCTCGATAACCCTTTTGCCCGTTGCGGTCGAGCTCGGCGTTGAACTGACCAGGAACTCAGACGGGAGTTCTGCTATGTTATGGTTTTTGTGCGCACTCTGTTTCTTTACCGTGCTGCCCCACCAAAGACTGATCTCCTTTGTTCGAAGCGCAAATGTGATTTGTATCATCTTTGTATTAGGTCAGTCTCGCCTTTTCCGCCTTCCACACAATGTCCTCGCCCTTCATTCGCTGATATATATTTCTCTTTTCTCTTTTTTCTGTTCTATCCTTCGCAGTGCAAGGTGCTCTCCGTGCCTCTCCCGCAGCGAGCCCCCCCCAGAACATGCACGCCACAATCATATTCAACGGTGTCTGGGTGTCCACCGTTGCCACGCTGGTTCTCTTCCTCGAAGGAAAACAGGCACGACGAGAACGGGACGAGAAAATGTACGAGGAACATGGGGCAAAGGGTACGCAATCGATCCAGATGGTAGGGCTTCTCTCTCCTTCACAGAAGTCGGAGGAGGATAAATGAGTCTTTTGCATTTTATGGGAGAGTTTCTTGGAGTTTCGCTCCACCTGCTTCATCTATCTATCATTTTATGACTTTTTATACCACAGCTTTGGATAATTTATGTGTATATTGTGCGCTGTTGCGTCGTGCCTAATGTAATGTGCATAGGAAACCGTTGTACGTTGAAGTGGAGACTCGGAGCCTCGCTGATCCCGGCAAGAAAACTGCGTTGATACTGACCGTGGTTGATAACCGTGACTTTACTTGATTCACAGCGTACAGTACGTATGTATGCGGACCTCGACCAGTTTCTGATAATGAGAAACAGCTTTGAGCCGCACCGTGACAGGCGCCGATCGATTGAAAGCTGTCAACCTCAGGGCCTGGGATGGTCGGCTGACCGTGACTCACTGACCGGTGCCTCGAAAAAGAACGAATGCAGAGCTGACGCTGAGCTTTGAGCCTGAGATCATTCCCTGGCAGATGGCACTTCATTTTATAGTCCAGCCTGGGGAATGTCGGCATCGAGGTTAGACTTTAACGTTCTAAAACTAATAATACATCACTACATATGAGGTCCGTGAGCAAATTGAAGCACAGCTTAGATTCGGGAATAGAGATGCCCACTTGATTGAGCAGTGCCATGATGCATGATGCAGCGGAAAAATGCCAGTGGCCGACTCTATCACCCTCCGAAAGGAACTAGCTATATATCGTGGAATTCTTATTTTTATTTCTAGTCTTTTTATCGTTTCCTTCCTAGACTCGTAATGACAGAGGACCTCTTCTCTGCAAAAGAGAATCATCGACGTAATCATACTATAATGGTTACAAGAGTTTACAGAAATGTCTCCAGCGTTCATAATGATCCAGGGTCCGATGGCTTCTTGAAGCCCTGAAAATACTTCTCTCGGAAGTCGCGATGGGCGGGGACATGGATCAACGACGAGGAACTTCCCTCCCCCTCTGCTTCACCGTCGCGCCGATGTGGTGGCGACGCTGTTTGCGAATCGAAGGTTGGTGGTGGGAACGATTGAGACGTGACTTTACGGATCGTGATCAACTGATATTACGACGAAACCGAATTTGAAAAGAACCAAAACTTTGTGAGCACGGGAAAAGGGTGGGCAGTGAGAAAATGGGATGATACATACCCGCCGACCCCAGGTGCCGAAATCCTGCAGCGAGTTCGCAATGACTTGCATGCCATCGCAAACCACGCTGTCCAGATCAAGCTCCTTGTATTCGTCTATGACTGTTGGTAGGAAGAAGACCAGACGGCCGCCAGGCTTTAGGAGATATCTCGCGAGTACGACGAGGTCGGCCGCGAGTGCGGATAACTCGTATGGTTTGGTGGGTGGTATGTACTGCTGGACATCCCTGAGACAATATAGGAAAATTCAGAGGAGTTGAGGTCATGTTAAGCCACTTGATGTTCATATACGCACACGCGTGGTTGTGGGGGAAGAGGTGAATCAAGCGCACGCTCCTTTTTCCGACCAAGACGTTTTGCACCTGCTCGGACGCCGTCTACAGAGAATAAGTCAGACTCAGATATGATGGTGTGCTCGTTTCGCCTCCGGAGATGAGATGAGGGCTTACAGGGAGGATCGGTTATGATGGCGTCGAAGAGCGCGCCACATCTCCAAGGATTTCGCGTGATATCGAAGGTGCACAGGTCCAAGATGCGCTGCCGAACAGCATATTGTGCCGCGGCGCGCATGATCCCCGGTTGTCCCTCTGGCGGAAACAACTCCCATGAGTGTGTCATTCGGATCATCGGATGAGAGAAAGAGCTCAAATCGCCAACCTTTCCCGCGCATCTGCCGACCATCAATGTCCGAGCCGAATACGAGAGCACCGAAATAAGCGGTCGTCTGGCGTGTCAAGATACTTTGATGAGCGTTGACGACAAGAGTGAGAAGCCATCGATGACATCATACGTAGGCCATACTGCCAGTCCCTATAAAAGGGTCATAAATTAACTTTCCTGACGAAGCCTGTGTAGCCCAGCGCATCATCAAAGATGTGGCAGAGCAGCGATGAGGTGGTACTTACTAAGGTTTGATTTGCCATGAGAAGAGATATTTCGGCTTCCATGCTTGTGTTGCCAAAGTATTGTCGCTTTTTGACGTCGAACGCTTTGATTAGAGGACGCGCGCTGCCTTGCTCTACCTGGAACGGGTTGACCATTCAGTGACAAAAATGGGTAATTTAGTCCAGCCTCTGCGCACCAACCTGCCGAAAAAAACTTCGCGAAAATCACCAGCACCAGTACCTTCGTGTTTAGGTCGAGCCGTGTCATGATCGTTAGAGTCTATACGGCAGATGATAATCCGAATCATAAGTTCTCGAACACCATGCTGTAAACCCTCAAAAGGGGAAACTTCAACTCACACTCTTCGAAACACCCGAAGGTGATCTCTGGGTTTTGGAGATCGATCTTGCCCAAGAATCCCATATACGAAAAATCCTCGATCACTTGACGTTGTCGCGCTTTGGAGATGGAATGGTTGTAACCGTTCACGACGAATTTGAACGATGTGTCCGGGATGTATTTCTCCCAAAGGTACCGCGAGGCGGTTCTATTGTGTTCGTGCAACTCTTCGTACGTGCGACCCCTAGCGTATAACTCGTAGACAGATCTTTGCCAAGACAATCAATGAAAACATCAATATGCTGCTCTGTATATGCTTTGAGTGGCCACCTACTTGATCAATATGCATCTTCGCGCAAGCAACCGTACATGTTCCTCCTGTTCCAGAACAAGAATACCAAACGGTCGCGATGGGTCAAAGTCGTTTTCTATGATTAGCGAGAAGCCATGGAGCTCCGCGACAGATAGCAGTTCCGGGACGCGAAAATCCTCGTGAGCTTGTGCAAAAACGATGAGATATTGTTGTGATGGCATAGAATGAGTCCGAGTCGGCCACCCGCGCTTGCTTTGCCGGTGGCGGTCACTACTACATACAGCCACTCCGACTTGGAATCCTTATTTCTTTGTCTGTTGTACCCACTCTCATGCCATGAACATTCTTCTCCACGAGATGCCACCTGTGAACGTTTACCACATACTTCAAGGCATACTAGAGACCATCGAGCCCGGAAACTGTGCGATCGTCCTTTGCTCCTTTTCCTCTTCAGCGATGTAATCGATGCTCATGGCTCAACCCGTGCTGGTCATTCTACCACCTAAAAAAACCACAATCAATAAAACAGTCTCAGATGAAGCCGTGGAAAAGCTAGGCGCTGTGTTCTCCGAACAGCTTTTGCTGGCTGCGCTGGACCTAATCGATAGAGACTGCGGTATGAGAAAACATCGCCTTTTCCTCCCCTTTCCTCTCTTCTACCGTATAAGAAAAATCAAGTCTTACTAGTCATGTGTGAATTTCCAACAGTGATCAAGTACGTTTCGCCCTGGGGCCGAAGCCACTTCTCCGTCCTCGGGATGACAGGCTCCTACACCGTTTTTCCAAGCTTACATCAATCCTGCTCCATCCCGTTCTTCTGCACTTGCCCAGCTTTCTCCTACGCGGTACTGATATCTCATTCCCAGATCACGGTATGTGTGCGTCACGTCCTCGAATGTATTTTATCTTTTGTGTGACAGGTGGCGTAATGCGCAGTGCAAACACGTCCTGGCCACTCTACTCGCTCAACGGTTATCGAAATGCGTCGTACGCGAGATGAACAAAGACGAGTTCATGGCCCTCCTTACACGACAGATCTCGGAAACGTAGAAATATACGTAATATCAATATCTGGGATTACCACCTCCGTGGAGCAGATTATATATAGTGGAACTTCATCGTAACTTATCGTATATAGGTATTTAGGGGAGAAATTAGCTCAACAACGAAAGCAAATGAACAAGAATAATTTAATCCAGCAGGATACCTCTGTCTACGACCCTTGAGGCAGACCCATCCAATATTGTATCATCGCGCTGCTGATCCGTAAAAATTTGCAGGAGAGACCGCTCTAATGCGACCCCCGCTTGCCTTGGTCTTGTCTTTGTCCTTCATGGCACCGTTCTCTTTACTGTCGCGCCCATCCTCCATACGCCACACTCTCCAGTCTAGCACGTCCGCGTACTCTATCAGGGCCTTGACAAGTGTCTTGAGCTCGTTTGGCGAGGGAAGAGGTCGAGCATCGCCTCCATGCATCCGCACATCGCCATCGTCCACATTCGGCTCTTCGTCCGATTCATCCCCCGAAATAGACGATAGGGACGAATCAAATCCGGGCTCGTCCTCAGTATCAGAAGCGACGGACAAAGGTGTGAGTTTGCTCGACGACGCGCCAGAGCGCGACGATTCATGACTACCGGTCTTGGTGCTTGCAGCCGAGGGCCCTCGACCGTCCGGAACTGCTGCGGCTCGCTTGTCGTGACCGTCGCCCTTGGCGGCGTCCGTGGTAAGACGTTTCCCTTCCGCTATGCCATTCTTGTTCGCGATCCAGTCTGCGAGTCTACGGATCTCGTCCGGTTGCCAGATTCCCCACCATCGTCGAACGTCTTCAACGTCGTCACCGTCTTCACCGTCGTCCTCGCCCGCGGGAACGACTCCATCAACAGGCTTCTTCCCCCAGACGGAGATGAACCAACCCCAGCGTCGCAATGCGCTGCGCTCGTCTGCGCTGACGACCGCGCGGCCCTGTGCTTTGCCGCCTTTGGTCATATCACCAGCCAGGAGCGCTGCTGCCACCTCGCGCTCGGCCACACTGGGTGTGAGCGCAAAGTATATGCGGCCCTCGTGGTCGGTACCCAGTGGTGCAAAGCGTAGGGCATACGCGTGTGAAGTAACACGCTGCGCCTGCTCGAGAGCGCTCAAGCTTCGTTTGTACTCCGTTCTGGCCGCCTTGTCCTGCCAAGTGCACGCTCAAATCTAAACCTGGGCAATCAGGACTAAGGAGATGAAATCGTACTGGATTGTTAGTCTTCTTCATCCCCTCCCACTGCTCGCGGATAGCCTTCGTTCGCTCCCTCTCCTCCTTTATACGCTCCTTCGCCTCCTTGACACCTTCCTCAAACTCGTCGCGTATAGCTTGAGCGTTCAGGACCATCTCGATCAGTGGCAGAATGACGGGTACCAGTTGCGCAGTAGACGTGACATTGACCCCTGCACCACTTAATGCGCCGCTGCGTGTAGTATGTATTTTGGTGTGCTGAGGAGGGGGAGATGGGTCGGGGAATATGGGCTTGTCCACCTTCCTAAACTCAGCACGCATAGCAGCGAGTGCACTCCATATGCGGCTTAGGTTGGCGCGGGATGCCTTAATCTCTTGTATTGCATCCTGGATAGCCTTCTTCCGTTTCTCACCAGAACCTGGCTGGTTGTTCAAGAGTAGACTAAGGAGCCCGAGGAGGAGTGCTCGTAGGCATGTCTCGCCCACCCATCCCATCTCCACATCGATGTTTTGCTCCAAGTCATCATCATCGTCAACCTCATGCGACCGTCGCCCGCCAATTTCCTCTAGCTCTTCTAGCTGAGTGCGCGACATGTCGAGTACCTTCCCGAATCGGAGAGCAAACTCCCGGATCGCAATGCGCGGTAGTGCCAGGTCAAGCGTAAATGACAGTGGAACGGGTACGGGAGTCCAAACCACCTTCGGGAGAGGTTTTGGTTTGCGACTGACAGGTACCCTCGGCTTTGGAGTTGTCGTGGGGGCGTCCGACTTTGGTACCTTGGGCGGCTTGGGCACCTTGCGTCTCTTGGGTTCTTCAGGGATTTGCCGGCCTCTACCTGGGAGTATGCCGATCATCTTGGCATTGTTGTCGAGCATGACGGCAACCGAGTCAGCTCCGGTCTTCTTCGCTGCCAACGTCAAGTTGCTGGGGATAGGACAGGGAGTAAGAAATAAGGTCGCGTTCGATAGATTGAAACGTACCCAGTGGGTTCAAGACCCTTAGCTTTGCGACACCCACGGCAATTACAATTACCGAGACAGCGTGGACATCTGGCAAGGCCAAGCAGTGAGTATATGACAAGGGCACAGCGGGTGAAGCCTACTTGAAGATGTAGCCTTGCGCTTTGTCATGAGCAGCAGCGTCTGTAGATTGGCCGTCGATGCCGCGTTCTTTGATTTCGTCTAGGTCCTGCCCGTAACGATTCTTAAGACATGGCCTACAATACTTGGCCTTGCAACGGACAATCGAGTGAGAGGACCTGATCTTGTAAGTGCAATATAGTCCGACTGGGGAAAGATATTAGACTGGTTGCCGATGACATGATCAGGGCCTGCCTTAGTTCACCTGACGAATCGCGTTTCTTATTGCACTGGTGGCAGTAGAAAAAACCAGTTTGGGAATTCCTCAGTCGCGATTGATGCTACCGTACGGGTGAGCTTTGTGGAACCTTGGGTCCTATTTGTCATAGTGGAGACTTTGGGTCTTTTTGACTTGGCTTCAGGCGCGCGTTGTTCCGTTTCGTCCAAGTTTCCCTCAGAGCGTTTGCGTTTAATGACGGCTAAGGGAGACTCAGCGATTGACATGTTATGCTCGCGTAATGGAGTAGGTGGATTGTGATGAGAGCCGTTAACGGTGCGGGGTCCGATAGTTTCGGAAGCGCAAGGTGAATATGGCGAGCGTGGAACGAGAACGTATACCTCCGAACGTTTGGGGAGCCTGGACGAGGAAGGTGTGGCACGCTGAGCATGAAGGGACAGTGGGGGAAGAGGCATATGATGATAGTGGTTGGAGATAAACCACCGAAAGTGTGTTCTGTCCTCGCGTTCCGTTCAGTTAATTGACCGTCGAGTCACGTGTCATTCAACGCGAACGATCACGCCGCCCATGAACCACGTGGCCATTAAGTGACCATCAGCCGCCCCTAAACAGCAGATTTCTTCCCCCCGATCCACTCACTCTCTCATCCACACCCTCTTCCAGCACACCACCGTTGTATACACTCTCCCCTTCCCCTCTTTCTCATGGCACATGCAGATCATACTCGGGATCCCTGGTGCGTCCATGTGTGTGGGTCATTCCCTCACATATACTGATTGCAATCCAAATACGCAGCCCATGGGTGATCCTCAACGACTTTGGTGGCGCTTTTGCCATGGGTGCCGTTGGCGGTGGTATTTGGCACGGCATAAAAGGAGCCCGGAACTCACCGCGAGTATGTTATCTCCCTCTCTTTATATTAGTGACGCCAACACTTGCCACGACATTTAGGGTGAGCGCCTCGCTGGCTCCCTTTCGACTATAAAAGCCCGTGCACCCGTCACCGGTGGCAACTTTGGTGTTTGGGGTGGCATGTTCTCCACATTTGACTGCGCTGTAAAAGGAGTTCGGCAAAAGGAGGACGCATGGAATGCCATTATTTCCGGTTTCATGACTGGTGGTTGTTTGGCAGCGCGCAGTGAGTCTTTTTTTTCTTACCTGTCGTGTCATGTTCGAGGTGGACTCTTCCCAAATCGATTGGTTCTCAATCGGCTTTTTTCTTTATCTATCATGCCTTCCAACCTTGATTTTCGCTGACACTTCACTTCCTAGGCGGTCCAAAAGCTGCTTTCGGGTCCGCCGTTGCTTGCGGAATCTTACTCGGAGTATTCGAGGGCGTTGGGGTTCTCCTTGGTCGGGTGTTCTCGGAAGGCACACGGCCACAACTGCCTCCTTGTGAGTATTTTTTTCCATGTCTGTAGGACATTATTGAATAAGTGCCCTCAGTACCCGAGTCGATGTCTCCGCAAGCGTCATCATCTGCTATTTAGTTTTCAGTACTCACTTTCCTCTGCACCATCATCCATAACTTCTCGCATCGTCCATGGGGGTGCACCTGGACGTTTGTGACGTTGACGTACTCATTCATCGATACACTGCATTACGCAACGCTCTGTTGCATACTCCTCGCTCAGTATATAATCATCTCCCGTGTGAATAGATTATAATCTAGACATTCCCGCGCGACGATAGCTAACAATCCGACTAGGAATGGTAGGGATTCTATGTGCTATGGATTTTGAGGTTCGGAAATAGTAGCGGGGAGCTTGTCCACATCCAGCCGTAACTGCCCTATCTCGTCTTTGCGTTTCGCGACAATGCCTTCGATGCCCTCCGCTGCTCGCGTCGGTACTATTAGAACTTGCTTCTCAAGCGCCTGATCGAGTGTAGCCTGCAATACATCCGCGGTAAAACCATCAGCAATGACGTCCCAAGAAAGAAACGAGACAGTGTACCTCAACGTCCCGCTCCGCCGCCTCCTTCACCCGAATCCAATCAGCCCTCCACATCTTCCGCATCTTATCCCACCTCCCAATTGCCCACCGAAACCCAACAGCCGCTCCGAGCAACATCCCAGCCCCAAGCACCTCGCCGACCTGCTGCATAAACATCAACACTCCAGACACAGCACCGACACCCACGCTCCCGCCAATGCGCAGAATCAACACCTGCGCCGCGCGCGCGAGCGCGGTCGTTGTGCCCATGTCGAGGCGCTCGAGAAGACGGTGCTCAAGCGGGCGGAGGAGCGCGCGTGGTTCGAGGGTGAAGGATGGCGCGTGAGTGAGTTGGTTTAGTGCGTTGAGGAGGACGGGAGAGCGTAGTGTTTGTGGGAGTGCTGCGGTGCGGGAGAGGGCGCGTGAGGATTGTGTGGATTGTGTATTGGGAAGCGTGGCGAGTGCTGGCAGTAGACCGCTCACGATACTCCCCACCCAGGCATCTCGTACCGCCTGTCGCATGCGCCAGCCGACTTCGTCCGGTGCCCAAAGCACGCGCCACCATGTCATATTCTCCAATACGGGCAGCACAATATCGTCTGCTCGGGCCATGGCAGCGCGGACCTTGTTGTTGCTTTGACTTTGACCTGTCATTTCCGCTTTTGTTGGTGTACCACCAGGTGGACGTGTTGGTGTCCGGTCATCGAGTGACACCCGTTCTGGTGCAGAGCCAAATACGGCGCGGTGAGCAGCCGCACTCTCGTGCGACGTCTCGTTTCGGAGAGTGCGAACAAGAGCAGCCGCTTCGCGTAGTTCCGCTTCAACGCCATCCAAGCTGCTACGGAGCACACCAACGGCCGCATTCACCAACGCATCGCCCTTCTGCACCGAATTAGGAACAGACTGCAGTTCGCGCTTAAGCATACTCAGGCCAGAAGCAAGGGCGTCATCCGAATACCGCTGTACGTGCAATACGTCCGGTGCATTGGTACGCAATGCGCGACTCGACGATAAAGCCCGGTTGGGATCGACGAAGAATACACGGTTCGGACTAACTCCGAGCTCGAACCCCGTTGGCGGGATACTAGAAGATGTTGAGATGGGCGAGGGAGAGGTGATCAGAAGGAGGGCGTGTGGTGGGAGTGGGTACGGCAATATTGCCGCTTTTGGATTCGAAGACGAATATGAGGAAAGGGTCGTGAGCGATGTGGTGAGTGGATTGAGGAGGATTATGGGGATATGGGCTGTATATAAGAGCCGCAGGTCGTCTTGGGATAGCTCACGAGTCGGTCGCAGTTCTATTAGACGCACAGGCAAGGGCATAGATGCCAGAAACGAGGACGATAAACGTCTAACGTGCGATGATGAAAACGATGGGCTTTCTGGGTTGCTTTGAGTATCCTCGATGGGAGATGCGGCATATCTGCGAAATGATCAGAACCAAATGATAGGTGAGCACATAACTCCCGTACTCAATGTCAAGCCTGGAGTCCTGTTCGCGGCCCTCCCAACGTTTCGAGATTCGTACACTTTCCGCCTCCGGGGAGAAGGGGTCTTGGAGAAGAGCGCTGACAAGTGACTCCCCTCCGGAGAATTCGTCCACGGCATAAACTGCGAATGGTGCATGAGCACTGGCCCTGTTGAATCACATCTTCACTCGAAACGCACCAACGATGGTGATCCTGTCTTCTTTCGATGTAAGATTCGAACGAGAGATTTCGTCCGATGCTTCACATAGAACTTTATTCCAGAAGGATGACTCGGGGGACTGGGAAGGAAAGATTCGTGCGATGAGCTCACGCGCTGCATGTAACGCAGTAAGCGTGTGTGCGTGCTGAAGCCTGTTTGGATGCTGCGCTGCTAAGGAAGCGAATGAGGATGCGGAGATTGGGAGAGTCGATGATGATGATGCTGCTGCTTTCAAGTTGTGAGTGGGAATCGCTGTCGCATGGGAGTCGAGGTGCACTGGAGACCCTGTCGCAGCGAGTGCACTACAAGAGTGGACGAGAGAATATGACACTGGTCGGCGACGTAAGGGGGAGAGATGACGATAAATGGAGGACGAGGGACATGTTCGCATCGAGTAGTGTTGCCCGTGGAGATGGCTGGAAACCGTGACGCTGGGTCAGGATGACCTGGACCCGCACGGGTCAAACGGGTCAGACATCCTAAAAGCGCGAATTCCGGCGATTTCGGCTGGCTGCTACTATTTATTGAATGTGCACATACAGTATTCGTGTACAGTATATGAATACTCCAATGATAAGCCAACTCTCAAGCCATCGCATCTACGCCACGCTACAGAAAAACCATAGAAACTTCCATATGCAATGATGGGCCCTGGCCTGGCCCCAAAACAATCCTGGTCTCCGTATTTGTTCCACAAACGAGTGTCGACCGTCCGAGATGCCACATCCAATGGAATCTCGTCGCATTGATGTACTGTATTGTAAGTGTACGACAATCAAGGACAGATTACAGTGGGCAGAAACGCGATCACGTGATAGCGGGTTGTAAGTTTAACTTATGCGCGGACTGACAGCTCGGCTGTGTCTATTTTCTTGGGAAGGGGTACTCTACTGAGCTCCACTTTTTCTTTTTCTTCGAGCTGCCAATCCATGAGCGCTGCGAGAAAGATAACTTCGTACAGATACGTCCAGGGAGCGTCATCGGCGCCTTCCCTCGACGAGGATGACTATCAGGACTATCAAGACGATGGGGACTATGATCGTGATGATTACGACGTCGAAGAACAAGAACCACAGATACCGGCTCAAGGACATTCTCCATCCAGGACACTACAGTACGCTTTAGGAGGCTCTTCATCTTCATCTTCTCAAACTCCCAACTTTCCAACTTTTGATTCCATCGCCGAGGCCGTCACGAATCTTCAAAGCCGTTACTCTTCCACATCGTCCTCTGCCTACAACGCCGCACCCCCTCCTCCACGCGCGGGTGCGCACACACCACCATATGAACGCCCGCCATCAAGTGCATCCAGTGCTACCTCTTATTCTGTGGCGACGGATTATGCAGCGCCCGCCAAGCTGCGTCAGGCCAATCGATTTCAATCTGGTACTCGCCCATTGTCTCAGCAACCACCGTTTCTTCCCACTATTGACTCAGGAGAGCCACTCCAATGGGGTAATGTGGACGTTGTGGAAGAGTACGATGATCCTTTCTCGGACGGCTCACACACTCAACAACAAACTATGCTCCCGTACGCAAGTGAGCCGCTTCGGCGCCGCTCCCTGGACTCATCTGCCAGTCGTGATAGCGCCAAAAGCTCCGCACCAGGGTATGGGGCTTACCATCACCATCTTCATCATCCCCCACGTCCACCCTCACAACTCTCTGCTGTGACTTCCCGAACTGCAGGCTCTAGCAACATTGGCTCCTCGGTTAGGAGTACCACTCCGTCTCAATGGCATGTCTTGCCATTTCCCGCCTCTTCACAGGACAACATTGTTGAACCTACTATTGGGTTGGTGTCAAAGTCGAATCCAACTCAGCAGCCTCAGTATAACCCGGTACAGTCACAAGCTCTCACACCCCCCATGAATCGTATCGTCCAGCGCCATTCCCCACAAAAGCCTGTCACTCCCATCGACCACTTTCGTCACGATACCGAAGCATACGCATCAGGGAGGGACTCGCTTCTCGCGTACACTACCCCTCGCTCTCGTTCCCCTACGCCATCAATCGGCGATGACAGCTACGAAGCAACCAGCAGCATCAGCCGACATCATACTGGAACAACCCACTACGCCGAGACTCAACCCACAGTTATGTCCCAATATACTGGCGGGACAGAAGGCATAGATGATGAGGAGTATGATGAGGAAAGCCTGGAAGATGAAGATCGCGACGGGGCAAAGGAGGAAAAGAAGGAGAAACCAAAGAAGAGCAAATTCCAGGAATATCTTAAGAAAGCGCGCAGTCAGGGTGATGCGTTCCTTAATCAGACACCGGACGAGAAGGACAAGCTCCAGAACGTCTTCGCAGATCCACGTCGCGTAGTATTCCCCAATCCACTGTCTGCTGACTCGGATGTTCCGGGGACCCCCGTCGAGACGCGTCACTTTGGGCCTGCGCCTGTTGGACGTGTCGCACGACGGAACAAGACAACGAAACGCGTACCTCTCACGAACGGAAACCTTGTTTTGGACCTCCCTGTGCCACCGAAGCTCGTATTACCGCGCACCGGCCACCCTGAAGTGATGAAGACGAGGTACACAGCAGTCACAGGCGACCCTGATGACTTTGAGAAGAATGGTCACTTTTTACGCCAAAACCAGACGAACCGGCGTACTGAGTTGTTCATCTGTATAACCATGTACAACGTGAGCGGTTTGACTCGGTTAGTGAATCTGAACTGCGAAGCTGAATCGATTTCCAGGAAGACGAGATCCTGTTCTGCCGAACATTGTACGGCGTTATGCGCAACATTGCGCACCTATGTACTCGTAAAAACTCACACACATGGGGGGTTGAGGCATGGAAGAAGGTCCGTCTCTTCGCACGCGTCAGCTTCCTTGTTTACCGTGTCCCCAAGGTGGTTGTATGTATCGTTGCCGATGGTCGTCGGAAGGTACATCCACGTGTTCTCGATTGCCTGACCCTTCTTGGCGTGTATCAACCCGGTGGACACATGCGAAACGTCATTAACCATAAGCCAGTGACCGCACACTTATTCGAGTACACGACATCCTTTGCAATTGACCCCAATTTGCACTTCAAGTATCCCGATAAGGGCATTGTGCCCACGCAGATAATTTTCTGTATGAAGGAACGAAACCAGAAGAAGATCAATAGCCACCGGTGGTTCTTCAACGCTTTTGGTCCGCTCTTGCAGGTAAGACGTCCTGTAAGAAGTCCGCTGGGAACCGGTGCTAAGACATGCGGGCAGCCGAATGTATGCGTGCTTATTGACGTGGGTACCAGACCAACACCGAAGAGTCTATACTACCTGTGGAAGGCTTTTGACTTGAATTCGAACGTGGGTGGTGCATGTGGCGAAATAGCAGCGTACAAGGGCAAGAAGTGGTCTGCATTGTTAAACCCGTTAGGTAATTGCCGAATTTGTGCGTTGGACGGCAGATAACTGTTCCCCGCAGTCGCAGCGCAGAACTTCGAGTACAAGGTCAGCAACATTCTCGACAAACCCACAGAGAGTCTGTTCGGCTATATCAGTGTTCTGGTGGGTCAACCAAAATCCCCCAAGATTCCAGTCTCTGAAAGCGTCCACCTTAGCCAGGCGCCTTCTCCGCGTACAGGTACCACGCGTTGCAAAATGATAGAGCTGGGCAAGGACCGTTAGCATCGTACTTCAAGGGGGAGGTTCTACATGGCCGAGACACTGACATCTTTACTTCGAACATGTGTGCGTCAGATGACCCAGTTACTGACGACGATATAACTGACTGACGGGCACAGATCTCGCGGAGGATGTATGTCACCGTCAGACTATTTACAGCGCATTTCAAACCTCTTTTATAGCGAATATTGTGCTTCGAATTAGTTGCACGGGCCAACTCTAACTGGTAAAGAAGCGCGGCGTTACCTTTTTTTTCCTGCTGCGTCCTGATCATATCGCATCCAGGATTCTTCGCTATGTCAAGAGCGCAGTTGCCGAAACGGACGTACCGGAGGGTCTCCCAGAGTTCATCAATCAACGAAGACGATGGTTGAACGGATCGTTTTTCGCCGCGACCTATGCCATTGCGCACGTCGGACAGATGTTATCCTCGGGACACTCTGTCGGTCGCAAGGTTGTGCTTTCGATTCAGACAGTCTACAATGTCATCAACTTGATCGCCTCTTGGTTTGCTATTGTGAGTATCATATTGGAAACATGCTGATGATTTTGTCTGACTAAACCAAGGGAAACTTCTATCTATTCTTCGTGATATTGACCTCATCCCTTGAGGCACCAGCTTTCCATATGACCCAAATTCGATACCTCAACTCGGTTGTGCAGGTATTGTCGTCCCACATACGAACATAATTCAATCTCATGCGGACTTCTACCTTAGTACCTCTTGGCTTCCATTGTCATTGCCTGCTTCCTGTTCGCCATGGGCAACAAACCACGATCGTGAGCCATCTCAAAGTAACGGTGATTCTCTCACTGACATTGCGGTCAGTGCAAAATGGAAGTACAAAACAGCCGCGATTATACTCGCGATCCTCATGGTCTATCTCCTTTTTGCCGCGGTGGAGTGCGCGATTCAAGCAGCAAAGCAAGGAGGGACTGCGTATCAAATAATGTGGTTTAGTATATTAGTGACCTACGGAGGTGAGCGCAAACAATTTAACGCTGAGAACAGTTCCTTGAATCTGAATTTTACCTTACACAGTCTACACCGTGGCTAGCTTCCTGGCCTTTGATCCGTGGCATATGTTCACCAGTTTTATTCCTTACCTGTTATTATCTCCAACTTATATCAGTATTCTCAACGTGTAAGTGACTTATCGTCCCTATCGCCGAAATGCACTAAAGCTCCTTCTGTATGTTAGCTATGCATTTGCCAACCTAGACGATGTACGTTCGTCCAAATTGGAACCGTTTCTCAGACGCTAAGCAGATCCGTTAGATCTCATGGGGAACAAAGGGGGAAGATAAAGTTGAGACGATGGATTTGGGTGCTGTCATCCAAGACTCGCAATCGCGCGTGGACGTTGAGATGATTACTGAGGAGGCCGATGCCAACGCGCTCTACGACGAGGCAACCAACAATCTGAAGTATCGGGCACCTGTCATTCGGGCGGACGCTAATCGCGTCCTCCCTATGGACAAGGAGCAGGCCGCGAAAGATTATTACGCCAACGTGCGAACGAATGTACGTACCTGTTGACCCCCTATGCGCGCCCTTCGTTTGACATGACTTTGCTTTTTAGGTGCTGCTCGCATGGGTCATATCTAATGTGCGTCATTGGGCCGGCAACCCTCTCGTCTCTCAAACCGATATACCATGTTTGACTGGCTTATTACAGGGCTTGCTCCTCGCTGGGATCTTGGGTGGCGGTCAGTCCGTCGACACCTTCAAACCAGGCGGTGGCATCACGGCCGCAAAAGCGTACATGACGTTTGTACTGGCCTTCGTAGGCCTCACCAGCATCATAGTAAGTTCGATCGGGCTTCCTTAATGCTTCGTCCATCATGACTGAGTGACGTTATTTGTAGCGTTTCTCGGGGTGTACATGTTACTTGATCGCGCGCGTATTCACCGGATAGGACATTCCATGGATAGTATGTTTATAATCTGTTTGTATATTTGTTTTGGTTATGTTTTCCTTCTTCGATCTTTGGGCAATGCGGGATCCGATTGTTCACCTTTACCTTGACTGGACTGGACCATAGGGTATTGTTAGGGGATAAATTACTTCATGTGTCATGACCTAGATAATAGCTCGTTCATCTGGACAATTTTTCTTAGCCACGCTAATAAGAGATAGCCCGTAATCCCTAGAGGGGGCGTTTGCATAACTCGGTCCAACACCGTGTCCCACAAACTTCTTCATCAGAAAATTAGCTATGCGTTTTATTGCATAGGGTTGTTATCATAGGCCGCTCGAATCTGCAGGCAAGCCATAATTCGGCTCCAACTTGAATTCACAAGAAGGATAATGACTTCTAGCTCGGTGACCTCCAAAGCAAATGGTAATCCCCAGGACATGACCAAGTTTCCCTAATCACAGAATCGTGGATCAAGCTGTGTAGTGTAGTACTCCTTAAACCAGACCTAGCCTGTATTTAAAACGCGCCTGGCCGTAGGCATGATCATTGAATGGGAATGCAGAAATATGATTACGGACTCCATGATCAGCTACTTACAGTGGTACTCAGTTGATAAGGATGCGTAAGGATCGAAAAAGTAAAAATCGCTGCCTAGTCCTCCCGTTATCAAAAAATAGTGTTTGAAAAAAATGCCAAGAGGAGTGTGAAGTGATGAAATTGCATCGATATATGAAAGCACAAATGACAGCAAAGCAAAGATGATGAATATATAAATCAAAGCATAACATGAAAATCATTCGTAAAATTCCGGCATCGCCCCTCCAACTAGAAGACCGATAGATATCGTTACCCTCTACATAATCTCATCCAGTGTCATCTCGTCTTCCGCCAGCGGCGGCAAATGCTCATCAAAGTCCCCAGAGCCACTACCAACTCGGAGGCCCTGTGCTGACGGCGGAACGGACGCGACGTTGTTGTTGTTGTGTTGTTACTTTTTCGCTCTGCGTGACGGGAACGAGAGGCATGCGCCCAACGCGCGTCATTGTGGTCGCCCGTGGTACTAGCTTCTTGCTCTCCGCAGCAGGTACGGAGAGATACAAGCTCAGCTCGCGACGAAGATTTTCGATCTGTGCATTCGCGGCGTCTCGTTCACGCGTCGCGACGATCAACATCTGCCAAAAAAAAAAAAAAACGGAAATTTAGGATCAGTAAATCAAATCATCATCAACGTTTGTTTGGGTGTCCGCCGTGTTTCCAAACACCACACCAACACCGGAAACGAAAAACGCAACGCAACGCACCTGCTTCGTTTCCGCCAACTCGCGTCGTACACGGTCGAGGTAGACGATGCGCTGAGCGGGGTTGTTATGTCCTAGGATTTCGGCGTTAAATTGACTCAGTCTGTTGGCTTCGCTCTCGGCGAGCTGGTTCCGTGCCGCCAAAACTCCGACTTCGTCAAAGAGTTTATGATACGCGTTTCGATACCGCTCAGCATCCGTCAAGTCAACCGTCAACCTAAAATTACTCGCATCTCAGCACAGGTTGAAACAAGCTGAGAGGAGGAAATTCGATCTCTCACTGGCTGATCTCCGCCCTAAGCTCCTCCTCTGCAACTTTGCTCTGTTGTAGACTCGTTGCGAGCTTGGTAGCTGTTTCCTTCTCTTTCTGCAGTGCCTGCTTGTGTGCCGTCGTCTGCTCCTTGTTCTGAAACTTGACTTCCTTGACCTCCTGCACTAGCCCCGCCTCCTTCACTTTCAAGGCGCTTAGCGAGCTGAAGGTCTCCTCGAGTTGCTTCTTTGTCGAATCCAACTCAGTCCGTGTCGCGTTCAGATCCGCAGTCGTGGCGTCCTGGACGGCCTTCGCGGTTTGTAACTCGACCGCTTGCGTCTGTGATACGAGTAGCTCCGCATCCAGGTCTGTGCGCAGTGTGGCACACGCCGCTACGAGCTGGTTATACAGACTAGCGTAAAATTTTGTAGATCGTCGCTCGCCAGTAGAAAGTGCGTGCTGAATCTCGAGCTCGGAGAGTATATGCTCTTTCTGGGCAGTGGCCAGGGCATTGACGAGAAGCGGATGAATGAAGCCGGCAAGGCCGCTGCGGAAATCTGCCCGCATGTCTTCCAATGCGGCTCTGTACCAATTCTTGTCTTCCTCGGCGGTGCGCAACTCAGCCTCCAGCAATCCGCTCGCATCCTGAGTTTGGCGTACGAGACCCGCCAGCTCCGCGACCTGTGCCTCGGTGTTGGCCAGTTTGCGCTCGAGCCGGAAAGCATGAAACTGTAGCGAGTTATGCTCTTGCCGCAGTTGGTCGTGCACCGTCTTGGACACCGTCTCCGAAACCAGTTTGCCGTAGTGTGTAGCCGCTTGAAAAAGCATGTCGCGCAATGCTTCCAACTGCGCTACGAGTTCTTCCCTCTGCGCCTCTCCTCGTGTCCGATCCGCATCCCGTTCGGCCTTGACTTGTGCTGTCTCCGCTTCGGCCTGTTCGATATGTGTTCGGGCCTTGGCGCTCTCGCCTGATCGCTTTCTTTCTTCCTCCGCTTTCGACCTGACCGCATCGAGCAATTGAGTCTCGATGTCTTCTCTGCGCTGCTTCTCCTGACCTATAGTCCTTTCGAGTTCCGAGATACGTTTATCACGCTCTTTCAACTCGTCGCGGCGAGCGGCATTGGTAGAATCCACAGTTTGCTTCGTGCGGACTGCCTCGTTATATTTCGTTTGAAAGCCTGCACGCTCGGCCTCTGCGACGCGTAGTTTCGCTCGTAGATCCTTAATTTCAGTTTGGTCTGTGAGCGCGCTCCGCCTCAAGTCCTGGACCCTCGTATCCTGCGTATCTACTTGCTTCTTCAACTTGTCGATTCGAGTCAACTGGTCTGCGTTAGTCCTCCGTACGTTTGAGAGCGCTTTTGTGGCATTGGCAAGGTCGACCTGATGCTAAGTTACAGGACAAGAGTCAGGTGACCACAAAAACACGAGAGAAATAAGAAATTCGGACTTGTTTCTTTTCGTCAGCATGGATCTTTTCCAAGTGTTCCAGTTTCCGTTGAAGTAACGCATACCTGTCCCCATGGGCTTGTGCGCTCTCCGGCATCTTGTTGAAAGCGGAGAATGTAGTGGTAATTACGAACTAGGAAGGAGCAAATAAAAACAATCAAACGTGTCGCGTCTGCTCATCACGTGTCTCCCTGACTCCCCGGTCCCCTACTTCTCGCCTCCGCTCGTTTTCACTGTGTCTAGCCCCCCCATCGCCCGAAATGATCCTGCTTAGTTTCGGAGATAGTTTGTATCCAAACTCCTCCAGCTCTTGCACGGCTACGCCATACCGCGCATCCTTCTCCAACACACACCGTTGAATGATTGCCTCATATATCGATAGTGGTGGGTATAGGTTTTCTGCCTTCATCTCTTCCAGGTAGAAGAAAGCGTCCTCGTAAGTCTCTCCTGTGAGACACAGAACAATCAGCCTTTCGTATGTCCTTGCGTTCGGCTTGATTTTCGCCTCCTTCATCTCAGCGATGAGCCGATTGCCCAGCTCTCGGTGCCGCGCGACAATGCAGCCCGAGAGCAGGAAGTGATACGTGTCAAGTGTCGGCTTGACGCCTAACTCCGCACAAATTTGATATGTTCCAAAGGCGCGTTGCAGATCTCCCAGAGCAACCGACGCCCGGATGACGACATTGACAGCCGTGATATCGACTGTCTGGCCTTCGGAGTGAAGAGCTTCGAGCGCATCCCAAGCGGCATCTACATCATCCGTACTGGCGCGAATTGCCTCGAAAATAGGGTGCGCAGTGTCAGAGTTTGGCTCAATCTTGTGTTCATTCATCAGAGTCAAAGTTGAAAGCGCTTCCTTGATGCGTTTTGTCCGGCAAAAAGATTCGATGATGGGGGCAAAGTGATATTCCCGTAGATCAATGCCAATGATTTGCAGAACACGGAAGACGTCCATAGCCAATTCGGGGAGGCCATGTCGGCCAGCAGTATGAAGCACCTCGATAGCGCAGCCCTCATCTGGCAGAACCTTGAGTTCGTTCGTAACTTTGGGCCATAGATGGAGGACGCCTTCTTTCTGAGTAGTATATTACTTGGTAATTAACGCATGTCATAGACGAGTTGGAATAGGACCCACATAAAAACTCTCTGAAGAAGAGACCAGGCAGGACACCCAGACTTGCGTATCCAGTCTACGCACGGAAGATGCTTCAAAATTCTCGGCTAGTTCCAGTGCGAGGCGCGGCATTCTTTTTTGGGCAGCTAGGGTGATTACGCCCTCTGCAGTCCTAAGTGTGGGCGTTAATCCACGACCTTCCATCTCAACCAGGAGCTTGAACGCCATTTCCAAGTTTGAATCGTCTAGATGTCGTCGGATAAGCAGCGCGTACGTGCCCTCGGTATGCTCCATGCCAGCATCCTCCATCATTCTGAGCACGGACCAAGTGGCTTCGTGGGGCGCGTGACGAACAGCCTGTATGTCAAAAGCAAATTTTCAACAACACCTCCAGGAAAGGGGACGTGTCGTGCGCACCTGCAAAAGAAACTTGTATGTTTCAATGTCGGGCATAATCCCTAATGCCTTCATGTCGTCCACAAGGGCCCAAGCCTCGTCTTCCATGGCAAGCTTCCCGAAAAGTTCCATGGCGGAGTTGTATGTTAGGGTATCCGGTTTAATCCCAAGCTCCTTCATTTCCTTCAGGGTCTCTACGAGCTTCAGGGGGAGACGTGTATCAACGAATTGCCCGAGCCTCAGATTAAAGGTCCCCGTCCTAGAAGACGGCGCAGGATGTCGTTCGATCAACCATGGCTTTTTTCCGGCTCCAAACACCCGTTCTACTTTGGCCCTCGCGGAAGTGCGACCGCGTTTTGAACGATCCTGGGAAGGAGGATGACTTGGGAAGCGTTGAGATGGAGGACCTGGTTGACACATGGTTATACAGGGACCAGCTGGAGTTCATAGGCAAATAATACCATTTGAGTACAGTGCCACCGGCACGCCTATTGCTTGTGCGGCCACGCGCTTTCGAGAGAGCGAAAGGGCCGACCTTGGGATCATTAGCGCATGAGCGCATGAGCCGCTCGAGGCCAGAGTTATTCCGAGTGCACGTGACTGTGAGACAAGTTTGCTGAGGGGCGCGTTGTTCAGTTCGCTTTCCGCTCCGCTCCACCACCCGTCTCCCCCTCACAGCGCTTGACGCGTCTCCTTCTCCTTCTCTCTCTTTTCTTTAATTATGGTACGTTGCGTTGGCTTGATCTTTGCGAATCGTGCTCAAATTTATCGCCCCAGTTCTATTCTGAAGCTATCTTATCCCGTCGTGGGCCCCTTGCCAAAGTATGGCTCGCCGCACACATGGAACGAAAGCTCTCTAAAGCTCAGACCCTCCAAACTGACATAGAGCAATCAGTTGGTGCGTACTTCCGCACGCTTGCATTCCGGTTGCGATTGCTCAATGATGATTCTGTACAGATGCAATCATGGGTCAGGAGATCGAGGTCATGGCACTCCGGTTGAGTGGTCAGCTGCTTCTCGGTGTTGTGCGCATCTATAGTCGAAAAGCCAAGTACCTGCTTGACGACTGCAACGAAGCGCTCTTAAAGATCAAGATGGTATGCGTGCTACTTGAACTATCCGTGATCGTATTTAACCGATCGGCCCCGCACAGGCCTTCCGACCGGGTGTCGTAGACTTGACGGAAGATCAACTCGCCGTTAACCGCAATGCCATCACTCTTCCTACTAGTAACCTTGATCTCGACATTCTGCTCCCAGACATAAATTGGTGAGCCGTCTGCTATTGTTCTCTATATGTTTTCCTCATGGTCGTTAGGGATATTGACTTTGAGGATCGGGAAATTCAACCCCGGGGGCATCATATGGCTCGTCAAGCCGACATTACACTTACGACCGCTGATGACCTTCAGTACGGTGTCGACGACGGTGGATATGGTTTCGACCTGGGACCGTCAGATGGTATTGGATCACAGGATTACGAGGTCGATCTCGGATTGACTTTTGGGGATGAACCCGCGACTCCGCATGGACGCAGCGAGGCCGACGATATGAGCGTCGAAGTGGGTCGAGATGCAGCGCCGCCACGAGAACCGCGCGAGTCTCTCGATTCGCATCTCCTTAAGCAAGGCGCAGACGAACTCGAAATGCTCTCTCATCATAGTCGAGCTCCTTCGGAACATCCTTTCGGCGACGTTATGGACTTCGGTTTCGGCCCCGAAGAGGGTTTGAACATTGATCTCGACCTTGACTTTGGTGATCGTCCCATTAGCGAGGTCGGCAAAACCCCGGAGCAAACTCGATCCCCCTCTAGAGCCTGTGCGTAGTTTTGAGTTGCCTGTTTTCGTGTCCCTCCTCATACTAGGCACAGCTTCGCCGTTGAGTGAAGTACCTGTTACACCACCCGCAGATGTCGAGATGGGAGCTCCGGTTGTGGTTGTTGGAGAACAGCAACCAGAACAACCCGGCGAACCGGTGGCGGAGGAGAAGCGCAAGCGCAAAAAGAAGCAAATCTTTGATGATCTCACTGAGCTGGAAGGTCGAGGCCGCGGTGGTCTAGGACCGCTCAATGCCGTAGATGTCTCCTCCATCCTGACTGATCATCAATACCTTCCGCGTTCCTCTGTCGTCATGCGCCTTCTCGAAATTCGCGAGGATCCCATTGCACACTTCTTACCGACGAAGGTGACGCCAAATGGTACATTTTTCTTTGCTGGACCTCCAGGCATCGCGCCCGAACTGCAAGAGATGTTCATGCGTCCCGTCCCAAGTTACGTCCCATCCAGCAAGCGCCGAGGGGCATCGCCAGAAAAGCCCCCAAGCAAGCGCGCGCGGATTGAACCAGAGGGCGAAGGTGGTGTTACATTCGAGGATGATGGCGAGCCTGGACAGGCGCGCCGTGCCAGTGTCGCTCCAAGTCAAGGTGTGGGTAGCGAGATGCTCGGGCGTGAGAGCATCGGCCCAGGATTCGAGTTTGATAACACTGGGCTTGGGATGGAGGACTTCCAGATGGATCTTGGCGGAAATGATCTGCCACCGGTAGAGCTCATCCGTGACAAGTCGGTCGCACCATCGGAGCTTACTCGAATGTCCCGGGCGAGCACTCCCGCTTTGGAAGAGGGCGAGGAAACTTATGCGGACCTTGAGTGCCCAATTGTGGCCTTTGATACCAAGGCTTCCAGTCAAGTGTCAGAATCGGACAGCACCGATGGGAAGGGCTACAGCAAGAATACGATCCGCGCTCTCGGTATCGTCCGAAAGGATCTGGAGCCGGTTGAAGGCGAGGAGAAGGTGATGAGTTTCAAACACATGGCTACAAAGGTACGTTTATTACGTACTAACGTGTGGTGCATATACTAATCGCAAGCCGCGCTGCAGGCAACTCGCCGCGCTGCGGCTGCATTCTTTTTCGAGCTCCTCGTCCTGGGTACGCGCGACTGCGTTCGACTCTCTCAACCGGCGCCGTTTGAGAACATTGAAGTTCGCCCCAGGGCCAAACTATGGGAACGTCAACGGCACGGATCTATCGCACCATCTATATCGTCATCTATGGGCCTATAAGAGAAACGGCGAACATTGGGTTTGGATGTGACTATTGTTTTTCCTTTTTACGATCTTTTTTGTATACGAACTCCGAAACTAGCGATACCTTCCTCGTCCCGCGTGCTTGCTCTTGCTTTGTACTTTCTCTCTTTCAGATACACTGCTTTCAGTCGCTACTTACGCTATTCTTTGTTTTTCTTTTTTTTTGTCTGCTAGTTAGGAGGCAGTAAATTGTATCTTCGCACATGTTATTTCAGTACGGTAGGTCCCGTAGAGTTGTGACCTTGCTGTTGTTGGCACGGTAAGATGCACAACGGATACTCTCAGGTCTGAGTACTGAGTCCTGATATGACAGAGGACTCGAAGAGACCACTTATGCGGATCTACTTATCTGAGATTGCGGAGAGGTAAACGATCGCATCAGTATGTCGCCGGATATAGTAGCGACCTCACTGATTAAGGACATCATTCATTCACATGGTGTCGACGTGTCGTGACTCAGAGGTTGCAACAGGCGCCCTTCTGTGTGTCCCCATCTGTGCCAGTGGCTCACGCCCAAGGATCTCCGAGTCCCCGACTCTTGCCTCTGTCTTTCTTTGCAAGGATACCAGACACCAACTTGAAGATTAAGGGCAAAACAAAACAAGTTTGACCAATATTGTTTTTGTTGACTACCTTCACAATGGACAAGGAGAATGATATTGGCCCCAAACTGCTTTGCAAAGCTCAATCTTGGTGTGACAATGATGTTAATGTCAAGCTCAGGTAATTCAAAGCTGGTGGGTTCATCAAGACTACATATGTTTTGTATGATTGTTGCGATAATCTCCGTGAAATAGGCTCGATATCTGGGGGAAGAGATGGCACGCTCTCCCGTTGGATATTGAATGTCGGGAAGATGCCCGCTCCATGTACACAGGTACTGTCGCCAGGGACTGGTGTACGACTCACGGGGGTACCAGGGTTTCCTGTGAATGGGGAAAGGTCGTGGTGTCCCGAGGACTAGCCGTCTAGCAACTAAGCAGGACGAAAAAAAAAAGACCAGGTGAAAATGATTGGGACGAGGAGAACGGAGCAAGGCCCAAGAGCTTGTGAGGCGCCAGGTCAAAAAAAACCCTAACTGTAATAGATTATATTAGTACAGAAAGTAGATGCAATGAGATAAACAGTGAGCGAAACAGTATGTCACTTCACGTTCAAGTGAACCTAGATGGACTGGGAACAACCTCTTGCGGAGATAGAAACAAAACAGTAGGGGTCGGATGAATGTCGTTGTCGTCGTCATCATCATCATCATCATCAGCTTTCTTAAACAGCGAAAGAGTGTCGTCAGCGTTCCTTGAACGTGGATCGAATAAACGTCTCTCTCCCTCCCTCGATCAGTGAGTCCATCATCTGCCCATCACTGATTACTGTAAGACATCATATCCAGATCAATTTGGTCTTCCGGCGCATTTGATTCACGAGCTCACGAGCTCACCGAGTCCTCCCAGTCACTGCACCTTCCTCACAAAAAGTGCACAACCCAGCCGACGAACCCTCTTGTGGCGCCGAGCTGTATTCCCCCACCTGTTCCTATCTCCGAGCCTTAATTAATATATCTAAGACTTGGGTCGCTCTCCAGCTCGGCCAGGCCCATGGATTTTTCCCGATGGAGGAGTTGGAGGCAGATTACAGTACAGATCGAATAGAACCGCAGCGCGCCACATGTCTCACGCGGCATTTACCGCAATTGAACTAATCGCACCAGAATTATAGTATAGTATATTAAAAACGTCCGAGACACCGCTACATAATATGTAAATTCCAAAGAAAAAACAAACAAACAAAAAGTCGAAACGGTGAGACTAGGTAGAACTCCCTCAATGGTACGGTGCAACAGGTCGAAAGAATAGATTCAATTAGGGCCCGCTGCTGGTATTGGTATATACGCGCAAGCTGTTGACATCCCAATAGGCCTCGCTGAAAGCGGACGGATTGTTGTTCACGTCTGAGGAAAGTCAGTTGAGTTGGATGAGCATGGTAATTGACTGCTGTATGCCAATGGGACGCTTACAGTCCACGCAAGCACCCGAGCCACATCCCGATGTCGGCCAAGCATTGCCAGCCCAGTCACCCTGTGCAAAAGGAAGGAAGAAGCTCAGTCGTGCTCGGGCAAAAAAGTACAAGGCAGGTAAAACCAATCACTTACGCAAAATGTAAGGTCGAATACTATCTGATGCGCGTTAAAGTGATCGTTGTAGTTGCAAAGGTCCGGGTACATTGGGAAATCGGCGGCCGGGATACCCCAACTAGGGTCCGGGTAGAGATATCCTCCTCCTGACCCGCACTCAACTATCTCCGGTGGTATGTAGGCACTGTCCCGCGGCCAGAAGTAGATCTTAATGCCGAGCGTTTGTGATCGCGCCATGGCGAAGTATCCACCACCGTTCATATTGAATGCCGTGCCGTAGGAAGGACCACTGTTGTTCAAGGAGACACCACATCCTGCATTGCCGTTGACGGAAGTATCGCAGTTGGTGTCGAGGGTACTTCTGTGGGGAATTTTTTTTAAAAGAAAGAGGTTCAGGGAACAAAGGTGTACACGGAAAAGGGACCTACCCAGACTGTAGGCGCATCGGATCGGAGGGCATTTGGCACCCTGGGGTAGTATGCAAAGTGGCTTGATTGAACTGTTGCTGATTGACACCTACACGTGAGAGTACGTACGTGAGTAACTCGGACGAGAGACGGGAGACGAGAAGCATACATACCTTCGATGATGTCAATTTCCCCGCCATTAGGCCATGGACCTGCCTGGCTCAGAGTCCAGAAGGCGGGCCAGGTAGCACAGCCCGCGGGCATGTGCGCGAGGTCCAGTACAATTATAGAGTCGCCATAGGCGGTCTGCGAAGAGATGCGAACGCTATCACGCCCACGAGCGGAGGGGCTAACGATGGACCAATCGTCGGCACGCATAACAAATGAACTGTCATCCGCTGAGAAAGCCGCAGTTAAAATAATGACACGAATAACAAGAGGAACAGGCGAGAAGCGCGAGATAACGTACCATATGTGAGGTTATTCGCAAGAGCATCCGCTTGGTCCACGTAGTTGACGCGGCCGTGGGTCGGGTCGTCCTCGGTCTCCCAGTTCCAGCCCTGGAAGAAATCCTCGCCGACCCACTTGTCCGTGAGATAGAAGTTTGCACTGGCGCATGGTATGAGAAAGAGCAAAAGAGTGGCGGGAAACGCATAGCCAGTACGCATTGTCGAGATACGTCGGGATCAAAATAGGGCGGTTTCTGATAGCGTGTAGGATATAAAGGAGAGACGCGAATAGAGCAAGGAGCGCGCTGGCAGCCTTATAACGGGCTGGAAGAGGGAAGGAGGGAGATTTAGCTAGAGAATGTGGGCCAGGACGGCTGGTTATTAATGATAGAGGCGGTTTAAATCGGAGAGGACTGACGGGAAGGTGCCCGCATCTTGGCTTTGGCATTCAATTCCATGGGGCTGAAGATAGTCGCTGCCGCTGCCAGACAAGCGATGTCACAACAGCGTGGTCGCATGGAATTGGAAAATGGCCCAAAGCATCATGTGACGTACACGGCGCGCATCGTCGACCCTTGCACATATCCTGCACTGTACAGGATATAACTCATACCCCCATCCACTTCTCACCCGCTGTCATGACTTTTCTGTGAATTAGTTCCAAATACCAGAAAGCTATATGGACTTACAGTACAGTATCGCATCGGAGAAGCGAAAAACGGCGTGTTTCATATAATTGCACACCGAGGACTAATTATACTGTTTCTGTGAACGTCTACTATTCCACGGGTATCGTCGTCGGGTACGGACACACAGCCCCCCGTAGGATTATAGAGGCTATGGACGATTATAAGTTCCTCTTGCCAGTGCGCGTATGAGATCACTATAATAGTAAGTGATCGTCGATTGCCCTTAGAGTCTGCGCACACTAATAGGCACGAAACTGAGGTATTAGGGGTACGAAGGGTCGTGGATGAAGCTCGATGAAGCATTGGACTTTGAGCCATAAATCCTATCACCCCGGACGCAATATGTGGCGCGTGTGCAAGCGAGGAATTCTCGGAGTCTCGGATAAGTCAACGGCCCGATCATTCCAAAATAGGAGAAGCTTCATCCGTTCAACCGTAGCTCGACCACCAGTTGGCCAATCGTTCAATGGCCTTGAATGACAACATCACACACACGTACGCATTCCAGAAGGGGCCAACTCGTCATATGAATTTACATACCACCATTCATCCAGCTAGTTGGGGTGCACTATCACCAAGTGCGCGCCTTTGCGCATTGGCGCAGGGCACAGACGCGGTGACACACCAGCAGGCCAGCCAATTTGTCGAGATATGCGCCCATAGATGGACTATAAACCTTACTGTAAAAAGAAGACAGAAGGAAGATGAAACGGCTCTCGCCTGTCGAGAAGGGTTGACCCGCCGCCCTGGCTTGGTAGCCCCGACTCGGACTCCCAGTCCCAAAGAATGGCCAAGATCACAATGAACATAATTGGGACCTATCAGCGCAATGACATAGTCAAGTGGTCGACCTTGGCAGCCAATGAGGAGATCCGACGCCAAGCAGATCACTCAAATTGCGACCTGCATGCCACTCACCCAAATTGTCGGTTGCAGTTTTTTTGATTATAACGTTGAACCATGTTCAGAACCTTTATTAGTATACAGGTGGCGTTGTTAACGGGAGATGCACCCTAAATATGTCCGCCTGTCGCAGAGACAGTGTGGTTAGTTTCTTTTACAGTATTACCAAGCCCCGCACTTGACTTGGCCATTTTTATGTTCCTGACATCTACAGTATCTTCTTTTGTACTAGTAGGTGGGCACGTGCCAGTGCTCACATTCTTTCGTATAGATACGTGGCATATGGATTGCGCAGTAACTAGCAAAACTCAGAGCCGAACATCGTGCTGGTGAACTGCTTTACAGTCCGGACTTACGCTGCACCTGTCGCCAGGAATCTCGTCACCTTCTACTTCAAATGAATTACACCTGGACCGCATGACATAGGTGGACTGGTAGGACATTGTACTTCAGGTTCGATTTGGCAGCCCTCCCAAACCGATTACGCGGTATAGGTTGATAGGTTCTTGCACGATTTGTAATTGCTTAATGGTTAAAGTTTGTTCCAGGTCACATCGTGCGCGCTCTGCCGTTAAGGGTCTTACCAGATCTTACTACTTGTGCTTTCTGGCTTCCCTATGGTCACAGCCCATATCTCGGTCGTCGCTCCCCATGATGATACTCTCGTTAGGGTCTTTCTCAGATCATCCTGGTCCCGTTCGGCGGCCCTTTGTGCACATGGTGTCCGTGCAGACCCCTCGACATCCTTCGATGCATCTCGGCAACACGAGTCATGACGTGCTTGTCATATTGTATGACCCGGTCTCTACTTGGAAGCGCGGCAAAAGTTTCATGGATGTGTCACCTGTACCGGTCAAGCTCTTCCCGCCTGTGTGGGAAGGAGAAGACAACAGCATCCTCATATTTGTTCATGCGAGGAGAGCGTGCGCGTTTGAACGAAGAAATGTAGTCGCCGTGGAACTCTCCGAGGTCTGATTCGGACTGGCAACAGTCTTGGCTGAGTCGGTGACGAGTTGAACTGATCCCAGAAACGTAAACTGCTCCTTTCCAGTAGTGGTGAAGTGTGAGTCGAAATTTTTCTCGAAGTTAATGACCCCGTTTAAGAAGGTATAACTCCAGCGGTTTGCTGGAAAATGGCGGCCTAGTTCGCTGAGAAATATGTACTCCGCGAGCGCGGAGTCGCAAACGTACGGCTCTTGCAGGAGTTGCGTCTCCCGTAGGTTCTCGGGGTGTTGTTCAGCCCTGGTCTTCTCGAATAGGTAGGACGCGACAAGCTGTGCTATTTGAGCGGCTCTCCTCCGTCTTCTTCCTGGTCCGTGGACCTTTTCTGTGCTGTAGCAGCTGATCCTGTACGTCGTGATTCTCCCGATCAGGAACACTTTCCTCCTGCGCTCGTACTCGCTCTCGGTCGGACTCGTCGAGCTTATGGACGTAGAGCCCGAGAGCAGCAGTAATCTAGTCCTGCTCATAGTCCGACGCTCGTGGTCGATCTGCTGACACCCTGACAACGCGTTGACAATCTGTTCGGTGGCGACCGCCTTGGAAACACGACTTCCTCGGTAATCCTCGACGACAGCGAGGTAGGTGGTTGAAATTTTCTGGGCAAAGGGTCAGTCGGGGTGGCACTCGTCTTCCACGCTCGACCTCCTGAAAGGGTATCCAAGCTGTCGATATGACGATCATTGCTCGACATAATATGACTCGAAAGAGATTTGCGACAAGGGAGACCAACCTGGGACAGTCCCTGAACTGACGGAGGATCCAGAGGACGACTCGTATCGCTGCCATGGTGGACGTGCAGTGCAGAGGCAGCGGCCTCCCTAGAGCGGAATCTGTGAAAGCGACCCCGACGCGATGTGTGTGTGTCACATAAGCTAAGTTACAAGCAGATGACATGGCGACTGCCAGCGTGTGCAAGTGGGAGGCCGGAGATGGCAAGGTAGGTACAGGCCTTCCAGTGAGGGCAAAGCAGTGAGGGCAAAGCAGTGCGGAGCATGCGACAAGATTTTCCGATTACTGTAGACTATAGTAAAACACATTTTATAATAAAGACTAATTTTAAGACGAGAGAGTGACATCGTGGCCCGTAGTTTTGGTACAGTAACTCACTGTCATGTGATTTATACCAGCTTATCCGGAGATCGCCGCGCTGCCGCTCGCGGCTGCACCTTCAACTGACCAACTCTTCTAGCATCATGCCAGTGGAGCAGCCGTTCAACATTTACCGGGAGCAACTCACATCCCTGTATCATGGCCTCGCGTTGTGGAAACCGAATCCTGTCGAGGATATCTACAACCAGGTCTCGATTGGCGACGTTGGTTACATATCATCAGAAGGGATTTTCATTCGCATGTTCAATATGACACTTCCCTCGAATGACCCATCAAATAGAAGACTTGCTGAACCAGATCCTTATGATCCTTTAACCCTCGCTAGTATCATTCGTGAGAATTTTGGCCAAGTGGACTATTACTCCCGTCAAGTGTCTAGAGAGGAAAACGCTGGTAATATGCAGGCTGCATCACACGAACAGTGGGTCCTAGTTTTCCTGTTACTGATACATTCACTGAATGTATGATACGTTCTCGCAGAACCGAAGGTGTCACGTACATATGCCGGGGTCCCGGAGCACTTCTGTCTCTTCCTTGCGGAGGGTACCGTGAAGACGCCATCCACAAGAAAATGTTTCGAGAACGCATCCGAGACAACGTGGACAGCTGGTTTAACTGGTCAAGGAATGCTGATCTGCCTGTCGATCGTATGGAAGACCTCATTCTTGTCACTGGGTGTACATTGGTCACTTCGTACGCTTCGGCCGTTCTCGACGACTACATTGCGGATGCACAAATGTCTCTGGTGAGCAGACCGCTCAATAATGGAGGTGCAAGTTTTGTTTGGAGCAATATTCGTGGAACCATAGAATATCACGACAGCCAACTCAGCCCGGTTTGTCTTTTCCGGTTCCATTAATTGCCGTGCATCGATTTTTCATACCTTTAACTAAAAGAATATTCCATCCGCACCTCGGAATCGATGTGTCTTCATCCGGGGCTTCCGAGCCAAGCGTGTCCTTTTCTGGACCAAACCAATTCGAGCTGCAGCAGAACCCCGTCTTGACGATCCAGACGACCCTGACGACCCTGACGATAATCGAACGGAAGATATACAAGTGAACCAAGTCCCATATGATGTTCCAAAAGTATAATCTTCTTGTGTGAGATGATGAATGAAGCATGACGCCTTAATTTTAGTATCCCGATCCGCTCAATGGAGTTTTAGACTATATCGCGGAGGTTCGTTTGCCTGCCAGTGGTTATGATCACTCACTTAGATTATACTTAACGGGCATCAATAAAAGAAATGTCTCGAGGCCGCCAACGCTGAGGGCACGCTAGCCATTGCGCATGATGACGACCTTCAGATCATCAATTCTAAAGACCTAGTACGTCTAAATCAAAATGCAGAACTTCGCGCAAACTCGTGTAGTAGTAACACGCGCACGAAGGAAACTCTCACTGCAGATGCGGTACTGAAGTTTTTGCATAAAAATAGGATCCCTGTGCTTATTGAGGATGGCGGTAAATGACCTATATCATACAAGGAATGCGGGAGGGGCTAAATGCTGATCTTGACAGTTGCAACGCTACAGGTCAACAAGTACGATTTATTTTCTCGGACTCGACCACAGCTCTAACTAATCTCCGGTTGTGCTATAATATATTTAGCACGAGAAACCAGTCCCGAGGCGATCAAGTTCCCCAGGGACAGGACTCACAGCTAGAATTCGCTCGCATGCTTATAGAGTTCGGCGGGGATGTGACGGCGCAGAACAAGGACGGGTGGACTCCATTACATTTCGCGTCGCATTTGGGACAAGTGGAAGTTGCTCGTATGCTTATCGATCGTGGCGCGGAAGTTACAGCGCGGAACAAGGATCAGGACACTCCATTGCATATGGCGTCGTATCGGGGACAAGTAGATGTCGCTCGCGCGCTTATCGAGCGTAAAGGCGACGTGAAAGCCCAGAACAAGGATTGGGACACTCCGTTACATCTGGCGTCGTATTGGGGACAAGACGATGTCGCTCGCATGCTTATCGAACATGGCGCGTACGTGATAGCCCGGAATAAGGATTGGGACACGCCATTACATCTGGCGTCGTATCAGGGACAAGTCGATGTCGCTCGCACGCTTATCGAACATGGCGCGTACGCGAGAGCCCGGAATAAGGACGGGGACACACCATTACATCTGGCGTCGTATCAGGGACAAGTCGATATCGCTCGCACGCTTATCGAGCATGGTGGCGATGTGAAAGCCCGGAATAAGGACGGGGACACGCCATTACATCTGGCATCGTATCAGGGACAAGTCGATGTCGCTCGCACGCTTATCGAGCATTGTGGCAATGTGACAGCCCGGAATAAGAATATGGTCTCACCATTATATCTGGCGACGAATCGGGGACAAGTCGATGTCGCTCGCAAGTTTATCAACTAAGGCGCAGATACCACTGGCCAGAACAAGGATGGGCACACTCCATTACGGTTGGCGTTGCATCAGGGACAAGTTGATGTTACTAACATGCTTCGCGAGAGCATGGCGCAGGCGCGGATGTGAGAGGTAGGAACAAGTATGAGGACATTGGAGAAACGACTCGGAGTGAGGGTGCAGTGGTAGCACGAATGCTGGGAGCGGAGCGGAAGCAGGTGAGCGGGCAGAGGTCCAGAGATGTGACAGAGGCAGCAGAAGGCTTAGGGACCAGCTGAGTCCCAATGATTCTTGAGTCACGGTACCCATAAATCGTGAGGTGGTAGACCCACGAGTCATCCAGCATTAACCTGGACCTGGTTCTATGATATGTTGGCCTCAGATATGTATAGTGTTTTGGCAGCTCTGGGATGATTGCGCTGCGCTGTACTTGGGCGATAAGAGCCGCGGCCTAGATCTTCATCGTCTTGTGCGAGTTCGGTTTGTAGTTCGTACCGATAGTAGTCGCAGTCGAGATAAAGTTGGTGCATGCGAATCTAGGAGAAGGAATGAATATCAGTCAAAAATGTACGTGCGAACCAAGGGACCTGACTCCCGTCGTTACTAACTTAGAACCTTGCCCAGGAAATTGGACTAGCCAGTTACGTGGACGCGAGGTGGCTCTTCCTTGTCCGTGGACCTTTCCTGCACTGTAGCAGATGATTCTGTCTGATTCTCTCGATCACCTTCCTCCTACGCTCGTTCTCGCTCTCGGTCGGACTCGTCGAGCTTATGGACGTACAGTAGAGCCCGAGTGCAGCGATGATCTGGTCCCGCTCTGGGCGAAGGGTCGGTCGGGATGGCACTCGTCTTGCACGCTCGACCCTCCTCCTGAGAGGGTATCCAAGTTGTCGATATGACGACCATTACTCGACATAATATGACTCGAAAAATATTTGTGACAAGGGGACCAACCTGGGACAGTCCCTGAATTGACGGAGGATCCAGGAGGACTCGTATCACTGCCATGGTGGACGTGCAGTGGAGAGGCGGCGGCCTCCCTAGAGCGGAATATGTGAAAGCGTCCCCAGACGCGATGTGTGTGTCACATAAGCTGCAAGCAGATGACATGGCGACTGGGAGGCGTGCGTGTGCGAGTGGGAGGCCGGAGATGGCGAAGAAGGGAGGTGGGAGCCTGCTCAAGTACTAGTGTACTAGTAAGGACGAAGGACGTCACCGTAAGAACGAGACTACACTAACATGTGATTCCCACCGGCTTATCCGGAGCCCTTTTCTTCGCCGCGTGCCGCTGGCTGCTGCACCTCCAACTCTTCCAAATCTCCTTGCATCATGCCAGTGGAGCAGCCGTTCAACATTTACCGGGAGCAACTCACATCCCTGTATCATGGCCTCGCGTTGTGGAAACCAAATCCTGTCGAGGATATCTACAACCAGGTCTCGATTGGCGACGTTGGTTACATATCATCAGAAGGGATTTTCATTCGCATGTTCAATGTGACACTTCCCTCGAATGACCCATCAAATAGAAGACTTGCGGAACCAGACCCTTATGATCCTCTTAGCCTCGCTAGTATCATTCGTGAGAATTTTGGCCAAGTAGACTATTACTCCCGTCATGTGTCTAGAGAGGAAAACGCTGGCAATATACAGGCTGTGTCACCCGAACAGTGAGTCCTAATAATCCTGTCACGGACATCTTCACCCCACCTATGATACGTTCTCGCAGAACCGAAGGTGTCACGTATATATGCCGGGGTCCCGGAGCACTTTTGTCTCTTCCTTGCGGAGGCTACCGTGAAGATGCTATCCACAAGAGAATGTTTCGAGAATGCATCCGAGACAACGTGGACAGCTGGTTTAACTGGTCAAGGAATGCTGATCTGCCTGTCGATCGTATGGATGACCTCATTCTTGTCACTGGGTGTACATTGGTCACTGCGTACGCTTCGGCCGTTCTTGACGACTACATTGCGGATGCACAAATTTCTCTAATGAGCAGACCGCTCAATAATGGAGGTGCAAGTTTTGTTTGGAGCAATATTCGTGGAACCGTAGAATATCACGACAGCCAACTCAACCCGGTCTGTCTTTCCCGGTTACATTACTTGCCGTGCATTGATTTTTCATATCTTTAACTAAAAGAATATTCCATCCGCACCTCGGAATCGATGTGTTTTCATCAGGGGCTTCCGAGCCAAGCGTGTCCTTTTCTGGACCAAACCATTTCGAGCTGCAGCAGAACCCGGTCTTGACGATCCAGACGATCCAGACGATAATCGAACGGATGATATAGAAGTGAACCAAGTCCCATATGCACCAAAAGTAGGTAATCTTCTTATGTGAGATGATGAAAGAAGCATGACGCCTTGATTTTAGTATCTCGATCCGCTCGATGGAGTTTTAGACTATATCACAGAGGTTCGTTCGTCTAGTTATGATTACTCACTTAGATCTTAACGAACACCAACAAAAGAAATGTCTTGAGGCCGCCAACGCTGAGGACACGCTAGCCATTGCGCATGATGACGACCTTCAGATCATCAAGTCTAAAAACCTAGTACGTCCAAATCAAAATGCAGAACTTCTCGCAAACTCGTATAGTAACGCGCGCACTGGCACGAAGGAAACCCTCACTGCAGATACAGTACTGAAGTTCTTGCATGAAAATAAGATCCCTGTGCTTATTGAGAACGGCGGTAAATGAACTATATTATACAAGGAATGCGGGAGGGGCTAAATGCTGATCTTGACAGTTGCAACGCTACAGGGTGATAGGTACGGTTTATTTTCTCGGACTCGACCACAGCTCTAACTAATCTCCGGTTGTGCTATAATATATTTAGCACGAGAAACCAGTCCCGAGGCGATCAAGTTCCCCAGGGACAGGACTCACAGCTAGAAGTCGCTCGCTTGCTTATAGGGTTCGGCGCAGATGTGACAGCACAGAACAAGGACGGGTGGACTCTATTACATTTCGCGTCGCATTCGGGACAATTGGAAGTTGCTCGTATGCTTATCGATCGTGGCGCGGAAGTTACAGCGCGGAACAAGGATGGGGACACGGCAATACATCTGGCATCACATCAGGGACAAGTCAATGTCGTCCACATGCTTATCAAACATGGCGCGAATGTGATAGCCCAGAATATGGTTGGGGACACACCATTACACCTGGCGCAGTGTCGGGAACAAGTCGATGTCGCTCGCATGCTTATCGAGCATGGTGCCGACGTGACTGCCCAGAACACCGATGGGGACACACTATTATATCAGGTGTCGCATCAAGGACAAGTCGACGTCACTGACATGCTTATCAAGCATGGCGCGGATGTGACGGCCCGGAACAAGCAGTGGGACACACCATTACATCTGGCGTCGCGTCAAGGACAAGTCGACGTCGCTCGCATGCTTATCGAGCATGGCGCGGATGTGACAGCCCAGAATTTTGATGGGGACACACCATTACATCTGGTGTCACATCGGGGACGAATCGATATCGCTCGTAAATTTACCGTAGTTTCTAGGCATGGCACGGATGTGACAGCCCAGAATAAGGGTGGGGGCACACTATTATATCAGGCGTCGCATCAAGGACAAGTCGACGTCGCTCTTATGCTTATCGAGCATGGCGCGGATGTGACAGCCCAGAATTTCTATAGGGGCACACCATTACATCTGGCGTCACAACAAGGACAAGTCGATGTCGCTCGCATACTTATCGAGCATGGCGCGGATGCGACAGCCCAGGACGATGATGAGGACACACCATTACATCTGGCGTTGGGTCAAGGACAAGTCGACGTCGCTCGCATGCTTATCGAGCATGGCGCGGATGTGACAGCCCAGAACAAGGATGGGGACGCCCCATTACATCTGGCATCACATCAGGGACAAGTTGATGCCGCTCGCATGCTTATCGAGCATGGCGCGGATGCGACAGCCCAGGACGATAATAAGGACACACCATTACATCTGGCGTTGGGCCAAGGACAAGTCGACGTCGCTCGCGTGCTTATCGAGCATGGCGCAGATGTGATGGACCGGAACAAGGATAGGGACACGCCATTACATCTGGCGTCGCGTCAAGGACAAGTCGACGTCGCTCGCATGCTTATCGAGTATGGCGCGGATGTGACAGCCCAGAATTTCTATAGGGACACGCCATTACATCTGGCGTTGGGTCAAGGACAAGTCGACGTCGCTCGCGTGCTTATCGAGCATGGCGCAGATGTGATGGACCGGAACAAGGATAGGGACACGCCATTACATCTGGCGTCGCGTCAAGGACAAGTCGACGTCGCTCGCATGCTTATCGAGCATGGCGCGGATGTGACGGACCGGAACAAGGATAGGGACACGCCATTACATCTGGCGTCGCGTCAAGGACAAGTCGACGTCGCTCGCATGCTTATCGAGCATGGCGCGGATGTGACAGCCCAGAACGAGAATAGGGACACACCATTACAGCTGGCGTTGGATCAGGGACAAGTTGATGTTACTAAGCTTCTCAGGCGTGGCGCGGGCGCGGATGTGAAAGGTAAGAACAAACATGGGGACATTACATCCGGAAATGCATGGACAATTTGATGTCGGTTGCATGCTTACCGAGCATGGCATGGATGTGACGGCCCATGACATACATTAAGTAAAAAAGACTAATCAAAGAGTGAGATGGATTAGAAATTACTGTAGATTGCCAATGCAAATTACAGCAAATCTGTCTCTTACCATACAGTACAGTATTTTCTTGGGTGGATGCGGGTAGCTCGGAGTATAAGAATGGGACCAGACCTGGCAACTTGACTTTAATTACATAGTTACTGTCCTCAAGAACAGCACCCTTCATTCGAATACTTCGAAATTTTCACATCATATAACTTGATCTATCACTCAAATAAAATGTCTGCATCACCGCTACATGGTTTTAAAGTAAGAAAAAATAGCCCAAACGGTGAGACCAGGTAGACTCTCTTGACGGTGCGAGTTCAGAAGGGCAAGATCAATAAGGACTCACTGGGGTATATACGTGCAAGCTATTGACAACCCAATAGGCCTCGCTAAAAGCAGATGAGTTGTTATTCACATTTAATGAAAGGGAGTTGGATCATGACCGCAATAATTGATCATTGTATGCCAATAGATGCTTACAATTCTCGCAGCAGGTATCCGGGCCACATCCAGATGAGGGCCAATCATTGCCAGCCCATTCACGCTGTGGAAAAGGAAAGAGGAACTTCAGCTGTGCTCGGGCGAAAGTAGAAGGCCGGTAAAAAAAAAGGCGTTCAGGGCTTATGCACATCAGGAAAACTCCTATTTGCTAGCGAGCACTGACTGTCACTAACGAGCACTAGCAAGCGAAAATTATCGTCGCTAGTGCTCATTAGTGACAGTTAATGACAGTTAGTACTCGCTAGCAAATATAAATTTTCCTGATGCAAAATGTCAGGCTGAATATCATCTGGTGCGTGTCAAAATGTTCATCATAGTTGCAAAGGTCAGGGGACATGGGGAAATCAGCGGCGGGGATACCCCAACTGGGGTCCGGGGTCCGGGTAAAGCAATCCTTCTCCCAACCCGCACTCGCGTATCTCCGGTGGTATGATGATGCTGTTGTCTCGCGGCAAGAAATAGACGCGAATAGCAAGCATTCGCGATCGCACCATGATGTAATATCCATCACCCTTAACATTAATATTGAACGGCGTAGGAAGTACCACTTTTGGTGAAGGAGACACCACATCCTGTGTTGTTGTTGACGGCAGTGTCGCAAATGGTGCTGAGGGTAGTTCGGTAGGAATTTTTTTCTTAAAAAGAATAGAGATTCAGGGTACGAGCTTGTATTCGGAAAGGGGTTCTACCTAGACTGCAGGCGTTGTGAATCGGAGGGCATTTGGCAGGTAGTATGCGAAGTGGCTTGATTTACCTCGTACAAATTGACACCTACGGGAAGAGAGTACGCATATGAGTAAGTCAGAAGGGAGAGAAAAGAAGCGGGAAGCGTACTTTGGGCCACTTCAATAATGTCAATTACCCCGCTGGCAGATGACTGAACTCGCTGGCTCTTCGTCCGAAAGCCGGGCCAGGTGGCACATTCTGCGGGCATATGCGCGATGTCAAGGCCAAGCACGACTATAGAGTCGCCGTACGCGTTCTGCGAAGAGATGCGGATGCTATCACGCCCACGAGCGTCGGTATCAACGATGGCCGGGGCCTATTGTCGGCACGCATAACGAATGTATTATTCTCCACTGAAGAAGTCCCGGTCAAATGGACGCATATGACAAGAGAGACTCGCGAAAAGCGCAAGAAAAAACGTACCATATGACAGGTTTTTGGTGATAGCCTCAGCTTGGTTCACGAAGTTGACGCGGCCGTGAGTTGGGCCGTCCTTGGTCTCCCAGTCCCAGCCCGGGAAAAAGTCTTCAGTAGTCCACTTGTCCTTGAGATAGAAGTTCGCATTGGCGCATTGTGTGAAAGGACGCGAAAAAGTGGCCAGGAACACATAGTCAGGACGCATCGTCGGGATACAGTGGGCACCGGGCACAGTGGGATCAAAGGAGCGCGGTTGCTGATAGTGTATAGTATGCAAGGAGAAGTACGAATTGAGCCAAGGACGCGGTGTCAGCCGGATTACAGACTGCAGGAGGGAAGGGACCTGGCCAGTTTAGCTAGAAAATATGAGCCGAAACAGCTAACGATTAGCGATTCGGACGCACTGCAGGTGGTTTAAATCGGAGAGGACTGACGAGAAGCAGCCCGCGTTTCGGCCTTGACACTCATTTCCATAGGGTCGAAGATAGCCCGCCACTGCCTTAGCGAAAGTCATGATGGTTATGGTTGTCCGTGGTTGTGTATGCAGAAGTGAGAAGCATCATGTGACGTACGCGAACCCGTGATTGACTTATGCGCAGTGGTTTGCCGTCACAGTCTAGACGATCCGGACAATGATACTGACACCCACCACTCAGGATAATAAAGGCGGCCAACTTTGAAACAACCTGAACACGATTTGACTTTTCCCAAGTTAAAAATAGTGTACAGACTCGGACATGCGGTATTTTTACTTCCAATAGCATCCGCGGCTGATCCGCCCGAGTGGCTTTATTATCGGGTACACCATGAAAATTTTGAACTTATAAAGCGACTTTAAAATGTGAGCGCAAGGCGAGTTGAACGACGAATGTGTACAAGGGCCAGCGTGAACACATGCGAAGCGACAAACTTTCGGACGACGATGATAATAAAAGGATTGTCAAGAAGGCACGTATACACTCAATCTGTTGATTGCCCAAAACGCCGTAGAAAAAGCACTCGGGTTATTGTCAACATCTGACAAATAGTACGGATTTGTTAGTTGATATCTTCCATCGAACAGTCATATGTCAATAAATAACACCAATTTACTCACAGTCTGAACAGGTCGGGGACAGAGATGCACAACTGGACTGGTCCCAAGTCAGGCCAGCGAAGTCACCCTGTGCAGAATGATAGCATATCAGTCATTCTCTGGCTCAGGCAAAAAAGAGGAATAAACTAATGTACTTACGCAGAATGTCAAATCAAAGATTATCTGTTGTGCGTTAAAGTACTCGGAGTAGTCGCAATAACCCGGCACCATAGAAAAGTTTGCAGCCGGGGTACCCCAACCATCGTTCGGGTTCAGTGAGTTGCCCAAAATTATCTCGGGTGGAATCGACTGAGAAGAACGCTCCCAGTACCAGATCTGGATGCCGGATGCTTGAGTATTGGACATGACGTAGAATCCCCCTCCTTCGTTGTTAAACTCGGAGCCGTAAGAGGCAGGAGTGCTGGCCTCGTTGAAATTGACGGAACACCCATTAGCAGCGGCATCACAATCGGACGTGAGGGTAGTTCTGTCATATTCCTTTCAGAAACACGGGACCCGAGCGTGAGGACGGATAGATGACTCACCCAGTCTGCGTGCTCTGGCTGTCCGGAGACATCAAGCAACCTGGAGAAGTATGTAGAGTTGCTCGGTTTACCGTAACCAAATTGCAACCTACATCGTGGAGAAGTGCACGCGTCAGTGATCCAGAAGGTAAACGATAGAGAAGATGAGAATACCTTCAATAATGTCAATTTCTCCGCCAGCAGGCCACAAACTTGTTGCGCTCTTCGTCCAAAAGGCGGGCCAGGTGGAACAGCCTTCCGGCATGTGCCCGATATCGAGCACGTATATGGCATCATCCCAAGACTCCTGTGAGGTGATGCGGATACTGTTTCGCCCAGGTGTAGTGGAATCATTGCCGACGATGTTTGTATCGTCCGCACGCATGAAAAATACCGAGCCATTGACTGACTCCGATACATATTCAACCTACTCTGATAGCGAGGAAAAGACACGCAAAGAACGCACCGTAGGTCAGGCCTTCTTGTAGAGCTTCTGCTTGACTTACATAATTCACACGGCCATTAGTCGGGTCGGGTAAAGTAAACCAGTCCCAATCGTTTGAAAGGAAGTCATTGCCAACCCAGGTATTCGAGAGAGTGAAATTTGTGCAATAGTCACAAAGGGCGACTCGGAGAGACAGAGAAAGAGCGGCAATGGAGGCAAATCCAACATGCATCTGTAATTAAGGTAAGGAGCGGTGGGAGAGACCAAAGGGGCCTAGGTGGTGTAAAGGAGAGACACGGAGGGCCAATAATACAACTCTGGCCGTCGAGTGGATTGGACTCGGACAGGGAAAAATCCTGACGGTTCTGCCGGAGAACGACGCCAGTGCTAGCCGCTTTATATGGGGTGAGCATCACTGTCGGTTATATCAACCTCAGCAAATCATCGGACGCCAACGCTTCCCGCGCACTTAAAAAATATTCGAAATAGCGAGATAAATTCAACCTGGGGAGGAGCGTAAGTATGGCCGTCATCTTGTCATCCCAAAAAGTCTCCAACCAGGATCATGACTCGCCGGATGGGGCTGTCCACACGACTTCACCAGTGCGGTGGCCAACGTTGGACTAATTTTATCGCCCGATACATGCACTAACGGGGCACAACCTATTCTTTGACATCAAAGACTTGTACATAGATGAGAATTTGGCACTTGCCATGTGTCCAAGACTCCAAGATAGCGTACTGCGGACCGCGGACTCGCAACTGAGACCCTCGACGGAATTGAAGGTGAGTAGAGAGTCAACAATAGATCTCACTTCCAACAGGACCTGCTCGGTATTTTTTTAATGGGCCGACGACCTATTAAGGGAGAAAAGAAAAGTCACGATGAAGGTTCGACTCAGAACGATCCGTCATGGTCGAGAACCGACAATTTAGTGCTGGCACTCTAAATTAGGTTAGGTTCTGATTACAATAATCATGATGAGATGGCCCATATGGAGTTCCTTTATGCGTATCCCTGACGAGCAGCTCCGAGTCGTCCAAATTGTAATGTCGACCTTAGGAGAGAGAAAAAAGATGCCTTCTGCCGCCGCGGCATGACCGGCCCGGGCATGACCTACCCCTGTTGTCGGCGATCCTATGCCGGCAGGACTTTGACTTATCCTAGGCTTCGTCCAACCAACCTTTCTAACGCAGCATCTCAGCCCGGTGCCATTTAGACTTCTTCTCTTTCATGAGGTGATGCAGCCCAGTGCATCACAGTTCCATACAGCTCGGTATCCATGACATACAGGCACAGCCTGTCAAAAAGACTAATTACTGTGATGAGGGCGTCCCAGTGAGGTAGATACGAAATTCAGTACTGTACTAGATTATCGATGCGAACTGTAGTGAATACTTCCCTTAATTTATTCGATGGGTCGTAGAGCGGGTACAAGGTGCAATGGGTCGGGGTTTTCTTGACCCCGGCTCGGAGAGGATTGCCGATGACGAAGAATGGAACTATCCCTAAAGACGGGACCCATCATTCAAACACTTCGAAGTTTTCATCAATTCTAGCTCAAACATCCCAAAACTTGATATATGATACCATCAATTTGTTTTGATAGAAAACGGAAAACTTGTGAGGTCTAATGAAGGAAGATGCCGTTGTCAAGCCTGCCGACCGATGTCGCATCGAAGTTTCCGTACTTTACAACTGGCAAGTCATCAATGCAAGAATACTGGCCATTGGTTAGGGATAGTACTGTATATTAATCATCTCACCATTGAATATCTTTTTCTCTTTTGCCCATTTCACATCATATATAGCGGTGACACATTATTTGAGCAATAGAGACAGGGTATATTCTGTTGACGGTGCATCAGTTGGAAGGAATAGCGTCAATAAGGACTCGCTGGGGTATATACACGCAAGTTGTTGACAACCCAATAGGCTTCGCTGAAAGCAGACGGGTGATTGTTCACAACTGATGAAAAGTGAGTTGATAAACGCAGTAATTGAATATCGTATACTAATGGACGCTTACAGTTCTCGCAAGTACTATTGCCACATTCAGATGAGGGCCAAGTTTTGCCAGCCCAGTCACCCTGTGCAAAAGGAGGGAGATCTTCAGTCATGCTCGGGCGACAGTAGAAGGCAGGTAAAGAGGGCACTCAGGCTTACACAAAATGTCAGGTCAAATATTATTCTGTGCGCGTCAAAGTGTTCGTCGTAGTTACAATAGCTCGGGAGAAAGGGGAAATTTGCGGCCGGTATACCCCAACTGGGATCCAGGTGAAGCAATCCTCCTCCCGACCCGCACTTGCGTATCTCCGCTGGTACGTAGGCGCTGTTGTCTCGCGGCCAGAAATAGATCTGAATGCCGAGCACTCGTGATCTCACCATGACGTAGTATCCACCGCCATTCATATTGAACGGCGTGCCGAAGGAGGGGCCACTTATGTCGAAGAAGACACCACATCCTTCGTTGGCGTCGACGGTCGCGTCGCAGTTGGTACTGATGGTAGTTCTGTGATAGGTTTGTTTCAAAAGATAGACTCAGAGTACGAGCTTATACACAAAATAGGGACCTACCCAGACTGCGACTGGTGCTGTGGATCAGGAAGCATTTGGCAACCCGGGGTAGTATGCAGAGTGGCTTGATTTATCTCGTGCAAATTGACACCTACAGGGGAGGAGAACACGTAGAGAACGCGTGTGAGTAACTCGGAAGGGAGACGAACGAGACGAGAAGCGTGCCTTCAATGATGTTAACTTCCCCGCCGTTAGGCCATGGACCTTTCTGGCTCTTCGCCCAAAAGGCAGTCCAGGTGGCGCAGCCTGCAGGCATGTGCGCGAGGTCAAGCACGAATATCGACTCGCCATACGCGTTCTGCGTAGAGATGCGGAGGCTATCATGCCCACGAGCGGAGGGATCGACGATGGACCAATCGTCGGCACGCATAACGAATGCATTATTCTCCACTGAAGAAGTTTCGGTCAAGGGGATCTGGATATCAAGAGGAATTAGCGAGAAGCACGGGGAAGACGTACCGTATGACATACTTTTCGCGATAGCCTCGGCCTGGCTCACGTAGTTGACGCGGTCGTGGGTTGCGTCGTTCTTGGTCTCCCAATTCCAGTCCCGGAAAAAGTCATTGCCGACCCACTTGTCTTTGAGATAGAAGCTTGCACTGGCGCGTTGTGTGTGAGAGAGAAAGAGCGGCAAGAAACGCATGGCCAGAACGCATAATCAGACACGTTAGGAAAAGAGGGATCGAACGAGTGTGGTTTCTGATAGGGTATAGTATGTAAAGGAGTGGCGAATAGTGCTAAGGGTGTGGTTCTAGCCGTATGGCGGAAAGTAGGTTTAGCTAGAAGATGTATGCGCCAAGACGGCTAAGGATTAACGACGCAGAAGGTTTAAATCGCCACTGCCTTGGCGATGTCACGACAGTGTGGTTTTGCATGCGTAACTCGAAGATGTAAAACGGTTGTTGAGCGCTGAGCGGCTAGAAGTGCCATGTGACGTATGCGACACTGGGATCCTGACAGTCGATGTTCTGTAAATATTCCCGAATACCACAAGAACGCTATATGGACCCACTTATCGTTAGAGCCTGAGAAGCGAGAGACTCGGTGTTCAAAATTACGCACCGGAGGACAGAAATTCTTCACACTAAATACTACCCCCGGTACAGTACCAGTGCGGCCACAATGGCCGCTCATGGGTCGATAGGGCCTGGCTATGGACGAAACTTGATTTGAGTTCTTCTTGCAAGCCTGATCGTCCGGCCGACACGTGAGCAACTACCGTGGAGAAAAGGTCCTCAATATGCACAAAATTTAGGCAGTAGGGCTAAGTAAACAAGTGAGGCATTCAAGTCAGAAACAACGTAATCAAATTCTCGTGCCGCCACTTGGAGGTTGAGAAAAGCGGGAGTAACGGCCCGGCCCTGGCCTCTCCGAATGAATCAACTGAGTTGAACTGACGGAGAAAATTCAAGCTTCTGACTTCAAGCTTGCGCTTAAAGTTCTGGTTAAATCATGTCTCCGAGTTTAAGGCATTCTATCTTGCGTTTCTTTGGGCGACAGAAGTTTAATTTTTGTCTTGGCAGTCCATTTCACTACCATAATCCCGATGCTTGCGTCCTTGGCGAGAGCAGCTCGTCCAAACCGCAACGTCGACCTTAGAAGGGAGAAGAAAGATGCCTTCTGCGTATAGCTAGTTCGTCACCTGTCGTCTGCGATGTTATCTCGGCAGCCTATCTTCTTCGTCTTTATCTTAACGCGCTTCGTCGCTGCCTCCCCCGCGCTTGACTTGGACGTTGAGTATGGGTAAGCACACATGCATCAACGAGTACTTTTCTCTGTTCAATTCAATTCACAGAACAAGACCGGTGCTACCAGGACGACGCACTATGGATGCTCCTGAACATATTGATATTTTCGACTCAAGCTATGCGGTCATTATCTTCCTTGGCACCTCCTTGCCATATATGGATCCGCTGATCTCCTCACTTCCCCGCAGGAGAGAGAGGCGCGCTCAATCCTTGACAAGTATGCATTCGCGGCCGATTATCTGTCCGGGATCGGTCTTAATCCAAATGACGTCATCGGCTTGAACCTGGTTGATCAATACTCCCCAACTTTCGGTGACTCTGAGACCGTGCCGCCGCCGTCAAGCGGACACGGACACGGACACGACTATGACACTGGCTTCATCGGATCTGGTGCAGATGCCCAATCGGAGACGACATCATCATCTACTAGTACAGGGACTGGGCAGTGGCCATTACTGGACGAGGTCTCTGGTGCCCTCGACATACTCTACTACGGTCCTGCTCGTTTCGGAACACCGCCACAAACGCTCACCGTTGACGTTGACACGGGCTCAGCGGACCTTTGGGTGCCCGCAAACTGCGGCAATTGCCATGGTCATCAATTCGATGCGGCCCACAGCTCAACTTTCCGCCCCGTCTAATCAAGATTTCTCCATTACCTATGTGGGTCATTTTCACTCCACACTCGCATACTCGACGGGTTCCTAACTTGACACTTGACATCTCACCTCCTCTTCGCCCCACCTTGGTTGCCTTTTTTATATATGCCTTTGGATAATCCGGATCTGGACGAACGAACGACTCGGGATGAAAAGGGAACCGGCAGAGTCTCGGGCAAAGTCGTGACGGATGTCGTTTCGATTGCCGGGTTGACCATCAAAAATCAAGCATTCGGATCCGTGAATAATCAATCAAACGAGTTTGACAAGCAGCCGAACGACGGTCTCATCGGCATGGCGTTTGGGACCATCTCCCAGTCCCGTCAACCGACCTTCTTCGAGAACTTAATCAAGGAGCGCGACAAGATCGCTGCCCCGCTCTTCTCCGTACACCTCTCGCGCCACGAGGAGAGGGGCTCTTCCGTGCGCAGTAGAGTTTATAAAGCTTTGGCTTTCTATTCTAATCAATCATAAATAATAGGTGTGCCTTGGCTGCGTCGACTACGACTGGACCATGGGTCCTGTGACGTGGCTACCCGTGGTATCGAAAGTACGCAAAAATAAACGCTCTCGGCGTTTTGTGGCATGCGGGGGTCTCTTATCTCTAAGCGCCCCTCCTTTCTGTATCGCTAGACATACTGGACTGTTAAGATGGATGGCCTATGGGCAGATGGTATGGAAGCCCCAACAAAGCTGACTGCAGTAAGTCACGTTCAAGAGCGCAGCTTCGTGAGCTTCGTGCACACCGTGACCCCCATACTGTACACGAACCAAGCTCGATGACTGATGGTTCACACAGGCAATAGATACCGGCACATCGTTGATCTACGTGCCGCCCACTCTCGCATCCGCCTTCTATAGCCTCATACCCGGCTCCAAACGTGCGAGCCAGTACGGGTCCGGTAAGCCCCTCTTCTACCATCTGCCATGTGTTGAAAAAAACAAAGACCAACGACCATATACATATATATGGCAGGTTTTTGGACCGTGCCATGTTTCTCTGTTAAGCAAATCGAGCTCTCGTTTAACGAGCATCGCTTCGCGATCAACCCCAGAGATTTTTACCTAGGTCGCGTGAGCGCGAGATCCACGGACTGTGTCGCAGGTATCCTCTCTATGGGCAACGGCCTGCCTGCGAACCTTGCCATCATTGGTGATGAGTTCCTTAAATCTTGTAAGTGCCAGATCGACTTTTGGCTCTACGTTTGCCTCATTTGATATCACACTTACAGGGTATTCAACATATGATTACGGCAACGGTGCTAGGGTAGGGTTCTGGCCAGACGTGAACAATAAGTGAAACCATGGGTATCTAGTTCTTAGCGTCATCTACTATAAGTTATCTCCCACCACACGTTGCTTTATCATGGAAGCTGCGGCCCTGTTATGTAATTGATGATCGATCAACCTGCCACTTGGAAACACGAGTCCTGTAAAAATTGATCAACGCATCTGATCCCCCCACACCCCACGCGAGATTTAATTAATTTCTATGCACCCTCAAAGGGTACAAGCTAGATCGTCTTGGGTTTGACGCCCAGTTTCCGCCCTCCAAACACCTTGCGGCGTTGCTTCATCATATGCGTATACATCGGATACAAACCTGGATAACAACGGGGCACCGCCCTTTCTCCGTTAGTATCGGGTAACATAGGCACGGAATAGGCTAAAAAGAGGAGGGGGAGAAGGAAACGGGAAAAACAAAAATGGGTTACCCACCCGGCCACCACCCGACGAAGAGTACGGCCCGCAAGAGAGCATATAGGTCCCACTGGGATATCGGCAATGCGGAGAACCAGGACCCCCCGCTCGCGACGGAAATAGGAAGCGTTGCAAAGTTGACGAGTGCTTCAGAGCCCGCGCCGGCCGGGTACAAGACGAAGAAAGTGGAATAACGTGCCCAGACGAGCGGAGCGGGTTCCCACCCGACGAGCGAGGTAGCGTAGAACGTATATCGTATGACTTCGGTGAGCGCCCAGGAGAGTACCATACTGGCGTAGAATGGGCTATTTTGGGCCTGTGTAAATTTTTTTTTTTTTAGTTTTTTTTTGGGTTAGGTCGGGGTAAGGATGGGGAAGGATGGGGCAACGTACGGAGGGGAAACAAGCTGCGATTGCCCAGACGGAGAAAAGACGGCTCGCAACTTGAATTGTGGTTGTTGCCAGGGAGCTGCGTACGAAACCGAGAAGGACGTGTAGGATTTCGAGCACGGCTGCGGTCTGTACGCTTGCGGTTGTTGCACCGACCGCGTCGTATGTGGTACATGCGCGCTGGTAGAGCGGGACTAGGTTAGCGGGTATGAAAGAGGGTATCCAGAGGAAGGGGCTTGGTGTCGCTTTGAGGCCCGCGAGGAGAGAGATGGGGGCGTGTTGGGTTGATTGGAGAGCGGAGAGATGGGAGATGGTACGATAAAGTACAAAAGACCATCCTGCAGCGGAAAGTAAGTTGTATGTGACTAGGTAGGCCTTGATTAAGAGAGTCGGGAAAATAGCGGCGGCCGCGACGAGAGCCTTGTGCGTAACGTTAAGGAAGTTGGTGGCTGTAACGTGGGACATGGCCAAAGGGATCACTTGAGATCAACTCGAGGGTTAGAAATTCCGTGTTGACGGAACAAACTAAACTCGGCCGGGAAAATAATTCATCTGATGACTAATCCTCGGCGGCCCTGCTGACACCTGCTGACACAAACTCGACCTCATTGCTCCGAGTTTGTCGGGTCCTCAGCCGGGAACTGTGTTAACGCAAATCGATGGCCACAGGGAAGAGAAGAGAGGAGAAAAAAGAATAGAAAACGAGAGAGAAAGAAACAACAGTACAGAAAGGCGCATCATTACACACAGAGAACACAGCTAAGTTAACCCAATCATATATCCCGGGGTCGGCAAGTCGACGAGTCCAAGAGAATGGTGGAGTGCATATATGGCATGCATCATACAGCCTGTCATCATGTCATTCGTCGTCGGCCGCCGGAAGGAGATCGCCTCCCTTGGCCCTCCCCGCCGCCTTGCATCCCCGCCCCCCCCCAACTCCACTCCTCCGGATCAAACCTTCCCCATTACTCTTTCGGCTCCTCGGCTCCCTTGCTCACGTCGGTCGCCCGCGTGGGCGCTGATCTATTCTCATCACTGCCGCCCGGCGGGGCAGCGGACGTGCCTCCCGAACCCAACATCTGGGATTGACTGAGGGCCGCACGCAACGCCGCGTTCTCAATCCGAAGCTGGTCGACCAACGCACGACACTCTTCCCATCGTCGATTTGCCTCATCGGCAGACGCCAATGCCGCGTCCAATAGCTGAGACCGTGATTCTAGTGCTTTAACGTGCCTAGGGGTGTAAAAATCCTCATATCAGACATGCGATGAAAAAAAAAACAGTGTTGAGTGATAAGACGCACTGATCTCGACGTTCGCGGAACGCGCGTTGCGCCTTGCGATTCTGTTCGGCACGCTTACTCTGACTAAGCGTACGGTTTGCGCCCGATGTATTTGTCGTCGCGGCACCGTTGGACGGCTGAGACTGAGGACGCTGGTCTTGAACGGCCTCGGTGGGGGGTGGATGGGCCAACGAGTGGGGCGGCGGGAGGCCGGCATGGGAGAATTCTCCCGGAGTATACTGATAGCCGGGGGGAGGGATAACATGGCCCGGTAGGTGCGGCGGAGGGACGAGGGTGTGTGCAGGAGGTAGGGTGTGCTGCATCGTGGTCGCGGGCGGAGGTGGTGGTGGAACAGGTTGAAGAGCGTCTGCACTCGGAGGTGACTTGCGCTTTCGCGACCGGGTCTGGGATTGAGTCACCGACGGCTGGTCTTGACGGAGACGCATTGTTTGTATTGTACCCGGTTGGGGCTGTTGTGCCTGTTGCTGCTGCTGCTGCTGCTGTTGTTGTGTGGGCGCTGGCTGATCCGAAGCCGAAGTGTTTTGTGGGGGCTGAGCATTCGGAGATGATTGCGCATGGTAAGACGATTGTTGAGCTAACATCAGGTCGATGGAAGGAAATTTCGTGAGCCAAGGGGGGTGCGTATTAGTAAGATTGCCTCCCGCCGGGTATCGCCGATACTCACGCTTTGGGCCTCCCTCTTGGTGTTGCATTTCTGTGCACGCTATGCGCGTTTACAGGCTGATGGGAGACTGACGTCGGAAAACGGTGTTGCGGTCGCAGAGGCCCTTCGGGATGTCGAATTACTTTTGAGGTGGCCTGGGGCAGCTGCTTATGTACAATATATCCCTGTCGGTGTCACACTTGGACTGTCACACAGGCCCCGGTTGCCTCGGCGCGCCCGTGTTTGTCAGCGGCTTACGCAAGCTGGCTGACGGTTGAGAATAGAGCGTGTGAACTGAGTACGTAAAGAGGGAGTTGCCAGCCAATGGCCGCGTGGTTGTCTCGTCGTCGTCTCTGTCTTGCCTTGGGTCGAGCCTCCAGCGAGTGTGTGCGGCTCGTCCTCTTTCCTCTCCTCCTCCCTTTCCATCTATTTCTTTTTCCCTTTCGCTCTCTCCTATGGCAACCCAATCCCAGGACGATGCAAAGCCTGTCTCCCAACAGCAGCCGCCATCCCAAAAACCTCCCCCAAAGCGTTCCCTTTTTACCCGATCTTCCTCCAAGTCTCGGTCAAAAAATAAGGAAATTCAATCAACTTCACCTCCGCAGTCAAAGTCGGCCAGTCAGCCATCATCATCCCAATCCGACAATCACCCTGGAACGTCCCCCCAATCCCCCCCTCCTCCTGCCACGACTTCCACCTCATCCTCCCCTTCGAGCACCAGCCTAAATGGTCCCTCTAAACCCGACTCCGCGACGTCAAGTCCCAGTGGGAACCCCCAGCAGGCGACTGTCCCGACCCCTCCGCAAGGACCAGCTAATCTGGCCCCAGCTCAGCCAGCGACGACATCGTCCACCACCGTTGCGTCCTTACCGGGTAGCTCACCACCCTCTGTTCCCATTGCTTCTGAACATACCGATGACCCCGATCGGGAGAAGGAAAAAGATAAAGGTTCCCTTTCCACGACTCTCACAGGGACACATCATACTCGTGTTTCGCGGAAAGGCGCGCAGACAGCCTCTGAAGGCGCCCACTCATCTAGCGCGGTTGAGCAGCCTTCTCCATCAAAATCCGCGGCCAAGCATAGGGCTTCAAAGTCCCCATCTTCTCGCGTGTCTTTCATTTCCCGGCTGTTCCGTGCCCTCGTGCCGTGTATTGGGCCTTCGCGCCTCCTAAATGAGGCCGCCAACGAGGTAGCCTCTGACCCTAACTCTTCCGCCGCTGCTCTGCGCGAGAAACCAGTCACGGAAAAGGACTCGTCTCTCCGTCCCGTCCAAGAAACGCCAGTTACGAACGATTCTGTATCGGAGCAACCCCATCCTAACGCTGAGCTGGCTCCTTCCACATCGGGTCCCATAGCCGAAGCAGGTCCCGGACCATTACATATAACCCCCCCATCAACCGCTACCCCAGATAAAGATCTTGATATCATCGTTCCCCCCACCCCAACAAAGGTCATCCCAGAATCCGAGACAGGTGGTGTTACGTCTAGTGCTGTAGTTCCACCCGGTTCGACAGCCGATGAGGTGACTCACCTCCGTGCACTGCAATCACACGAGCCTTCGTCAGGGGATGAGAGTGACGGGACGAGTTTTACGGAGGACGAGGAGGTGGAGGATGTCCCAGGCATCGATGAGGTTGAGGACGATGAGGACAGGCTAATTTTGAGCGGGGGAGCAGGGATACCCATTGGCCCTGTAAGTGTCATTCTCTACCTCACTCCTAGATCTCATCTGTCCCAAAAGGACGGAATTCCACGACCGCTCTTACCCCCAATTGCTCCTCAACACGCGGGGCGCAAGTGCCTCGTTCTTGATCTCGACGAGACCTTAGTGCACAGTAGCTTCAAGGTTCGTCGTATATCATGCTTCGATTGAGATCAATGTCCGACCTGCTGTCCAGTCGATTCAGCAAGCAGACTATGTTGTGCCTGTTGAAATCGAGTATCACTGGCACAATGTCTACGTAATCAAGCGCCCAGGCGTTGACAACTTTCTGAAAAAAATGGGTGAGATTTTTGAGATCGTCGTATTCACGGCGAGTTTGAGCAAGGTTCGTCCGTTCACATCCCTCTTGATACGTTTGTCTCACCTGAACCCCTAGTATGCGGATCCCGTGTTGGACAAGTTAGATGTTCATCACGTCGTCACGCATAGATTGTTCCGAGAAAGTTGTTACAATCACAAGGGAAATTATGTCAAGGTAACTTGTTGCGCTGCGTTGTCCGTCGCATCTACTATATGAGGACACTTTGCAGGACCTGTCACAATTAGGTCGTCCAATCGAGGATACGATTATCCTGGACAACTCGCCAGCGTCCTACATCTTCCACCCGAACAATGCAGTCCCAGTCTCTTCCTGGTTCAACGACCCTCATGACACGGAGCTCACTGACTTGTGTCCTTTCCTTGCGGACTTGAGCACCTCAGACGATGTACGGGGAGTACTAGATGGTGGTCTGTAGACTGGCATCTATGCCAACCGCGGTACCCTCGCTTTGTTCATTTCTCTTGGTCGTTTCCGGTTAATTGGTACATACAATCAATTCTTTTATACCCCGCAATCAAGTCAGTCACATTCGTATCTGCTTCGCTTCCCCATTCCCATGCGCAATTGCAGACTTGTCTCGTCTCCCTATTCCAAGCCTTCATACCTACCGGTGGCATCCAAACCCCGATGCCGAGCACTTGTCTCTTCATTAACGCTTCTTACTCTTCGCTACGACTACCATTTGCCATTTCTCTTCGGTGCTACTGGTCGACCCATGCTGTCGTCGGAATACAACTCACCTCGTACACGCCATGACTTGTATACTCCCACCCTCCTTTTTTTCCTCTCAAAGTCCTTCATTTTTTCCTCGCACTTAGGAGAACTATGTACAATCTTCATGTTCTCTACGTTGCTTTTCATCCTTCATGACCCCACCGTGTATCGCTTCTCGTTGCCTACTCGCTGCGGATCCTCTCTCATAACCTTCATCCAACCTCTTCATCTCGACCAGGTGACGACATCGCTTTCCCGGTTGTACTTGAACGCCTTTTCTTCCGGACCGTCTCTTATTGGCTACCCTGCGGTGCCCAGCTTCCTCCTTGCCTCGCCTATAGTTCTCGTGTTCTTTCTTCTCTCATCTTCCCTTTTTTTGTTTTTGCTTCTCATTTTGTTACCTGCCCCTTCAGCCATCTTTTATCCACTATTCACGAACTGGTTACGAAGACAAAACAGCAATGCGACGACTTTTTTTTTTGGCCTAGTCCGAGTCTTAGTTCTGATCCTGGTCTATACCGACTAGATGATGGTAATAATAATCATGAGCGTCACGGTCCTCAAGGAAGATGTGAGCCGGTGATGAGCGTTATGTGCTCTCCTCATCTCCACCGCCACCCCATTCTCCGCTCGCATCTTGATTCATACACCAACACTACCTACAGTCACACTTCCCCGAGTCAGTCCGTTGTCTTTCTCGTAGGTGACTTCCTAAGATCACACTCGAAGTTTATGCAAAAAGGACTGCGATTCCTCCGTCCAACAATTACAGTAATGCTCTTCTCACTCTATGCATCATATACTGTGTTCTGGTCTCATGCAAAAAACAAACAAACAAAGGATTCAGTCTTGGAGCAGTATCCCGTATCCCGCATTCTCGAGGTTAAAGTGACGTTAAACGTCACCCAATCTACAGCACAAGAGCAAGAAGAACGGACTCGGAGGAGAGCCGCGGGGAAAACCTTGGGAAAGCCATCATCATCCGACATTACTGTAAGTTTGTTTCGTCGCAGTCGCAGATATGGGGTGGGGGTGGACCAATGGATTCCAGTCGATTTTTTTTTCCCCCGACAACGCAACGCAAGCTTCGCTAACGACCCGTTATCGCTCATCGGTCCCACTTTGGCTTTCCTTCCTCTTCTTTTTGATGGATGTTTCTTGATTGGGATTGATACTGTACTACGTCTCCGCGATCCGCTTCCCGTTGCTGGTCTGCAGTCAGTGACTTCAACTTCACCACTCTTCTACTCTTCAAAATAAAACGCAATTTAAACCACCTCCCGGTCCCGTCCGACGTCCGTGTATAGCTCCAGCGCCGTTGCCGCCGCCACCGCCGTGTCGTTACGGTAATGCTATTACTGTAATTGACTATACTGACTCTTTCCTTCTTTCTCCCTCTCCTCTGTCCCCAGTTCTGCCTGCTATCTATCCACTTGGACATCCACCAGTCATGTCATGAATTGCAAGTTCGTCTCTCCCTCACTAGTAACCTCATCTCAAGTCAAACGGAATCGAACGAGGGGAGGAGGGGATAAAACGGTACCGGGTCTAAGAGATTGCGTTTTGCGAAATGACAATGATGCTTTTTTTTCTTTTTTCTTTCGCTTACTTTCTGGATTAGGGTCTTTACAACCTTGATTGTATATCGGTGTCCGACATACGCGGGTCGAATCTTATGAACAACCTGGTCCGTTCGACGTTCACCAGTATCCTTATAGTTGTTTCGACGGACTCGGCGTTGGCAAAACCAGCGAGCTCCATCGGAGGAAACTTTCATTCGGGTTTGATTCTGCGGTAAAGTCAGAGGTGAAGAGGAGGTCCGAGTCGAGTTTATAGGCGCGTAAATTCCATATGGATAAACCGGCTGAAGGTCGCTGACTAAGGACGGGCAATGTGCCGTATAGTAAACCCTCACAATCGCCCTTAATTCGGAAGTACGTTGGCCTTCTTAAATTCTTTCTGATCTTCCAAAGATTACCTCCGGGTCGCACGACGTCTATATTTAGCGGGTCGGACTCTGTTCTTTCATGCAGAGTGGCTCTTCCTTTCATCACCGACTCGGATGCTTATGGACTGCGACGAGCTCATTCCTACTGCCAGATCTCCACGACAACTCTCGGCCTTATACTCCTTTTTCATCATTCATTGGACGTGATTGATTGATAGATATACAAACAGGTGTGCCCGATCCTGGTGCCGTCGTCAGGCGCCTGCGCTGAGAAAAATCGCAATACGTAAAAGCCACGTTCACATCTCAATGAAATGAAAAGAGCGAACGGCCGCTCCTTCGTATTAAATGGCCGAAAAGATACATGAATAGACGTCTGCTTTCTTCGCGACTGCAATCTTCACTCCGAGTTCGCAGATCCTTCAACGGGAACACAACCTACTGGAATGTGTATATGTTTATTGATCTCGCTCCGAGTCCATACGCACGTACGCATGCGGAGTGGAGTTTCCATACTATCCATCCAAGTGTCGTCTTCAAAAACCCTCCACATTGATTCTACTTAATCCTGTGTAACTTTCGACTGGGAGAGGTGTGCATTTCCCCAAACGAGGCCCCCCCAGGCCCCCATCCCCGCAGTTGGCCCTACGGGATGAAAGGCAATTGTGCATGACACAACCACCAAAAGGCGAAAATATGGGATGTTGAAATGACGTGTAATGCCCAGCATCAGCATCACAGCCTCGGAGAATTATATGGTCTTAGTCACAATGCACAGCTATGACTGCGCATTGACATATAAATTATGTGTAAGGACAAGCTTGCTATTGATTTAACCAGCTATATGAAAATGTGAAGACACACAATGGGAGAAAGTCCTCTCAAATGGCCCAGAAACAAAACAAAAAAAAGCCGCAGTTCTGCTGCTGTCCATCCTCAGGACCCAATCTCGCGTCGATGATGTCGCTGTCCACGCGGCGGAACGGGGTTCTCGGGCCTAAGCGAGCAATACAGGAAATGACGCCTTGGGAGCGTCGCGCTCGCCATACCCGCAACCGCAGCGACGCGCGCACCTAAGGGTGCAGTGTCCGTTCCGCTTCCGCGCACACCAAGCGAGAACATCCGATCGAACACTATTATCAACCAAAATAATAATAATAATTTAAAAACGACGAAACGAAACGGTGAGTGTGGGGGTGGTGGGCACGACGACGCACGTGTAGCTATGAAAGCTTTGGCTGTCGTTTGGCACGTGAGGTGCGAGAGCGCTAGAGGTGGGCTGACACCTTCGAGCGTGCGGAGGTACCGGAATACCATTGAGGGTTGGCAGGGCCCGAAGCGGAAGACAGCTTGGTAGGCCTGGCGCCATTTTTCGTCCAGTAGTCTGGCGCAGGTAAGCGGATCTGGGCAAGATGGGCACTGGAAGGTCATCATTAGAGTCCATGTTTATGTGGGTCTTTATTTTTTCCCTGCAGAACGCGGGAAAAACAGAAAGGAAAGGAGAGACGACGTACGCATTCGTATTCTTTGGCGATTTGGACGAGGCCTAGTTTGAGCACTCGTTCAAGGAACCAAGTACGCCTATGTAAGTTGCATTATCAGCGGTGAGAGATATCATCGACATGTATATGGGACGGAAGGGGTTGTTTCTTACCGCTTTTCGAGTTTAAGTAGCGTCTCACTACTGAGCGTGTTGAGTTCCTGCTCCGGCCATCCGCCTGGGTTGTCCAGCACAAAGCGTGAAGCTTCTCGGTACAGTTCTTCCTCTTCGAAGAGTTCCGCAATGCGCATTGCCTTGATCGGGCGACCGGCCGCATGTGTAAGGAGAAAGTTGAGGCAGATTCGTTGGAGAGAGGGCACGCAGAGCTTGTTTCCAATGTTCATGAGACCTTCTACATTGTTCCATGTGATTGTGCATTCCATGCTGTGCCGGAGCGTCAGTTAATACAATCCTCCCCTTTCGATTCTCGGCCGGGAATTTAAAAAAGGCGTACCCTGGGTAGACAAATCTGAGAAAATCATGAAACGTGCTTGCCTGAGACACCGATGAGATGAGGGTTGTAAAAAACGCGGAGCGAAGAATCGCACCTTCTCCTCTTTGAGGAGTATAACGGCATCCGGATTGTTGGTCGTTTGGTAACGCCCGGAAGACATCTGTGCGTTTCCGCGCTTCCAAGAAAGCTTGACGATGCCTTCACCTTGATCCTTGCCCGTATTCCTATGTGATTCTGCTGAGCCTGCGGCAGCATTCCCACCTGCACCCTTCTGAAGCTTTTCTAAGCTTTCCATTCGTGCGGCTTCGTGGGCTTTCTTCTGCGCCTCCGAGTCGGTTTCAGAGCCTGTATCTAACTCAACAGCTGACCCAGGTACTTGCTTGTCGTCCTTTCCAGATCCAACGATGGTTGAAGTGGACGACTCGATGACCTCAGGCTCGCTCGACTCTGAAAGGTCGATATCCAATTCATCGGGATCGAGATCGGGGTCCACGGGTGCGAACGTCATGGCAGTAGGCGCATCAGGATGTATCTTGTCCCCAGGGACTACGGGAGGTTGAGAAATTGTGATAACGGAGGACATTGAGAGCGGGCGTCCGGTCTCGGCCCAGTTCCCGCTCAACGCGGCCTGGAAGAATGGAGAGGAGAACCAAAGGACCTCCTTATGTGCCCTAAGCGAGTTCCGTCATCATTGACTTCACCCGATGAGTATAGATGGGGCGAGGCCATACGCACCAGAATGTCGTACTCTCGACAACAATTTTGACCGTCCCGGGAAACTTGGAGTTCTTGGTGAACGCCTCGTCGATGTCGATGGGCTCCCGCGAATCGCTGATGCTGACTTCGGAGACTGCATCCTCCGTATCCACCCCCTCGAGAAACCATGGAGGTGATCCGGCCGAGGAACGGAAAATCCCCGCCGCTGCTGCGTGTGTCTCTATAGGGGAGCTCAGAGACGCAGAAGTAATATTTGATTGGCCCCGGGAGTTACGTGCGATGAGGATGTGTGATGGGTTGGTCGTCATTGCAGATTGATATCTGGAGCGAGGTAATGTTCCCTAGTGGACACCGGTCAGAGTGCGCATATAGGCGGAACGGGTTGACGGTGCGGTGCGGGTCGACGAAACAAGTGCGATCGATCCCGCCTCGACCTGCCGTTGCTGGTCCATCCTCACATGGTTACGACACCGAAAAGCATATCATCTCGCTTTTGTAACAATAAACGTGAAAACGTAAAATGACGCCCCGATGCTATGCAGCAGACAGAGGCTGGATTATAAGATTAATATATTGCACTTCGCATCCTTGTCCATTCTGGCGCTATAGTGTAGTGGCTATCACAACGGATTCTGACTTGATGGATTTTCCGTTAACCCAGGTTCGAACCCTGGTAGCGCCTTTTTTGAATCACTATCGGATCGTGAGTTGGCTACGAGCAAAGACAAATAGTGTTGTAAAATTTTACTCGAAACGTTTCTGCCACCTGAGTGAAACGTACAGTAGTGAGCCGTAACAGTACGTGTTGTAACTACGGCAAGACGATTACCAGGGGTCGGTTCGATGAGATCATCAAGAGTCGGATCCATGACGACACACACCGGCTGCCAGAGATAGTACAGTAGCTCGCTCTTTGAAGTTGAAGAATCCCAATGAGGCCAAAGCAGCGAGTGCTGTATTTCATATATTTCGCGCACGTTACTCCCTCCCTCACTACCTTGTGTCGCTATCCCTGCTTCAAGCAAAAGTCCACGGGTTAAATACGCGAACCAGTGCTAAGCGCGCCATTCTGGCGTTGTCAGTGATGACCTCAAGCCGTGGCCACCATATCTACGCTGTGGATAGGGCAATGACAAGTGATTTTTAGTTTTTGATGGTCTTGGCTGGAGACTTGTACAACTTGGGTAGTTGCTCGGACTATTGTAGTTTTCTGAGGAACCGTTTGGCTTTATCGGTCAAGGTGAACTCGCCGGTTAGGCTATTATCGGGTGAGATCAAATCACATTGCTTCCGTAGGTCCGAGAAGCTGTTGGATCATATATCATACCACCCAAACACATGCCCGCACTAAGTCCGAGTGCGAATGCGACGAGTGTTCGGGTAACTCTAGCTGATGCGAGTGGCACACCAGTGCTGGTGTTAGTTGCAGGCGTAACCACATTAAGAATGTGCCGGATGCATGAGGAACAGCGAGGAGACAGCCGAAATCGGACAAAGCGTGGACGTATGAAACAATTGATGGCGCGCTTATTATGTGGGGGAGTTTGTCAGGGAATGGAGGAGACAGATGGCACTGTGTGCACGTAGAAACCAAAAGGAGAGAAAGGCATCATTTCATTTCCTGTCTGCCGAATTGCTGCCAGGTTGCAGGTTGCAGCTGGCGACACGTGCGCCTATAACTAGTTTCACTACTATCCCGCCCTGTCCCCCTCAACTTGTTCCTCCTTTCTCCAGCCATGTCCTTCGCTCGCCATTTCATCTCGCCCCTGAACAATACCCAGCAGAACTCGGGTGCTAGTGTCTCCAATGTCGAGTCCATGTTTACCCAAATCATGGAAGTCGTTCTCAAATCCGTTAGTGCTCCGTCTCATTGACCATCTTCTTCACAACGCGACCCTCGTGACGCCCTTTTTTCTTTACAGCGCGCCGAGATTGCTGAGCTCCGTCAAGAATGCACCTGAACTGCGCCAGGCCAATTTGAGTCTCGAGCGTCAAGTTAGGGAGGGCATCATTTCTACGGTCTGTCCTCTCTCCCAGTACATCGCCGCGCGATACTAACTGACAGACAGCAGATGCGTAGCCCCCATATAGGGACCCCAGGTTTCAACACCCCGGCCCCTAGTTCTCCCCAGCTTCGCGCAAAGTCTCCTTTCCTCAACTCGACATCAATTCCTTCTCTGGCCGTCGCGCCCACTCACATAGCATCGCCACTAGGCGATAATTGCGTGATTGGTTCTCCTTATGGACCTATTCGTGAAATTCCTGGTTTCTATGTTGTTATCCCTGCTGGAGGCGCCGGCACGCGCCTATGGCCCCTGTCGCGGGAAAACCATCCCAAGTTCCTTCTTGATGTAACCTTACAGGGGCGTAGCCTGATCCAAGCCACGTGGGATCGTTTGCTGCCACTTAGTGGTGCTGATCGCCTCACGGTCGTCGCTGGCCCCGCCCATCTTAAGAGCATCCACGAACAGCTTCCGGATCTATTGCCGCAGAACCTCTTCTGTGAACCGGGCCCGAAGGATTCTATGGCCGCAATCGGGCTCGCTGCCGCGATCCTCGCACAACGTGACCCCGATGCCGTCATTGGCTCATTTGCGGCCGACCATATGATTTCAGGTACAGACGCATTCCTTAGCGCCGTCGCCGAGGCCGTCCAGGTCGCACAGAAGGGATACCTCGTCACCATCGGCATCGCCCCCTCTCACCCATCGACTGGTTTCGGTTATGTGAGGCTGGGCGACAAGCTCTCCATCCCCGAAGCACTGAACGCGCGCCTCGTGTCGAGTTTCAAAGAAAAGCCCGATGCGCGTACGGCTGCAGCGTACATCGCTACTGGTTCCTATCGATGGAATGCAGGCATGTTCGTCACGAAGGCCTCGTTCTTGATGGAACTACTCAAGGAATATAAACCTGATCTTGCGGAGGGTCTAGAAAAGATCGCTTCAGTCTGGGATGATGAGGCCGAGCGCAAGAAGGTGCTAGAAGAGGTATGGCCTGGCCTCGAAAAGATTGCTATTGACCATGCTGTGGCGGAGCCGGCAGCGTTGGAGGGCCGCGTTGCTGTCGTACCAGCTACGTTCGGTACGTATGTCGTTATGGCGAGTTGGGCACGCTAATCAGTGGCGGTGCCACAGGTTGGGATGATGTTGGGGACTTTTCGTCGCTTGCCGAACTTCTGCCTGCGGAAGCAAATCAGCCACGTATTCTTGGTGATAGCGGACTAGGTACGTTCCCTGTTTTATTTTGGTAGTATTCGCCAAAGAGAGCTCACGGGGCCCCACAGTACTTACTGAGCAGGTCGCTGGTGGCATCGTCGTGCCTGGTTCCGGCCGGCTGGTGGCGGCCTTGGGTGTGGACGATCTCGTCATCGTCGATATGCCCGACACGCTACTTGTCACGACGCGTGCCCGTTCGCAGGAAGTGAAAAGGCTCGTCAAAAGGGCCAAAGAAGCCGGGTGGCGCAGGCTGCTATGAGCAACTCGATCTACTCGTTGCTCCATTGCATCTACCGCAATGCAGATCTACATAGGGAACTTTTTCTGTGTGGGTTCATGAACCGTTTTACTGTAATCGTCTTACCCCCCATGGACTATTTTTTGGTTTTTTGGAACTGGAACTTGAACTTGAACTGAAGTACAGTAGTAGCTACCTTGCCTTGTCTCTGCTCTGGATAGTTGTGAACCTTAGGACACGTCGTTACATGGACATTACCACCAATAATAACTATGTTTGCTCTGTAGCATCGGCTAAGACCGAATCGAGAACCATGTGCTTTCGGCTTATAATTAGACCTGTTCCGCTCCGCTTTCAATTACCGTATTGTGTGCAAGGCGCTCTAGTCTTTGTCAGACACCCAACATGTCTCTTTTTTATCGACAACTCACAGCCCGGCGTGCTGTCTTCTCATCACACAAGTTGGGCCTCAGTACATCCATCCGGTTCATGTCCGCCTTCGCCAAATCCTACGAGAATATACTCACGTCACGCCCGGAGTCAGGGGTCGCACTCGTGACGCTCAATCGCCCAAAAGCGCTCAACGCGCTCAACACCGCACTGTTCGCTGAACTGAATGATGCTTTGCGTCTGATCGACGCGGATAGAGATATCGGTGCCATTGTCATCACCGGCTCGGAGAGGGCGTTCGCCGGTACGTACGAACACCATACACTTGCATCGAACGAACGCTGCTGACCGGGTGCCCATACCGGGGGGTGTATTATAGCCGGCGCCGACATAAAAGAGATGAAGGATAAGTCCTGTGAGTAAAAGGAAAAAGGTTGCATCATAGTCGTATATGAGCAGTTCATCCTTGACTATTATGATGGGGCAGTCGCGGACGTGTATCAGAATAGGTTTTTAGAAAACTGGCAGGAAATCACAACGATACGCAAACCGATCATCGCCGCCGTTAGCGGCTACGCGGTAAATATCCATCCTTCAGCGCTGAACATACATCGTTATCATTTCCCTCTCCCCCCCTGTAGCTCGGTGGAGGCTGCGAGCTCGCCCTGGTGGCCGACATACTCCTCGCGGCTCCCAATGCGCAATTCGGCCAGCCAGAAGTGAAAATTGGCACTATCACGGGCGGGGGTGGTTCGCAGCGGCTCGCGAGGGCAGTCGGCAAATCACGCGCGATGGAGCTCACGCTTACGGGACGTATGTGGAGCGCGCAAGAAGCTGCCGAGTGGGGCATGGCCAGTCGCGTCGTTGGTGAGGGAGAGGGCGTCGTCGTACGTGAGGCAATCGCGCTCGCTGTGGATATAGCGGGGAAGAGTCAGATTGTTGTGCAGGCGCAGAAGGAGGCCGTCAACGCTGGTACGTCCCTTTTGTGCTTCTTTGTGGGTGCTTTGGTTTGATTCGTGCGTGCGTACGTGCGTGCATGGTTCATGGTTCACGGTTTGTTTAGCGTATGAGCAAAGTTTGTCGGAGGGATTGAGGACAGAACGTCGGTTGTTCCATATGACGTTCGCGACGGAGGACCAAAAGGAGGGTACGTAGAGTTGTGTTCTTGTTCTGAGTGTTGCATTCTCCCTTCTGACGCTAGAGAGCCAGGCATGACGGCCTTTGCGGAAAAGAGAAAGCCAAACTTCACAAACTCCTAAATCTTTACTTTGTATTAGGATATTTCTCTCACAATTTAGGCACGAATGACGTGCCTGAAGGTGAAACTTCTCAACGAGTACATCGACTAGTCCCTCGAAAAGGACAGCTACTCTTTATTCACTTAAGACCAGGGTATTTTATGACAGATCTATAGACCCACGTTCTACACTGCATCACATGCTCACATTCGACAAATAGTAGGGTCTAGGTCCTGGGTGTTATCATGTACGCTAAGGGTCGTCAAGCTGGAGAGCAATTCGAATCGGTTATGGATGCGTTCATCCCCGGAGGACCAACAAAGGGTGTTGCTCGCTGGCAAATAGACGTTAAACCCGAGGACTTGAACAGAGGCAATAATTTGGTTTCAGAGCAACGAAGGGCCCGCACGAACACCTTGGACTATTGGATAAGACATTCTCCTGTCGAAAAGAGCTGCGGGGCGAACTATCGGGACCGTAACCGGGATGCGGCCTGGTCTCGGGCAGCGGGGGCAGTGTTCCGACCGAAGAGTTACTTATGACAATCCGCAGCATTGTGGCATCATAGTAAGTTAAGCAGATTTTTGTTCCGTAAGGCTGCAAATCTAAATCCATGCATGGAGAATCTGACAGCAAAGTCTATTGGTGGCGCATTTATAGCAATGGACTCGGAATTTATTTGCGCAGCCGCAGCTAAACCTCATTGCTGTACTCTCACTTCCCTGTATTGACGCCGCGGGCCCAGGTTTTCTGGGCATTACTAGGGCAACATTTCCTCACGGAGGTTACCGTGTTATGGACCAGGAGGAGTATTTAAAGTCTTCTGCATTTGCCACTTCCTTCACCAAGTCCAACCATTTCTCGCCCTCAAATCCACCCCCAAAGTATTCTCCGTACACGATGCGATTCATTTCGAACGCTTTTATCGTCTCCACAGTTGCCCTACTGTCACTGATAACTCCGGGCGTCAATGCCAATGTGGCCCAGATCACAAACCCCGCATCTGGACAGACATTTAATGTCCATGATTCGGTAGAAGTTACATGGTATGTGGTGAAGAGGGAGAATCCGAGCGCAGTGTGCCATGATAGGTGATTGACGGCGGGTATTACTGCAGGACCGTCACCAACAGCCAGGGCCTGGGTGGTGTTAACTGCGACATAGCACTGCTGCACACTGAAGATGCTCCGGTTCCCGGTGCGTGCCGCCTCGTCATGTTTGTCAAGGTCCATTTGAAGGCTAATCCCCGAATAGCTTCACCAGGCATATTGCAGAGCGGTGTGCCCATTCTGAATGGAGAATCGAACGGTGGACAATCGAACGGACCAGTACAAATTCCGGATGTGACATCTGGTGATAATTATTTTCTGCAATGTAAGTACCAGAGTAACTTTTCTCGAACACCATGCCCGTTTCATCTTACGCTATTGGCCACAGTGTTATCGTCAGATCAGAGCACCGTCTTTGCCCAGAGCGGTACTTTTACGATCGCTTAGTTTTTGTCTTGAAAGTGCTCGAACGTGGGGGGTGAGAGTAAGGGGTTAGAGGTATACTTCCTCGCCCATTACTTGTTACTGTATTTTATCCACGTAGGACTCTTATGTAATGCCGAAAATGGAATGCGCTTCGGTGCAGATAAGAACGAGTCGGGAACAACCGACATTTCACCTAGAATTAGAAGTGTCAGTACCGGAAACGGTTCATGCGCCGCTGCCAAGGCTACTTCCAATTGCGAAGCTCGATTGTCCATGTCCCATGTCGAATGTCACCAGAGCTATATCATACCAGTCGATCAACAGTCGGTGCGGCGGGTACGTACATCGGTCTCCTTTGGTAGATTCCTTCCCATATTAATTCTGCTTTTCCGCCAATGAACCTTCAAAATGGCCATCAATCGGTACCGATAACTCAGGGTGTCCAGGAGATGACACGGCGCTCGGCTGTGACGGGAAGAGTGGGAGATTATTCGGCAATCTACGGCTTCCTTGCCGTACCGGCAAACACCGTATCCATAACAAGCCGGACCGTAACCGGCCGTAGCCGTATTGCTACGGTGACGAGCCCTAGGGGAGACTTGATGAGGGCTACAGTATTTGAACCATGTCAGTTACTTCGTCCATGCAGTGCGGCGAGAGGATTTTCTTAAGGCTGAGATCTCATGGATGAGGATTTAAGGTTGGAATTGGGGTTGGAACGGACTGGAATTGAGGCAGAAATTTGTTGCTTGGTTTGGGGATTGGCGGTCTGGTGTAAAGAAATGTGAAAGACGCTTTTTTTTTTCGTCCAACAACTGTGGCAAGTCGAAGACTGTAAAATCATCGTAGCCACAATCGCATTTGGCATGGGTGTTGATAAAGCAAACGGTAAATGCAGCAATCCATCGCCTAATCTCTTCTTGGGCAAGTCCCGATGGCCGTAAAACGTCCAAGAAAAGACGGTGACTGGAGAGCAGTTGTGGGGCGGCAACAAACCACCCGATGACTTCTCGGACACGTTCAAATAGCCATGGTTCCTCCAAGAAAAGACACTGCAGCGCGGGTAACACTTCTGTTACTCATTCCCCAACTTGAGCGAGATCTTGCAGAAAAGGCGCGATACATGACGCAACTTCCCGGTCTAGGTAAAGGTCCTTCACAGAAATAAGAACAGGAAAATATCGCTACACACAGACAATGGATAATTGATCAATCTATAACGCGAAAGACCGAATCAATGTTTATGGGCTGATGCTATTCAAAGATGGCATTGAGCCATGTAGCAAGTCGAAGTCCCTGCTTCGCGAGCTGTAAGTCGATCTACGACGTATTCATTAGGTGTTGTGCATCGGAGGTGGACAATGAAAAGAGGACGGCGTACAACTGGGATGGCATCAGCGTAATATGATGAGTTGCACAAGTCCTGGTCCGTCGTATAGTTGAATACGACAGTCTACATCACACATGAGATAAATTGTCAACATAGTGTACAGTTCAGGTGTCCAACCATACGCGGGCTAACTCACGCAATCATACGCATCGGATTCTTGCGCCCATCTCAACGGGACTGCAGTCCCGTTAAGCGCAGCCTGGTCGATATCGCTGACCCACCCGGCCGAGAACGACGAATATTCGCCGGACTTTATTGATCATACCACCGGTTGTTCATCTCAGAACATTTCAGTAGAAACGAGAGATGAAAGTAAGCGTTACCGTGATTCGATTGGCGAGCTCAAAAGCATAGGTCTGTGAGCTGCCATTATAGAGCGCATCGGCGGTTTTTGTAAGCATACTGAAGTCTAGGGAAAGGGGAAGAAGACCGACATCGTCAGCCTGGACGGGCGCGACATTAACAAAACGATTGCTCACCCCAGATCGCATGAAGGTTCGTGAAATTGCCATCGCACTCAGCCACAATCTGGTTCCCTCCAAGTGCCAGTGCCTGAGCACGCAATTTTCAAATTTTCAACGCCAAATACCCATGGAATATGTGTATGGGTAGCGACACAAACCTCGGTATGCAATGGCTGGCCAATGTCACCAATAAAGTGTGCTGTTGGACGCCGTCACCATCGGTTAGGGGGACAGCTTTTATGAGTAAGTCGCTTGGCACTTACTGATGAAGAGAAGCGCCTGCTGATGCTGCGTGTCGTCTAGATTTCTACGTTATGAATACGTCATTAGAGGAGAATACGCTCGTGGGCCTTGTAGTGACCAAGGAAACTACTTTACTCACGGATCCAGAAGCCGAGTGGTGTAATTTTGGATTGCGCTGACTATCATGGAAAACGCGTGTTGGTGATAACTAAGCCCAGCGATAAAACGAAGTGCGCCTTACCGACACAGCCGGCAGAGCCGCAGTCACGCACAGGATCGGCAGAGCAGGAAGTAGGGGGGTCGTCTGATATTCGAGCTGGTAGGTGCACTGCATACAAAGAGAAACAGAGAGAGGATCACCATGAGCATCGATGAAATGGTAGGGTGAAGAAAACGCGACGCCCGGTTGAGAACGGACTTGGTCTGCCCACTGTTTTGTTCTTGTTAGCTCCTACTGATATCACGAACGTATCCACGGCACGCACAGTAGCAGCAGGTCCAAGTGAGTTGTTGAAGGTAGATCCGAGCATCGATTGAACGGTGGACAACACAGATGGGTCGAGGAACTTGAGGCGGGAAGAACGATAAGCCAGATTAAGTTCCCTGCGGAGGATAACTTCCCAAACAGTTTTGACATACTTGCATCGCGAGGTAACTGCGTAAGATCAAAAGTGTTCAGCATGTGTTGGGATCCTGATGGAGCAACACCCACCCCATAATTTCATGTCCCAGATTGCCCCACGCTGAGACGCTACGAGGTGCCATGAAAGCGACGGCTAGTGCGAAATAGAGAGTAGCCTTCATTACTGCAGGAATAAGGTTCTCGACGGTAGTAAGGACGCAAGCTGGCAGACTGAGAGAAGTACTGCGTTGCTTTATATGCTCGGAGCCACACTGATAAGTTAAGAAGAGAGATTTATCTGTCAAATGCAGTGGCGGAACTTCTTATGTGGGGCACTCATGTTCGGGCCTCGGCGACAATCGGACAATGTCGCTCATCGCCAAAGATGTTTGAAATTGTGGAGTCAGGTGGCTCGGGATCATCATAGCTCTCGATGGTGGCAAGAGATCCTTCGAGAATGCAGAGGGTCCATGTGGCGAGGTACGAGATTGCGTCTCAATTTTTTTCACGCATTTCTTGAGATTCAGAGCATGAGAGCACAAGGAACAAGGTGACGTTGGACGGCACCAAGAAGCAGGTCGTGTTTGTACTGGCAGAGAGCAGCACAGGAATTCTCAAGTCAAGTCATGGAACAAGGTAACGTTTGAGGCCCTCGTAGAATGCAACGACATTAGGGAGTCAGGTGATAGCATTCGCAAGGTGCAAGACAGGAGTTCTCAAGCCATAGATTGCTAGCACGTGGAAGTGGCGGAACAGACCTGCCAAGACTCTTTTTTTCTTTCTTATTTGAAAGCGCTTTATTTGGTAATCCTGCACAATATCAGCCCTTAGCACGGCCAAAATGCATTTACGCACAACGCACACTGTAGTGTGGAACTCAGGTCGTGTACCTGATTGCCTGGAGATTTCACGTCGCTGTTCAGGTTGAATAGACAATGACGCGTGCGAGGAATTTATGCCCTGTCATGTGCGAAATGAGTCAACACATGCCTCGGTGAGGGTGACTGTGCGGTCCGACACGCGCAACACGCGCAAAACTCATTAAAGTCGGCCGTCGCCACCACCGAAAGGGCGTCTGAGTACTGAGTAGGGAGGCCTTTGTACTAGAAATCATGCTGCCCACACCAGTCTCGTTCCAACGACGCGGAGGAATCCTCAATCACTCTCCACGTACCCTTTCCAAACTTCTCCGTGCCCCCGCACGCCTGACCAACTTGGGCGCCCTTCTCCTCTCCTCCCTCCTAACGTTCTCCCTCTTGCTCAACTTTCGTTTCTTCTACCTCGACTCGCCAACAATTCAGAATGCCGCCGCGCCACTTCTTCGAAGTATCGTAGAAGCACTACCTGAACGACGGCCTTCCGCCTCGGGCCTTGATCACCTCGTCATCGTACCGGGCCATGCTATTTGGATTGGAGCGCGCGAGGTGGATGCGGAGGTGGAAGATTCGTGGCTTCTTGCTTCGTACCAGAAGGGACGCAGGCGTCCAACCGTTTTCCGCACGCATATATCCAGGGGGTGAGCACGCCCCGCATTCCAAAATTCTAGTTTTTTTCAACCCTAACGTGACCCTCCTTCCCAACCCAACCAGCTCTCAGATCGCTACCGAAGACCCTCGAGCTCTGCTCGTCTTCAGCGGGTGTGTTCTTTCGACACGCCCATGGCGATTACGACAAACTCATCCCCAGTCATGTACTGTCCTATTAGGGGTCATACATCTCCATTCAGCGCGACGTCCGAGGGCGAATCATACTTGCGCTTCGCGCGTGCGACGGGTCTTCTCCCGTCTGAGGATATGTTCACGCGAGTGACGATCGAGGACGCGGCGCTCGACTCGTTCCAAAACGTGCTATTCTCCATTGCTCGCTTCCGTGAGCTCACGGGCGTGTATCCGACACGCATCACTGTCGTCGGTCATGACTTCAAGCGCCGTCGTTTTGAGGGACTGCACCGACTCGCATTACGCTGGCCTAAGCTTCGATTCACGTACGAGGGCATTCCTCTTGGGAGTGAGGCTGACGAGCGAGAAGCAGCAGCGGGCGAGGTACGTTTCTCTCAAATTTCCGTATCTCATCTCTCAATTGTACCTCAGTTGGCCAACGCGTTTTCACCATATGCTAAGGACCTGTATGGCTGTCACGCACCGCTCTCCCAAAAACGCGCGGGACGGAACTTCCACATGCGGACTCATGGCTATCATATCGGTGCCCCAGAACTACGTGAACTGTTGGAGTGGTGTCCAAAGGATGGTATCCAGGTTTTCCCTGGGACATTGCCGTGGGGAAAAGAGTGATTTATTAGACACTTCTGACGATTGAATAATCTCACACTAACTGATCATTCCGGGTTCCGAAATGGCAAGGTACACGCACAGATCGTACACAGTATTACAGTGAGCACAATGACATTGGACGTGGTCAAGAAGCTGGCACGATGAATGTACCTAAGAGAGGAATAGGGAACAGACCTGAAATCGCGTTTTAGACCCCAAATGAGGAAGTACCTAGTGATGGAGGACCGGAGGTCGATGATTGATTGTCTCTACTTCATCTTCCAATTACGTTTAGTCACATCTACTCTATCGCTCTCGTACTTTTAATTTGGTCATGAACAACTCGAGATTCCGGCGACGCATCAGTTACTGCAGCCTATAAGGTGGGGCGCCCTCTCATATTCGCACCCTGGTCTCTCTGGATCTCATTTCAGTCGATGTACTCGGTATACCACGATCGTCCAGAGTTGTCAACAGTCTTCGATTTCGGGTTCAAATTGTTTAATCGGAACACGTGCCAATGAGGCCGGCCTGACCATCTGTCCCTGTTCCTAGGAGACTGACTAGTGACATTGGACTGTAAAAGTTATTGTACATCAACGAGGATATATCGGTATTGATTGATATATCCGTCCGGGGTATGCGTCCAAAATGACTCAAATGCTTGACTTACAACTGAACACTTACTTGAGCGGCCGCCGAAGGCTTGAACAAAAGTAACAACTTGACGGCTTAGATCGGAGTGACAGATGACGCCGAGAAGTGGACGATCACTTCTGTCAAATACAAAGCGAAGAACCGAAAGACATCCTGCGCTCTCGACTCAGGATAACAATCCTTTCCTCTAATGATCAGACATCCAGAATGTTACTAAACTGGCCGTGTCTAAAGAAAGGCTGGAGAATACGTTGTACTCTTAAGTCGGTAATCAAACCGATCAAAGATCAGAAAACGACTCGAAAGTTCGACGGACGATATCAAAGTACAGCTGACATTAAAAAAGTAATGATAAGGACCCAAAAAGGAGAACGAGGAGGTATATGAGGCTCGAGGGAAAAAAAATTAAAGAATAAATCATACATGAAATGAAATGAGGAATCCCTGGTCACCAGGATTCAATGATCTCGGCAATCTGGTGGTATCCATACTACAGGGAATCATCAAAACGAAAGCGCGACAACATATCAGAGAAATTCAAAACAACAACAAGCGTAGGGAGAACGGGGAGTGAAGCGAAGGGGGTTTGTGACCATCAAGGATGGGCACGGCGGTTGCGTGATCTGGATGTGCGCGGCGGGGCAGCGGAAGGGACAGCACCATGGCCATGCGTGGGCATATACTGGGGGTCGATCTCGCCGCATTTGAGGTGAACTAGGAGGTTGTGAACAAACGCCTGCTCGTATCTGCATCAAAATATTGGTGATTACGGTGAGCATCCGCGTAGCCGAGACGCCAAAGGGGGAAAGGTGAGCTGGGCGATCGAACACTCACTGAGCATTGTTAAACACGACAGCCATCGAATTGGATCCGCATCGCAGCAAGTTCGGTGCCATAACTAGGGCAAGATTTACGCTCGTCATCTTAGTAACAGCCAACACACGTTCATCGAGGAACAGTTGCAAAAAGCTAATAACAAACAAAACCACACGACGATTGGCAGTTGGCAACCGCTCGACTGCGGCGCAACATGCCTCGGCGTCGTTTGCAAACGCGATGCAATCGTTGTACATCTCTGAGGGTACAAGCGGGTCAACCAGCTCACGCAACCAGAGCTTGAACAACGACGCAGGTACGTGCGGGTCATCAACACCCTCCAGTGTGTACGCGCCGCGGTCGAGCCGCATTTTGAGACTGGCAACGGCATCGGAGTCACCCGGCACGCGAAATATACCCTCAGCCTTTGTACCGCCGAGCGCGAGGACCCCATCAGCAAGGAATGGTAGCACGATCGGCACCTTTTGCGTTGGGTAGGTGCGTTCCTGAAGGCGAAATACGGCATCCAGTGGCTCGCCGAAAGTTGATGGGTTAAATGCCGCATCCTGCAGACACGCCAGCTTTAGATGTCATGCGCGCTGTACGTGTATGGGGGCGAATGCCTACCGATGCCGTCTCAATTTCTGCGAGCGTCGGGGGTTTGCCCCGAGGGCCCTTCTTCGATATGGCCGCAAGACGCTTGAGACAGTGCTTGGCAAGTACATCGATACGACCTTCGGTAATTCCCGTACGTTGCGAGAGAAAGGCACGGAGGTACGGCTCGAAATTCTTCGATGGCGGGAATGTCACAAGCAACACACACAATAATTGCCACCCTCGGAACGCACTCTCCCTGTAAGGTAAGTAAATATTTTAGCATTGATATAACAAACGCCTCCAACAGGGGACGCACGCGTTCGGATTGTTTGTGAGCTGCTTCATGACCTGACAGTAAATTTCGTCACGAAGCTCGCCATATGTGAGCCCTACGCCGAGGAGCCAACGTGCCTCCTCAAGCCTGGGCGTATTGGAGGTGGTTGTGGCGCCTTTTTCACTATCTCCAATAAGCCGCTGAACGGCACGGAACGTGCGCACGGCATCCTTGTGTAGCGGGCGCGCAAGATTGAGCAAGGGCGCAGAAAGTGGGCCGCGCTGCCAGGCCATCATCTGTCCGACGGGGACCTTGCGCTTGAAAATAAAGCCTGTACGGTGCGTTGCGAAGTACTGTTGCGCAAATTCGGACTCGACAAACTGCTGGATATCGGATGCAAGATCTTGCGGCAAGATGTGATGCGCGCTGCAGGATTAGGAACAAGCTCAGGGCCAAAAAAGGGATCATGCGATCGGTAACGTACCCGGTACTAAGCGTCTTGACTGTACGCGCCGAACTGGGCAGGGATGGAGAGTCAACGAGAATGGGCGTGCGCGCGGCCCGAGCTTTAACGGGGCTGAGCTTCAACGTTGCGTCTGGACAATGCCACCCCATAAGTGTTCAGTATGACCCTCATAGTCGCCCATCACGCAACACGCACCCATATTTAACACAGGCCTACCAATCTCCTTCCCGTCGATGGTCGGTCCCTTGGTCGGCGTCGATGGTGCGGGGAGTACGGGCACTGCCGGAACACCGTTCTTCGGCGCCTTGGCCCTCGTCTTCGGTTTTACAGGTATTGACTCCGGAGCGCTCGCGTAACCACTCTCAGAAGACTTCTCACTCGAACCACACACGTTTCCCGGCGATTGAGACGGTGTCACCGCTATACGTTCGACAGCAGCAGCCAATGACTGCGGTGGTTCACGAGAATGGATGAGGGAGCGGTGAGAGGGGGTGGGCGTTGGCGGGGCGCTCGCCTCGGAGCCGGGAATGGGCGGAAGCGCCGGCGCCAGTCGCGTCGGCGTCGTATAGTGGGGATCGGCAGCAAGGTTGCGCCGCACAGGGGGAGCAGAGCTCTTCTTCGTTGCGGCAACGGGACCGCTTGCAGAGGATTGTAGCCGAGAAGCCTGTGCGGGACTTCTGGCTTCCTTATAAGAAAGCGAACGTTGGGGCGCGGGACGTTGCTCCTGTGCCTTTGTACGTGGGGACGGTCTCTGATCTGTGTTTGAAGAAAATGACTTTGAGAGACGGCGACCCAGCGCGGTATTCTAGTAGGCAGCGATCTGAAATCTGGGTAAATCGATTACACGAGAGAACGTACTTGGAGGACGGTTAATGGTATGACGAAACCATTGGGCTTTTCCCATACGGTCTCGCCAGTCTTTGTGTGATAATAGTATGGGATACCGCCACGGGATTCGTCGCCAATCTCCCACCACTCGCCATTCTCGCTGGGCGGTAATCTGCATGGCAGTGTCCCCATGAGGAAAAAGTACCAAGGAAATGTTGGCACAAGTACGTACACAAAGTTCCCTACCGGAGGGTCCCATGAAACTTGTCCCGTCGCTGGGCATGCGAAGAAGGAAACCTGGGTCTGTAGAGCACAGACAGTACACCCGAGGTAAAACCATAAATATTAGACCAATAGGGTCGTGATCAAACTTGCCTGGGGATCAACGAGGGTTACCCAGAAATGGGAGCCCCATGTCGTCTCATCATTCGTATGTGTAGATCCGGAGGAAGTAGAAGGTCGAGATTGCCTGGGCTTTCCATTTGATTTGCCATTTATTTGTACTTCTGGGGTACTTGCGATGCTGGCGGGATAGGCTTTATCTGGGCGAAAGACGGATGAGACATCTGATGGGCGGGGCTTTGCTGGTGGATGCCCTTTCGTATAATGTGAAGAAAAATGAGCGTTGGATGAAAGGGAAGGACTGGACTGGGGCGGGGATGTTGTTGCCATTATGCTAAAACGAGCGTTATGAAAAGAATAAAAAATAAAGATAGTGAAGGGAGGTGGCGCGGTCCTCGGTAATGCCAAAGCAGCATGCAGGAACAATAGAGTACGGAGGATGTAGAGAGGGAAAACCGAAGGAGGGGAGTCGCAAAGAAAAGACGTGAGCGTGAGGGGAAGTCGCCGTCTGGCAAACGTTGAGCGCGTGCAAGGGCCGCCACCAGTCGATTATATGCGTGGAAATTATTAAACTCTCACTCCATCCCCATCCACATTCCACTCAGCCATCGCCAAAAAAAACAGGAATCACACACGTATGTGCAATGTTCATAATCACTGATAAGGTCCAGAACACTGGAACTCGTCCGACCCTGACCATAGATGAATAACGAAGAAGTGAGTGAGCGATTTTCGAGGGGATTCTGTGAACGTAACCAAGAGGGTTGAAGGCAGCACTGATATACGTAGCAGATCCCTTGGGTCTCGTCATTATGACAGATGGGGATGGCTACGGCGATGTCAAGTCAACGACCCCGCTCGACTTCTCCATCACGATCTTAAGCTTAATCACTCTCTTTCTCCGCCCCATCATCCACTGATCCGCCTTCTCGCGCCCTTGGACACTTCTTCCCATCTTTACATGTAACTGTTCTCGGCAATTTCTTGGTAATGCTCCTCGCTGCTCGCCTCGCATGGCGCGCAAATTTGCCTTCCGAGGATTCTAGTCCTCTCCGTATCTAAAAGCCGTCAAGCACCCCTACACGCTCATTTTCAGGTCTATCCGTGGCGCCGCCGGTCATAGTCGTTAGCCACTCGGTGCACTCTACTCTCACTCGCCGCCAACTACATTTGATAGCGCAAACTACATGGTATTCGTATGTCACGCAACCCTCATTCCCTAGCTCTCGCGTTGACTCTTCTTCGTACAGGCGAACTGGAGTCCGCGTTGAAAAGAAACCTATTTTAATGAGGGGAACTTGTTCGAAGGGCTGTAAATCCCTTGCAAACCATCGAGCGAGCTGTGGATTCTTCTTGGCCATTGAATTCCGGCAGCGTGAACGCCTTCTGGACTCCCTCTGCAACACTGATACATATTCTGCCCTCCTGTTCTGGTGAGCAGCCCGTCATATGCGCCCATAAAATTAGCATGCTGCAGCCCCGAAACCATAGCTGACTGCACCAGATGACAGTTGGCACATCATAATTAAGGTTGGGTAGTTCTTCTCACATTTTAAAACTAGAAGTCTAAATTACTGCTCCCATGCTGTGCCCGGGTGTGACGAGTGTCGACGTGGTTCAACAAGCAGTGAGGAGTCACAGATTATCGCCATCGCCCTGCCTCCTCAATACAACGACCAGAGGCGTGTGTTGAACGGATTTACCTGACGTTCACATGCTGTCAATGATGCGGGGTGTTCTATCAGGTTTGCGTGGCAAATCTCTTTGTCGTCTACGCAAATGAGAAGAAGAGTTGAGAGAAGGACCACTTCTGACAGCTGCTACAGAAGGGACATAATTTGCCGTGGCAGCCATCGCCTACTGAGCATGGTGCTTATCATGACCTGATACCTTGGCGATTGGATCCGCGGACGGCACATAGTCCAGGACGATAGCGATCCAGTCCCCAGATACAGTGGTGCCTGGTAGCCAAAGATCTTGGGCGCGCTTCCATTTTCGGTACAAACAAAACAATGATGCGACTCGATATGATACCTGCGCATAAACTCCATGACATCATGAAAGAAGGGCTAAGATAGAGAAATAGTGCAAGTGGTTTGCACCATAAGTAAGCACAATATCGGAGGTGGATTAAACGCGGATTACTGATTAGTCTCCATGTAGGACGTCCCGATCTCTCTCCACCGCCATTGACGACTGATTCAAAATTATTCTTTCTCTCCACCCGAATATCACGCCCAATCCCCTTTTTCTCCCTGGCCGACCCAGGACTCACAACTACCTTTACCCATGTGAGGGCAGATATGAGTCCAGTGGGTCGCAGCCCTCCCTTACAAGGATGGCGTAAAATCCCTCAAGCAAGAGATCCTGACTGCCGCTGATGTCCGCAGAGCCTACACCCCCACGTCAATTTCCTAGATCACCAAATGGCGTGAAGGCCGCATCGAAGTGCTCAAGATTGACCAAGTCAGAAGTTGGGAACGAAGTCGCCACCTGGACAGCCCTAGCTCCTTACAAATGGTTCTAACTCCTTGAGCGAATGTGAGAGAACAGCCTCATCATTTCAATGTACTGAACTCCGATTACCTACAAAAAAGGCTACATGGTCAATGGGAGAACTTCTAATTCAGGCGGATGTCCTACTGTACTCGGGGATAGGTCTGTCCCGCATTCGCATGATGTGGGGATAACCTATCTCGCGTCTCCATACTTAACTCCGTGTTGGTGCTATCCTACCCCGTATAACGATGTCGAGAACCACCTTTAACTACGAATTCAAGTCTGGTCTGGTGTCTACGAGGGCTAGGCTGGCTTTCCTACAGGCGTGTTTATTACGGAAATTTCTTTGTCTGGCCCAAGACGTCAACATTGGGTAAACGCACATGCAAGAATCGCACCGAGACGATCTGCGTCACCGCCGCGCGGTGTAACCGACCCCAGTGAGCCCGCCACACAATGACCAAAGACATGCGTTCTGACAAGGAACAAATATCGAACGGAAAGGTCTTCAGTTGCATCGTTGAGGGTACGCCAGTTTCCGAGTTGCGCGCCTAGGAGCGTCTTTAGTTGGAATCATGGGCAAAGCAGCTGCGCCAGCTTGAGTAATATCGTGCAGTCTAATATCCGTTAGACGTTCCTCGAGCATTTCTCGGATAAGGCCCCCAAAAAAGTTACTCAGATGACTCTGCAGCTCCTTCGCGAGCAAATCATACCATGCTCCCCAAATCTCTCAGACTCAGTTTGACATGTTGCGACCTTCGTCACCTTGCGTTAACGATACTGATGATTAAACGTAAATTAATGTAGTGCATCCTGGATTGCATCAAATTGGACAAGCAAGGAGGTGCGAAGGTGGACATCGGTTGGCGAGCGACACGGTCGGGAGGGTTATTGGAATCAACCGACATTTCTTTGCTTGAGAACCCCAAAAACGTTTAACCATTACATATGAGACGAGAGTCGAATTTCTGCTTCTTCTCCCTCGTTACTACTCCATCAGGTATGAGAGGGCGACAAGTGTGTATCCTGTAGCTAGACGCGCAGATATCATCGGCGGTTTACTGTAAAGGAACGTCTGCGGGTATAATTTATTCGACAAGTCGTTACGCCCGGCACTTTCAAAAATTTCCATTCGGCTTCGAGTCCACAGACCCCCATAACGGCGGAACAGCACCCGTCTCAAACCTGTTGGGCGGCAAGGGCTATCGTTACTCACCGGCGGATGAACGGCATTGATTGATTCGATACAGGTTAGAACCGATGATCATGTCGCGCCATGCGCGTTTTTTGTCTCTTCTACCAGTAAGTAGACATCGTCGAGGTATGTCTACTTTCCGAGACCAGTCAAGATGCCCAATATATGTGTAGAGTGGGAGTAGTGCAATTAACCAAATAACAAAAAGGATGGCTATCATAAGAAATAAGATCAAATGCAGTGAGGGATGTGTGGGATGAGGATCATGAGGACTGTGATGCGCGTCGTCTGGACTGCCGTCGTCTTCCTGGCTCTGGCCATTCCCCGAATCGATACCCAGCACTCTCGTCAGAGGTCAATTCTGGGTTTTTCCATACATCGTGTGGCTTTGGTTGTTCTTGGAGCGCTCGAGAATCGTCGGATGACGCTTGTCGGGGTGCACGACGGGCCACAAGGCGCTCAATCTCCCTGAGCATCGTCCATACTTCACCGCTCCCCGTCTCGCTCTCTTCAAGCCAGACAGTCCGTGCGCCTACCTCGCGGCGGACATCGTCCACCAGAGCGCGAGTATGGAGGTCGGGAGATACGCCATTCGCGCGCATCTCTTCGAGAGCCGCGTGCACGCCGCGTAGATCGCGGAACGAGTGCCATCGAGTCTCGAGTAGCTCGTTATAGGCGGGCGTCGTACAGCCGAAGATGTATGAAAGAGGGGAGAGGTTGCGCGCGTGTTCGAAGAGGGCGAGGGCGAGGTTGGGATCGTCGTGTTCCTCACGCGCGGTGCTCATCAGCGTAGCGAGGAGCTGAGGATATAGAGGTGGCTGGAGGTGGGGTGGTGGTGGCTTGCCTTCAGTAGCTGCTGCACGAGCAGCCTCCTCTGCGCGTATTGATGCGCCAAAAACCTCACGTTCGGCCCATTCGAGCATCGCATAGTCAGACTGACATAAGGCGAGCTGTTCCTTAAGCCTATCAAGCTCTGTGTCTTCGCCTTTTGGTCGTACGCGGGGTCGTTTGGACAGATTCTTCAGGAAGTCACTAAGCGGGGTCCCAGTGTCGACGTCAAATACCGCAGCCACGCCATCCTCTGCCAATCTCCGTTCATTTGCTGCGGAAAAAACTATGTTGAACATGTCATCGAACGCTACCAGTTCTTGATTTGACATCGTTTGTCGACGTGGCTCTAGTGAACTAGTGTAAAGTCCAGCACGAGGGGACTTGCCGTGTGACATCGGTGTGAGGGGGGGTTGTCTCATCGCAACGTCTTCGAAGATGTGATCCCATGGGGAGTTTTCGGGGGAAAATATTGATGACCTTCACGCAATAACAATCAGACTGTCAAAATATCATTCTTTAGGGTGCGTACTTGTCAGTGGGAGAAGACTCAGCGCTCTGAGCTTGAGAGGAGTAGCCACGTATGGAGACCGTGCATGGACTCAAGTCCGACGTGTTTCCAGGGAGTATAGTAGAACATGAGCGACTTGGCCTCACGTCATGAGCTGTGGTGTAGCGTGAGGTGACTGCAGCGACAGCGGTGAGCAGGCAAAAAATGAGTATACACGATCCAACATGCCTCTGATGGGATGGTATGTTCTTAGCACCCCTCTTATGCTGTCCATCTTGGAGAACCGCATTGCGCGCGCAACGGGCAGACAGAAGACTCGACCACGACTGGAGACGAGTCGACGACACTTTGTGATTGACGTGACATAAGCGTCTCCCAGGTCACATGTTCCCTCTCACCATTTTGACAGTTAACCAGGCTGCAGAACGAGCGCAGGAGAATAGGCTGCGAGCGCGGGTATTCAATCTCTAATTCTCTGCTGTCAGGATCCATTAGGGTATGAACATCACTCTGTTCTGAGAATTTTTAGGCAGTGCGTGCGAAGGCGTGATTCATGGCGACATCTCGGCCTATGTGTAGACGCGGATTAATTACCCGACTTCTACTGCACCTTGCATCGCGATACGGTCATGTACTCAGTCACCGCGCAGACCCGAATCACTCCGACACTCATGGCTTGACATCCCTGCATCTTACGTCGCGGAAAGGTCACAAAGACGTCGTCCAGTTATTACTACAGTCGTGGCTAGAGTGCACTACTTGTATCATAGGAGAGCCACAACGACATCTGTCTGGGAATGTAGGGTGTGGTTTTTTGTGTGCCGAACAGCTTCGCACATCATAGATGGTTGCTTAATATTATTATTCGATCTATAAAGTTAAGTTCCATGGTCGTATCGCCTCTTTCTTCAAAGGAGTAAGGACATGATAATTGAAGTATGAAGCATGATCTTATGATGCTGCTGTTTCCGAAACAACTGTATCTTACAAAACGACACGACAGAGCAACAGGTTTAAACGAACACCAAACTTCCACTCTCGCCACTCGTTTCACGCTTCCTTCTCACAGAACATCTCAATAAGCGAGCTCGCCCTGGGGCCCAGCTTTCCAGATAGGTTATCACGCACCTCCTGCTCCCGCTGCAAGTAGCGCAGGGAGTACATCGGTGTTTGGGTGTTCGGGACCGGGGCCAGCACCGAAGAAGAGGGGGAAAAGATCGTGGGGCCAGGCTCCGGTAATAGATGTTCTGTCAAAGGAGTGTAGAGGGCCGCCTTGGGCGAGACGGACGGCTGCGGCGTTTGAAGGATAGACGCCCTCGGTGATGTTACTCCGCCGCGGACGATCACGCTCCGGATGTACAGTATGTCAGAGTATCCAGCCTCCTGGACTTCCTCAAGACCCATCCGATCCACGCTGCTCAGGGTTGAGAAGGTATCTAACTCCTCCAACGGAGACCCCTGACCGGTAATCTTCGAAATGGAACGATGCGTGGACGTTCATCGGTTCAATGTCGAAACGGAGAATAAGTCGAAACGGAGAATAAATGAACGCGATACCAGGATAGCCTTCCGGGAGCGTCGGGGGAAATCGAGGCGTCAACACGGACGTAATATGCGCAAAAAATACCGCCGTACAGGAGCAAGATGATCTGAGAGTGGCCCTAACGGGAGTATCATCATCAAGAAAAGCGACAAAGATGTAGTGGGCTGTGGTCAAAGGGAGTCCAGAAAGCGCAAGCGGTAAAACCCTTTACGGAGGAGCTCAAGCGTGAAAACTTGGGGACAACCACTAAGCGCGTACTATGCAATTAGCCGGCGGGGGCCTATCAACCGATAACTGTAATCGGTCTGTGGTGGTCTGTCAAATCGAACCGGAACTGAAGGACTGTGTTCACAGTCCAGCCATGTCATGCGGTTCATGTGTAACTTGATGGAAAAAGATGGCTAGATCTCACGGTGCAGGCTGCACAGCGTAGCCTCCGGATCGGACAAGTTCATACAGTACAATGGAGCAATCTCACCAGCACCGTTCCGATGTTGGCTGACAAGTGAAACGTTGTGATCGGAAAGTAACAGTGATTGCGCAACCTACATACCATGTACTGTACTGTATCTCCAGTACGAAGGAACCCAGGCACGCGGCCACTACGAAAGAAGATAAAGATAAATGTCGGGGACATCAAATGGGCCGAATACTAGTACGAGTCCGTGGCTTGACCATACAGGAAAACTTACTGCACATTTTCTGCGATAGTCGGACATCACAAGGATGCATCACCCGTTAACTCGGGTGCAACACGGAGCTCTATACTAAAGAAAGTTCTGAGCGTGGTTCAAAGCTTCCATCGAAAAAAAAAAAATGACGTGTGGCAATTTGGAATCCCCCAGAACACTGCACTGTACGGTACCTGAAAAAGTCCGTAATACAATACATGAGTTCCAGTTGACTAGAATTGCAACTGACCGTTTTATCATAGGTGAGTGAGAGATGCAGGGTCGCATTTTGAGTTAATGATTAATGATCCGCCGCCAACGCTTCAAGTTGACGTCGGTTGTCAGGATGTCATTGGTTGCCAACGCTGATCATTTGACTAGGCAATTGCGCTCGTAGATCCCAGTTAGGTCACCGTACGATACTCTATCGCTATCGAGACTGCGAGTCCGAGTCGGAGCGCTGCCACTTCTTGACGGGACCCCACGAACCGAGAACCCGATTTAAACATCCTTTTGTCTTCCTTAAGTTATGCTCCGTACCCCCCTGTGTGCCCATCTGCGGGCGCGTGTTCTTGTTCGTGCGACAGATCGGCTGGCCTGCTTGATGTGGCGTCGTAAAAGAAGCACAGCACTTTTTTCGGCGTCTATCATTTTCTGTTACGCAGTTCCTCGTCTCCTTCGCACATCCATCTTCTCTATCGTATGATTCCTTGGATCACCCAATTACAGTAACAATAAACTATTCTCATCTGCCGAGGCAGGTGTCTTATCACTCCCATCAATCCATGACGTACTGATGATTTGCCAATCACGTAGGCACTACTCTGATATAGTACCCAATAACTACTACAGTAACCTCTGACAATCCTCCTCTGAAAAAGAAAATATAAATTACCTTCTCAACCCTAAAATGCCCTAAACTACCCGAGACAATATGCCAGAGAATGAGGACCCTCATCTGAACATAGCATCGGCCCTTTTCATAAGGACCGTTAAGTGTATTCATTCCCCGCACCACCCTACGCGAAAACAGGGCACTCGAGATGCAGGGGTCTGCAAACACGTTAATATTGGCTAATATCTGCGTTAGAATATGGGGTGCATAATCTGGAGTAGGTCTTGATTTCCTGAGATCCCCGTTCTCTTCCAGTGAATACATCGAATGGTGCCAACTCCCAAGATCTACAACACTTTATCGGGCTAACATATTGCGTAGTGTTTAAGCGCAGCTTACCTGGAATGCACCTTAGCCAAGCAGGGCACCGTCATGCGAGCCTCGGAACTGATCGGGGGCCAATATATTGATGTTTTTCTATCGTGATGGGAATGAATGAACCTGAAGTCTCCGTACCATTGAGCTCTGACCGCGGGGTAAAATCATGTTCTCTTGTCACTCACGGAATTAGGAATGCAGCGTCTGATTTCTCCAAGAACGAGGTGATGATGCCTGCCATCAGTCAGTAAGGGCTCTGTCCAGTCCAAGGTGCTTGACTCACGCCGAAGCCCGTGGCGCATCTCTTCCTCCGAACATACCGACACAAGACGGCTTCCGCCAATGGAATGTAACTGCCTCGCCCATTCATCAGTTTCTATCACGTGCGCCACAACGTTCGAACTATCCCCTTCACTCACCTGCGCCCAGGACCGTGCTGAAAATTCCTCAGCGAACGAAAGACGTGAGATGATCTTACGGCCGTCATAACGTCCTGGTCTCTGCTTTGTGTCAACATTCACGACAAGTCAAACACGAAAAAAGAACACCCACTCTGACATATTTCCGGGCAAGTTTCTTCAGCTTATTCGCTCCCTTCACTACCTTCCGCATGTCCTGCACGCAACCTTCGCCCAACAGTTTCTCCAACGCGACACCTGCGATGACTGGAGTTTGGAAGAGGTCCTTGTCCGCTGAGTACATGGCACTTCTTTCAGCTGTGCCTGACAATCGCGTTCAGGGATCGTGTGCTTACTGTCAATGTGCAACACCATAACATCACAAAGGCCCACGATGTATTCGAAGAATGCTCTTAGACGCGGATCATCACGCGGGAGAGTGAGTGCATGGGTATGAATATTATTCAGAGCTCGTAAAATGGTGTTCTTTGGAACTGATCAGCACGGCAAATATAATCAATTGCAAGAGCGCGTACCTTCATAAAGGTAAGGTGGTACCGAACTGCATGGCGAGAGCTATATGATGTCACGGTGAGGTTTCCTGCCGGGAAGGACCGTACTCACTCCATGCTGTCCAGATCCTTCTTCATGGCGCCCTGACCTCTCTCGAAAGCTCTGAGCATCGGAAGAGGGAACATCTTGGCAAATTAAAACGTGGGTATAGTAGTCGTTTAGGTATACAAGTCAATTGGTATTCGGTCTAGTTGAGGGTATCGAATCGTTGTTATCCGTTCCTGGCGTCGTGTATGGGTGCAGTGATGTGGGCCGCGACGACTGGGGGTTTCATTTTATACATGGTGTGGGGCATCACGTCCGAGCAGTTCATGAGCAAAGGGACCACACGCGCACTCCACGAAAGTCGTGCGGACAAAGCGTTTGCGGTTGTGGTCTGGTGATGTGGAGAGACCCACCACCACACCACAACGTACGCACGCCACGAGGCTCAAGATCCCACGTGGCCGCATTGTCTGACCAAAATGGAACTGTGGCTGCATAAAATAAACATAGCATCTATCATCACCGTCGAGGAGTCATCGAGGTTGTGGATAGAAGTCTAGTACCTAACATATCACACTGATCGTTTGACCTCGCGGTCTATCGCCCATTGTACAGCAGCCTCAACATTTTCCACCTCGTGTGTTGGGTTGTGGGCGGGTGGCCCATCCACGGGGTCGTATACACCAGTGCGTACGAGCACTGATGACCAACCTGCTGCGTTTGCGCCAGCGATGTCTGCAGAGAAGGATTAGGGGATGGCGCGAGATAAGACACGAGGGTCAATACGTGAGACAAGAAACTGCATACCGGACTCTGGATTGTCTATGCACGGCAGTTAGGCAGAAATCCATAGGAAATAACCACGCGAACTTACCCCCAACCATATAGCTGGGTAAGCAGGACGTTCAAAGCATTGTTCAGAATGGGATACAGGGAAAGAGGGAAAACCCCTACTAACAATCGTGGTTGGATATTAGAACCAACAGAAGTGCCATGCAGCTCGTTCATGCGTGCGCGTAACATGTTTTCTGCGAAGTCATATGTCGCTTTTGTTGGCTTGCCGTACTGTACATGAGGGTACGGTGCGCCCGTGAGAGCCTGGACGAAAATCAACCAACTTCACGGATTTCCAATTAAAAAAGAAAAAGGGGGTAGCAAACCTTGAACACGGCTTGGAAGGCCTCCCGAAATGCTCCCTGTCCCAGGCGGGGACGTGGAAATTCGGATCGCCACAGAAGATCTGGGTTGCAGAAGATGAGCTCAACCGGTGTAGCCCCGTCAATAGGACGAGAGCGATTGATGATCCCTCGCGAGAGTATGACATCTGTCATGACTTGGATATCGAGCGCCCAGTTGCGCGGGTCATGGAAGACGAAGACCGCGGATATTGGCGTCGTCGAGAAATCAATTGGCTACAGCCCATGTTAGTCTAAATTCGATCCAAATACAGCAGACGAGCCTTGGCAGACGTCCTCTCCTCAGAGGTGAGGTCATGAAATGGCCAGACACTGGTATATGCGTGAGATGAGCGAGCCGGTCAAGCGAGAGTCGGTTGAGGCGATGGCAGCTCACTCGGGATTCCATGCCTTGACGTCCAAAGTGGTATACACCTGTTGAAGTCCGTAACTTACACCAGTCGTCTTTGAATCAAGAGAGACCAGAGTGATATATTTTGCACCTTTCAGCTACTTTCCGTAGCACGTCGCCCTTTCCACCCAGTACGAGGACCGGTTTGTTGACGTATTTGTGCGTAGATGACTTTAAAACGGTGTGTGATTGTATAAAATTGGAGACAGTAATCTTTGAGAAGCATAACTGCATAAGCGCGGGAACAACGATATGATCGGACCGACCTCGAAACCAAGCAGTTCTGTCAGTCGCCTCACCCGATCTATTTCGCTGGCACCACCGCCATTGGTCATCTGAAAATGGATTGCGGATAACTGATGACGACGATAGGGCGGGGACAAACCAGAATGTATGGTATCTTTCTTCGCGAACGATCAAGTCACGTCCTTTGATAATTAGAATAGAGGTTACCTGTTGAGCGGGTTATCTCCTTCTAATATTGAGAGGGCCCGTTTTGCTTCAGGAAGCACACTTGCTCCGTGTAGGAGGACTCCGTCCTAGGCAGCGTCATGAGACAAAATACGATAAACACTGACGGTCTACAAACGATATCAAACGCAAAACCAATTGGGAGAACACGGCTGGGGTTAACGCCACTGTCTGTCGTAGTTCAAACGAATAAGCTATTCGACTGCGCAGATAAAATTACTCACAGTTGAGAAACCGCCGACCGGGCCAGCTCCATCCTCCAACCAAGGCCCTAGAAGCACCGAGCAGCATCAATCTGAACCGTGACGACCGCGGGAGGCGACGCTCGCCAGCCAAATGAGTCCGGTGATTCGGACCACGGAGGTGCCTTCCCCTTTTTTGGCACTTCGGCTCTCGGGGCGCCCGACCGCCGGTAAGTTCAGTTATTATTCCCGTTGTCGTATTCCCGTTGTCGTCCCATCACAGCCAATTATCGCTACTGTGCCCAAAGTGCTCGTTGCCCGCAAACTTGGAACTAGTCGATCAGATCCAAACATCGTAAACACGTGGGTGATGATGGTGATGCGGACACGCGGACGAATGTCCCGATTGCTTTCCGAACAGTTGTGCGAACCGCCGGAAGGTCAGGGACTCTCAGTCTTTCCCAGCGACCCTGCAGTCCGTTGACTTGACAAAGACACCGAGCCAGAAGCTTTTTGACTCGGATACACCACGGCGGGGTTATGTATGCCCACATGGAGTCACCTATGTATGTGGATCGTAATATTGTTGGTCGGGAAAACCGTGGAAGGAAATCGCAGGTTTGCTCTCATTAACTGATACGCGCATTATGGAATAGGCCCGTACAATTAATCAGACTTCATACACCGTCGGCGTACAGTGTGATGGCACCGTGCCGCTAGTGTCGGCACGGCACTGACAGTCGGTGCCGAAGACGTCCTCACATTTTGGATAAATAGGATATTTGGCGACAGTCGACAGTCGCGCATTGATGAATACATAAGCAGTGTACGGGTCCACTAATTTATCGTAGTTTATCCTTGCCGCTACACGATGACAGATAGAGAGCTTTACAGGCCTCCCTAAAACCACAACGTTTCGACACGTCGACGTCAATCGTTTGCAGGGGCACATGAACACCACCTGCTCCGGCCTTTCCCCTATTGTGACCACCACCGCAGTCGCAGCCAATCATTCTCGACCACCTCGTATGCAGTCGTTAACACGCTACCGAACTCCCGTCAGTGGGAAGCGAGAGCTTTTTGCGCCCATGGACAAGCTTCCCAACCACATTCACGAGGTCAGAGCCAATCGCTAGGATTAGATGTCCTGACTAGTCATCAAGGATATTAAACGCTTCTGGGAGCATCTGTCGTGGCGACGTGGTATAATTCTTCCGAACGATGTCCCCTCAACAGCCGAAGAATAGGCCAGGTGTGTGACGCCTTTCCGGGAGTAGAATGATCCTAGTTTGTGAGTACCAATACATTCATCTCCGCGCTGCAACATGGATACAGGGCCGTGAGCCGTGACACCTTTCCGTGTGCTTGGCAAATCGAACTCGGTTCGAACTTGAACTTACCAACTGCTGTCGCCAAACGGCGTGGGTCGAATTTCAACCTCACTTGAACAGAGATGCCTTGGCACATGGAAAGCGCCTTGTCAAGGTTCAGCTCATTACGGGAAAACTGCTGAGTAGATTACCACCAATCATAGATGTCAACTGCTTCCCGTGAAGCTGTTCTACATCGAGCGCCGACATACAAGAAGAGTCGGAAATTTCAGAAAGACAGATATCACGAGGATAGATCAGAACAAGTGTCAAAGATAACGGGCGGTGCCGAGACTCGCTGGACTCAGCTAAGCGATGAGATGAAAACCCGTTGCGACCCTGTCCGGTATTTTGGTTGACAGGACTCCGACGGTTTTGCTAATTGGGGTCCTCCATCGAGAAGCGGCCCCTGTTAGGCACTCATGTAAGACTTTGTCCGTCACCCTGATACTGATCGCCCAAATTTGCATCTATAATATTCTACTGTACTACCCAGTAAGTATTATGATTGCGGCGGCGGATGTCCTGAGACTAGGTGAGCGCTTCTTGTCACTTTGTTATCGGTCCAACCTCAACACCGTTTCCTTGGCCTAATTGCCAGTTATTTTGTCCCCCCTCATGGCGTGTGTTCTACCCATCTTCATTGACGGCGATGATCAAGTGGACAAGCGTTCGCCGAGGCCCTCAGTTACGATTATGTGGCTCTGCTTAGTTGCAATGATACGCTTCGGTGGCTTGATTGGCCCTGCTCTTCACACACTCAGAGTGATGCATCTGCATTCGCACCAAGCAGCCTACGGTATGGCAGACCGTGCCGTACAGTGTGCGATCCCGATTCCCGGTGCCTGGGGAAGGAACCAGAAGTTGCCATGATATGCTTCAAACTGTAACGGATCGTGCCCTCAAACCGGACGAGCTAGTTTGACAATAGGGGATAGTTGCCGAGTATGGTGGCATCCGATCGACACAGATACTTTTCTCTACCTAGAACTGCCTAAGTAACTCTCGCCAGAGATTGTCCTATAACAGGATTGCCTTGCCTGCAAACCATCGTGCCATGCCTTTCCTATGATGACCAAAGTCAACAACGAGGACGAAGCTAAAAGGTACGGTCAACAAGACAACGGTGTAATGAATCTCCGAAAAGTTCCAAACATGGTCGCAGGTCCGGAGGTTGAGCAGATTGGGCCAAACTGGGGGACCAGCGCTTATAATGGTGAGCATCTTTCGCTTCTATTGAGAACACAACACCTAAAAGAACAAACGAAGGGCACTGACGTCGAAGAAATGATTGCTGATGGACATTGAGGCACATACTGTACCTCGGCTCTCGGAACGAGTTTTAGTCATGCATGGGAAGTAGTATGGAACCTTTCCAGACGGAGGATGACCCTGATTGTCACAGACACTTCAACCATGCGTAAGTCCCAATATCACAATGGGGACCATTGCGCCGGTAGCACAGCAGAACAAATAGCTGGTCTGGATGTTCCTCGTGCACGGTATTTTATTGGCGACTCATCCAGGGTCGAACATGGGAAGTGATGAGAACTCGCGACGCCAGGACAATAGGGACAAAGGCGGTTTCCTTGTGATCGCAAACTGCGCAGCGCTATGTGTTTCGACACCATCACGGACTTTTGGATATGATTGTGAGCATGCCAACGATGAATGTTAATCGGGTTCATAATTTGTAAAGAAAATACTCACAGAGCATGCAAAATCAACCCCATCAAGTCTGCCATCAATAACGGTATCGTGAGGGTTACCCCAAACCAGTCTGGGACTACTAGTAAGGCATGAGGGACTAGGAAATCTGTGGGTATAAGCGATATCCAGCGTGGGAGGCCGCATCCCTAGCACGCGTGTTGCGCCCAGATGTCCCGCCATAGGTTTGGGAACGGACTTTGAGCAGCACAACGCAAAATCAATTGAGGGGTGGGAAGGAACAGTGCCCGCAACATGATACGTGGCACCAGCGGGCGGCTACACCCTTCACGCCGCGCCGGAAAAGGTCATTTTCGGGAGCATTGACAAGACCGAAACAAAATCGTAAGGGATTGAAAGAAAGACGTGGAAATCCATAAACCGTGAGTTCGGCTGCCCTGAAGTAAGCGCACGCGCCCATTACTGACATGCTTCGGAACCCATCAGCAGGTGCGTTTGACCGTTGCACGTGCGATGAGTGTCGGAGGATGGTACCGCGAGTAGCCAATCGCGGGACAGACGAATCCGGGTACTCAATGACATGCCGGTGAGAGAGCGCAAGAGTCTTGCAGCTGAACTATCTTGGACCCAACATCCGATGAGAAAACGCTTTGCTGTTTACTGTAAAGGTGCTTATCGGTGTCATTACGCGTACCTGAAGATCGTTTCTCACCGTCACTCCGAGTAATGATGAATAGAAATAGCATGTATAACTTACGACGAAACTGACCAAACCACCTGAGGGTTAGCCAGGAAAGTGCAATTGATTATATGCGTCCATGTCAACAAACTCAAGCATCATGCATCAGTGCCATCAGCTCGGAAATAACCGTTATTCCCACGACCGCAAAGAGTGGCTTACGATATTATTGATCTGCGTCATACACGGCGTCGCTGGAAGGTTCTGAATAGTACCAACTTGCCAGTTGAATGACAGGGACTGAGAGTCGAAGGCCCAGGTATCCGGATGATGTAATTATGCGAACTGTGGACAAAAGGGGAGGAATAATGGGGTGCCGCAATCTGATTGTCGTGGCCTGGACCTCTGATTTTAATGGCAATCGTCCGTCTGTGTGGGGCGCGAACAAGGAGTCTCTTGTAGGATTGGTTCACCCTTGTACAGTGTGCGCCATTTGCGCCACTGCTACTGTTGTTATGTCATCACCGCACAAGGGGATCGAAACACAGCCATGAGGGACTGCGAAATCCGCAAAAAGCCGGCGTCTCGGCGTGTGGAAATGCAAAAGGTCGTATTTGATTAGCACCAAAACGAGCTTGTCCACAAATTAACTTCACTGCAAGATGCGGCGGCATGAGAAGTGGCACGTCGATGGTGAGGTATGAACGAGAGAGATAAGTTTACTGTAGGCGTCTTGCGTCTTGGTGGCTCTGAAGCAAGAAGTGAGTGGCATGATATTCAGATCCGAATCAGCGCGCCTGACGGGCCGTCTGAGAAGGTTAGGGTCCGTAGAACTAGAGTCTGTAAAATCTCATTCTGGTTGATTCTCCTGACAAAAAAAATGAAGATTCCCAATTCTTGACTGATCCTCAACCTTTCTGGCAGGAGAATCCCGCCATGATAAGATTCTGATTCTGGTTGGACACTTTTAAAGAGTCTTAACGTAACGTCACGTGCTCGTCGCAGTGCATCGGCTCGGATCTTCAAGTCGAAGTTCCAACGGCATGACTCTCAACTTGAATTTGAAGCTTGAAAGTTCTCGAGTATAGTACTGGGCCTTGCAAAGTCACTACTCCCGCCGAGCGAGCTACATTCGAACTGTTCCATGTGCTACAGCCTCCTCATGGGACATCTGACCCGCTCATATGATCACATTCGGCTGTATTCGGACTACCCAACACTGCCTCCACCACCACGCCTACCTTAGCGCGCTGACTTTGCAATGTGTCTATCGCCGCACTCCCTGGTTCTAGTGATATCTCGCTAGCTTGCTTGGGAAGGCTCCATGCACCCAGTGACTCGGATCAGGCTTGCGTGTTGCTGGTTCTCCGTCCCGAACATTCTTAGTAGTGAGTTGTTACGCTGTATACCCGTCGGACTTGAAGTCGTGTTTCCACTTCCGTGGAGGCAGTGGCAACTCCCAAGACCCACGAAATTAGACCCACGAAATTACTCTTCCCTACGAACTCCCCCTCCCTCAATTGCTTCATCTCGGTATCATCTTATCTCCCCATTACTAGCTGAAACGCACTCATCACACGTTGTCTCGTGCATGAGGTAGGCTTCGGTACTTGTATTTTCTTGATATAGGACCAACACTACGGCTCCATACTGCGGTGGACCAGACGAGCACGGCGGCGGCGCCCGGCGATCCTGTTTAATTTTCATGGCTGCCTCATGTACTACATTACTGTAATATACAACCAGTTTGCAGTTTTTATCACGTATCGCCTTCGGCTGGCACGCAGCAGCTCAATTGTATCTGATCTGAGCCTACTCGTTTCGAAGTCTCCAGTCCGAAATGAACGCGATCCAGTCCTTTTTAAAAAAACACAATGCAAACTCCAGCTATCATAGGCAACCTCTTCTGCTTGCTTAATTCGTTCTCGGCATGTGTAAAATACTGTGCTATGCGTGCCTTATTAAAATCCCGTGGGGTGTTTGTTCCATTTCACTTGTTCCATTTCATCATGAACTTGAAGCACTGCGGACCTTTCTGCATCCGAAGTGGGTGCAGCCTGAGTGTTCTTTGAGGTCTGTTGGAGCATCGGCAGGTATCGGCGGGGGCCATCTCGTCGGCCGAGTGTTGTGCCGATCTCATTATACTCACTGCCTTCGGCATTAAAGCCGAGTTTCTCCCTCACTGGCAAATAACGCGCATTGAAGGTTATTGATCATCACTCAAGTGAGTCAATACGGTGGGGAGCGGTGGGGGGTTAATAAAGCTCATTCAAGCGCCCCTGTTGGTCATTGTAGCATGGCGCATGACGCGTGACATAGAAAAGCGCTTAACATAAGAGGAGGGGCGGCAATCATGAGAATACCAAACTCTCATTCGAAGGCCATTTCAGGTCGATAAGCCCATGAAATCCGTAGGGCGGCGATAATTGGCTGGTAGAGTTTGCCGAAGAGGGGAGAGGATTATTCTTTGCGCACTGTATTGTCCGATGGAATCTTTGACTGGCTCGGAAATGGTCCAGAAGTCGAGGGGTAGGTACGAAGGCCCCATCGTGCGCTCGCCATAATTAAGTGACAATTGACGCTGACAATCGCCGGAGACAGCGTAAGCACTCTGGCGCATACACCGAGCAAGGAACATTCCAGAAGTGGCTGTTCCAATAGAGGGGACCACTAGTTATCGTTGTAAAGCGTATCAGGACCATGGTGAAATTTGTGTGGCTAGGGAAAATCAAATGTCGAGGGAAAAGGGGGAATCGGTCGCTCACAGACTAACCGGTGTGTCGACTGGACGCTGAGAAAACGGCGCTCATTGACATGTCCAGGTCCCAGGGGAGTAGTGTCATGTTCAAGTTTCGTGGGGGCAAATTCAATGGGTCAGAGGAACATCAATGGTGTGCGAACCTGAGAGCATGGCAGGTGCAGCAACGATCATCTATCTGGTAGCCCTCAAGATGGCTCGCAGGGTTGAGCACCCCCCACAAGAGGAGAGAGCGCTGAGAATTTGTCAGATTCCACGAGCGGCTGCAGGGCGGGGGCGTGGGCGGAAAAGACCGAGTGTGGAGCGCCCATTAACTGACACCTTGGCGCTAGAAGCAAAAAAACAGCACGAGCAAGAGCCATACAGAGCCATAGAAGCGCTGATGGCACCACGATGGCATGGCGTGCTTTGTGCCACGGCTGCCTGAAGATGACAATTAAGGACTTGGACTTCTAATGCAATGCAATTTTACCGAAATTGCTACCTCAATTTTTGGGTGTGTGGATTCCGTTGATTAACCGATGACCATGGAACGAGCGCGGACATCATGGGCAGCCGCAGCGGCCATGCGTTGCCTTTGATGAAAAGTATAAGCATACTGTATGTATGACTAGATCGCAGGGCAACGAACTTAACCTTGAGAAGCGACCTTGCAATCAAGGACTGAATGAACCGAGTCGAGAGCGAGACATGTGCTTGCGAGAAAAGCACGAGGGGAGATTTGAACGGTGCGGCGCAGGGGAGATTTCTGAGTGTGTTTCCAAGCCAATCTGAACTCGACGACGATGGAGCTCGAATGTCGCCTCAGAAAAAGAATCGGAGGGCCGCGGCGCCCGAAGTGACCCTGCAAGTGGTCCCGTAGCGCCGGGCTTGCCGCCAGCTCGCCGTCCTCCACGATGTCGACCTTTGGCATACGACACTCTCCATCCACTTTCACCTCGTCGCCAGCGTCTACCACCCTATTTCGCAGGCTCATCTGGGAGGGAACAGTCCCACTGGAGATACGCGTTGATTCCAAAGAGCTCCCTGCCAACAGCAATCGCGGTCTCGAGTGCTATTTCATCCAAGCACCGCGTGTATCATATCTTCCTCTCTTGGTACCCGAGATCAAGCGTTTTCTTCAGGATGTTGTATTTGATGACGAGGCGGCGCGCTTGATGAAGGAAGAAGAATGGTGGTTCGAGAGCGAAGAAGGCAATCTGCTGAAATGGTAGGTACCCTCCAACCAGAGCCGCGAGGCCCTCAATTCCTGACTGAGATCGCAGGCACTGGCCTATCGGGCTCATTTACGACAATCACACCACCTTGACTACTTCGCGTCCGGGAGCTTCTGGTTCTGCCCGTGCCCAGGCCGTGCCATTACGCCTCACCCTTCACCTAGCTACCCCACCAAACGATAGGCTACAACTATCGCCCAGTGCCGAAGCATGCAAACAGGCGTTTATGGGCCAATTAAAGGAAGCCGATTTTTTACGTTGGGGCAATACGAAACGTATGACTGGTCTCCGCAAGGCTGAGCAGGACGGGATGTGGGAGGGCATCAAAGAACGTTCGTCCAATTTTGTTTTCCTCTTCCCAAACTTGCCGAAGCCGAACGTGTGTCAGCTGAGCGGGGCGCCCTGCAGATAACTTTGATGACTATTGGCGCGTAGCTTCCAAGATCACACCAACCACCTTGCCAGCGCGACCGAGTTCTCCACCTGTAACGCAAACGTCAATGCATACCCGTCCCCCGTCCGCGGACCCACAGGGCATTCCGGATAGAGACGGCGCATACAACGTGCGCAGTGTGCCAATCAGACTGTATCTACCCGAAGGGCCCGTACTGCAAGATCTTGCGCCTCCAGTTCTCGAAGATGGTGGGTGCCTACTACCCCGTTAGAGGTGCCGCTTTATGGCCGCCTTTCCCCCCCAAACCCCACCCCACTCCCTCTCCCCAGCGACGGCTTTCCGTGCCCCCAAAGCCGCGCACCCCGCGGGCTTTTGCTGTACCTGCTGACGATCCCATGCCCACACAGGTACACCCAACACCCTCGCGGATCTACTTTCTCTGCACTTGCCACTTCTTTTTCCTGCCCCGGGCCCCGGTGCCGGTCCGACGCTCGCATATGCGCTACTTCAGGGGGTGATCACGCCTCCAGAAGCAGAGATAGCCTGGTTGGGAGCCTGTATGTCAGGGGCTGATGGTTGGGTAAACATTTGCGTTGGGCTTGGTGGCCGCAACCGATAGATGGCCCCGCGGCGACACATGTTGTGGTGAGGGAGAATTTCCTCTGTTATTTCGGGTATGCCGTTCATAAACATGTGTGAACATCTTCATTCGTCATTCGTTCCACATTCCTTTTGTCGTCGACATGGTGACTCACAATGAATGGCCTGTTTTCCCTGATGGCCGACTGACGCCGAGCCTCCTTCAAAATGTTCCGTTGACAGCCGAGATTGTTCGTTGATAAATTATGATATTTTTTTCCGGTTCCTGGAGGACCTTACACGCGGTTTGTGCCAAATATAGATGATCTTGACTCGGAAGCAGTGATGCAAGCAGTCTGTGGCAGTACCAGTGGCACCGCAGCACTTGTCGCGCACACGCTTATTAGCTGGTGGCATGTCATTTCATTCATGCCATCACTGCGCAGTTTTCACGTATTGCGTATTGCGTGCTGTGTGTTGGGGACCCGCAATCGCGTTGTGTTTCCAGGGACTTGCCACCCCGGCTATCCGCCATCCCTGCAGTCAAATGTGAAAAGGAAATTTGTTGAACAAGATACGAATCTCGCAAGTGGCGAGGCCCGCCACCTGCACACCGGACAAAATAGGCAGTAGTTCACGCTCTCGGACTATCTGGGCAGGGACGGCTAGACCTTCGTTCGATCATCCGCGGGCGCATTTACGAGGTGTCGATTAGCGCAAAGTAGTAGACCCGCGCGTCTCCACCACCGTTATATAGAATGTCCTATATATGGGGCGCAATTGATGCGAATGCAAGTTTGATCGTACAAAAAGACAACCATGTTGTAAATATCTATTTTGCTATATATAAGTAGTCTGATCTAAAATAGAGACAAGGATACAATACATCGGGCAGTGTCGGAAAGGGTAGAGATGGAAGAGAGAGAAGAAGTCACAATGCTGCGGAAACAAATGCGATAATAGCGACGCGGTGCGGAGCTTCTCAGTACAATACTATTATGCCACGCGGCGTGTTTGGTGGCACTCATCGCGCGGGGAGACCTGCGATGCACAAGCAAGGTCGGAACGAGCCCAGTCGACCATCCTTGTCTGAGCAGAGAGAACCAAAGCATCCTCAAGCGCGAGAGGCAGCTATTTGCTGGAGCTGCACGACAGAAGACCAGGTAGAGCGGAGCACCGTGCGCTCGCGCTCACTAGAGGCGGCTTGGCCAGCAACGTCATTTCCGAGTCCCAGGCTCATCGCGAGCTTGGTGGCCATCTGTACGTGCATCATCGTCAGCAAAATTGACCCACAAGTCTGCATCCCCGAGAAGGGGCACCAATAAGCCGCAGACATACCTGACTGTACTCGGTGGGACCGGCCATCCGCCCAGCTTTATATTCAGACCAGGCAAGGACGATGACTGCGTGAAGAATCTCAATGTAGGGAACATGGGAACTGTCGTGGAGGAGGCGCTGTGTGCATGTGACCTTCGGTCAGACAAAATGAAGGTTCCGAGAGTACGGACGGGACGCCCACCTTTGCCACATCCGTGTAGGCGTTCGACACGGCGCTGGCACCGCGCACAAGCACGTCGGAAGACTGCGAGTACCTTGCGGCAAGAGAGGCTATACTGTTTGCCAACAACGGCGACAAGGTGCCATTGAACATGCGACGGGAGACATCGTCGAATTGAAGGAAGGGGAAGTTTCGGGAGAAGCACTCAAAGAACACCTGGACGAGGTGCACGAGCATCGTTGGGTGAGGCATTGTGCCATGACGAGAATCAAATAATGGAGGTGCCTGACTCGCGGCAGCGCGGTCACGCTGTGCACCCGGTGCATCTTGGATGGCGTAATGAGAATAATCGCCGCGGGAGGTGCCGTTGCCTGGTTGAGGTACGGGCGAAGTATATGAGGGTTGCCTAAACATGAAGTAATCGAAAGGGTCAGGGATCTGAGGTCATATGAACCGGGGTGAGAGGAGCCGACCTCTCGTAATGAAGTCTCGCAGGTTCAACGAGCGGAGATGAGAACCATTGGTCTGGATTAGATTGCGGCGAAGACGAGAGGCTGTACGACGGCGAACTGGAGGCATAACGTGATGGATGACCATGATCAGATGACGTCTGCGCGCCCGAGTACCAGCCGGAGGCATCGGCAGAGTCACCGCGTGTGGGTGGAGGGATAGAAGAGGGTTCAGTGCTTTGTGATGATGATGAACGCCGGCTGTGCGCGGGACTGGATCCAGCGCTCGCACCAGTAACGATGCGGCTTCGCTCGGCAAAGTACCGCTCGCGATCACGGAATTGACAGGGAGAATTACCAGCCTCGCATGCTTCGCAACGGGGCTGGGACTTGATCTGAACACACTTGATTTTCTTCAGACGGCTGGGGTTGGAAGAAGTGAAGGGATGGATGGATGGATGGATGGATGAGCAATTCGACGAGAGTGAGACATGAGCGAGCGACGCACCAATTGTCACATGAAGTGACCAGCCGGGGACGCTTCTTGTGTGTCTGGGAGAGCTGCGGGGCTTCGAGTACAAAGCGTAGACCGTCCATGGGGGTTGTCAAGCTGAAGGAAACGATGATGGGTGGGGACACAGGGAGGCGCGGACGTATATTTGGAAACGCATGGGGAGAGCGTATTTAAGCGTCTGTGGTATATAATGATATTGGTCAAGACGAGACCGTCGATACCCTATAGTACGGAAGAATGCCGGAGAGCTCTGAGACCTGGAAATACGATTTGAATTTCCAACCAACGACGGTCGAGCGGTTCGAGCTGGGGGGAGGGTGCCTTGCCAAGATCCGAACTCACCGGGTCTGAAGCGCAATCCGACGACCCTCTCTGTTTTGGTGGGGTTCACTGATTGATGAGTCATTGCTTAGATGTGAGGAAAAATATAATCCCCTACCAGACGCCCGCCCGATAAACATCTCAGCATCCTCTACTGTACCGGCAGACTGGTCGAGGTGGTGTGGTGCCAGCCCTCTGTCCTTCTCCGCGGGTATCTCACCCTCCTTACCGACGTCAATCGCCACCTTCGAAGTTTGCCCGTGGCACCGTCCATTCCTCAGGTGGTGTGGTGATGTGTGTGATCGTGACCGTATCGGCGCCTCCTTCCTGCGGACTCGGCGGCTAAATCAGGACCGTGTTCCCCGTTCCCTCCGTTACGCCTCTCTTCTCGCACAGCCCCCTGGAATTTCCGAATAGACAACTCCTTTCTTTGTAACCTTCAATGATCAGATGGAACCCCAACCAATAAATCGTGGTATATGTATACATCTCCATGTAAAAAATTCAGTACTAAAATTAAAATTGTCATATTCGTCGGCGTGAGCCGTATGCCGACGCCACGCGGGCGTTTCATGTCTGACTAGCTTTCCGTGCTACTACAGCGCCTCCTTTTCTAGGGGCGACGCACTATACTGTGTATGCAGCGGCGCAGGTGGCTTGACCCTTGACGCTCGGGTTGATCGGCACTCACCTGGTCCCGCCGTAGACTGGTTACGGGCGTGGGCGTGAGTGCTAGGCCAATACCATATTCTACGTATCCTCTGATTCAATAGGCATTGCCCTGGTCGATCGCCGCGCCCAAGAAAGGCAACACAGTTTCGGATAATTTAAAGCACTGTAGAGTGATGGCTTTCCGACCAGTGTCGGACCCTATGATGTGGAACCGTTGTGATACCCTTCCCTGGTTAGGGCTGTGCCGACCGACGTAACGGATAAATATCATATTGTCACGGTGTGTCGCATCAAATGATAATTTTGTTTTGTCATTTTACAACGGCGAACACATGTACTCCTACATGGCCACACCAAAACCCGTCAACGAGTAGCAATACAATTAGTGCGACGCAACGCACCGTATCAGTGGAACGGTGTACACATGCCGTGCGCCGCAGTATACTGTGGGGCGCATGTTTAGTGCGATCCGTATCATACATTATCCTTACTTAGTACGTGATAAGCTGCGATATTCGCATCCAGGGCTGTGGATATACCTCGCTCGAGGCCGCCAAGGATCACGTTGCATCGATTCCACATGCGTACACTGCGAGGGTGGAGAACCTTAGAAGATCCCTGGCCTTTGGCTAGACGTTTTGTAACTTACTTGGAGATACAGAGAAGAAACAATAAATAATATAGTAATCATGAAGAGTATCAACACTCCAAGACAGTCCCATCAGCGATCCTGCGAGCCAGTGTACATGTCACTGTCAATATCGCTACTATCTACATCCGAGTCGAAAATATAATGTCCCTCAGCCTGCGTGCCCTCACTCGTCGGCAGAAGCGGTTCGGTCTGCATTGTTAAGCGTCAGAAGTCCATCTATAATGCACAACGGGTTGACACCGAGGACATACTGATGCCGTGCCACCCTCGGCGTGACCAACTGAGGTTCTACCGTATCCATCGTGAAGGGCAATGCTCCCGGGCACGGGTTCCATGTCATCGATTGGTCGTCCGTGGGGATCGAGAGGTATATCGGAGTCTAATCTTTTACGATAATTGTGGTGCGTATACAAGCCAATTCCTGCAGAAACGTGGGGCGCTTTCAGAAAATGGGGAGAGGCACGGAGCCGCACCCAAACCGTGGGCCAACTCAAGGGTGTGTGGACTCACCACAGACTGTTACCGCAACACCCGTGATGTTAAGGGGAGTAAGTTCGTCGCCAAAGAGCAAGGCCGACGCGCTGATAGTGGCAACTTCCTTTGCGATCCCCGCAATTGACATCGGCACTACACCGACACGCTGTATTATACTACAATGCATGACCCTCACTATGGGACCGACTAACGCAAATAAGAATCAGGACAGAGATACGTACTAGTATTCGGTGAGAACCATAGAAAATGCGATAAACCCAGGAAGGATAAGTAGTCCGGCGGTCTGTAGGATAGCACCTGGGCCGTCTAGGAAGCGGGAGCCTGGTAATTCTCTCCAACTCTCGAAGGAGACACTGACAATAGCCATAGTGAGACCCATGACAGGTGCCAGCCAGAAGATGGTTGCCACGGGGTGATTCATTCCGGAGTGTTTGTCACGCAAGAGCATTTGAGTGAGGGACCACCGTAGGCCCCCGAGGGCGCTTGCTGAGAAAACGACAATAAACCCACCCAGGACGAAATGGCTCTCCGTCGCTACCATAAGAAGCACACCAGAAGAGATGAGGAGGATGACGCCGACCAGTCGGAGGGAGAAAGTCTCTAGGCGGAAGAAGAAAGCAAAGGCCAAGACAAACACAAGAGAGGAAGACTTGCACATGGCTGTAAACGATGTGGTTGGGGAGCTCGTCAGCACCACCGATAAGAATGCCATGTACTCCGGTACATGCACACGGAGTACTTACTGTAAAAGGAAAGAGTGATCATTTTAAGAGATAGGTTCGATAGGCCGACATCGAGGCCGCTGCTGACTGCTGTTGGAATGGCTTTCCTTCTGTTGGGAACAAAGAGGTGAGAATGAGACTAACGGGGAAAACATTCTCGAGATTGTTTATCGTAATGGCGCAGTACTTCTTCAGACGCGCGCGCAAAGACATCGGAGCACGGAGAACAAGGGATATAGATGTACGCGAAGACTTCGAAACACCGAGAAATGAAGGGACAGATGCTCACAGGTAATCTTCCTTTGACGGATCATATTCTGGACGGAACCTGCGTGGCCAGCCAAATCGCAAAAGGGACGCCAAAATGGCCTGAACGAACATGTGTAGCATCGTAACGAACAGCGGAAGTGGGAATCCGAAATGTTCCGGTGCGAACATCCATTTGTTATACAAGGACAACAATAGCGCTAGGATGAACCTATATTACACTTGCAGATTAGAGGCGGACTCATTATGGATCCGGGACGCACCATGACGCTATGAAGAGTGCATTGATAGTCGCGTCGCGAAACCATAGGCGTTTTTTCTCCTCTATTGTTGCAAAGTGCACGTCTTCGGATCCGAAGTGCACAGCACCACCGTCATCTTGTGGGCCTTCGTGGGTCATATGTGTTGAGTTGGAGATTAATGGGATCCCAAGGACATGCCCGCAGGGGAAGGAACGTGGCGGCTACACCTCACAACTGCGCTTCCGACGGGCCTGACGCGGCCCGGCACGGTCATGGTAGTTCAAATCCTCCCTGCCATATACATCTTCGGTGATCCGTTCCCTAACTGACAGGAGGACCAAGTTACTGGCGGGACAAAAACCGGCCATAGACTCACAAGAGGTTCACAGCCCCATCAAAAAGGGAGGCTGACTACCTGGATACCGTACGGCAAGGAAAATTCAGTATCGCAAGCGGCACCGCCGGCACGAAAGGAGAAGGGAAAGTCCCGAAAGCTTAAGTCTGACAAAAGGGAGTGAATATCTCTCATGCAGCCATCGGGTGAATATGTAGAAGGCGAGAGCCAAGAGTCCACGACAGTGACGTTGGACATACCAAGCTCGGTCATGCAAGCCCGACCACTCCAAGCCCGACCACTCCAAGCCCGACCATGCCAGTGATCAAATCATTTGATAATGATGGCGATTTGTAGGCTTAGCGGGGCCCATGCTGTGAGAGCGTTCAAATAGTCAATATCGTCTGTTTGTTTAATTTGTCATTCCTGTGCGTCAACCAATTTATCGCCGAGGCCGAGCAATGTTGCGGTCTCGTCATGATGCCTGATGTTTTGATTATAAGTGCTGAAAGGCGTTCTGATGCAGTCCGTAGACTTTCAAATTTCTCATACACGCCAGGAACTTGCAGGGCGTTTCGAGCGTCTCAGGGTCGGTCGAACGAGTTGATGTACAGTAGCAGTCCCACACAAATCATTGTAATACGACAACGCATCAGGCCCCTTCTCAAAGGCCGATCTATGAATGACGCCAAGGGCTCAGATCCGAGTTATGTGGCTGTAAGGCACAGAAAGCAATATACGAGGGTTGTTCTGGGGTGATGATATCAGAGGCAAGGCCTCTAACTGACACCGAGACATCTGAGCGCTCGGCGATGAAAACCAGCGGACCACGTGGCCCCACGGATGCCAGTGCGTCGCACCGGCAGCGTCCAGCGTCTAGTGCCCGCCAACTCAACTTGGTCCCGCTCTGACTCCAATTTACTTTGTCCAAGCCTTCTAAGAATGTCCGGAGACGATGATTCCAGCGGCTGGCAGTTGACCGAGTCTGATCCTGGCGTCTTTACGTGCGTTCTGGCGCTGGCCTTTACATGTTTCACTTTGTCAGCTGTTGCTGATGACTGACCCTGTAACTGTGCCGCAGCGAGCTTCTCAACTCACTTGGTGTACCGCTCATCGTCGACGATCTCTATTCGCTCGACCCAGCCTCGCTGGCGCCCCTCCAGCCAATCCGTGCTCTCATCTTTCTTTTCAAGTGGCTCCCTGGCACTGGCGAGCCAGAATCGACAGGCGGTGCATACGATGTCGCCTTCCCAGGCTTCTTCGCCCATCAGGTCGTCCAAAATGCATGCGCCACCCTCGCTGTGCTCAACGCCCTCGGCAATATCCCAGACTTGACAGCTGGCCCGGAACTTCAGGAATTGTTGTCTTTTACCACAGGTATGGACCCGCAGATGCGCGGACTTGCCGTTACGAGCGCAGATTGGCTACGTGCTGCACATAATGCCCTGTCGCCTCCATCTGCCATCTCTCTCGATGGCCTAGACCTCCCCAGGACGACCGAGGATGCATATCATTTTATCGTGTATCTTCCTGTACTTGGCTCCGTATACGAACTCGATGGGCTCAAGCAGTCGCCAATTACGCATGGTCCCTACGAAGAGGATGGTGAGGGCTGGGTTGCACGAGCACGGTATGCAGCCGCCTTCCTTTCCGTGGTTGTGGGAACTCTAACTGCCTTCAGAGCGGTAATTGAAGCGCGTATAGCGACATATCCAGCAGGATCGGTTCGTAATATCCATTAATGTTTCGCGCCCATAAATTGACTGGGCGTCTAGCTGGAGTTCAGTCTGCTCGCACTGCACGATGATCCTTTCCCGACCCTACAGACCGAGCTTTCAGATGCACAGGCGTCTGGAGACGGCCGCCGAGAAGCCGAGCTTGCACAACGCCTGGCTGATGAGCATTCAAAACGTGAACGATGGGCTGTGTGTTTTTTCCTCGATTCATCGCCTTCTTCATGTCCTATGACCTCCCCCAGTTCGAAAATAGCCTTCGCCGTCACAACTACGTGGGAATGGTTCACTCGTTGGCCCTAGCGCTGGCCAAAGCTGGGCGGTTAGACGCGGCGGCTGATGGTGCTCGAACAGCCATGAGGAAACGAATCGAAGAGCGCCGGAAAAAGAGACAGCCGATGGATGAGGATTAATCCATGCCCGTTCTTCGTTCAGAGGTGCCAAAAACATATGATCGTTGATAGCCGTACTAATTCCCCGCTACCCAGGTCTTGTAGGGGTAAACTTGTGTTATATGAAAGTACGGAATACAAGCTTATCTCTCAGAATTCTGATTATGACACCGGCCTGTGAACGTGCGCGATCTTCCTTTCATCGACCCACCCTTAACTCCCCGCGGCGGCTCCCCTTCACGTGAGGATCAACCGGCACCTTTACTTTTTCGTATGCCAGGTGCCGGGGATTCTAATAACGGATGTTCTATTTCTGGCTATTCTACTTTGGGAAATGCGAAGGTTTGCATGAGTACGGTGCCCCTCGATGGGGTACAAGGAACCCTTTTCTGTGATTTTAGAAACCACCCGATGCTTACGGTCCCACATAACCTGGATGCGTCGATTGGAAAACTACAATCTCGTCCGACATGTCGCAGCCGTCGCTAACGGGCTCTTGAGAATGTGCGTTGACGCTTCTGTTGAGAACTCCGCGTTTCCTCACCGACCCTACAGACTTCAGCCATGGAGATGGTTCCCCGGCCCATGCAAGAACATCACTCACGGAGACAGAGACTCGTTGCTGCCGTCAAGGGAAACGTTCCGTTGACTAACCAATTTAACCTTTCGGAGGACATCTCAATACACATTCTCTTTCGCAAAGCATACCTGAGGTGTGGAACCAGGGTCTTCGGAAAAGTTCTTAACGACATGCTGACAATTCAGTAAGCAACCACTTACCTACCACGTTATGTCGTATCACGGAAGCGTGCCTGTAACGGCGCTCGATAAGCTGGCTAAATAGTTCAGGTGTTCCCATCGACGATAACAAAGAAGCAACGGCTGCATGGTGAGATGGTGGGCCAAGTAACGTGTTTACCCAGTTGATACGAATGATAGAGTTCTTCGGGGTCTGCTAAATGGCCCAGAGCAGCGACTCTGGTTTTGCATAAGGATAGGTCCGTTAGGCCCGTCGGTCACAAGAAGCGGACGGAAACTATTATCGAACAATCTGTACCGATGCATCCCAGCCCAACGCCTCTATTGGGGCACTGCAGACTCATTAATCGGACGTTCGGTCCTTTCAGCCCAATCAGTCACGCGCAATACAGCGATCGATCAAGGGAAGACGAAGAGTCCGTTGGAGGCGACCCGCGGCTCTGCACATATTCATCGAGCGTAACACGGGGTCTTCCAGACCCAGCAGATAACTGTTTCGCTCTCCAGGAGTTGGCTTCGCCAACGCGACTGAATCGTACACTGTTTGACGACTACAGTAGGTCACCCATCAAACTTCGCCGAATAACGAGAAGTTGGCGTCTTTTTTAATCACCCAATCTATAATTGGGGAGCTGAGTGTGTTCACGGGGCCTTCGCATCCCGGGCCGTCCATGCCCACGGTCGTCGGTGATCGTCGTATGGCTTACTATACCTAGACGGGTACAGTATTGTGTGTCTCATTGCACAGGCTGTTACAAACCGCAGCCTCCAGACACGAAGGTAGTCGTGCCATTGTATGATGATAATCGATCGTTCTTTGATGTACACTGATTCAGGAACGCGGTGCATAGTACGTAGACGATTGCAAATGAATATGCGTCAGGATCCATCGACAAGCGACATCATGGGCGCCGTTCCGATTCGTGAACACTGTGCCTTGCCAACGCGACAACCACCTCGAGACGAGCCCCTGACAGTTGACAGTCCATTGAACATGAATCAAGCCTACAGTACGGATCATATGAAAAGTCAAATCGACAGTCAAACAGTCGCAAGGTTGTTTTGGAGGCTATCCACTTTGTAATCAATATAACCCTGTTATCATTTCTAATAAACATTGATCCTCTTTTTGAAGTAGGCTGGCATGAGGCTTCTTTTACGGCAATTATCATACTAGTACGGGTGCAATTTGGTTCTCATCGTGTTTCGATATTGTAGAATGCGTTCGGGAGTGATCGCTTCGTCCTTCAATTAGTAAGGGACGTTGTGATGAAGTGGCGTTCGTGCTGTACAGTACAACTTGGCTTGGTTTACTTTCAATTCATCATCATTCCAACTGACTGCAAGAAAGTTTTATTTTGAATAGAGTAAATCCTGAAACCAGATTTTTGACATTGCAGACCTGATTTGGTAAAGTGGCCAAGGTGAAAGTTGATCGTGCCTCGCCGGCAAACAAAATCTGCCAGAATGAAACATTGCAACTCGTACTTTGTAACTTATCACGCGTCACGACTCATGTAATCTCTCACGGAGGCAGCTGGTGCCAGTCCTCTGGAACGGAACGCCAAACTACGATTGGTGCATGGCGTTTCAATCTTTTAGCGTTGCACGTGCTGCGGCCGCGTGTATCTTTGCGCCGCAATCACTCATCATTCATTATGATCAGACCGGCTTGGTTCGGAAAAAGTCAAATGCTAGCTGCAGGCGGGAGGAGACCATATCAAGCCAGAGAAATATAATTGTTCTCCAGCCCCGCGTCTCAAGCTCTGGTAGATGGCGCTGATGCACTGATGTGCTGTCTTGCGTTGCTTTGGTTACCTGGGAGTGAGATCAACAAGTCATGTGACACACTTTATTCGGATCCTGAGAGAGACGAGGAGACTAGAGAAGAGAGACTATAGTAGCTGCTACAAGTTCCTATACACACTGTGCATACTGTAGCACAAACACATGCGAGAGAGTAAATAAAAGTCAAGTACAATGCGATGGTCACCGTAGATAACGGCACAGCCTTAGGTGACTGTCGTAGTAGTCTCGAACACTGGCAAGGTATCGAAGCAGTATTCGGCCTGCGCGGCTCCCATGCAACGCCAACCTCCTCGATTTCTCAGCGCTTGAACTGCATCTGCACAGCTGGACCTTGTTCTAAATGCGTTTCGTCCTGCGTGGGCGCAGAATCCACCGGGCTGGACGGGTCGGGCAAAAAAGACCCATCAAAGTAGTAATCCGTCGGCAAAAATGACAGCGTGCGGGGTGCGCGGTTGGGCGATTGGTCTGCGGAAATGTAATCGGAGTCGGGGCTGTTCGCGCGCTTGATAATAGATTCGTCGATGGGAGGGAGCACAGGATCCGCAAATGGATTGCGTGGGTCGGCCGTCTCGGTGATGGAGGTGAGGAAGGTGTCGTTTCTTTTCAAGTTCTCTACATCACCCTTTGAGTTTCCGGTCACGGCCTCACCGTAGTAACTATCGAAATCGCTAGAAGCCACTGCTGTGGATGCGAGAAGGATCTTTGGACGGGAGATTGTGAGCCGAGGAAGTACAGAGTTTGCGGGTAGAATGCGGCCCGTACAAGCGAAGATAATCACATGGACGAGGCCTGAAGTTCGCCTGTCAGCATATTCAAATTATACCAGATCACTCAACTTACCACCTAGAAGGTAGGTGAAGTCACTGAGAGCAGAGAATCAGGTATAAGGTCTTGTTAACACGACAAATCGTACCTGAAGACACTGAAACCGAAGGAAACGTCGTGGCCTGCCCATGCGATGAAGCGACAGAGAGTAAGGGGAACGATCATAATCGTGTATGCAATCTGCGAGACTCATGTCAGCTAGTTAAAACGTATTGTTGGACCGAACACATACTGGAAATAATAACATCTGGCGAGCTAATCTGTGCTCGTAATTCTCATTCAAAGTGCGCTCCTTATCGGCCGGTGTTGTGATTGTCGAAGAAGCCCTCCTACGAACAATTCCGCGCAGCTTCAAGAACACCAACGAATAAAGTATAAAGGCCAGGATTGCGGAGATAAATGCCTATAAATTTTTTAGGGGAAACCAGGTGAGAGAATTATCAGAAACCTACGACCATGTAATCTAGACTATGGGGCACGATGAAATTACGGGAAGAGTTTCATAATATTAAATACGTACACGATGCGCTCCACCGTATAGTTTGCAGCTATCCAACACCAATCGCCCACAATGCCATCTGAAAGGCAGTCATGAAATTTGTAAAAACTCGCAGATCAAACAACTTCTCACAGTATGGGCCGTGTTCATCAGTCCTAGCCGCTGCTGGCCCACCAATAACGATCGTACCAATGAGAGACCATTGAGCAATCAAAACAATCCATTTCTCATAATGCTTGGTATCCAGGCGGAGGAAGAGAACTGAGAATGTGCGTGTCGCAATGACCTGCAATAGATTGAATACAACTCCAGTTGTACCAAGGTGAAATCATCAACTGTACCAGAGTCCTGAAATAATTCAGTCAAAAAGTTTCCCAAGGCATACCAAACGACTCACCAGAGAGCAATCCCGACATCCGACATGTGTCTGAGGACACCTTGAGGGTACGTTAGAAAGCTCCACGTGAATAATTTACCATATATACCTTGAGCTGTACACAGCGAGCCGTATACGATAGCCCCTTCGCGTACCCACGCCGAGTTTATGATTGAACTGATGGCTGCAAAAAAAGAGGATGTTAGCGGCGGCATCCAAGAAGAATATCAGTGGGCTCATAGTCCTCCCACCGCAGCGGTAGTATACTCCTGCTAAGTCCAAGGCCCATGCGCCGCGCACAAGACACATACATACAGTAAGGGTATGTACGAACTGGGACTCACATTGAAGGATGTCACTGAGGAGCAGCGAGACAAAATAGAAAGCGACATGCGTCCGCACAAACATGTTTGGGTTTTTGATAGTGCGCGTATTGAACGCAGACATCTTGCAAAACGTTAGGTTTGGGAAGAGACAGTATCGGGTTTATCGAGTTGGAACGCACTGCGATCGCCGCTAACAGTCCGACAGTGGCAACCAAGGAAATACAAGATGCAACGATTAATGCCTGCGGGGATAAGAACAGATGTGCGGATAGGAAAAGGGACATCCACGTACAATGACTGCCTTTGACTGCGCCTTTGAGTATGCATCAATAACAGTAAAGAGCGTGCCATCCTCCAAGACAAGCGAGACAGCGCCAGTATCGTTCGATTGAGAGTAGCCATAGAGAGTGCCCGACATGTCTGTCATTAGTCCTCTTGGAGAAGTTAAACAACTAAAAAAAAACCAGCACCAGGGCTGACGATGAAGTTATCGAAGCTGAGGTCCAGCCTCGGGAGAAGGGACAGTAATGGTAGAGAGGAAGAACGAGGGAGGCAGGGAGTAGTACGTGTTCGGGATCGCTGGCATCATGATGCTCTATTCCTATGACTATTGAGTTCCAAGGGCCAAGGAACCGTCATTGTCGGGTCTGAGGGTACTGATTGCCAGCTTCAAGTTTTTGATGGGAGGCATGGCGATCCGTGTATCAATCACAGGCAGAACTCGGGAGACAGTGATTACGTAACGAGGGATTTGGAGGTAAACAACTTTCAAACGAGCCTGAGGGCCGGGTGCTACACAAATCACTGGCAGCTTCGCACGCCTGAATCACCCTTACAAGCTTAGATCATAAAATGATTGATCGGAGCATCATTTCTCTTTCAGTTTGGGCCATGAAGGACTCGGAGAGAAACGCTGCAAACGCAACGATGTAGTCACTAACTGTGGCGGAACTTTCCAGTTTCTTTGCATACCCTATACTTGAAGTAGCCCTATCTTGCGTTTTATTTCGTATCAGGACGATTGCCATGGACACCCCCTTGAATGGCGTACTGATCTTACTTTACTTATTGGCAGTTGCTGTTGATTGCATCAGTCGCAATCATGATGAGTTCCGTGGGAATTTTGCATTGCACACTGCTTTATCAACTTGACGTACCAAGTCTCCCGAATGTTCGATTCATATTGCATGCCACACATTCTAGTCCAAGTCATAATAATGAAAATTTTTGCCTTCAGATATGCTGCTTTTAGGTTCAAGTCTGATCTAAGTTTAGCAAACGAAAGTCGTAATCCATACATAGTAAAATACAGTCAGGGAAACTGATTCATCGATAGATCCAGAGATACCCCACTTTTGCTAGGGGGTTGGGAATTCAGATGCCGGGGCGAAAAACGATTCTGAGTTTGGCATTGTACGAAGTCAGTGGCAATTGACCTTGTAACTATGTAGCTTGATGGCGGGCTCGGAGTCGGTTTCCATTGAGCTGGGCCGAGTTGCGTATAAATCAGCTTCTTGCTCGCATGAGTGTATGTGAATCAACAAGTGACGGCACGCCAGCGTGATAATGGCCCAGGAAAGCTGCTCAGGGCTCAGTTTGCGTGGAGGTCATGGTAGAGAGGTTCGGCACGTACTATGCCGGGAACCCGGCGAGATCTGGTTCAGTCACGATGACGAGTAAAAGATTCAGCGCGCGGATTAATGCAACCAACTGGGCGTAATGAGCATGCGCAGTAGATGGCGCGATGACGTCTTATACTCACGAGAAAGAACAGAATGCCATCGCGGTAGAGGATTCCCTTCAAGGTTGTTTTGAGGTCCCGCGGATTCGAAAGAGAGTTATATATCATGAAAGCAAGCACTGTAATATCAAAGGCCAGCAGCTGAAGGTCGTTTGAATCTGAAGATAACAAAAAGTAGCATCCAGGGACTACCTACCGGAGTAGCCCAAATGATGGCAAATGACTTGGACGATTTCGTCGGATAGCAAAGCTTGAGACTCGGATCATATCTGACGGTGGCTAAGAGAAGTGCTGTCAGGCTACAGAATCGGTTTGAGGAGGGGAGTGGCTTACGTTCAGTATAAATTATGGATGCGACCGTAGAAGTTATAGTCGCAAGAAAGCTCATAGTCAAAGCAATGCTAAGGCCAAGCACGACCCGCTAGAATTCGTCTGGTGAGCTCTCTCTCGCCAACTCGAGAACCTCATCATAGACGCACAGGCGATTTATCCCACAAAATGATGACTCGCACAAACCCAAGCAAGTTGGCTACGAAAGTCGAGATCATAGCATAACAAGTTACTGCGGCTACAAACTTCTGGCATCTTCGTCTCCGTTAAACAGAGTATACGTGTGAATCTACACAGACAAAGGCTCACTTCTACATGCAGTCAGCATCTCAACAATCTCAACAGTGTAAACTGAAGAGGTACTCACTTGATCACTCAAATGGCCATTTAATCCCGGCTCTTCTAACAGTCTATGATTGAGCATCGTGGAAACAAATACGCGGCAAGGCAATGTACGCACCGTTGGCGACCGCAATGAGACACACCTCCGCCAGGTAGTGATTTGTCAAGAAAACCCACTTCGGAAACGAACGAGGAGCGGTCCAAATCAAGTTAACCTCATCGCCGAAAGTCAGGACATGATCGTAGAGCAACGCGGCAAGCCCAGCAGCTTTATCGAAGGACAGGAATCAGCAATGACAGCATAGTACCGCTTTCGGAGAACATGGTAGCCTACTGCTCAGGTACCCTGAGGCGGTCGCAATGTGCGCTCCGCGGATGACAGGATGTACCACAGCCGGTGGAAGACGTGGAGGTAACACCATGATCATGGAGCGGCACCATGATCATGGAGCGGCACCACTCGACTATTCGAGAAATTAAGAAGTGACCGAAAGGAAGATGGCTTTCGAGGTAGGAATTGTTGAGGTCAAGACATAACGCTAGGACGCAATATGATAATGGGGGGGCCATGACCAACGTGGCACATCCGCGGCCTCCGAGTCCACAGCGAAAACGCTATATAATTGGAGTGCTCAGGCTGTCAGTTGCCAACAACCGCGCGTTAGTCGGATTGATACCGGGGATTTATCGGTGGTACTCGTACCCGTCCATCATTCGGAGCTCAAGAGGGCACCCTCGAGTTGTTCCCAACAACTTGAAAGCCGGCGGAGAATGGGGCACCTCACGGTGCTGACGGCCCGAGACTATCCTCTATCTGGATGACTACGTGTCCTCGACTCGGTCACTTCCGACTTGATCCTCAGTTGACCAATACTGTACCTCCGCTTGACCGTTTGACTTAATCGATTCATTCCGTCGTCATCTCTCTGACTCGGAGGTCGTTTCCTCTGCTACAGGCATGCTATTGTCCGATGATTGGGGTTGTAACGACGTCTCAAGTCGGCGGGTGCACTTCGGATTCCGGCTGTTAAGGCACCATCTGATGTCAGGGACACCCTTTCCATTCAGTCTTGAAACCTGCGAATAGCATTACCAACCCCCGCTTTCGCCTGTCGTCCGGCTAGGGCCTGTCTATGACGATATTGGTGCCGGAGCCTTCGTATTCGCAAGCGAATCCTCTTCCTCTGACATTAGGCGGCTAAAGTTTGCGATTGTCGACGCCACCTCATGGCACAAATATGTCTGAACTTCGCTCGTCTCCGGTTCTAGTCCGCTTTTGTCAGGTATGCATATCATTTCAATATATCGCACTCTTCAGATACCGCGGACTCGGAGTTCCACTGGCAGGACTGGAGACACTCTCCTTGGCGCATCACAAAACCGAACCGAACGCAAGGGAAGTCCGCCACCCACCCATAAACGTTGAGTCCCGAAATCAACTTCCTCGGTCGGACGGTGGGGGTAGTGAAGAACTGGAACCATGAAGTTACCAGCTAGTCCCCTCATCATCATATTACCCCGTGATGCAGCAAGACAGACAAAATATACCCCAGGCAAAAAGATATGGCGAAGAATAGAAGATTCTATCTGGCTTTTCTGGACCATCGTCCGGACTTTTGCAACGTTGCCACATATCTGTAGCCAGGCTCCTGTCGTCACCATTGGTTCATGATCGTACTGTCCCGTTTTTTTTGAAAAAAAATAATCCACATTTAAAACAACGCGCGACATGTATGTAAGTACCATGACGCGCACGGGGTGGTGGTGTGTGAATACTACGTATAGCGAGGCAACTGCTTCTGGACTATGTGTGTATGGTGTTGTAATGCGAGGCTGCTATAGTCCTCCGGGGGTGGTCCCGTAGCCTGTGACGCGGTACTATCCGAGTCGGACGCCGAGCTCGCTGACTCGACTCGTGGAATCTGGTTCGATAGCGACACCTTAAATTTACGACGGAGGAGATCCGCGCTGTACCTAAGTTACTGTATCGTTCTTCGCCGTCGCATGGTCAGACATCAACTCATCAGCGATTCAGCGGTTTCCCCCCACAGTCGGGTGAATCCGGAGCCGCCGCCACCGTCCCTTGATTACAGATTACAGCTACCGTCTACTGTACTCTCTTTGTTCCGCGGCTCCGAGTCAATGATACAATAAATCATACCGTACGTTCACAAGATACGTCAGAATCCGCCAACCCCGCAGTTCAAGTTACCCGATTCTTCTACAGTATCGTTCGCGTTAGCGATAATTTTTTTTTTTTTTGGAGCGTAAGTTACTGTAAACTTGAACTTGAATACTGTAGTGTCCTCGTAACTTCTAAGCCTACCTGCAACGTGAAAACCCGATAACGATTAAAGGGATACTTTCGCCACAGGCAGTCAAATAAATTTTCAGCGCGATGACTAAGCTGTAACGTGGTGTCTCACGATCTCACGTCTCACCTCAAGTTCAATTGGCTCTTCGCGTCGCACACTAGTATGTCAGTACTTCGAGTAATACGCCACACAATGAAGGAAGAATGGAATATTTGAGCTTAGAAATTTGAAAATGACTGCGAGAAACTCAAACTGCAAACGCCAATCACGCATCGTGCATCACGATCCATGGAAGGTCCAAAATTTCGTACTGTACCCCAATAAAAACTCAAGTAGACTAATTACTGTATTACAATCTTCCCCTGGCCGATACATTATTGATGTATTGATGTACCTACTTCCGTACCTGCCCTATGACCGCATCTGGTGCGTACCGCGGAAATGACTTTGGGGTCATGTAACATGGTTGAACTCTCTGTCGCATCACGACCTGCATAGAGCAGAATGGCTTCTCGCCACCCGGATGATCGGTAGGAACTTGGTCACGTCGAGCACCTGTCCGTCGATGACGACCCAAATATCTTCCTTCTTATTGTGCGTCGCAACCTCGTCGACCGTGTAAGTCTTTTCGCCAGAACTTGATGGTGATGACGACGCAGCATTCGAGCTAATGGTAACCTCCTCCTTCGCCTTTTCGTCTCGGGCTGCGGTGCACCTAGGTGCGATGCAACACCAGCTAGGCGGCCGGCGGCACGCGCACTCACATTACCGTAGTTCTGCAGGAGATATGCGGCTGCTGCGTCTCCGGCAACCCGCCCAAAGACGACGCAACCAGTAATGAAGACCCGCCGAGTCGATTAGCACCATGCACACCACCCGCAACTTCACCGGCGGCGAATAAGCCCGGGAGCGGTGCACCGCCAGGTGCGAGCACGTGAGCCTCAGGGTCGATCTCAAGACCACCCATGGTGTAGTGTAGCACAGGGGTCATGATTGCGAACATGGAACGTATCGTTCAGCGTCCAGTTGTCATCCGAGAAGAACTTGTCGTGGCGGTAAGTAGAGGACAAGTCAAAAGATGAAATGAGCACCACACCTTCTTCGCAAACCTGTCCTTCTTGGTCTTTGCCGCCAGATTATATCCATCGAAGGACTTCTTGAGCACAGCAGGGGAGAGGCCAAATTCCTTTGCAAGTGCTTCGCCAGAGTCGAACCTCTTCATGAGCCCGCGCCCCACGTAATGCTTGCAGTGCCATTCAATTTCTTTGCTCGCCTTGCCATTGAGAACGAGCCGAGTTGGGAACTTGCCGTTTTCCCAATTTTTCCCGTTACAAAGTCACGGTGTTGAAGTTCGTCTACAAAGCGCTGGCCTTCATTGTCGAGAAGGAGACCCCCGACGCCGCGAAGAGCTTCAGCAGCAAGGAACTTGACCTTTGCATCGGGCTCCTTGGGGTCGACGAGACCAGTTGGGTGCACTTGTACCTTCTCCATATCGACGGCACTTGCGCCAGCGGAGATGGCGAGCTTATGGCCGTCACCGGTAGAGTGTTCTCCGTTAGTTGTTGGTAGATCCCAGAATTCTGGACGGTATTTCTTTAACAATGAGTCGCTCGTGAAATCGGCCGCGTAGCCGCCAGTGGCAAGGATGACAGGCCCAAGTGCGGTAGAAGTCTTTCCACCCTGAACGTACTCGACACCGGTGACGGTGCCCGACTCGTCCTTAAGGAGATTGGTGACACGAGCCTTTTTGAGGATCTTGACGCGATCAGGAATAGATTGTGCGAGGTCCTCGAGACGCTCGAGCTGAGCGTAGGTGATGACCATGCCAGGAAATTGGGCATCACCTCGATGTGTGCGAGGTTGAGAATGACCACCGAGGCGAGAAACTTTGGAGAGATCGAGGGCAAACTTGTTCTGTAGCCAGTTCACGGCGTCGCCTGAGCGGCCAGTGAGAACGCGGATAAGGTCATCACGCGCGAGATCACGAGCCTAAATCGTACAGAACAGGCACCTCAGCACAGTATGAAAAATCTAATCAGGAGAATACGCACTGAATCCTTGGTATCGTCAAAGAAAATCTTTGCGGAGTCTGCGATGCCGTGATCTTGCTGAGTCTGAGTGCCAGCACCGTTGATGCCGGATGTAGCTTTGGTGGAATTTCCACCCATAAAGCTGAAGGTAACGGCGGAAGGTTTTAAAAAGAGGAAAGGAAATAAGAGAGAGAGAAAGAGAGACGGACCCTTGCTTGTCGAGGAGGAGAACATTGGCACCACGCTCGAGAAGAGTATGTGCTGCAGAGAGGCGGCAAGACCACCACCGACTACGATGACTTGTGCCATGTGGACGTGATTGAATGAGGAAAGACGGGAGGGAGTGAGGTGACTTAAGTACGGATCTACCTGGCACGAATGACATGTGATAACCGCACTCTCGCCGGCTTTGGATTCCCGACGCGTTCCGAATCACGTGGGCGACTAGACCATGAATCCCTATGTCCTCGTACGCTTCCTTCCTAGTAGCCACAACTGTCCACGACTCGGATGAGCAACACCGTGTCTGATGCGCCCCCTAGCGAAGCTACGCCCTCACCCTTTTTTTTTTTTTTTTTTTCACGAAAACCCCGGTGGGCGGGCCCTGCGTGCGGGTCATGTCGGTTTCTCCTGGTGCGTTACCTCCGCTTCCGCGGGTTAAAGTTCCGTTTCTTTGACTGTCTCTTACTCTCAGCTCGCAGGTCCGTGCACGTACCATGTCCATCAGCGGAAAGTGATCCAGAGAATGGCTTCCTTAAGGCAACTTCGATCGTGCGCTAGGTGCTCATGTTCCCGGTGCTTTATGTACAAAACGAACTGATCGTCTGTAGCAAATGCGCTGGAACAGATCGAGCTTATCCGCGGGCGTGCGTCACAGTCCTCTTCTTCGAACCTACCCTGATTTCTTGTCCCAGACGTTCCAGCTTGCGCTTAACTAGGTAGCCACCCTTCTCTGTCTCAACAGGTCTGCCCTGTCCACCTTCTATCCTTTTTAGATGGCATCACTTTGGGAATTCTTTCCGTGCACTGCACGATTCTCCGCCCTCGGGTGTGCGCTACCTCACTGACGCATTCCACCCAAGATTTCACCCCACAACGTGTTCGCGGATTCGTGCGGATTATTGAAAGTAATCAAGCCACTCAACCCCGGGCCCAGGTGTGGTTTATACCTTTTTTTCTCTACCGAAGTGCTAAAGTTGCCGCGGTAGTCCGTTCGGTAAACGTTTGTCCGAGAACTCCAATCGTCTCTGATTCCTTGTCGACCTCTCGTGAACATCGGACGCTATGGCGCTCCCCGCGCCCAACGTCTCGAGTGCGCCTGTGATTATGGAGTCACAACTGTGCCCACTCTGTGCAACATCTCGCGGAACGAGCCTGACGACGTACTTCGTCACGTCGGCACGGGTCCACAACAGCGACTCGGAGGTGTGATACGATCTTGCCCTTGTTCGCAAAGGGCGCACTTCGTACGTACTGAGGACGAAACTCACACGGGCGTCGCATCGGCATGCTCTCTGATCAGGTCAAATTTGTTCCGGAGTACATGTCTGTCGACCTTAAGGCTGTCGTGGACCACATCAGCACATCACCAGTGCTAAAGGGCCGCAAGCAGTACGTCTTTCCCTTCGCCCTCGCTCCTTTATGGTTACAACTGAAGCTTGATTCGTCACATGGTGGCAGTGTCGGGCCTCAGGAGTGATTTTGATGGGCATAGACACTACCACGAACGGGATCGAAGACGTCTCGGACTCTTCTCCCCGGCGCTGGTACGTTCCCCTCATTCTCGTTCTCCCATCCCCATTCATTTCTTTTCGATCATCCTCATCGTCATATTTACTACGTAGGGCGCTACTGCTGACTCGGGATTTTCCGTCATCAAGTGTAGATTGCGCATTCGTGTGGGTGAATCGCGGATGAACTTGGGCGGTCTCACCGGCGGTCTTTGGCGGGGCGTTTACGGCGGCGAGCGGATATAGCGCGCGAGATGGCGCGCGAAGGACATTGCGCCCACACTTTTGTTTTGTTTGATGATAAACAGTTTGATATACAATGAGAAGCATCATCAACTTTGGCGTTTGCGCAATCATCAGGCCAGTGACGGCGTTTCGTTGCACTGTCCAATGGTGAGTTAGCACAATCTGACCTGTACAGACCCATAACACTTGGCTGTAGGCAGAGCAGAGCACCGGGTGTGCAATGTATTTCTATACCCTTGATCATCACCCAATCTGTTCACAGCGAGTCGCCCTTGATTAGTTGGTAGTTGCCGGTCTTTGTCCCTCTGTCAATCTACGAATTCGATTACGGCAACTTGAACCGTAGATGATTAGCGCGCACACCAGAAGAAGCCAACTGATACTCTGTTCAAGCTGCTCTGATAACTGAACTGAACTTGCAGAAGCACCGGTTCACTCTGCTGTACGGCACGGAGCTGTGAATGTGCCGATTTTCCACAACTTCTGACTTTGGGCCGTGCCGCCGCAAACTCTCGAGTTTTTGGGCGTCCCGCTTGTTCGAGTGCATCACGGCCTGGAGCTTCTTTTCTAGCGGGAACTCATAAAGTCCCCGGTCATGGTAAAGCGCAGCCGTGTCAGCCCCGACGATACGTATCATCCCAGATCTGTATAGTGCTGTATCGGTCAGTGGGACCTGTCATGCCACAGAATTACAGTTACACGGTACAGGCCACGACCCCTACGGCGACTCCGTTTTCTTTTCGAACTGTTCTTGGGAGGAGGGTGCCGAAGTACCCACCGCCACATGGCCGGTGATCACCCTCAATTCCCACCCAAGGGAAAAAGGGGCGGTGTTTCGAACCAACCTGGGGGCAATGTTCGAAAAAGGCACGGAGATAGTATCTTGAAACAGCTCTTTCCCCCCATCACTGGGCAATCGTCCTGCCGGCGGATGATACCCTAGCGCAGCGTGCTGTGCTGTGCGCGAGGCGGAGGAGGCGCATCTCGAAATTGAGCTGATTGACGAGGAACTCGCGCAGGAGAACACACACAAAACGATACCGGTGAAGGTGATTCTGCTGGGACGGTACGGGAGAGGTACGTCAGCTTGTTATATCCCACGATATGTTTTATTTTTATTTAGCACCACTGCCATTGTGATATGTACGCCCCTGTAGGAAAGGCCGCCTTTTTAAAGAGTTGTGCGAATATCCCATCTCACGCTGATGATTTTCTTGCTAGGTTTTCGAAAGTTGCTTGCTCGACGAGCATGTGAAGACAGCGCGTGGTGTGACCCACCGTCATGCGCCTTGATTGCTCCCCTCCGTAACAAGATTCTCGATGGACTGGCGAAACATTTCCGGAATAGTCTCACCCTCATTGAGCCGAGACGTGATGGCCGGCTCAATGAATTGTTCCACAGGGAACACTCGCCAAGTTGATGTGTGCTGGTGTCTTTATATATCCACGAGCTCGGGCATGGCAGGGTTCCCGCATCTCTTCTCTTCCCTCTCGACCGAGATGTCCTCTGAAGTCACGCAATACACGTCGCAGTTCACCTGGGAAAACCCAGAAAAATATAGCCTTGCTCTGAAGAGACGATGGCATTCGTGTCGTGCTGGAAATGCTCTGAATAGGAACTCCGAGTCGACGACGGACACTCGAGGTTGTAGGTAACCCATTTTTTTGACATCGATCGCCTGTTCTCAGGAGCTCAATGGTTTCTTGCACGACATTCATCGCATTACTGTGCGAGAAAACGAGTTATCTTCTGATGGTGTTGCCATATAGGTGCGCTCATGGATAATGCTAGGAGGGCAAGAGTACCATGTCGTTGTCGTGACGAGTGGCCTATTCACCTACGTTATTGGACGCGTTCAACCACATACCGCGGTGAACCTGCTGTGAAGGAACGAAAATATCTTCTACAACATAGGCTGTTCAAGGACCCACCTGTGTATGCCATTATGTTCGACTTCGTCAAATTTCATGCGCGATAGCAAATTTCGTCGCTTCTGTACCTCATAGACGTGAACGATCGCTTCCACGAATAATCAGCACTGGTTCATTCCGGAGAGGCCCTGCTTCAACTCATCTCGTACTAGAACTGAGCATGGTGGAGAGGCGGGCAAAGGTCATGTGCAGGCGCAACTGACGCCCATCCTGAATGGGCGCGACTCGGACATCCCCCGAGACAAGTTCGAGCGGGGAGTTACCACTGGCATGAGGGCATGAGACAGTTCATCTCAGTTCCTATAGCGATCGCATAAATGATCTACTAGTATCCACTGCAGCAAGGTGGGTCAGTTCCGTTATCTCTGGTGATTTTGACTGCGAGCTTACTGTTGATGACTCAGGCGACGCGGACCTTCGTAAATGATTTCTCGTAAATATCCTCCGCACTCGTGCCGCCTCCGTCCGTCTATGCTCCTTCGATTATGCATGCTCCGCGATTTGAGTTCTGCATGTGGCTCGAATGCTGAGTCGCTGACGCTCTCAGGAACAGTTGTTCGCAGAACCTAGACACTCCTGATGGGCAAACCTGTCGTCAGGCATCCTCATCGGTGGTCTGCACAACTCCGCCGATGTTCTCTCGTTGAAAGTCTTTTCTGTATTTCCCACTAAGAAGAGTATGACATTATTGTAGATATACTTGGGTATTCGAGTCATAGATAATGCTAATAACGACACCTCCATTGTTCCCTACCCTTCTTGCACTGAGTTAGGATATTGGATCAATGACTGCTGAATGTTAGTTTTGACATAGTCTGCTATAACGCGAAACGTATGCGTGTTTTAATCTCTCACCATCCATTAATGAGGGGTTAGCAAACCGTCGCCGTGTTGTCAAGACTGATCAATGAGTTCAACCGCATCTCGAAGGCTGATGTCGCAGGGCAGCTAGTCTGGCGGCGGGGCTCGGTAGAATCGCATTCGTGGAGAGAAGCGCGCACATGGAAGGATTTGGATCCTATTGTCCTCTACCGGGCAAGCTTCGTTTCACCTGGGATCGGTCGGCGCTGACATGGGTAGGGGTGTTGTACCATTCTTGGTATCCTTACGCTGTTACCCATCCATCATAGCCTGTCCAAGCTTCGAAGATTCCAATTCTCTCGGAAAAGAAAACGATGATCCTATGCATCATAAAATTCAATTTAGCGTTAACGACGATTGTTGCACATTCAAGGAATCTCCATTTTCTAGGGTGCAATGAGCTCCGATCCGTACAGTACGTCGTGTCGTGTCGTGTCGTATGGCCATTACTGTTAAATTTACATACCGATGAGAACGGGGGTTGACTGACGGGGTAACCAGGAGTGGATAGGTAGATCCCAAAGACCCTGTGCCTGCATACCTCGGAGGCTTTGTGAAGGAGCACCACAATGATCACGACGGAGCCTGACGGTCGGACTCAGAGAGGAGAGGGGTATACTCGTCCATCAGTCAGCGCGCTCCTCGTAATCACCAGACGTGCACTTTGATACCTTCTGGCTGAGTGAGCGCAAGTTGCAAATCGATGGGACGAATCGATCGACACGAGTACTGTATTGTACTGCCGCCGCATCGACTCTGCGAGTTGTGTATTTTTTTTTTTTTGCCGTTTGGCTCGCCCAAAGGAGTTTCAAAAGATCTTCCGATTGTCGATGCTGATTGTCGATAGGGTTGCGGGGGATCTCAATGATGATGGCCGTATACGTACACCATGGTTCCATATCCGCGGTGTCATCGGATCCCAGGGATAGCTTTTGATAATTATCAAAGAATCGGGCAGGACCGAACTCAGGAAGAAATAAGATCGGAAGTGCGACATAGCCTCGCTGTGGAAAAGGTACCGTGCGGGTAACACGGGACGTCCTATTGTCTGCTAGACCTTTGCCGACCTTGTTACGGTCTTGACTGTCCCAATGAAACGAACAGATAGGGATTAGGATCGCCATCGTTCGAACCTTTTCCCCCCTCAGATCGTAGAACGAGGTCGAGTGAAAGAAGAAAAAAAAAGGTCCGCGTCTGAAAAATGCAACGCAGTCAGGAAAAGGCGGGCAATACGAAAGAGGAAGAGGAACAATACATACACAAACACGTGCACCGATTTCTGTACAGTAAATCATGCTCGCCACCTCGCCACGCTCCCAAGTATGAATAACACTCCGATGCCTGCCATGATCCGCTTGCCGACGGGCGAACCAGGCTGATGAGCTCGCGCCTGGTTCAGCGCGTACAACCCCGTCCCGCCCAGTGCGCCCGTTCCGATGATGCGGCATGAGAGGCAGTCCGTGGGTACACGCCGCGATGGCGATGATGAGATCTGGTGAGGGGCATTCGACATGAGGGTTGGTTGTCGGTTGGTTTGTTGAACCATTTCGCGTATCACCTCGCTTACATGAACGTGCTGACACATCACGGCCTCCAAGCCTGACCGTGACAGCCCTCCGTCCACCTGAATCGATTGGACAAATTATCCTCAAGGGTATGTCGGCCATGTCGTACTCAACTGATTCTTGTTTTGTCCATACGCCACTGACATTCATCATCCCATATTCGCATTCAGGTGCAAGTTCAAGTCCTGCCTGTAAGAATCAGTAAAATGGGCTTGAAAATGGGCCGGGACTGATGACCTGACGACCTCTTCTGGATAAGGTCCTATCGAGCACACGCTCGCCCACACTTTGGTGGTGGTGGCTCAAACGGCGGCGACGGGGCGCCAATGATACCTCAACACGTCAATAGCACGCAGCATGTGTTGGAGCCAGGATTCTGGGCATGGGCTGCTAATATGCAGACAACAGCCCCCAGGTCGCTGTCACTGCGGCCTAGTCTCTGAAGCGATGCTCTAAGTACGGCGCGCGTCTGCTCACACCAGCGACTATTCTCTCATCTCTCCTACACTTCGCCTTGCTGCTCTGACTGCTCATTTTCATGAGATTGGTCGGACCTCGCCCTAAAGCCCGGCAGGGGGATCAACAGTAGGGCGCGGCGGAGGCGGATATATCAGCGTGAACTGGAACACCTCGGCTGAGGCGCGTTCGCCTAGCGCCCGCTCCCTTTGCCGGACTTGGAACCCCCGGACATAATCCCGCTAGCGCGGAGCCATGCTGCACCAGTGCTAGACACGGACTGGTCTCTGCATTCATTCAGACACTGTGGTTCCACCCTTCCAAGGACGGCAGAGACACAGCACTCATGGAACCTGTAAGCCGCGGAGACTGGCGGTGTGATGGTGAAGATGGTGGGAGGTCGAGAGTGATGGACCGCGGGCGTAAATCTGTCCTACGTGACAAGCGGAGGTGCGACGATATGTGCAATGCTGCAGAGGCCGATGGCTCGACAATTGAGGCAGTGGCACAGACTGCGCGATGAGACAGTGCATGTCAGCACCGCAAACTCGAGCTTCCACTTGCTGTCCACACAAGCAAGGAGTTCCACGGGTATGAGAAATCATACCCGTGAACACCGTACCCATACGGTTAAGTGTACAGGTATGAAACCGCAGGTGGTCGATAATCGTCCCGCGCCATGCATTCAATCCTCCAATCGCCGCACCTTTACCATACATGTTTGTGTTCAGTACAAGGACAACAAGGAGGAAGAAGGGAAAGGGAAGGAAAAGACGCAATCTGGAACTCGACTGGAGCAACGACTTCCACCGTCATGATCGACTCAAGTATAACCGGTTTTGTCTTAAGAAAGCCTCCCGAAATGCGCCAATAGCAGCCAGTCGGAACACGAGCTCCGACGAATCAACGGCGTGAAACGCGCCATCCTGCAATACCATGCGCACGCCCAATATCGGGTTCCCAGACAAGGTGCCCTTCTCAAGCGCCTCGTAGAATCCCTTCTCGACTGCTGGAAGGTAAGTACTCAGCACGTTCCCACCCATGACGACACTCACAAATCCAGTGTCCTTCCCAGATTCCACATCCATCTCCATTGGTCCGATGTGTCCTATGACGTGCATATACTGCCCAGTGCCACCGTCTGCTTGAATATACGAAAACTCCGCACGTTCCGTAACCATCTCGCGGAACACAACCTGCGGGCGACCGGTAGTGCATGCGACGCCATACTCGCGTTTCATCTGTTCGATGTAGATTTCAAGGTGTAGCTCGCCCATGCCCGAGATGATCGTCTGCTGGCATGGTTAGTTCCAAGTGAAATTGAGCTTGGGACAAGAGACGTACCTCCTTGCTTTCGTGGTCTACGTGTAAGGCTTCAGCTTCTCCAAGCTACCGTGATACATGCGCACATACGTGAGCTAACCAAAGCATCCCTCCTCGAGCTTAAATGCAAGAGTAACTAGGGGCGCCGCTGCCTGTGGAATAAGCTCCACCTGTGGCGTGCTCGTGGGCTGGGTCGCATCGTGCGCAAGGACCTCACGTTCCGCCGGACTCGCGAGGTACGCACAAACACCATCAAAGAGTGGTTGCACCTCAGTGTTCTTGATGGCCGAGCCGAGGAATACGGGAGAGAACTTAGGAGAGACGGTCGCCCGCCGCATCGCCACTGCGAGTTGTGCGTTGGAAGGGAGCGCATCGTTAAGGAAAAGTTCCTTGATTTCGTCGTCGACCTCTGTGAGTTGTTCGATCAGCTCTGTGCATATTTAAAAGGATTGTTTGAGCGTTTGAGCCCGGACAAAGGTGAGGATCTACTCACCCCTTCGTGCCTTTGTTGTAGATGGCTTTCCAGCGGACTAGGTCAACGACACCCTCAAGTTGATCCTCCACGCCGATGGGTGCCTGAACTGCAGCAGCAGGAATACGAAGCTTGGAACGGATCTGGTTGGATCACGCGCCATGGTTTCGCCAGGTCTAAGAAATGTAACACTCAAAAGAAATATGAGATAGCTGGGGAAGCCGACGCACTGCACCTATCCATCTTATTAATGAATGAAAACCGAGGGGTACTCCGCATTTGCCGGTCGACAGTGATTGTTTTGACTCTTTGAGGCACTCTCGTCAGTGGATGGAAGCATAGACCATCACAGGGGAACTCACCTGAATGCCAGATACCGCACACAGCACCAAAACCGCGCCATCCAGTACGCGTAACGCCTGCTCGAATTCTATCGTGAAATCGACATGACCTGAATAAATGTCACGATGAGCAGACTCAAGGAACATGACGAACAAAACGCACCAGCCTACTAGGCGTGTCGATGATATTAATCGCGTACTTTTCCTGTTCACCCGTAGCCGAAGACTTTGCCTGCCAATCACAGGTCACTTTCTGTCACAATATTAATTGGCAAATAACAGTGTATGGAGTTTGCCAGATTTAGCCAATTTTGGGGGGTGAAAATGGCACACAACATGGTTTATAGAAAGCACTGTAAAGGACCCAAATGGTTCTCCTGAATGGGCCATCACTTCACACTTCATGTTCCTCCCACAAGCCAAAATTAAATGTTTTCAGGGTGCTTCATACTCATTCCCTCCACCCTTCCCATGCCCACACTAGGGCCACCGACACGTGGATCCATTAGTCGACCATCGACTATAGGCGGCTGGAATTATCTGTTCCTTCATGTGATGTAGAGGACCACATGCATACCAATTGCAACATGTTGACATACAATGTATAATGATATCTTCCGACTGCTCTACTCTCTCAAGACTCGCGTGCTTGCAAGGTCACCGCTCGAGCCGCCTTCCTCACCTCAGCCCGTCTTGTTTCGTCTCTAAACCCCGTCAAATTCGCGCTAAAGTAGTGGTGCGCCTTCCCCCCCGATAGTGAGCGGTTTAGATCTACGAAGTACCGACACAAGCTCTTCGCAACAGCTCGTCACAATATCATCCATGGTCATCTGCAGAGCTTCAACGAGCTTGAGGCCTGGGAGTAACGGTGACCCATTCTCCACATCACCGTCCTGTGGCTTGCGTGAGCGCGCAAATAAAGATTGGTGGCGGTAACGGGCAAATGCATACAGCGAACATGGCGCGGTGGGCATCGATGTATGCGGGGTAGACGAGTTGCTCAAAGTAGCCAGGTGGATCCTTCCAGAACTCTCCTTCTGAATTCATTTGTTCTCAAAGGGCAAGGCAGATGCGATTGAGTTTAAGGGGGTATGAAGGTTAGGATCTCTGAGGAGGAGAGTGATTGTAGAGAAATGCAACTTACCAGCGGTAGCATATCCAGAACGATCTGATCTTCGCTTCTTGAGTACATCATGCGGCACACGAAGGAATATCCTGGCATCAAGGGTATCAACAATCTCCTACAAGCCAAACGAAAAAAGAGCTCGTCATTAGCTTTGTGAATCGGAAAGGAATTGCGTACCTGATCCCAATACAACAAGAAACCATCTACGAGTCCCCAAACAACGCGGGTGTCATACGCATCTTCGACCTCCTTCTGCACTGCCGCGATCTCCGCCTTGCACCGCGCGGCGACCGAATCGCTGAGCTGAGTGGGCTTCTGCTCGTTCAGGTGGTCGTGCGAGGAGTGATCATCCGGTGTGCGCGCGATGCGCTTGACGGTGCGCAGGAAGGCGCGTAGATGCGGCCAGTCGATCGCCGTCGGCGCAGAGTCCCAGTCTTGTCCGAGCGTTGGGTGTATCGGTAAGGTAGCTTGGGGCTACATCGGTCAGCGCAATAGTACCATGCAGGTGCGGTGATCGCGAACGCGAGCTGCGTACTGGAGCAAAGTCCTGCCAGTATATGCGCGGGGGTCAGCAGGACAGACATTTTTTGGAGAGATTCTGAGAAAAGAGTTGGGGGATACAGTACATCTTGGTGGATAATGAAGCTGCCCGGAAGGAGTTTGTGCAGATGCTTTGCGACCGTCGTCTTGCCAGAACACGTTGAGCCCCTGGGACCAAAGTAATGAGGAGATTATGTTAGGTCTCTATGGTATTGTGTATGCGCATATATGCCGTGCGCGTTCGATAACGATAACGATCAACTTACCCAATGCCTACGAGAATAACGCGGGTTTGCGAGGATCCTTGAACTTGGACTTGCTCATGCGCAGGGTTCGTTGTCGTTGTTTCCGCAGGCTGTTGGAGAGTCATTTTGAGGGGTGGCGGGGGTCGATGGCTGACTAGAGAACTGCGCTGAACTATACTGTACAGGTTCCGAAATGTGAAAGGTTCCTTCCTTCACTCGCGGCTCTCGCGTAACTTAGCAGAAGCGGTGATTTCCGTGCCGATAAAGTTTGAGCTGAGATTGGGCCTCGCCACCATACCCGCCACCATCCGTCGAGAAATCTTGTCCTCGACAAGTGCTTTTTTCTTTTGACTGTGACATGTTTCACCAGGCCGCTTATGAAAACACTCTTTACTGCTTTTGGGCAGTTGTTCGCAGTGATACGGTAGTGCGACATCTTCTGATCATCACATTTAAGATTCATACACGAATACTATACACAAGGATGGACATATTAGGGATGGTGCATGTTACTGTAACTTAGACCCTCCTCAGGCTACCGCTCGTCTTCCGTCTCACTTTGTTCAAATGTGGCAAATGGGAACTCAAACTCATTTGCATCCACTTGCTTCATCCCATTTCTGTCGCTGACACTGTCAGAGCTAGCCCCTTGTCCTGGTGATTTCGGTTCGCTTCACTTACCGCATACTGTACTGACCGCACTTTGTTCATCTCCGCCGCTCCTTCGTCTGTGGGCAAATCGGTACTGTGCGGGGCTAAATGACCCCAAACGACACTGGGCGTCTCGGTAGCCGCCTTTATTGACAAAGGATACACTATACAGATCCGTCGGGTTTAACACGGCACGGCGTAGGTTAGTGAGGAGAGGAGGGCTACAGATGCAACGAGCCAAACCACGCGTTGCAATGCCCCCATGATGATTTCGCGACAATCGACAATCGTCCCCTTCGACACGCGCCATCAACCCGTGCATATGCAGCGCCGCTATATTGTGGGTCCGTTCCATTCCGTACACGAGTTGGACTACCCCATTCCTCCTTGAGCTTGGTGGGTGATTCCAAAGAAGTGACGGACATCTGAAGTTCTGAAACCCTAAGTTTGTATCTCTGTTGCCTATGCACATAATGGTCTGATGGTTTAATGTCGCTTCTAGCGCCGCTTCGCCCTGTCTGTTTGGCAGCTTCGCGCCTGATCCGCTCAAATGTTTCGATACAGCAATCGTACACAGCAGTGAACAGTGGAGCCACAACAACACAACCCCTACCTATCAGCCTCGGTGCCGTTTCTTTTCCTCTTCTACGTCTGTCTGAGTGTATCTTTTCTTCCCAATTCCCATCATAACATATTTGAGTGTCGTAAGGCTGGGAATAATGGAAGGAAGGGGCAGGCACGTCGCCCAATTCCCACTAGTACTGTGAGGCGAATAAACAGAGCATTTCGCCCATGGTAAATAAATTCACTGTAAGTTAGTTCGGTCCGAAAGCTAAAATTGAGTTTTGGTTAGGCAATTGGCATGCATGCATATGCATGAGTAAGAATGCAAACTTATCCTGGTTTCTCAGTGCGGGAGTTCACATCCGCTAGCGAATAAGCAGTATGCTCAAAGTCGTACTGTAATAGTCTCCAGAAAAAGAGGAGTGCAGTAAGTAACAGAACCAGGGTCATGTTAACTTTGCATTTTTCTTGACATTATTAGCTTGCTTTTCCATGATGCAAACATCGCGAATTGCAACACGATTGCCATTGTCGTAGCGGGACGCGACCGTGCACTTGGCTTCCTTTCTTCGCTCGTTTCTCTGTCATGGACTTTCCCAAGCCGCTAACGCCGCCCCCGCTTTGATACATGGAGGTGTCAATATTGACTGTTCCTTATCGGCCTTCGAAGACCGTCGCCACCGATTCAGATGCGAACTCGATCTCTGGCTCGTCCGAACGGGGATAATAATAACCTAGAGTAGTCGAGGCTAACGAGCACTCTACAGCTACAGGCACGCGACCCAACTCGCCCAATCAGAGGTGAATTTTGATTGGGCCACATAGCCGAGTCGTCTCATCACGGTGACTGCCGGACCCTGGCGTGACGTCCTTGCAGAATTCACCATTCCAACTGAATTGTATTACTCGAGTGCCAGGTAGGCTAGCAACACTGTATTCACATTGGTTCCCTTCTCAAAACCGTATAGTGTTTTCAGGTAACAGCCAACACTGGCTGATGTCCGCATAGTGTAACATTTGGACGACAGATGCGCAAATTAAAGATGGCGTCCCTACGAATAGATCTCTCAGCAAATTCGCCGTTACTGAGGATGGAAAGGGACCCGGATCCAAGAGACGGGTGCACGCTTTCCATTGCGGGCCTGGCCGCTTTTTGGCGCAAGTTTCCCCGTGGCTCTTCGATTGAGGTTCCCGGCGCGACAAGCGCTCGCGAACGGCCTATGGTTGATCTCCCACAATCCGTTGTCTGAACATAAAATGCCCACAAATACGGCGAGGGTCTTTTCCCTCTAACCCGTTGCGCCACCATACGGTCCATTCTGTGCTCCGACTCAACAACCATTCGCGATTCCCCTCGATGGTCAATTTAACACGCTCAGAAGACTCGACAGATCCACTGTCCCGAGCACTTGAACCGCCAGCGAACGAGACCTCAGAACAGCGCGCCATGCGCGAAGCGAAGGAAGCTGAGGCGCGGCGGGTGAGTGACCACATCGACGAACAGATCAAATCAGAAAAGCAGGCGAACTCGCGCAGCAGAGCTCAAGTGAAGGTGCTCCTACTGGGCCAGGCAGAAAGTGGTGCGCTACCATCACTCATTCATTCTCTCGTTTAATCCGTATGCCGACACGATCCGTGTTCTGTACCTCTCATTCAGGGAAGTCGACGACGGTAAAAGGTTCGTCGCGCTTACTTACCACCACCGCCCACGTAGATGTATGCTCAATCTCAACTTGAACCTATCTCCTCTTTTCCTTCACTTTCTTCATCCAGTTTTTCAAATGTTGTATGCTCGACAAGGCTGGGAGGCAGAACGCATGTCATGGCGAACGGTCATCCATCTGAACCTCGTCCGCTCCGTGAACAGGATCCTCGACGCGTTAGAGAATGCCCCGGAGACGGAGACGGTCAGCCGGGTGAGCCTGCTTCGGATGCGTCTCAGCCCGCTGCGTCGTGTGCAGCGCGACCTCGAAACTCATCTGGGACTTGGAGGGGGCGACGAGGTGCACGCTGCTGCCGACTCTGGGGTCTTCCGACGCCCCACCGAGGTCTGCCTTCTTTCGCGGTATGGGTGGGCCGCTGCGCTCGGTCTTGCCAGGCAGAAGATAAACTACCATGGTAAACGATCACTTGCAGAAGATGCACTGGAGGTCATCCTGATGTCTCGCGATGACATTGCCGCGCTTTGGGGAGACAACGACGTCCGCGCCGCTCTAGAAGTGCGCGGTTTGCGGTTGGAGGATCAGTCCGGATTGTGAGTGTCCAAAGAGTCCTTTGGTTTCTCTCTCGATTCTATTCCTGAGCTTTTTTTTGGTTCTACGTAGCTTCTTAGATGACCTCTATCGCATCGCACATCGAGGTTATGAGCCAACAGATGAGGACGTCGTTCGCGCAAGGTTACGGACGGCGGGTGTGCAGGAATATCGCTTCTTGTTAGACACAAGTGCGTATCTCTCTTGATACGTTTGAGGGACAAGGGTGTGTGATTGACTGTTGCACCGACTTGAAAGGTGGAGACGTAAGCCGCGAATGGGTTTTTTACGACGTTGGAGGGTCACGATCGCTCGTGAGCACAGTCACTTAGATATGTGTTCGCGCCTTTGTCTGATAAACGTCGGAAGCGAGGTGTATGGCATCCATATTTCATGGATGTCAAGGCGATAATCTTCCTCGCTCCCATATCCATCTTCGACGAGAAACTCGAAGGAGACTCTGGGATCAGCCAATTAGAACACAGCGTCAATTTATGGACCGACGTCTGCAAATCGAAGCTCCTTAGCAAGGTAAATTTCCATCATGCGTTCAGTTGCCTGTCGTTTTCGCACTGCTGTCACTGATGGGAACTGATAAACCCGTGCCATGCCATACCATATAGGTCCAATTGATCCTCTTCCTTAACAAATGCGACATCCTCGAGCGAAAGCTAGCCCGTGGGATCTCAATAAAGAGATACATACCAACATATGGCGACCGTAAAAACGACATGCCAACAGCATCCAGATGTACGTTCAATTTTTTCTTCTATGGGACAAAATCACTGAAACAAATATTTGCATACAGACCTTCGCAAACAATTTTTGGAAATTGCTCGTAAAAACTCACCAGAACCACGTACCGTCTATAGTTTTATGACCACCGCAATCGTAAGCGCTCTCTTTCTATTCTTAAGTTATCTTCTTCATTTATTAATCCTCTGCGTTATCGTTCAGGACACGCGAGCGATGGCCGCAACTCTTGCGGTGATCCGTACTAGCATCGTCTACGACAATCTACAAACCGCGAAGCTTTTACACTGACATTTAGGTCTAGTCTTGGGAACTGTGACTCTGACCGAGAAATAGTTCCAGATATCACAACAGGCTCTTCCTTCCTTTTGCCACCCGCCCACTTTGAATTCCTCGCTCTGCTACTAATTGTCTCCCTATTCCCCCAAAAAACCACACCCTGTCTTCCAACGCATTACAACAGCTTGGATGGATGATGGCCCAATAGATGGATGGACATTTCCTTATTCGATTTCTGTACTAATGTACCCCCTCCTTACAATACCAAACATAGGTCTGTAGTAATACAATAATGGCACGTGTTGTACCCGAGAACGGCGCTATAATGCCCTTTGACGTTGGGTGGCCTAGACCGTATTTTACGACAGTGTAATCTTTAGATTATTTCGAATGTCTAGATTCCGGTTTGCCACTAGTACTGTACGGCATCAACCGCAGATCAGTGTCACTGGCGCTTACTGTAAGGTTACCTCGGAAGTTGATTACAGTAGAACTGCATTCCAGGATCAACGAGTTCGGCTTTTCTTTTCTTCCAGAGTCCTGTGTGTGTCGTGACAGCGCGGGATTTGCGCGTACCTGACGGCCATGCTGCACCACACAGTAAGGCAGGCGTCACTAGGAACCAGCACGGGTTACATAATCTTCTAACCCTAGGGTTTAGTATTACGTAAGCTTGCCAAATTTCGTGTCTGCGACCAGCTTTGGGCCAAAGAAAGTCAAAAGTCACATTTTATTTATATAATGAGGATATGGATCTCGCACGCGTGAAACAAAATACTATGACAGTACACTATGCTTCACCTCTGCGATGATCTCTGGGGGTAAGGTACGATGGCTATGATATTTTTTGTTTGCCCATATGGCCTGCAATCCAGAAAGGCCCGCGTGATACGCTGATATAAAGCGCGCAGACCGGTTTGTGTAACTAGAGGAATGGAAGAACAACGTAAGGCGAATAGAGATCGGAAACAAAAAGCAGGACTTACCGCCGAATGTGAAGGAGGGGGACGTCGTCGAGGCATTGGACGACCTTCCTCTGCATCTCATCGATTGTCGCCGCACGCCCTGCCACACGGAAGCAGAGCTTCGCCGCCCCCCAGTATTGTTCGATAAAGTTCAGTTCACAATGGTATTTGGGATAGAAATCGCACAAATGCCCGCGAGACTCAACCAGCTCTTGAAGCTGGGACTTCTGAGAGACGAAATCGGGCTGAGAAAAAAGAATGCGCCGGCAACAGCAGTCAGCGCGGCCAGGGGGGCAATGAAAGCCCGGGCACTGGGCGAGAATGTCTCCCTCAGGCCACAGACCACGCTCCCGGATGATGACCTCCATGCCTTTGAACCAGCCGGGCATGGAGGGGTGGTCTTCAGGGAAATAAAATATTTGGGGCTCGCCGTTTGGGAGTGTGCCACTGCGCATGCGTGGACCATTAGGCTGGTGCGTCCACCCTTTCTTCGGCCCTGTGAGAGAAGGTAAGTGGGCCGCCTGCGATCTCGCAATGGTGCTCATCGCGGGCACCGGCAGTGGTGGTGATGGGAACCAGGAAGGGTCGGCGCACCTTTAACCATGTTTCGTGCTGATATGGCATCTGGTGCACGCTTTTGATGACTGGGCGCGTTGTCGAACAGGAAGAGGCCCTGAGCCCAGCCCTTGGTGAGGCCTTCAAAAATGTTGATCGCCTTATCGACTTGTCTGAGGAGGTCATCGGCATCGAAGAATCCATCACGATTTTTGCCCGCCTTGAAAATGATCCGGGCTTCCCTGATAAACATCAAATGTGTGAGATAAATGTGTGAGATGAGATAAGGATTAGAGGGGACTCACTTGTCCCCATCGCGCAGTCGTCCCCAATCTGATGTCAGGAAATCTGACACCATTAATGACTGGCCATTACCCTTGGCCTTTGGTTTCGACTTGCTGGTTGCGTGGCTCCATCCTGTGTTGCGCTCGTCATTCTGGAAGAAGGTGGATTCGTCATGGGTGACAAGGATGAGGCGAAAGCGTCCAATGGCCCCAGGGACTGGGAACCCATTTGGGCGTGGGAGTTCTGTCCCATCGTGATCCCATCGATGGAATCGTTGCTCATGTCCCATCCAACGTTCCACAAAACCTCGCCTGTATTCCACCACATCTGACCTCTCGTGCCCATCAAGATACATACCATTCTTTAGTTTACCGTAAGTCCATCCCAGTTTCTCGAGCCAACGAAGTCCCGTTTTGATGGAAATTGATGGCTTACTAATCCCTTTCAGTGCAAAAATTGCTTGCATGCTTGGACTTGCGATGATGTCCACCAGAGCCTGGGCCTTCAAGAAACCTCCACTCACCTTCTCCTTCATCTGGGTCCTGATTTCCTCGGCAACATCTTCATCATCAACGATCGTGCCTCGTTTCCGGTTCAACTGGTGGAGAGGGAGGTCCCTCCACCTCAGGAAGTCCATAACCCATTCGCGGATGTGTCGCGCGTGGTTCATTCCATGTCCCTGCATCCTGGCGACCATTATTGATGCTCTCCTCCAGGAATAGCCCAGGTCTTGATCTGTATAGATGTTCAGGAGTCCAACCATCGCTGCGACACGTGCTCGGACGATCACATCAAGGTCGCCTCTCTTTGCCTCGTCGGTAAGTTGCACGCTCGCCTCCCGAAGCTTGTGATGATCATCTAGGAGCTGCAATGCAGAACTGGGCACCCCTTGGGGGACTTCTCGATGCATCAAGTTGGCCTTTTGTCGAATATCTTCAAGACGTTCGCTTGCGCCCATACGTTGTCTTGCATAGTCTGCAAACCCATCACCATCGTCAGCTCCACTGCTTTCTTCGGACTCCATGCGTATGCAGTATCGACGGCGCCGGGCATTGTGTGGGTTCCCAAGTGAGCCTCCTTCGGATTCCATCTCAGAGGCGCCACTGACACTGCTGGTGTCTCGATCCCGTGCGTTCGCTTCGTCAGAGCTCTCCTCTGACTCTTTGTAACCGGCTCCTGGGACGAGGCTAGCTTGTATGCCTCGTGGACCGGGGTAAGTTCCTGAACCGGGCTAGTACTGTATGGATTGATCGGATCACTTGTCATTGATGCGTGTAGTGCCTCGTTTTGATGTGGATGGACAGCAGGCCAGCATCGTGTTGTTTCAGGTTGCTGTGCCCCTCGTGTTTGGTTTCTAATACTTTGTACGCGTTTGTAGCTTTCCTTATGTACTTAAGGACGACCAACTTGGCCAGGTAGCGGCAAGTTGAGTCTCCTGTCCAAATAACAGAAGTCTCTTCCTTCTATTCAAAGCGGGGTCTTATCGACGCACTGATAAGGCGGGAACCCTCTACTCCTCAGTCTCCTAAGTCGCTGGAAAGACTTAGCTTATGACCCAGCGTCCAGCCAAGGACACGGCCACTCTACCCAAGTACGCCTTCTGCCAGGAGGTATTCCCCGACTTAGTGCATAAGGGAGGACGCTGCACGTGCTTCGACGTCCCTCGTACCACAGAAGAGACAACTACCACGGACACTACCGAGCTCTAATCGTCTCGTCCATACCGGCGGTGACATTAGACTCAACTTTGTTAAAACTACGGCTAGCAGCAGCAGAGACAGCGCAGACACCAACCACCCAAGATACCTGACGAAAGAACAGCTAATCGTCACAAGGCCTAACTCAAGGATCAGGATACTCGAAGCACACGAGTCAGCCAACAAGAAAGGGAAGGCCATCCAACTGTTCTGTAGGAGCAGCGACCTAGAAATCAAAGACGCTGGACCGGTGACCTTACACAACGGAGTGTGGCACCGCATCCTACCAGGAGCAAACAGGAAAGAATTCGTACTCGGACAACCCGAGCCCAGTATACATAACTTTGATATCAGCATCGAAACCAGCGACGCAACCACCCCGAGTATAGTGGTAGAAGAACCGGCCAAAGAGAAAGAACCGGCCAAAGAGAAACCGAGCAGAGACTCCTCAGACGAAGAGGACCACCAAATAGACGAGCAAATTCGCCGAAGCCCAATCCAACAAGGCACGACCTTCGCGCAAGCAGTAGCGACAAAACAGAAGTCACAAATCGCCCAAACCACCCTAACGCAACCCCAAAAGACGACCACAATGGCAACCCAAACCACCACCCAAACCACCACCACTGCAACGACCGCCGCTCAAGCCAATGTCACCAAAGCCTTCCAGAAAGCCCTCCAACGCGCCCCTCCATCAGGAGGAGGTGGCGGAGGAGGAGGTGGAGGCGGAGGAGGTGGAGGCGGAGGAGGCGGAGGCGGAGGAGGAGGCGGTGGAGGAGCGGGACCAAACCCACTCCAACCAGTGGCCGTGGCACAAGATGTGCAAGCCATGGGCAAACTCCCGGAGACGTTCGACGGCGACAGAACCAAGGCCGACGATTTCATCGAGGAAGTGAAGGGATACCTACGTCTCAACGCGGACGTAAGCGGCTTCAATTCCCCCATGAAAAAGATCGCCTTCACCCTCACCCACATGAAAGGAGAAGACGTCACGGGATGGACCAGGGACATAGGAGCCATGCTCGACGCGTTAGATCCCATCGCCGACAATATCCCCATGCTATGGGACCAGTTCTTAACGGAATTCGCCGCCCAATACCTCGACTCGGCCAAAGAAGACCGAGCCCGCACCGCCCTGCAAAACCTAGCTATGAAGCCAGGAGAGATAGACCTATACATATCAAAGTTCGAAGAGCTGGCCCGAAGAGCTGGCTACACTGCGGGAGACAACGCAACGACCCGACTCTTCCTACTCGGTCTTACCCCGAAAACAATGACAGACGTCATGGCCAGCCCACCAGTGAGGGGATACGAGGCCATAAAACAAAGAGCCATCGAAAGTACCATCGCCCAGAGAACCATCCGCGATCTACTTGCAATACGGCACGATCCAAAGGCAGACAACAAAGTGAACTTCCCCTTCCAACAGAACAGGGGACAACGACGCCCCTTCTTCCAAAAACCAGCAAACCCGCAACCATACCGACAACCATACCACTCGTCAAACGCCCCAAGATGGATGAACAACCAAACCGTGCCAATGGACCTCAGTAGGTCGAGAGCGCCCAACTTTTATCAACAGAGAGGAGGGCAACCGCAAGCACGAGGACGAAACAACTGGCGCTCCAGGGCTAATGTCGCCAACTTTCCTCCCAGGAACAACGGCAACGCCTGCTTCAACTGCGGAGAAATAGGACACTTCGCCCGAGCCTGCCCAAGCAAGGGAAAGGCAAGAGCGAACCTCATCGACTTCGACCCAAACGAAGAGACCAGTCTACGAAGGGAACGCCCCCGAAGTAGACAGGGTCGCCTTCCTCAAAGCCGAGATCAACGCAATGACCTTTGACGAGAAACAACAGCTGGCGAAGGAAGTAGGAGAAGAGAGTCCACAGGATTTTCCCACAGCTTAATCAGGTCGGCACTGATTAAGCAAGGAAGCGATAGCAATAGCGATGTATATATATCAGCACGAAAGTCAATGACAGTCCGATGCTACATCCATTCGATCGCGAAAAGAGCCGAGACGATCGCCCTGGTCGACTCCGGGGCAACGGAGAACTTCATGAACCTCACCTACGCCAGATGGTTGAGGTTACCAATCAAACAATTAGCGAGGCCACGAAAGCTATTTAACGTTGACGGAACGGAAAACCGAAACGGCGAGGTCAAATTCTACACTGACCTACAAGTACAAACTGGATCGACGCGAACCCCGCTGAGATTCTTTCTCTCTGACCTAGGCGACCACAAGGCGATCCTAGGATACTCATGGTTCGCAGCGGCCCAACCCAAAATAGATTGGAGAAAAGGTTGGATCGACCACACCCAACTACCGATCATCCTACGAGCCCATAACGCCAAAAAGGCAGTCTTCGTGCCAAGGAACCGAAATACCCCCCGAAAACCTGACCAAGACCGATACTACATCGGACACGTCACAGTACACCCGGCCCAACCGAGCGAAAACCCACGACACGCTATCCCAGCCGAATACGAACGACACAAAAAGGTGTTCAGCGAAGAACAATCGCAACGGCTGCCCAGACACACTGTATGGGACCACGCCATCGAGCTATTACCCAACGCCCCCACGACGCTCCCCGCAAGACTTCTCCCCCTCAACCAAGCTGAACGAGAAGAAATGCACAAGTTTGTGGCCGAGCACCTAAAAAGGGGGACTATACGGGAATCATGGAGCCCCTACGCCGCCAACTTCTTCTTCGTCAAAAAGAAGGACAAGAAACTACGCCCGGTGCAGGACTACCGCCCGATTAATAAATGGACCGTGAAAAATAGAAACGTATCCCCCCTGATTCCCCAAACCATCGATCGCCTTAGTGGATGCACCCTATTCACCAAGTTCGACGTAAGGTGGGGGTACAACAACATCCGCATCAAAGAAGGAGACGAATGGAAGGCGGCGTTCCTCACCAGCGAGGGGCTATTCGAACCAACCTGTCATGTTCTTCGGCCTCACTAATTCACCGGCTACCTTTCAGATGATGATGAATACCATCTTCCGAAGGGAAGTCGCGCAGGGATGGCTGTCGGTATACATGGACGACATCGCCATCCACACTAAACCAAGGGAGGGCGAAACCGAAAAACAACACCAACAGAGACACACAAACTATACGCACCTCGTCCTCGACAAACTCGAGGAAAACGACCTATACCTGAAGCCGGAAAAATGCGACTTCGCGAAAGATGAGATCGACTACTTAGGAGTGATCGTCAGGAAAGAACAAAATACGCATGGACCCCACGAAACTCAAAGGGGTCGCGGATTGGACAGTTCCCCGCACCCCGACCGAAGTACGACAATTCCTAGGCTTCACTGGCTATTACCGATATTTCGTCCCAAACTACTCAAAAATCGCCCGCCCACTACTAGACCTTACAAAGAAAACCACCGATTGGCACTGGGGAGAAAGCCAGCACCGAGCGTTCGAGGAACTTAAAACCAAGATGTGCTGCAGCCCAGTGCTTACACAACCCGACTTTAACAAGCGATTCTACCTCCAAACAGACGCCTCTGCATACGGCGTGGGCGCCGTACTCTCGCAAAGGGGAGAAACCTCACCAACTTTGGCCAAACGCTCAAAACCAGTCACACATCCAGTCGCCTACTACTCCGCAACGTTCATCCCAGCAGAACGAAACTATGACATCTATGAGAGGGAACTGCTAGCCGTGATGAAATCCCTCGCACACTGGCGACCATACTTAGGATGGACAAAAGAACCGTTCACCATCCTAACTGACCATGCCAACCTCCAGTATTGGAAGTCACCACGAAACCTGAACAGGCGAACGGCACGCTGGCACGCAGACCTCCAAGAGTACGACTACGAAATACAACACGTACCAGGGAAGGACAACGTCCCAGCCGATGCGCTGTCACGACCACCAGGCATAGACCAGGGAAAGGACGATAACCAAGGAATCACCGTACTCCCACCATCAAAATTCATAAATCGGTCAAACTTGGAAACTACACCATTCCCCGAAGAGAGGAAGAGGATGGCCATGATCCTCGCCCACGACCACGTTACTGCGGGACACCCAGGAAGAGACGAAACGATAAGACGAGCAAGGCAAGGACCGCGATGGCCAGGGATGAACCAATGGATCGCCAACTACGTCAAAGGATGCGCAACTTGCCAACAAAACAAAATCATAACTCACAGGAAAAAGATCCCCATGTTCCGCATAACTACCGACGAACAAACCCTTCCCTTCCAACAGGTGGCAATGGACCTCATCACGGGACTCCCGATGCACAAAGGAAAGGACGCCATCCTCACCATCGTGGACCACGGATGCTCGCGAGCGGCCATCTTCCTTCCATGTTCCACAACGATAACGGGGCTAGGGATAGCCCAACTATACCTGGACAACGTCTATAGATGGTTCGGGCTCCCCACCAAGGTCATCAGCGATAGGGACCCACGCTTCACCTCCCACTTTGGCCGAGAACTGGCAAAGAAGCTGACTACCCAACAAAACCTGTCAACGGCCTTCCACCCGCAAACAGACGGGATTTCCGAAAGGAAAAATCAATGGGTAGAACAATATCTCCGACTCGTAACTTCGTCGGCCCCCGAAGACTGGACCCACTGGCTAACAATAGCGTCGGCGGTACACAACAACCGGAGAAACGAAACGACCGGCCTATCGCCCAATCAAATCCTTCTGGGGTACGAACCGGAGTTGCTCCCAGCGGAAACACCACCATCGAGGAACGAGACCGCTGAAAATCGAGTCTCCGTCATGAATGAGAAGCGAGCCCAGGCCATCGATGCCATCAATCAAGTCGCAAAAGGGAAATCAGTGATCCCATCACAATACAAGGTCGGAGAAGAGGTCTGGCTCGAGGCAACCCACCTGAAAGTCCGGCATCAGAAGACCAAGTTAGCCCCGAAACGGTATGGACCCTTCAGGGTCATCAAAGAAGTCTCACCAGTGGCGTACAAGCTGAAACTCCCCGTTTCATGGAACATCCACGACGTGTTCCATGCATCCCTCTTATCGCCCTATCATGAGACAGCCGCCCACGGGCCTAACTTCTCCCGGCCATCACCAGACCTTATCAACGGAGAAGAAGAATTCGAGGTGGAACGCATCGAAGGTCACAGGCAATATGGGCGCACCAAGCGTCTCCAGTATCTAATCAAATGGAAGGGGTACCCCGATCACGACAACACATGGGAACCTGCTGACCAGGTCCATGCGGACGACCTAATCAAGGAGTACCAACAAAGACGCCCGACCAAGGAGATAAAAGGGCGACGGGGAATGCTGAGACCGCCATCACCCCCAACCTGGCTTCTCGACCAACCAACCAACCCCTCCTTGAGTACATCCGCGACGACAAGAAAGACTCGCGGCCACTCCAACAAGTCTTACTCCTACACCTGCAGTTCCACATCGTCCCCCGTCTACCAAAGCGACCCCTCGTCGAGCGCCTTCACTGCACCGTCACCAGGGATAAAAAGCCCGCCTACTCTGAATTCGCCCCTGGCCAGCCCTTTCGACACTTCCTCTACTTATACCTCAACAAGCTTCCCCAAGACCACATCCTCCTACATCGTTGCTTCTGCCCGGACCAATACTGCGTATTCCACGGGTAAGTCATGTCCGACGCCTCCAACAACCCCTCCATCTGCTCGCCCAAAGGGACGCCACCCCCAATGGCACCACCCCTCTCACCATCTACTGCCGCCGTCGGCCTCCAACTCGAGCCGAACGACCCCATCTCCCTCATGCACATTGCCCAGGGGCTCCTGGCCACCATCCGTAAGAGGGAAGCTGACCACCGCGCCGAATCCGACAACTGGAACGAGCAGATGGCCCTGCAGAAGCTCCGCTTTGAGGAGGCGCTGGCCCGCGTACAGCCAAGGGAGGACGCACCGGAAGGGTACGTACTCAACATCAAGGAGAGGGCCCCCAACTTCGTCATCCCCATTCAAGATGGGTATTACCAACCTGCATGGTGGGTCAAGCAACTCGCCGACGGTAGGGTCGCGGGGCTCCCCAAGAGCCACTCCCCGGGTGAGACCCCCTATGTTGCCGAGGTATACGCCGAGCGCGACATCGACACTGAGGAGGAAGACGTCGTCCTCCCCTTGCAGCCCTGGCTACTCGCCCTACTTAAAGGCAGTGCTAGCGTCTACAGCATGCTCGTCCAGGAAGTCCGGGACAACGGGGACTGGCCTCTCCAAGCCGAGGTCGCACGCTTTAGGGAGCTCGAGATCTCGCTCCTTGATGTCAAGCTCCGCATCGACCATCTCCAGGCCGAGCAACGGGGCATGCGGGAGGCCCAGGAGGGGTCAAGGGCGCGCCTTGAGATGGCCCGGCTGGGCAGCAAGACAGGTAATCCTCCGAATGGTGGGGCGCCCCGAGCAACGCATTCGGGGGTATCGAGGGAGGAGGACGGCCCAATTCAGAGGGGGTATGGACTAGATGCGGACATCTAGTCTAAGCGGCGGTGTGGTGTAACCGGCTCCTGGGACGAGGCTAGCTTGTACGCCTCGTGGACCGGGGTAAGTTCCTGAACCGGGCTAGTACTGTATGGATTGATCGGATCACTTGTCATTGATGCGTGTAGTGCCTCGTTTTGATGTGGATGGACAGCAGGCCAGCATCGTGTTGTTTCAGGTTGCTGTGCCCCTCGTGTTTGGTTTCTAATACTTTGTACGCGTTTGTAGCTTTCCTTATGTACTTAAGGACGACCAACTTGGCCAGGTAGCGGCAAGTTGAGTCTCCTGTCCAAATAACAGAAGTCTCTTCCTTCTATTCAAAGCGGGGTCTTATCGACGCACTGATAAGGCGGGAACCCTCTACTCCTCAGTCTCCTAAGTCGCTGTAAAGACTTAGCTTATGACCCAGCGTCCAGCCAAGGACACGGCCACTCTACCCAAGTACGCCTTCTGCCAGGAGGTATTCCCCGACTTAGTGCATAAGGGAGGACGCTGCACGTGCTTCGACGTCCCTCGTACCACAGAAGAGACAACTACCACGGACACTACCGAGCTCTAATCGTCTCGTCCATACCGGCGGTGACACTCTTCTTGAAGACTGATTTTGTCCACCTTTGGTATAGGTTTGTTATATTTCACTGGAACCCCCATGCGTGTGACATATTCTTCCAAAGGATAGAAGCCTTTCGATGTCATATTGATGAGATCAAGCTTGCGACGTTTTAGGGTATTACTGGACTGTTTTGAGTACACCCCTCTTTTCTTTTTGTTTTCCTCCTTCTCCCTCTTCAATGCAGCATTTTGTCCGTTTTGCAGAGCTTGTGTGAATTTCCTGAGTTCAGTTTCCTCTTCGATGTCAGAGGAGTGGTTGGAGACAATATCACTGTCATCATCATCATGGAATTCTATGATGGCAGGTGTGATATGAAGACGTGAACAGAAGTCTGTCAACTCAGGTTCAAGAATGGATTCTGTCTGCAAGTCAGAGGCGAAAGGGGTGTGTTCCCTGCTGGGTGAAACTGCTTGGGCCGCACTGTTGAGTCTTTCTTTGGGTGACATTTAAATCAACTCACCTTCAATGACACCTTGATTTCTCTCAATGTGCTTCTGATTGACAATCCGTATGTTTTGGGCACTGGCCTGAGCAGCGTGTTTCCTCCGTGGCATATTGGTTTACGAGTCTTTACGAGTCAAAAAACCAAGGCTAAAGCATCACATGTATGGTCACATGTAATCACGTGTCTGATTATGTAAGCTTGCCAAAATCGCGCAACAAAAACATAAAATCCTTTTATTTGAGTCCTACAGTGTAAAGAATACATTTGGTGCAATAATAAGTATTTGTGCTTCTTCTCCATCAATACAAAATATTTTTAAATTCTGCCACCTAGTAATTGTAGAGGGGCATCATACCTACCAGTACTAGGTACTAGAATTGGCATTTATTGAGATGTGGAGACAGAGAAGCCGGAGCGTTGGATGGGGAGAGTCAGCTTATGTAACCCGTGCTGGTTCCTAGTGACGCCTGCCTTAAGTTAAGGTAACTTACGTACTGCACAGGACCGCACGTTGTCATCCCAAGGTCACATGGCAAGTCTGTTATCCCAATAGGGAAAACCCGGCGCGGCGCTCACTACATGCTGGCACTTGGGCGTGCCAGTGACGTGCCAATGGTTGTCATGGATCATTAACTCCTTCCGAAACATCGATCTTTCAGCGCGGCGTACTATGTATTATTATTAGTATCATACGGAAAATCTGATGTTCCTCGTACACGGTTCAAAGTTTGTACTGTACGTTTCCCCGTTCTCTCTCCCATCAGCCCATCAGAGGATCCGTGAATTATTTGTTGACCGTGCCAGTGACCGGAGAACAGTGGGCCTTTTGATGTGGATTCCATAAGCAGCTGAGCAAAGAACGAACATATCGCGATTTGGCTGGCTAAGCGTAGTAAGCGAGCGACGACTCAATGAGAGTGGAATGGATGCTGAGTCAGAGCGGCACCCCACTTGTCGAGGTACTGTACAATGCAAGTATCCACGAGTAAGCCCGAGCAATATCATAGTAACCACTGCAGACGTGCATCGTTCAAAGTTCCACGTAGAGTATATGAATACGAGTACAGTGCGCGTGTTCAATTGACGATCAGCGAAGGATGATGTGAGACCGGGCCCAGGCCCTGACTAGCCTGACTGGTCGACCTGGTCAGCCACGACTGTCCTCGTGGCTGTCCATTCCGTTTCATTACCGACACTGTACCAATGCGGCACAAACGATTTTCCCAGACCGTGTTCCAGTCAATACAAGTACCGTATCCCATTGGACGATATACCGGACCCCCCCAAAAATGGATCTCTCTGTAATCAAACAAAGTTCCGTGCGTCTCTTCGTTTCCCCCCAATTATATCCACGCGGTGGGCGCCGCGGCACAGCAAACATTTTCTTTTGTTTCCATTTTGCTCACGGACTTACATTTAGGCTTTCTATCTGGAGTGGGTACAGTAAGAGAGAAATGAAAACCCCGGCTGAGTGCCTGACTTCTTTTCGTAATACTGTAATCGCGTGCGGTCGCCCCAGGTGTGGTCAAAACCGGCGACTGCTACTTTAATCGACGATCGCGTAGAGTGGTGTTCAAAGTAGGCCTATAGGACTCCATCAATGAAGTCAACTATGGAGAAGATGGTAACCCTCGGATACACATAATGAGACACGACCTCAGTCAACCTCGATTTGTTGGACTCATCGCACAAGTGTCGAGAAGCTCGTCGAGCGGTGAGAGCATAAGCAAATAGATTGTGATATGATAAAGACCATTTGCGTCTATAACGTACAGGAAGCTAGTGAGAACTTTGATCTCAGGAAGGCAACCTGGTCGATTGACAGTAGGCAGACCCCATCCTAGGTGGTCACGGTGACGTTGTGCGTCACTTGAAATAAGAATAGTTAGACGGGTAGGATGGCCAGCTGAGTTCGGCAAGGGATACCGACGCCGTAACAACTTGCCTTGCATGGCGGCTGGTGTCGATGGCAGGTCGCTCGGAATGCGTCAGTAATGACTGACACAGTTCTGAGAAGTGTGCGAGTGTTGGAAACTGGGACCGACTGGATTCGATTGGCCCTAACATCCCAAAGTCCCATCAAAAGGAAGGTTACAAAGCAGGTTGTCATGGTAATGATATCTTTGTGAGAAGGGGTTGCAAGTGGAACGAACGAGAACAACAGAAGCTGAAGAACTTGTTAGGGTCGATACCCGTCTTGGTAACAGGTTCTTATTCACGATGGTGGCGCAGACAAGAACCAATTGATTACCTCCGACAGTCCACAAGGCGTTGTCGCAAATGAGTTTACCCTTATCCACCCCGTCCCCGTTTCAATCAAAGAACGTGGCGGGAGAGATGGAATGCAGGATGCCGTTTCGAATTGATCACGAGGGTTTATCAAGCTGCTGCGCGAAGCAATGCATTCTCCGAGATATTCTGATGCGTAATCTTGGTAAAGCGGCACGATCCTTAGGGGAAAGATAATTGGAATGGGTTTGACGAAAAATTACTGTACAATTGTCCGGATATTAACTGTCCGTGATTGTGTCCGGGCATAGGGTGGTTAGGTGGCGACTGTGAATAGGAGAGCCAAGTACACCAGACATAGCAATCCGTACGTTGGATCATTTATAGGACGGGGTATGGCGGCGTCCATTGCTGACATCATCAGGTCATCCGGATCTTGGGATGTGGAACTTGGCGCAGGAAAGGCACTCAGGCTGTGCCTGTCTGGTCACGCTAGTGGCAGCGGCAGATGACATACAGCGCCGGGACAGGCGGTGCAGCTGATGGTAGGGACCAGAGATATCATCAATAAGGCTGAGCGAACGCTGGGTGATTGATTGTACAATAAGGAGAAGGTTGCCAAGAAGCGGGGGAGCTGTGGCGCCGGAGCGGTCTTCTGCGATTGAGAAGAGGTGTGGTGGAGAGGGACTGGCATGCATACAGGTGGAGATAGAGCGTGTCTCGAATCGGGGTGCTGAGGGCGCTCTTGATCGAGGGAAGATTCTATTCGTGAGGCCGATATGTACAACAAATGGCCGGATATGTGCATTAATTAGAATAAATCCACCGCTGCAAAATGGAAGCAAAGGCGATTAAACCGAAAAAGGAACCGGGACGGATGCAATCTTGAGGGGGATCGGGCGGAATATGCCGGCAGAAATCTGTTAGAACAAGACTTCCAAATCTCTCTTTACTTACTCCTCCTTCCTCTCCTCCTCCTCCTCCTCTTCCTCCTCCTGCGCTCACCCTCCTCTCATGCCTCACTCGTCGAGGCACCACAAGGCAGAGGCAAAGTTTAATGTCACCACTGAATGTCCGTGTTCTTCCTCTCTCCCATCCGTCCTTTCACCCACCTCCTTTTAAAGTCCCACATCTTGGTCTACATGCCGCAGCCGCTACCGGCAACATTGGCCTCGCAAAATATGCTATTTCTCATGGTCAACCTGTCAACTCGGTCATCGACGGTGTACTCCCTCTCCATGCCGCCTGTTCCGGTGGAAGCGACATGGTAGTCAGATTGCTCATAGATAATGGTGCGGATGTAAACGCTCCAAGGTGTGTCTCCCTATCCTCAGGCTTTCTTCACCCACGTTTTTTTTTACATCCGAGTGGCTGCGTTCTTGGTAGCCCGCCACATCACGCGTTTGCTACAGCTTGTCCGTTTCTTCTACTTGGCGCGCCACCATATCCCCTTCCCTTGGTATTAGTGTCAACGGGACTTTAGCGCTGATTTACGTCTACTGCCTCTAGATTACCTCGTCGATTCTCTGACAAGACACGCTGCCCCTCTGCTCCCATAATTGGAACGTCAGGTTCAACACCTCTTCACTTTGCCGCCGCCAATGGTCACACCCAAGTCGTCCTTATTCTCCTTCGCCATGGCGCTCGCCCAGACCGTGCGGACAAACGCGGCGTTACCCCAGAAATTCTTGCCCGGCAGCATGGTTGGCTCGCATGCGCCGACGCCATTCGCGATTGGATTGCCAACAAGGATCGCGACCTTCTCGAACGCGAGACACTCCTCAGTGGTATCCCCACGGACGATCCCGAGCCTATCTCCCAGTCCCGCAAGCGTCATGGTTCCTTGTGTACATGTGAGGGGCCTGAGTGCATGTCCACCCACGTTACCCGTCATCTCGGCGTCAAGCGCTCGATCGAAAACGCCATATTTCTTTTTCGCCCAGGGACCTCCCCTCAAGACGGTGCCATCCCAGATGATAATTGGCCACCTCCAGAATCACTCGACGTTCCTCCTGACTCCTCTCGCCGTCCTTCCCTACCGCAGTCTGACGAGCCTCTCTCCACCCGTCCCTCACATGGACGTCCAAGTCGTCCGAGTTCTGCAGGGAACGGCGCTGAGCGCCCCCATCACCATCACTCGCGACGCCTCGGATCTAAATATTCCCTCTTGAATCTCTTCAGGAAATCGAGTACAGAGATGCTCTCGACACACAGCACACCTGGCGGTGCGACACCTGACGTAAACATCGGCACTGGTACCAGCAACACCACCTCCTCACCCACCTCGCCCCTCTCTTCCTCACCTTCGACACTTGCCTTAGAACTCAGCGGATTGGGGCAGGATGGCAGTCCTGCTCGTTCCAGCATGCTCCGCTCAAATGGGGTATCATCTGGATCAAGCTCTGGTGTTCAGTCGGTCTCAATCTCCGCTTCTCAACATCCACAATCCTCCCGTTCCCTCCGATTCAACTCCTCCGAACCAAATGTGTCTTCCCGTGGCAAGAGCCCGCGTCGCACGCCATTGGGTTCGAGTCCCGGTCATGATGGGCGCCTCAGCGAGGAGAGCGAAGACGAGGACGAGGAGTACGGTATTGAAGCAGTGCGCAGTTGCATGATGACAGGTGCATCGACGCAAGACATAGACTTCCCCTTCAGCATTGAGGTACCTGTCGAGGATGAATCGCCTGGGCTTAGTGATGTACGCGGCCGCGGAGATTCACTGAGTACCATTCTATCTGCAACGACCACGTCCACCGCAAGCCTCCGTACGCCCTCTGCGCTGCCTGTCATCCTCCCCTCAGCCAGTGAAGACGTTAAAATCTCCCACGGACATCGACCTCCGCCACTTACCGGTCTGATCGCCTCAAACGTGTCAACTCATGCGCAGGCTGAGGCTCTTGTGGCCCATGCACGGGGCCAAGTTCTCACTGCCAGAGAGGGTGATGACATACCTCTCAGTGCCCGGCTAGCCGCTCTTGGTGAGAGTTTGCGACTCGAGCGCAAATTCAAAGAGGCGAAGGAAAGCGTGACTCCAGGGTCGCCGATTGAGCGTCGAGCAAGTGAGGGTACTGCTCTTGACACGGCCGATGCCGAGCCGTGGGAACAACACTTGGCCAGCGGCAAGACACGTAGTGCTAGTGCCAGTGCCGGCGTAGGTGCCTCTTTCGCGCGGCGACCTACGTCTGGCATGGGTTCGGTAGGGGCGGAAAGGAATTTCAGCCTGGACTATCGGGTCGGACATTCCTGGAGAGGTCGCTCACGCCGGCTGATCACTGACGACAGTGCACTCAGTAGTGATGACGGTAAGTTCACTTTATTCCACCTCAGTCCTAATGATGTGTGTTCACGCGGATCGCAGGCCTCCTCGTTCCTCAGCCTGAGCCTAATATGCATGTTGTTCATTATCGCTCGCGCTCGGCTGCCCCGGCACAGGGAGAAGGTGATGTGACTAGCGCTGTGCGCACACCTATCCGCTCTCCTCGACTCGCGCGCGCGCCATCCTTAGACCAGCCCTCTTTCACCAAAGCCACAGCGCCTTCTCCAGGTATCAAATCCGCACCTATGGTAATAACGACGTCACCGACACCTATTTCCCGCGCGCGCACCCCGGACCCCGATTATGAACGCGGTGTACCTCTCAGCCGTATAGTTACCTCACCACCACAGGAGTCATCACCTTTCAACTATGTCGCGCCTTCGCCAGTGGACGTCGTGGCACGGCGTGGTAACGAACGGGCGCAGGCCGTTTCACGCGCAAACAAGCTTGCGAAAATGGGCTTTGCACCAGAAGTGCAGGTACTCTCTACAGGTGTAGCTACGCCTCCCAGTCACGGCCATGGTCACGGGCATAAATTCGGGTTCCGGTCCCTGGTACAGTCGCTCAAGGGCAGGTCATAACTGTCAACAGCTAAGCTTCACTTCCTGTCTCTCTGCTTATGTAACTATATCCTCCTACCTGTACGGCGTTTCGACCTGCGTGCGTCAATCACTTTGTTGCCATGTTACACCATTGCATTGTTTTTATTCTCTGTTCCTCTCTTTATTTCATCCAAGTGTATGGTTCGTTGCCTATCCTGTCTGTCATCACAATTCCCTCACTGTCATCACAATCAGTCACCTAACCAACATGTCGACTGTTGTATTTCACCAGATCGTCCTTTTCGCTTGCGTGCCCTCTTCCGCTTCCTCCCGCTCTCGCACATCCCTTTTTATTGCTAGTCTGTTGTTCTGCTGTGCATAAATGGTGTATGTACGGTGTGTACTGACTCCGGATACCTGCGATTTGACTGGAATCGTAAATCAAATTTGAAAGTCGCTTTTTGCATTGCATGTGGTCATGTCTTCGGAGTTAAAAGAAAAGAGGATATGTCCATGAAGCTGCACGATGAACAAAATATCCACGTTCATCTGATCAATCGACTACAATAAACCTAAAATTCATTTTCGTTTTTTTTTCTCCCCCTTCCGAGGGCAGCGGTACGTACGTAGAGCAAATTTGAATAAACGCCAAACGTTACTATCAAAGTACAGTATAGCGTGCAGTGAGGGTCGGGCAACACCAAGTGTGAAACAGATCGAGCCGGATTGATTATTTTATTGTTGGATCAATTGATCAGTTCTTGTTCTTGCTCACGCTGATGTTGTTGTAGTTGTTGTAGTTGTGGGTGGCAGTGCTGATGATAGTGCCAGTGATGATGGCGCTGGATGGGACATAGTAATTATTTGTACTACTACTGAAGCGCCTGAATCGAATTGGGCACGGGCGCTAAAGCAGTATTGGTTGCACAGTAAGTTACGTTCAAAGTTCGAACCTTTATCTTTATGGGAATTCTTTTTTTCAAGAAGATAGGAGTTTTTGTATTTGTACGACTTACTGTGCAGTAGTATCATACTGGCGGCGGGCTGCGTGCGAATCTCCAAAAAGAAAAGAAGGGCCATGATTGTGCCATTTGCTGTGGTGCGGCGGCGATCTTTGGTTTCCGCTTACAGTTTGTCGAGGCAAGCAAAATGAAACCTTCGGTCATACTTCTTGAGCCACCCATCTGAGTGAGCCACCATTTCGAGTCGTCAGATAATTCCAGCCGTGATTCGGATTCCGAATGCACCCGGTCCGCATGGGGTGATGGATTGATTACATTCCAGTACATGCTCTGTCCGAGTCGGCGGCCGATTTTAGGGTGGGTATGAGAAGAATGGTTGTAACTTTGGTGAGCCAATTTAGGAGTTTGGTGCTTGTGCAGCTTGTCCATGATAGTGGCTTAATTAGATGTGGCTGATTGAGTACTGTTACGGGAGATGGTGTTCTGGAATTGAGGCGAATCACCGAGCAGTGCCGTGATAATGAGCGGCAACTGTAAGTCGTCCCGGAATTATCCATAAGGATGGGTCAAGGGACAGTAATACTCCGACTCAGGAATCCAGAATGGGCTCAGGACTTCATCAGAACTCAATACAGTTTAGATGCACACCTGTCGAGTGGGAAAAGTTAGCAGTCGGACGCGCGAACGTCCTGCCAGTGTATCTCAATGCCAGTGAACGAAAGCATGAGAATCTTCTATGAGCTAGAAGCACAGTGAGTCGGGATGTTTGAGGGTTTATTTGCACTAGGTCATGGTCATGCAAACGTTGCAGTCCATCTGAAAGTAGTATAATCGTGAAATGAGTGGGGTAAGAGGCCGGCAGATGCCTGCCAGTCGTAAGTTCGAAACACGGGAAATTTTTGCTCACCGTTGGAAGTTACTGTACATAACGATTCGACGATAATTCAATCCAGATGGGCATGAGAGGTAGTGATTGGCGGGCCTTCGTCGTACGGCAATGGTTCAGAAACTCGGAAGAGCTTCAAGAAACTTCTGTCCAGAACGCTAAACGCTCATAACGCTCAGTACGATAACATTAATATCGAAGCTTCGGCAGTAAAAATAACTTGAAACTCCCCGAGGCTCTCACCGCTTTCGCACCTTCATTTCATGTCAGCGAAGAAGCATGTCCCTGGCAAAACTCTGCAAAGGAGAACTAGAGCGCCCAAGAGCCTGAGTCCCATCAGACGGCCACTGGCCCGCTGCGAAAATTCCTCAGATGGTTATACTCATAACGTCTTTTTGAAGGCCCGGAGAACATGAGGCGAATCCAAGCCAAAAGAAGTATCCCTATGCGGGACAGATAAGCCGAGCTCAGGGACGGCGCCATGAGAGTGGACCCCAAGATAGCTATAGGCATTTACTGTAAGCCTCGTGGTGAAGGACTCGGGCGGTCATATATTGTCCTATCACTCGTTGGAGCGCCTGTATTCCATCGGAGGCTTGCGGCGATCACACCTTCGCTCCACCTTCCTCGAACAGGCCTATCACCACTGCCTTGAATCACCACAGAACCTCTGTCTACTGTCACCGATCCCCTATATTCATAGGCATGTACTCTCAGCTGATTCCACGCTTCCGTGCGAATGCGGATTCTCCCCTTAGACGGTCAATCACGTTGTGTTTGACTATCCTCGTTCACGACGCCGCCCGTGCGGCAAACCCGCGCTTTGACTTCGACGACCGACCAAGCGACTGATCGGGATGCTGGGGAGTGCAACCCGGACACGCGTCGCTGGCCACCCACAATGTCTTTAATTCAAAGCCGGAGATGTCCGCGACCGCGTCTTTAGCACATGTACGGTATGTTGCGGAATAGAAATGCTGACTCAAAAAAAAAAAAACGGCACCATATCTCGGTCTTCGTGAGTATGAGGTGGCATCATCATGTCTATGCTCGCGAATTCCGAGCCCATTACCGTTGAATGGTTCGCAAAAATCCCCTTTTTGCTCGATCTCTCCTATCGGCGAGCGTGCACCTTCCTCGTCTCTAATGCGTCATCTCTTTGGGTATCGGATGGTGGTAGGGTTGATCTTTCGAGGCCGTACACACAAGTTCGTTCAGTAGGTCAACGACAAGAATGGTGACCCTGATGACATCGTGAGAAGGAGCCTTCATGGTCGTCCTTAGTTGTTAGTTTGCATCATTTGACCCTCTCATTTACTGCGACCATACTCCCCCCAGAACCAAAAGACTTCCGGGCATTGTACATCGCTCCTAATAACGAAAGGTTCACGTTTCACGCTCGACGACTACGGTATAGCAGATTACAAGGGTGCGTATCCTTGTAACCCTGCAAACTGTAAATGCGTTAATAGCCTGGATCATCTGTCTGACCAGTCGAACCACCTATTCACACTTCCCTCGATCTCTATGTGTTGATCGGAATTACCGAATCCTTGACGAACTTCTGCAAGCTGAAAAACGCGATATCCGATACTGGCAGCAAACAGCCCGAAGAAATGGGACTATGGCGAGTCACCCCTATATGTGTTATAGACTACATTGATTGTGGCTTAGGATGAGATTATAGCTGTGGCCGAAGATGCGATTGAGGATGGCGCGTTCCCATCACGTGACACGCGTCATGAACCCAACGCCAACGAGAAACGAGAAACGTAATATGATGTGCAGTTGGACTTGAACTTCACGTGCTACCGAGTGACGTCAATGTTATAGATATAGACGACGTCATGGAGCGCAAGTCGTGCTGTTTGCGTTGGATACTTTGCTGTAATCGGGTACTCTAAAAGGTTGAAACAAGCCGCCACCACTACCCATTCAGACCCCACCACAGCAGAACTGCAACACAGGAAACGATTGTCTTGTACTGAAAAGCAAACTCCGCGCGTAATACCCCAATTACCATGTACAACACTATATCTCGCGCCGCCATTCGCCTGATAGCCCCGGCTGTGCAGCGGCCCCACGCCGCCTACGCCCATGCCCGCGCGTTATCCACAGTTGGGCCACGCGCCGCCGCACTCGACCCCACGCGCCCGACTAGCACCCCCGGGACAGAGGGACCCAAAAAGCCTCAAGATAGAAACGCAATCTACATCGGTGGCGGGTTGGTTGGCCTAGGTGCCATCTATTACTACTATGCGATGAGAGGGAATGAAAGCACAGCGAGTCAGCAAGAAGGCTTGGGGCCTCAAAAGGTGAGGGCTGGTTCTGAAGGAAATGGCACGCGGAGCATTGATGATACGAAGCGCACACAGGAGTCTATCAAGAGCGGCGACGCAAAATATCAGGATGTTAAAGCAGAAGCACAGGCGAAGGCGCAATCTGCAAAAGATCAAGTTAGCCAGGGCTTGGAACGCGGGAGACAGCGTTTTGAAGGAGGGCTGGATCAAGCTGCGCACCGCGCAGCTGAGGCTGAAGCTACAGTCGGTAAGTAACCATTGGAGCAGGCCGTTAGGCCCGGGCAATACTGACTATTTTTATGTTCGTTAGAGCAAAAAGTAGATGCGGCGAAGAACACAGGGAAGGGATGGATGAGCTGGGGAAGGTCGGAGAGTCAGGCCTCAATTAACGACTTGAAACGTCGTGTAGATGAGACACAGGAAACCTGGGTTTCTCGGTTCGAAGATGCCAAGCGAAAGGCCGGAGAGAAGGGTGAGGATATTAAGCAGCGTGCGGAGGAGACGGAGGAACAGTTCCGGGATCGGATTGCAAAGGCCATTCAGAAGCGTTGAAAGCAATCAGCACTCGATGGACGAGAAGAGGATGTGACGTGGGTCGCATTTCTTACAACTCTGCGTGTATGATAATTGGAACGGACAAAGACGAGAGGTGGTTTTTACGTACTGTACTTGTTATGAGATGAAATCTCGAAGACACCGCATCTGAGCGCTTAACATGACGGTTTGCTGCTCTGTGCTGCTCTGCGAGGAACTGTCTGGTCCAATGGCTTTTGTACTGGATAAAAGGGCGTATGGGCTTCTATTGTCGTCGCAGGACTCTCTAAGCGTGGTACTGTCAACGACGCTCCCACGGCTGTCCAACATGGATAACTTAACTCAGGTGCAACTCCGCTCAGACTGTTCCCCTCTTGGTAGGCCAATTTCGCCTCCGACTGGCTCTGGCATCAACACGCACTGGCAGAATCGGGAATTACTCTAGCGGGCCGTCATCGCGTCATCCGCTTGCATCCGATCAACACAAAATGAAAGTGGTTGTGGCGTGCAAGACTCTATCGCTCTGAAAGTCGTCACTCCTCTTTTTTATTCTCTTTCTTTCTTGTGAATACGGCCTTTTTTTCACCTTGTATTCTCCCCTCCTTCGCCGCCCCCCCTTTTTTTGTCATCGCATCATGGCATCTTCTTCCAACAACGAGAACGAGAACACCTCACCCCTCGCTGCCCTCGCACCGCTTCACTCTCTAGCTCAGCTCGTTCCATCCGCATCCACAGCAACTGGGTCCGGGTCTGGGCGCGAAGACGAAGGCAAATATATACTGCTCACAAGTCTCAAGCCTGACGCGTGGCTCGTGCATGTCGGCCGTCCGGATGGGCGTTGGTGGAAAGGCGCATGGCGCGTAAGCGATATGGAAAGTCTAGCTGTATGCGCATCGACTCTCTTTCCCCCCTCCAGTCAAATCGAGTCGTCGCTGATGTTTTTTGCATTCCTGTCCTGCGCTCGAAGAGCGGCGATATCTCATCCGCACGTGTTGGCGCCTTCGCTCAGCGCGTCGCTCGCGCGATTGTTCAGCGTGAGATCGCAGTCGCACACGAGGGGGTCGATTTTCACAAAATGAAGGTAGTAGTTCTCCCTCGTCTCTACACCGCGGTTGACTTGTCTTTTTTCCCTTCTAGCTCGTGCTTGGCACTCAGGCAAAAAAACCCATTCGCATTGATCTTACCGAGCTCGATAACGAAAGTGCAGCACGCTTTGCATTCGAGTACTTTGCGAGGGTGCGGGTCTCACCTCCGTCACAACTCGTCTCTGAGTTCTACGCATAGATTGCCGAGGACGCTCGAGCTCATGGCTGCCGCATCCTCCACGAAGATGCAGGGGATACGGATGTCGATACCGATCCTCTACCCTCGAAGCGCAGGCGCACTCAGTCAACGATCGGCTCATCGCGCGCTAATTCAACATTATCACAGCATTCCCACAAACCTAGAAACTCTCCTCCTTCTATCCACGACGACGACGTTGAATTGCCTGGTACATCTCAGGCCAAAAGTACTCAGAGATCGCATGGCAAATCCACGGGCAAGCGAAACCCACCACCACCAGAACAGGCTTCAGAACCAACGGCAGCGGAAGTTCGGGTGCTCAAAGCTGAGCTGGCCAAGGCACGGGCTGACGCCGCAGCAGCTGTTGCACTGGCTGCGGAGCGTGAGCCGTCTGGACTTGGTGGGAGCGTTGATCGACTTCGTTCGCGTGGGTATTCTTTTGTATATTTGTATGCTGACTGCTACAACTGGGAGGAGGGGAGAAACCTGAATATTAACGTGGTTTTTTCTTCCCGTAGGTGCGGCTGTTCCCGTCGTGACCCGGCGACCTGGTGCATCGCTTGCCAATCCCAACAAGGCGGCACGCAGGGTAACAGCAGTCGAGTTTGCGAGTGACAGCGATGATGCGTAGCGTGTCTTTTATTTTAGGCCGGGTGTTGCACTTGTAAATGGTGGGGGTGTTTTCTGGGCAGCCGGCCCGTGTCGGAGAGTATTCACCTGCAGCGGTTCCTGTTAACCTTGGCCTTCTCTCGCGGGCGTGGATTTGGGCGTGCTACAGTTTTTCGGGCAGAGAAAAAATAGAACAGGATGTCTGGGTGTGACTGTCGTTTGTGCTGCGATCAACGAAGGAGCAAGTTGATACTAACTGATACTAATAGGTCCACCGTGCGTAGAGGGCTCTTCTTTCGTACTGAGAAGCTCTACTATGCTAGTGCTGTGCTAAGTTAGGCTCTGTTTGGATGGGCTACCAACGTTGGCAGACTGGTCTGTCACCTGCCAAAATTATCACGTTAGTCAACAGGCACGGTCTGCTAGCAGAGTGACGTGATAATTTTGGTGGGGTGACAGACCGGTCTGTCAACGTGTCAATGTTGGCAGCCCATCCGAAACGACTGCTAAGTTACAACGTGTATGTCATATTATCCAAATGTCACAGGGCTTACACGTCCGAGTCGCTGTAGAGTCCACGCACCCCCCGAGACCTTATCAGAAGTTTCATTGGCTGGAAAGCCAGCCCGGGATCCCCGAACTTGTAAGTCATGTCCGCTTGGGGGTGCAAGTTGAAACCAAGTTACCAGCTTGCATTGGCTTGCATTGGACCGCGGCAACACTAGATTAGAACAGTTTGCCACCAACGGTTTTACCCACGGTTTGACAATGGTGACTCGACGCGTTTATGTTCCGAAATCTTCGGTTGCTAGGGAAGCCTGGAAGAGCAACGGATTTGATGTCGACAAGTTCTGATCTGTTCTAGCACCAGAGCAGGCCCTGATGAGAGGGGGGTCGTTACGTGCTCTATTTGGATCCTAAAGATCATTCCACGTTACTGTATTTCTTGCACAGCTCTTTTAACAGAGCTCATTCGGCGCATTCTTTCACCCCATCTCTCACCCAAATGCACTTCTTAATGTCTCAGCTCAGATCTCCTTACCAGGCCATTGACGTCCGAATGGACCAAGGTCCTGCAGGTAAGCATTACATCACGTGACCCTTTCCTCCCACAACCGTGACCGACCTTGTTATTGTCATGCACTGGCAGTAGACGGTCACTACTATCCTCCTCTGCCTGCCCAAGATCAAACTTCCCAACGACTGTCCCATTCTTCTGACAGTTCGATCGCTCTCTTCACCTTGTACCTACGGATCTCAGAGGAATACGACAGGAGAAAATATGAAGTTTTGAAAGGTGAAATAGATTCGATCCTCGTCTTTGTAAGTCATTGTGTTGGTTACCACTATGCCACATCACCATTTACTCGGAAACTATAGTGCGGTTTGTTCTCCGCCACGGTTGCGGCATTGATAATGCCACCGATTCAGGCGTCGGAGAACGACACTCCGACTCCCACTGACCCTTATCCAAAACTCTTGGAACGTGTTTACTTGCTCTGGCTTTGCGGCTTGATGCTCAGTATCTTCTGCGCTCTCCATGCATTACTTCTACAGCGATTGGCAACGCCACGCACTTGGGTCACTTCTCCTTGCTGTAGTCAACCCGAGCAAGCAAGGATGGGTGTATATTTCGCCATAGGAATCGAGAGGACCAACAAAGCCGTCAGGGACCTTCATTATATTATAATTTCTTCTCTCCTCGTCTTCTTTTCGGGTTTACTCTTGTATTTCTTCTATCTCGACGGCCGCTTCTTCATAGCCTCGCTGGCCTTGATCATCGCTTATCCCTGGTCAGTTCTGTTCCACAAATCCATGATTTCTTTATGGCAAGGCTCTCCCCATTGTACACCATTCGCTCAAGAAAAGATTCAAGAACAAGGATCGCGGTTTGACGGCGAAGTCTTGAAGCGAACTCTCGACATGTCGAGGTCAGATGATGACCTAGAGCAGTTCTTTGAGGCTATCCCTGGATTCTGTGCATCAAGAATTGTTGACAATCCACGCAGTCTCGATGTGCTGGGTCTGCCAAAGCTGGCAGAGGCCTTAATTGCGTTCTGGAACCGTACGTTGTCGTCCAATCGGGTCTCGGAATCTGTCAAAGTACAGCGGCTGGTCACCTGCGTGAGGGTTATTGAAGCCGTAGATCTCTCCATCGCAGTTCCCCATATCCTTCACCTTTTTTCTGGGGACCTCAGTGAAGTTTCACGATCGGTTGAAATCGGCCATTCCCTACGACCCCTGCGCAATGGCAATGCTGCTTCGCTTTCACGAGGCATAATTGCTAGTATTATTTCAGACTCAGCACGTAATGACCGCTGGTCTATGCTTGCAATGGACGAGTTGGGCATATCTGGGGATGTCCTTCGGGGATACCTTGCACATGGCAATAGCGTGCTGCTCGCTAGCTTGATCCACATTACCCGCCACTTCTTCCATGGCCTTCTCCAACCTCATCCGGATCTCACCCGAGAGGCGTTAAGCATTCTTCGATCAGTATCAAAATTCGACATTCTCAATACGCTTCCTGAACTGCAACGCGATTTCTGTGACCTATGGAACGAGGTCGTTCAACAGGCGCGGAGTAGCAAGGCTGACGATAATCCTTTCATTGACATCCTCGTTGAGATTCGGCGTCTTTATGTCGATTTACATGGTACCGATATTACCCTCGGATATTTCTTCACTACCACCACTGGTCATGATGACCTTTTCCCCCAACCGGCCTCGTATCCTTTATGTATAATGCCGGACCATCATCCTAAGTCGACTACCCACACACAGGAGGCCAGTGGCAGCACAACAGGTTGGGCCAGTCAATCCATCACTATCGCTCCCCCCATCCTCTCCGAGTCATCACCTGGTGATGTACTTGATGTGTCACACCATACGGCCACTGGCACGAGTATAAACCAAGGCATCGCTGACACCTGCATCCCGTCTATGGCCGAACCCGTCACGCAATCTCCCTCTAGTACTAGCGGTGATCAGCCACCCGATGACTCGGAGGGGATAACTGTCAGTTCTATGGTATCTGACTTCCCTGTGATCAGATCTGATTTTATCCGTTAGAGACAGGAATTTTCATCCTCTACGCCAAGGAATGCCCTCTTACCCTCTAATCCTCAGGTACCCACGATTTCTGCCCCAAATATTACTAGTGGCACAGCGATCCCCAGCACGACCACCCGCAGAGCAAATGACAATGTCCAGGACCTAGACCCTACTATTCTGACAGAACTCACACATGCTCCAACCTAGTCGCTTCCCTCAGTTGTAGTCGCGAATAATTCGTAACCTCAAGATCGCGATTTGTTCGAGAAACCCACCCAACCTCGGCAGCATAATCAGGACATACCCATCAATTTCTATACTGTCCGGTTGTTGACCCGCACTATTTTTTCTATGAAGGCCTTGTCACTCCATTCGTCGCCATGTTATTTTTCCTGATGCATGACGGTGAGCGTATCACCACCGCACAGATGCCGCGACTATGTTGTACATATCTTGATTACTCGTGTTTCTTGTCATAGGAATAATTTATCGTCTACACTCTCGCCATTTGCTGTAAAACTCCCTCTAGGAATTGTTCAGTCTGTGTACATTTAATCTACTATGGTGTCCGATCGGGACTGGCTGTGTGACCAAGTCTTTATTCCTCGCACGTAAAGAGTTGTCGGGTCCACGAGCAAGGCGGCACGAAGTTATACGGACGCTAGCTTAAGAGCGCAGGCCGAACATCGCCAAGGAGCGCCTTCACCGTGACTCTGCAGGAGCGTCGATCAACTTCGTTCGGATGCGCGTGCGTTTTCCCGACATGATGTGATCCGATCGAAGGGGCGGACGGTTGAATGAAGTTGCGTATGCCAGCGTCGGCAAAGATGCAGGACTCATGCCAGTCATAGTCTCTCAGCTTTACGCATACCTTGCGGAGGCCCAGCTCATGCTGGTGGATTCTGTTGCGAGAAAACGAGTTGTCCTCCCTCCATTCACAGGTAAATAGACGATGCTGCTGGGCAATACTACATGAGGCGTACTGAGGACGTTTCAGAAACTCAGACCAGGTATCCGCCAGATCCGGTACCGCCGGTGGCAATGGCCGCACCAAGGCATCCGTCCAATGATAACTAGGGACCAGTCATTTGTCGTACCCAGTCCAGGACGAACACAGTCGTTAGACAAGGGAACCTTTCGAGTCGTTGCATTCAGAGCAACGTTAGTGATAGCCTCAAAATGTCCATTATTCAAGTTTACACAGATCACGGTCTTAATCACGGCGTTCTCCAGTTGATCCACGATTATTGTAAACAAGCTTATCACACGTATTGATGAAACTGAAGTTCTTGAATGCTTGTATGGAGAGCCCTCATGGCCATGCGCGCTGCAATAACAAACGCAAAATCGGACTACTGGGGTCGTCGTCGCGTCATCAATCGAGGCGTCTTTGACATACTGTACACTTGAATCCATTATGTTCAAAGTAGCATGAGAGAGATACTCGAGTACATACATCGTCTACATTATAGTACAGAATACTGAGGTATGCACCCAATCACGATCAGCGATTGATTCAAGCTGTCTCATAAATAGGTACCTCGACAGCATTCGGCAGAGAGTCCAATAAGTCCTTGACGGCCTTCGACGACTGCGCCTTATCATACACCGAGCTCAGGCATGACACCCTTCTGCACTTAGTCGCCCAGCACGCCAGCGCCGCAGGCCACTCCTCCAAACCAGCCAACACGGTGTCCCCAGAAGGGCGGCGCTCAAGCTCAGCAAGCATCATATGCCGCAACTCGCGCCACTCAAGGTACGATAGTGGCTCGCGACAGCGTGAGCAACGTGCCGAGGTATCAATGAGCTGTGCATCGGTGAGGAATGGAGCGTCTGCGATGCGTGTGCGGAACTGCACGCGCCGATCGTTATGGAGCGCGAAGAGCGCGTAGAGGTCCGCTGTGCGCAAGCGGAGAAGTGATGGCTTGTGCACAGAATCGTACAGGTTGAGCGTGAGCGAGCGCGTAGAAGCTGTACGCGCATCCTCTGCCCAGCCAAAATGGCACGCCGCGGCATAGAGCCGTATGGGCGCGTCGGTAAACGTGGGCGTGCGCATGAGCGCTCGCATAATCGAGGCCGGGCCTGGCATGTCGTACTTTTCTGCCGCGTAGAGTACCGGCTCGACGACATCCCATGTATCTAGCGTTGGAATCTCGAGACCGCAGATCATGCGGAGAAGGGGTTCGAGGGTGCTTGAGTCCTCGTCGAGGCCGATTATTTCGGTGTCGGTGGAAACGGTTGTGCTGTCTCGCTGGTTGCGGTTGTGCGATCGTGAGGAGGCGGGTGGGGAGCCCTGTGGGAGGGTAAACATCGTACGGAACCAGGACGAAGTCATTTTGAGCGTCATGGAGGGCACGCAGAAAAGGACGCCATCGCGCGAGCTGAGCACGACGTCCGCATCAAAGGAGAACAATGGATGATATTTGGGACCTTTGGGACCTGCCAAGTCGTGAGTAGACTCGGCTTGCATGACTACGTAGCAAGGGAGGGAAGATAATGAGGAGATGCTGATGCTGTGCTGTTCAAAGTTCAACTCGGAGACACGATCCGCGCTTCCGTAGAAACTTCCCACGCTCCTCAATCACGAGCCTCAAAATCAATCGTTCCGTGTTTCTAAATGATGGTTTCCATGTCATCCTGTATCGCGTCGAAAGCGTATCGTAAATAAGCACTCGAAATTGAAGCTTAGTGGTCATAAGTCTCGAAGCCCGACACGCTCGGAGTCCATGTGACTAGGCGCGTACACCGTCTAACAGCGATATCAAAACAATGAGCCTGATCCTGATCGTAGTGGGTAGGTAGATGATAACAAATATAAATGGGACAGAAACAGAGGGCACTTATCAATATTATACCAGTCTTCAAACTAACTTCTCCCGTGAGAGACGGTAATGGGGTGACCGGCAAGCTGTCGTGCGGCAACAAACTGCCCAATGGCTTCTTGGACAGGTCCTAATGAAAGTGGCTCCTCCAACAGAACTGATTGCAGGGCAGGTAATACTTCAGCTACTCCTTCCCCGTCGACAAGCTCTCGCAGGGCCGGTGTGATACGTGGTACGATTTCCTGGGACATGTGGAGATCCTTCACAGCGGTGAATGGATGCAAAAGTTCCAGCCATTGATTGCTCTCGATATCCTCTTGCCAGTCTGGTCGCCAATATTCATTCTCGAGGATGTGAAGGTGCTCCACCGTGTGAAGGAAGCCCTGAGGAAAGAACGAGCTGCGGACTTGTGCCAGAGATGAAAGCTGCCACTCTGACTGGTTAGATAGGAATACCAACTTGAGCGTTTCGTCAGATGTTTGTGAAAGTGTGATCCGAACTTCCAACTCAGAAAAGACCACACGTGCTCCATCGTATGCGTTGAACCTTGGTGTGCGACTGATAAACTGGGTGAGTCGTGGAGTGTCGAATATGAGTTGGTGGAAGAAGGATATCTCCAAGTCATCGAGTAAGGGGGCATCAATCCGGGCCACGAGGTCCTCCAAATATTCGCCGACTCCTTTGAACTGAAACGTAGTGAGAACTGGGAGAAGGATACGTGTCGACGGAGGCGGACGTCGGCTTCTCCGGTCAGGACGACATTGAGGGGAATCGAACGCGATGACGAGTTTCTCGAGCCTGGTCAACACGGACAGGCCAGTGACCATTGCCCCGGGTGGAAAGTACCCCGAATGAGGAATGCCCGAAAGTTCAAGGGTGACAAGGTGAATGGCAGACCGAAGTAATTTCGGTAATCCCGGACATGGAATACCTCCCAAGATGAGTGATTGCAGTCGTGGTGCAGAACCACCCAAGAAGGAATTGGGAAAGATGGGCGCTGTTTCATCACGGGCTTCGCAATGAAGCTGCAGACGTGTGAGTTCCGGGAATGGCTGCTGCATTGCTGCGAACAGTTTTTCCAATCGCGAATTCGGAACATACCCGGGCCAGAGATCGATTCCACAAACGCGATCGTTGCGTTCGAGTACTGCAACGATGTCACCCTCGTCCCACGCTTCGTCGTCGCCATAGATCATTACGACGATAGGCAAGGGTGGCCAGACGTCCAGTGTCTCCCGCACTGGTGTTCCGGCTCTGCAATAAAGTCGCAGATTCAGGCGTCGTGGTGACCCAAAAACGACCTTGCGCCATTGTCGACACACGTGGACCAGCGCATACCACGCCTCTATCTGTTTTTCATACATATAAAAATCAAATATTTCTAAGAGAGCAACGTCGGGGAGCGTGTCAATTGCCACCCGGGCTACATCGCACCAGTCAACGTCCGTGCAGGTTGTGTAAAAGAAGAACATACATGTCCATGATTGGTCTCCTCTGATAAATTCCTTCCCAGATGCACGATGTCGTGCACGATTTTCCGTCGATAAATCTTCAAAATTCCCATCTATCGACGTTGTCGATGGCCCGGGGCGGCAAGGAAATGATGGCAAAGCGATGGCGGGGGATACAGGGGAGACCTCAGGGGAGGCTGGATATTCGAGGAAGGCCGGATATTCGAGTTCCCTATTCGAGGCTGATTAGTAATTCAGTAATCCGGTCAAATTTTCTCTACATACCACTGTGAGTCCATCGGTAATGATGGGGGTGAAGAGTTGTTCAATTCACCCCACTCTTATCAGACAGCCTGGGTTTTATATGAGGCACCGACCCTGATCGATGAGACTGATGATACTGTAAGTGCACTATTTCACAATTACTCACTGGTGTCACACCATGCGGCACCTAGTTGAGGCTTCGTGTTCCTAGAAAAGCCTAGACTCATGCGTCGTATGTCCATACAGTAGTCGGATGCGGATAACGGTCATTCCCCCACACCATGCTAGATAACATCGACAGACCGTTATGCGTGCCAGTGGGCCGCGTCGCGCGCCCTCAGCATAAAGCCGCTACATCCTCGACAAGCCAAAATTCATACAACTGTAACTGCAATGACCAGGTGTAAAGCGTAAGGACCAGAGATGCAGTCGGCCTGGTACACAACCACTTCGCAGGTCATACAGTAGCAGGCATCCCGTAACCTATGACCTGGCAGTTGAGTGCTAAGCGCCAAAGCGTCAGTCTCGAACAGGCCTGGGCCCAAAAGGGAATGAAATGATACGTAATTGCAGCTTGCAGGCATGTTGGAGAACAGCGTTACTGTACAGCGAAGGCTGCCCCGGGCCCCGAAAGCATCCGATCCGGAGAACCCCCCGTCATCTCATGGAGCCTTGTCCAGAGCAAACAGCGCAACTAGACGTTCAAGGCAATGGAAACTTTCTACCTTCACCATTATCACTTTTTGCTGGGCATATGTTTATTAAGGGGAGTGTAACGAACTATAGGACGGATGGTACTGACGCCCCTATGAGATGTCCCAGTGTCCACTTCAGAGGTCAGGTCTAACACAGGCAGTGTTGTGTCAGTGCCAACCGCTTCCACCGCCCCTTAGAAATTCCCCTCGCGAGATTTAAATCGTGACAGCCTGTATGTTATGGAGGATCCTTATTGACATCGATCTAACAAGAGGTCAAGTTGGGGGCACTACAAGTTACCTGTTGCTATTTAACATTATAACCCACCGCAGGTCACCGTCAGCCAGCCTAGCCAAAGGGTGCAGACAGAATAGCAGCTGTATTGCACAACCGCGACATTCTGCGTATCTTCGTTGGGAAGTCGGAACGTGTCGCCTACGTAGGAAATACTAAAGTCGTGGGCCGCGGCAAAGACCGAAGAGCATTTTCTGCAGCAAACGTTCTTTCATCTTTCATTAAAACGTATGGATGGCTGGGGGTAAAGTTAATCAAGCCAGAAGACGAGAAGTCTTCGTAGCGCAAACCAGAGAATTGAGATACACTGTTTTATTCCGGAGTCCCCCGGACCCACGCAGCCGCAAACCGTCTAATTTACTGTAAATACAGGATTCAACCCGCCTCCTGTTACTACAGTATGGTTCGCGTCGTCAATCACCGGAATGGGCAACCGGGCCAGACACATGCAATAGATTGAGAAGTCGCAGCTTGACACGGAAACTTCAACGAAATAGATTGAAAGCTGATGCACTGCCATGATACCCTCTGCCTCTTGTCCCCGAGCATTTTCCGTCTTCGCCCCCTTCCGTCGCTATGTGGTGACGGTGTGGTAGCAGTTTCCGGAAGAGAACGAGCTCAACAAGAAGCATTGTGGCCATAATGCGGTGATGTGACCCCTGGTATTTCCTATCTCTCGGCCGATGAGGGTCAGTGGTCAGACTCATTTTGACACAGAAAATAGGGTCGATCAGTGGGGCGGCATAATGGCGCCGCAGATACCTGTTCCGTACTTATCGATGATAGATCTGCGTACCGTGGACCACGAGTACTTATGCAGATCTGCTGCGCCAGGATGCCAATTAGGTGAGCTAACGAAAAAAGTTGGTGAGGTAGATACTCTTGTCCCTGGCCGGATTCGAGCCGGCGGCTTGACGGTATTGTGAGAAGCCACAACGTCATGATTTAACCACTAATCGACAGGGACGGCATTTGCTCCGGTGTTCAGTCTACTAGACGTACATTATAGGCTCATGCGCTCGTTGGCGTGCCACTTACTAGAGTAGACAGGCTATGTAGAACAAAATGCCAGAAATAGTGTATATGCGTATTGAAACGGCGGAAGCAGGTTTAAGAATGGATATATCATACGCATCAGAGTGCGAGACGAGACGAGACAATAGTTCAAACTATGCAATCCACCCTGATCATAAATACTAGTACACCAGACCATATCACACTCCATACAGGAAACATAACAGAGCGAATCTATCTCCAGAAGAAAATGTCAAACGGACCTGGAGGCGAATCTCGGCGTGCACCGCCACGCCCACGCATTGGTGGCATTGGTGGTGGCAGTGGTGCCTGGGGTCTCCTTGGACTTGACTCTCCACGAGACTCAGCTGCGAGTCGAACGATACGCTTAAGAGAAAAATTCTGAACGGGAGGCGTGCGTGCGGGGAGCCGGCAGGAGGGGCAAGTATAGGGGGCCACGCCACGGGCGCCAATCTGGTGGTGGTGGGCGAGGGTTGTATTGAACCAATCAGTTAGACAACCCTGACAAAAGGTGTGGCCGCAATTGGAGAGACTAGGTGCGGAATCAGTTCCCAATCTGCCTAGGGGTACGCCAGGAGGGACGCACAGATAGGGTGACCACATTGTATGCGTGCATACATCGCAACAGATAGCATCATCTAATGCGGAAATACTCAACTGTAGACTGCTGGTAAGGAACGGACAATAGCCAAATGAAAGGATCCGAATACACTGACAGTGTTCTGTTTCGTGTTCACTTTCAACTGATTCATGGCAGCTGAGAGATGTTTATTGTCATTCCGCAAGATATCGCGCTCCTAATAAGTTGGGACGGGACGAATTACGTTTATATGGAGGGTTCATGCTGCAATGAAGAGAACATGCCTGCTCAAGCTCGTGATATCGTCGTCGTAGGCTTTCCAATTCCGGCTCTTCAGCCTTGACGGGTGTCTCGTCTGATATTTCGAGTATTTCACCTTCCGCTCTCGAACGTCTGGGCTTTCGCGAACCGCGCTTGGGCACTGATAAGGGTTCCTCTTCCTCGTCCGAAGAAATGACGATGATCGACGCTTTATAAGGTGCTCCGGCTGCATGTGAACGAGTAGTTGAGGGGTGACGATGTGCAGGCATGATGGAGTTGGGGAGGAGTAAAGTGAGCGAGGACCGGAGTTGATAGGGTGTAAATGGGTGTCGGTGTTGAGATGTCTCTGACCAGTGACCAGTGCTTCCTTGGTTCAACTCTGTCGGCGCGGCCCGGACGTCCGTTCCTTGACAATTGGCACTCGCCACTGCCACGCATTGGCCAAATTAGAATGTCGCCACACGCGAAGCGGTGCTGTGCTGTACTGTATGACGGGCCCACAGTCCCACAATAACTCGAGTAAGTTCACACTACCCATTGTTTCCCCTTTGTTGGCACGATCCAGGCGTTGATTGAGTTTCAAACCCAGTGTATAACGTTATTATATTTGAAGATTGTTAAACCTCGCTCTGAAAGCATCGCATAACGGGAAAACCTCAATGGGAGCACACTTTGGGCGAGTGACTTTATGGACTTCGTTGATCCCTTTGACTAACAAGCCTTCCTCGGGTTACAGGTGTCCCAACTCCGATCATGTCTACAGTCCGAACCTCCTTGCTTTGTTGGATAGAGCAACACGCTCAGCCATGTTGTGGCTGGTCCCAACCTCCGTTCGCTTGGTCCACCACAACCTTATTGCTTCGATACCCGGATTCCCGTAAAGTGACCACCTCCTTTCATCACTCTTTCATCACCCTGAACACAGTCGCCAGCATGTTCGCTGTCCTGTGCTCTAGTCCCCGTCCGCCGTTGGGCGTTGCTCTCCTCGGCTTGTTCATAACGGCAATAAGTTCGACACTCCATCTGCTTCCCTATATCATATTCTGTAGTATCATTGTTCTGTCTATTTGGGTCCCGTCGCGTCCTGCCGATCCCAAGGTCGTGTACTATCCCGTCAACGGTTACTCGCAGCACGTCTATGCGGTCTACACGTCCGATGCCACCCCATCTCAGGCTGCAGATGAGAACGGATCATTCGAACTAAACGCATGCCTCGCCGTAATTCTTTTCCTGCTTTCCATTCCGGTCACGTCGATACTCGAGAACCTGCTTATCCGCCCTACTCGTGATCTTTTCCTTCAAACTGTCGAGTGCTGGTTCGATATGCGCTACGTGCAGCCTCTACTAGCCACAGGTTCTTGGCCAAATACATGGACCCCCCTTCTGAACGCGCTTCGTTCATACCAGTTTGTAGCGGATTTCATCGACGGAGTTATGGGAAATGATGATAGTGAGTCGCTGCGGAATTACTGAGGACCTCTACTCAAGGGTTTGGCCTCTGCAGGTCCGAATTTGACCTGTGAGAAGAAAGTGCGCTGGGCCGGCTTGCAACCTTCTTCCCCCGGCCGTGACATTGACGGGTGTAGTGGCGCATCTTCACGGACGCGTCTTGCGGTGCGAAAAATGACTTCATCATGTCGTGCTGTGCACCGGAAAGGCCAGCGGAAGCTAGACCGCAAACACACCTCAAGTGCTAACACGGTCATCCCAAGTGGGGTAGAACAGTAAGACGCTTGACTTACAAGTCTTTCCTTGACACATTTCTATCCTATCTTATCGTAGTTCGTCCAACGATCCTCTTCCCCGAAAGACATTTATCTCTCCTCCACGTGCTTTGCCGTCGCCGAACCGTGACCCCCCGTATGTCCTTCAACTGTCCCTCAGCCTGGCGTTGACTCCATGTTAGGGCATCATTTCCTGTATCGAAGGATCTCTCTCGAATGATTGGGGTGTTCCTCCGCCATCCTTATCGTTCCAAGCCCGTGCCACGTCCCCGGTCTAACATCATGACCAGAGCGTTATCTGCGTCCGCCACAAACATCAATTTTAAACGCACCTCTTTCGACGCTACATTGGTTTCGATACCACCGCTCAAGGATTGTGGCTCTGTTATTTCTTGCCCCGATGTCGTAAAGGTTCCAGAGCGGGTTGAACAGATCCAGTTAGCACAATCCTCGGACGATGTGCTTCCCCTTGTCCCACGGCGGTCAGACCCCGAAATCTTGATGCGTCCCTGGATTTCTGTCTCTGCTTCACAGGGGCAACGACCCATTCAACCCCAGTACACACAGTTCCCCGTCCTTCCCGCATCACCATACCAGGAACAACACATACCCGTTTACGAGCCTCAGCTTACGGTCCCAGCACTGTCGAACGCCCCGGAGGTATCGATGGACTGTCCCCAGCCTCTCCTAGACTCTATGACGCAGCAGTTATCAGAAGCCATGGATATCGATCTTGACTGCCCGCCGTCGCTTATGCACAGACTGCAGCAGTATTCCTCTTTAACCACAGAGTCGGCATCGCCTGCGTGTCCCCAGTTTCATCCCCTGCAGAATCAGTTCACCAACGCTTCACAGTCCCAGTTTACCAATGCTGTGTCAGGGTTTTCATCGTCAGGTCGTTCCTTCTCATACGGCCCGCCCATGCTGCAGTGTACATGGACACCTCATCCCTCACCCCCATCACTTCAAGAACCATTTCCAGTTGGTCCATGTGCACCCGAGTGGACATCTTCGTATTCACCGCCTGCAACAATGACCCATGCATCGCAACCCCATGTCAATCAGCCGCTCCAGGATGTCAACGCGACAGAGACGTTTGCTCTCAACGTCCATCCAGATACCGCCACTCCCTACCTTGGCTTTTCACAGCAACTAACGCCAGCTAACCCGACGCGTCCGAGCCACACCGAATGTATACCTACTGGAGATATGTCACTTGATGAGAACCACGACCTGTCGCAGCCCGCTTCTGCGAATCACGTGCAGACGCAACCCATCGACCAGAACGAACCCCAGACGCTGCCCGTTTCTTCGTCCGACCACCAGCCAGAGGTCGTTCCCCGGCCTTCCTCTCCTGTTGATAAACTTACGGTCAAGGCGAAAGGTGAGATGGCGACGCCTGTATCTGACCCGGAAGTAACTGACGTAATGAACGATAGCCGACGGCAAACATGACGATGGCAGCAGTTCAGACTCGGACACCTCTGATTCGGACTACATGGAATCTTCCTCTGAGGATGACAGTGATTCTGATGATGACTCTGGTCCATCAGAGGATGATGAAGAGGACACTTCGGCTCCCATCGCAGGTCCTTCTAAAGTTGACAAGGGGAAGGGAAGGGCTCCTTAGTCTAGCCCCAGACTCGCAACGACGTCGAAACGCAACATCCATCACCAACTAGGACCCAGAATATTATATCACCGCCGCCACCGCCACCGCCGCCAGACTAATCAAACTATAGGCTCCAGCGAGAGCGTATACCTCGAGACATCGAGGATACTGTTCGACTTTTTCTTCTTCCCTCGTCGACCCTGGTTTGGCGGTGTCCTTGGCCTCAATCCCCCACCATAGGCTGCAAGCCGCAGGTTTCATTCGCAAGTGAGTCACGGAGCGAGCCACATTTGGTTAAGGAGGCGGTTTAATTGACACGCGGCTTGGATTAATTGATCGGGGCGTCACTAGCGTCATTCGTGAGCCTTTTCCTTATGCTTTACATTTGGTTCCATCTCTTGTTACGTTTTTCTTCACAATGCAAGTGCACAAAGACGCTCACCTTCCTATGGACAAATTGTCAGATTGTTGGCCGTGTATCTTTTTCCAGTCTCAACTGGACACGTTGTACAGTACTGTATGTCATGGTAGAGTAGTTGTATGACTGGTGCTGAATAATGGACCGGATTTGGCATATGACGTAAGATATGTTCCGGGCCTTCCGGCATAAGTGTGCAACAAAGCCGGACAGACCAATTTCTCTGGATGCAGCTGTCCCGAGAGCATATACACTACCTTCTTTGTATCACAACCATTTTCGTGGAGTGGACAGGCTGGATTAACCCGGCCGGATCCCAATAACGAGCAGGTCAGCTATGTCCAAACCTAGATAATTTGCAAAAACTGGCCCGGGTTTCACCGTGTGTGTCAGCCGCGGGTACCTGGATCCATGTCTCACAGGTACGCTTTCGAAACCACAGCGTACAGCACCGGATTAACTTAGACATCATGAAACTACACAGCCTGCAGAAAAAGAAATCGCAGGGAGAGGTTGCGGGTCGTTTTACGGCACGGGAAACGATTTGGAATAGCCGGGGAGCTTGCGTGATGGTGCTCACGTTTCTCTTCCTGCCATCGACTATAGTAGTCCATCACTGCTCGGCGCCATTTTTAAATTTCGATTATACTACATGTAAAAATTATTTGTCGTTTCTTTCATCCATACCACGACCCGCATCTCGATGTCATCCCCTGTTACTCCAGACAAGGGGTCTATGCTGCCCCCGCCCCCGCCAGCGACCACGGCCAGCGTCGAGTACAAAAAGGATGGAACAATCTCTCGCATGCGCTCACATAGGGGCAATGTCCCCCAACTTCCCCAGACCAAACTTTGTCCATTCTGTCCGGCAAAATTCACTCGCACAACCCATTTGAACCGTCATCTTCGCAATCGTACGCTTACTCCCATCTCCTTGGGTCTTCTCCGCCAACAGTTGGATTGATTACACACGCAGATACGAACGAGCGCCTGTATCGATGCGAGGTGCGCGAGTCGTGTTACGGGTGGACTTTCCTATGCCTAATCGTGTTGTACTGGGTTAGGTTTGTGGAGCACAGTTTACAAGAAGCGATCTTCTTGCCCGGCACAAAAGAAGTTGCGGAGAATCGTGAGTGTCACTGATACTTTCTACATTGGGTTCCCGCATGCATCTTGCAATTCCTCTTCTCCAAGGGCTGTAATTGGTACTTGCTTTGCTTTGCTTTCCGTGCATGTTACATGCCGTAGGGTCTACGCGTCGTATGCTCCGGCGCTTGCTTGGCGCCAAACATTGATTGCAAAGCATGGTGGTGCTCGTACCAGAAGCCGTTAATGCTGTGTTTCTGACGGTGATGGTGCCGCCAGCAGCTGACAACATGTCCGCCCCTCTCTTGTAATCCCGTTGTACATCTGTGGGGTCCGAGTGTCTGATGATCTAGGGTTCTGTTTTACTTTCCACTTGCTTTCACCGTTGTGGTATATGTCTCACACTTCCCTCGTCAGTCATCCCATAAGTCGTTCCCGGAAGCGCTCCTGTCAAGCATGCACAAGTCTCAAAGTTAAATGCGATTTACGCCAACCTTGTTCGAAATGTCGGGCACGAGGACGAGATTGCGTATATGCGACTGAAGAAGGACAGAGGGACGGCGCTGTCGGCGCATCTAACCTGCAGCAGGCACCCAACTCGCGACCCCCAGTGCCCATTGTCAACCTGGATGCCTCGGCGGGGTTTGACACCTCCGTGCTTGGTCGTGGCACAGCAGATGCCTTTGCCACCGCTTTCCCTGAGCTCTCATTGATTGAGGAAACGAGCAATGCGATTTCCCACCCTCTTAGCGAGGCCAACTTAGCTTCGTTCGTGGGAGGCGCGCCCCGGTTTCAGGGCGCAATGTCCCTTCCCACAATCGATACCGACTCTGATATTACCGGTTCATCATTCCGCATAGGAGGACCCAAGCATGCGTTCACATCCTTCGGCGCCTCTGGCGTTGCTGGTCATTCGAGGGCTTTGCATGGTTTCTCACCGACAATGTTCCAACCCTTCTTCCGCGACGTTTTTTCAGTAAAGGAAGAACCATCACAAGAAAATGGGCAGGGCGCCGCTCCTCTCCTTGACGCCCCCGACGCAGAGGTATTTATGAATGGTGTTGATCAGCCCGACTTTACACAGTCGTCTCCAAATGGCGTGCTCGACGCCAACCTGGATAGGAGTCTCATGTCAGATCTAATGTCCAACGTCTACATACCGATGTCACAATTAATGCCAGAACCTTCACAAGTATCACTGCCAACTTCGTCTTCCCTTCCTGCACCTCCATCGGCTCCGCTGCCCAACCCGCAGCCAATGTACTCATCAAACCCGACCTATGACCCCTCCAAGCCACCATTGTATACGCAGAAGGACTTGGAGCCCTTACTTTCGCCTCAACCTCCAATTGATGTCAGCCCTCCAGACCCGTCAACGGAGGAATTGCAACACTATCGTGTGTCCTCTAATCTTTACCTTTCCTCAGTATGTTGACGCTACCCACGTTATCCCTGTAGTCCTCGTCTTCTTGACCGCATTTCTTCCTCAAATTCCCGTTATCCATACCCCGACGCTGCGATTCGAGATTAAACCTCAGGTATTTATACGTGCGATGCAGGCATGCGGTGCCATATTTATCAAGACACCTGTTGCGCAAGCATTCGTAGAGAAGACGCTTGGCACATGTCGGAATCTAATTCGCGATTTTGTATGAGTCTACCATCAATTAGTAGGCGGTCAACGTTTAGCTCACCCTTGTCACAGGACAAACCATCACTGGACCCCAAGTACAAGTCTTATATTAATGTAACCTTACTTCTGTTACAAACGATCGGTTTATTCCACCAAGACCCACAGCAGAGAGCGCAATCAAGCATAAACCATGGAATTGTTGTTCAGGTTTGTATCATGAGTTTTTATGGTTCTTTACGGAAAGCTCACGTAAGTCAGATGGTTCGACGAACTCGTCTCATCGAGCAAAGTACTTCGTGGGAGCATCAGGTATTACCGATACGGGATCCTGCCACCTTGGATGCGATCTGGCACGAATGGGCTGTACATGAATCCATCAAACGGTATTTGCTTGTCTTTTCTCTGAAAGCTCGGGCATATCAATCCTAACACGTGAGCGATCTACAGTCTGGTTTGCTTGGCGTATTGCCACGATCAAGCGCATCCTATTTACTTTTCGCTGCCGTCGTTGTTTTCGCCAGACGAATTTGTTACGTGTCTACCGTGCGACGACGAACTATGGGCAGCAAAGACTTCGATTGAGTGGTCACAGTTACTCCTTCGCCCCTCCCCTTATGGTAACATCGAGGAACGGATGTGTGGGGCGCCGATGCTCCGCGCGCTCGCTGCAGTTGGACTCGAGGGACCAAATATGACGGCAACCTCGACCGAACCCGCTCAGGAGCTCGGCGCAGTTTCGCCATTCGGACATTATATCCTTTTGCAATCTCTGCTAGGGGAGCTGTTCCGTCGATGTACCGGTGCCGATTCACCTGCCGCAACTCACGCTGAGGAAGAAGTCAACGAGCATGTGCTTGCCATGCAGCTTGCGCTCCATCGTTGGTTGCAGATGTGGCTAAAGACCCCCAACGCAAACCCTAACGAGAATCTGCCATACGGAGCTGAGTCCGGCAAGAAGTCTACCGGCCATTTCATGGCTGATCCGCTCCCTTTTTATTGGCTTGCGCAGTTGTTACTCCTTGCCTTCCAGGATGGCCTTCCACCTTTCCACAGACGAGAGACGCCACCACCATGTACAATCGATACTCCGAACTCACAAGGGTTCAACGAGCCTTCGCCGTTCGCACCGTCGACTCCGGCTTCGTCTCCTTTCTCCCCATCATTATTCGCGCCATCACCTTTCTCATGTGACACCATGAGTTCCGGCTCGTCACCCGTGTTACCACAATCGCCCCCGCCAGCGTACTGGTCGTCGTCCGCGCCCCCGCCGCCCCCAGGGAAACTCTCCTTCGCTGGTACCCCGGGAACTGGCGGAGCCAAGGTAATGCTGGATACGGCGCAATTCTATTTGATAAAACGCTGGCTGCATTATATCCGGCTGTTTCTTCGCCGGAATGAAGGAACGCCCACGGTCGTGTGGGATGAACTGATGAAGATACGGCTGAGCGGGTGGCTGGGAAATGAGGACGCGTCGTCAGGAAAGTATCAACAGTATGGCAACGCGTCCTCGAGGGGTGGGACGGACGAGGGTTCGGGCTCGTGGCTTGAGGGAGACGGTTTGATTGGATTTTTCGAAGAAAAATTGCACGTATAGAGGTGAGGCCCAGGTTTCATGTTCTATGTACAGTATTTGTCGGGGTCGTTCGTCCAGTTTTGGATATGCTGTTACTAAGCTTTGTGTACTGTATTCAAGCCATTGGTTCGTTGCGCCTTTTTCCTCTTCGGTTGTACTTTGATAGCTGCTATGATAATATACTCGGTCACCGCATCGAGGGTTCAATGAAGATATACAATTTGTGAAGGACGTTGATGCGCAGCTAAAGGGCAATGAACTGCGATGCGAGGCTCCGAGTCGTAGCATGGCATACACGGGTTCCCGATCTGATGATATATTTTAGCTTTGTACACCCGTCGTAAATTCTGAAGCGTCAACGCTCGAGCGTCACTGCTTCATTGTTTCATTTTTTGGGAACTTTGGAACCTGCCATTCGTCGCATTTGCATCTGTATTGTTGCGATATGTTCGGGACCCTGCAATCGTTTCTTTTTCAGCTTCGATACGTTGTATATCTTGGCATTACTACCACCATAGGACATACGACTGGCAAACTATACTCAACGATTACCGGAGGTGCTGCAACAACCAGCCCCAAGCTACTAATGAGTACGTGTACAAGAAAGCATTGGAAAGAAGAGAATAGTAAGGGTAATTGAATTCAAAGTCTACACCTAACTTGGAACATGCTTACTTTGCGCAGGTCGCTTTTTGTCTCGCTTCTTCTCGATCTCTCCCCTGCCAGTGAGCAGTTCTTTTGCGTCGTCCAAAACCCTTACATCGTTTGCCCTTGTGATGCACCTCAGCTCTCGTAAAATTGGGCGAAGTCGGACATCAGGTAGTGTCGCATCATAACCGACCAGCTGGGGCCCAGGCATAGCGATCTGCCGCTTGAATACGACGATGAATAAAGGTCCACCATGACTTGCTAGGATATGCCCGTTGGTGGTTGCTTCAAGTTGAGATCCGTTAAGGACACCATGTATAAACACCCTCCGAGAGCCCGGAGCGAGGATTCGGAGCAAAGGCTGCTGCCGCCCTGCGTCATGTCTTGTTCTTCTTGTTCATATTGAAGTTTGCACATCGCATCCAAGGGTAGACCCACTTCGTTTTTAAGGTACGGATCAAGTACAGTGTCGGGCTTTACAACCGCTTTATTTACGAAGTCATGGAAATAGCCAAACCCGCTAAATAACAGCGGAAGCGGTGGGATGTTCGTGGCGGATGCCGGACAATCGTCCAATATCCTTTCATCTTGTACATGCCGCATCAGTCCATATTTTGAGGGAAGATTGAGTTCGTGGGGCTCTGTCTTTGCCAACTTGCTCGACTTCGCGCGTTCAAAATAGTCTATCTGGGATGTAGGAAGTTCAGGAAGGAGCATGAAGCAGACTCGGAGGATCAACCATTGCAGTGACTGCACACCTCCTTGTGATACTCGGATAAGTAATGGTTCATTCTCCTTAGCCCACTCCTGCCCACGGCAAGTCGCTCAACTTCTCTGGTATCGTCCTCGGTGTTCCTAAGCAGCTTTAAAATTTTGCCCGCGATGAGGTTGCAAGCCTGAAATAGCATATGGCTTTTGTTTAGGTGCTCGCCTAGGGCAATGTTGTTGGTTTTTCTTTTCTTTTTTTTGGGGGGGGCATCGCTCGTGGTGGTGCAGGTGAGGTTGGTATCTGCCACTTTATTAGTGTAGTTATGGTTATACAGGGTTTTCTAGGCTTTGTATGCCGTGTAGGTGTGGCTTTAGGGGTCGTGGTGTTCGAGGGGTTTTTCGTGAAAACCCTCCTTGCCCTGGACTGAGCCGTGGGAAAAAAACGACCTGGTGGTGGTAGTGGTTCAACGAGCCCCAGGACCTCCGATAAGTCAAGGGCGGTTTTCGGACACGGTTACGTCGCGTTACGGCATTCGGTACCCATCCAGGAGTCCACGCTAATTCTCGGAAGCCGAGGCGCTGAGGCTGCGCAGTGCGGAGAAAAACGTTAGGCCATCGTCGAGATGAGGTGCATGCGTAGACCGTTTTCATATTTAAAATTGGCAGAGGCAGCTATCTCCGTTCGTGTAAGGTAACTTAGGGTAATACTGTACCAGTGACAAATATAGATAAACTCGAAAGGATCCTAGCCTTATACCTGCGCTTTGAAAGGCGACTTCCCCACCCTTCGTCGCAGATTGGTCGCCCAGAAGTCACAAGACGAAGCGGCGTCTGGGACCCCAGGGAGTTTTCGATTGAGTCCGAGGCTGAAGTCGGAGATGTTACATAGATGATAGATCTTGTGTCGCTAAATTCTGGAAACGGCGTTACATACAATACTTGGGGCTGCAAACTACTCGGTACAATCCAGTGCGGGAACAAGGTGGGGGAGAAGTTGCAGTGGCGCGATGGATTCGAGGTGCCTGTGTTAGCCGCCAAAATATGCTGTCAAGTCAAGGGAGAAGTTGGTGTGACGCGTCTGTGTTCCTCCCGTCACGGTCACGCGTCACCGACAGTTAACTCTTACCGCCCGAGCATCGCGGCTCAAGTTTAAGCTTTAGTTTGACTCGGACCTAAAACCCTTCTTCTATCACCGATATTTCTACGCTGGTCGCATGGTCGTTTTTGTGGTCGCTCGTTAATTCGATTCGAATCCCGGAATTCATTTCAGGTTGTTCAGCTTCTATGTGTAGTATCGCTTATGTCCCGCTCCGGATGCGTCGCATGCTGCACGGACCAGGGGCACGGTTGCCAATATCCAGCCATTTTCTATTGCATTTTGTTTCAGACTGACATGGTGAATAGGGGCAAGCAAAAATCACCCCCAAACTTCCTTGCTTGGGTGCGAAAAGTGTTTTTCAACTCCTACTGTAGAACTTGAGTTCCGCTCCTCCCTGTCCTCCTGGCCCCGAACCCTCACTATTGGATCATTTTGATGAGGCCCGGAAAGAGGTCCGCCTCCTGAACGACTCCTTTGCACCAGCCCTGCAGGCCGCAGTGCAGGACAGCATGGCCCTAATGATCCATGTTCATTATCAACGCATCCCCACTGGGATATTTAGGACTTGCCCTACGGCTTTTACAGCAGCGGCGTGCCGGCGCTCCAATCTGACGACTATCGGAAGCTCAGGGCCACTCAACTCCCTTATCGAGTATGCCAGCGACAGCACGCCTGCATCTTATTAAAACCTGACAGGCTTTGTCACTCGTCGTAGCTTTCGAAGACCTCGACGGCACCCTCTTCAGGTCCGTGCTATCAGTGACTTGATGGAGACTGACACCGTCGATCTCAGCCCTGAACCCCTACCCAGGTTTCGGAAGGCGCATCTCGGACGCCCGTGGCCCCGTGTGTACTTACCCATGGCCCCATCGCTGAAGCCGACCCCACCTTTGGTGGGGCACGCAGCCTCATGCTTTCCGAGCCGCATGGTAGGCTCGCCACCTAATAGTCCACTCTTCGCTGTCCAATCACCTAGCCCGGGCTTATCTGGTATGTTCCGTCTAGCATCAACACCAACCTTACGTGACTCTTCCCTTTGCCGCTTCCGCTTAAGAATTCGTGTAAATACAGGGACCATCTAGCTACATGCTGCGGAATATAAGTGCAGACTCGAAAAGGCACGAACAGAAACCAGAGTCCGAGTCCCTCGGACATCATCTTTGTGAATCACAATTTGGCCTTATCGATCAAGTTTTATCAACAAAAGGTCCCGAGCGCGTTGGTGTGAACACCTTGACACCACGTGTGGTTCACCGGACACAATAAATAATCGGTCCGATAATGTAAAGTACGCGCTGGGTGGCACAGCCAGTATGATCGGCTCACAGTCCGGACATACCCATGCAAAAACCATTACTCATAGGGAATTTGTGTGTCGTCGGCCCGGGGACCACCATACAGGCGCGGGAAATTGTCTCAGGCCAACCTGGCGGGTGTTATATGTTCAAGTTCTTCGTACGAACTGTAAGCGAATGTGTGGATCGTGCGACTGGCAAGAACTTGAAGATTGTGAAGCGCGGGATGGCGTTGCAGTGTTCGGGTGCTGGTACCTTTCTAGATATCCTCTTGATCTCTCTCTCTCAACACTGCCCATCGGTATACTGAGGATACCGATATCCAAGCCTCTCTGACCCATTCCAGAGGTAAAGAGGGTGGTCTATTGAATGAAGGCCATCATGGGTACAACAGAAACGGTTTAAGCGTCCGGTTACCAGTGGGAAGCATCAACCTGTCTGGGCCGACTAGAAATCCCGCGGGGCACGCGGGATTCTAGTCAGTGACCATCACAGTACGTAGAGAAAAGTGAAAATATCTCACGATGTACTGATTCGATACGGCGCAGGGGAATGGTGTACGGTAGAGAGACTCGAGTGTATTCGGTGATAGCTGAAATCCGGCTGCTGAAGTTGATATGTGCTCAACGCAGTAGCTAACATCACGTAAGTTGACGGACAAGTCAACGTCAACGTAGGCTACGTTGAAGAATCCTGTGAGCTGTGAGAATAGCACTATCACTATCAAGGTGAGGCAACAGCTTTATTTAGGGACCATCATTCCTGGTGTTCTCGTATGCCAGTGTAAAGGTAAATACTACTGTATCAGTGCAAGTTGAACATCCGTGGAGAATGATGTTGTCAAGGTGACCCAGAGTATGCCACGCAGCATTTACTGTACGCCAATGTCCGGTTGCCAGCCAAACCGTCCGGTCCGCGGCTGCGAGAAGGACGGGTTCGAAAGCTTGGAGCGGCGCCTCACAGAACGGTTTAAGTTATAAGTAATGCAACGCATCTCGCGCACATAATCCTCGTGCGCTTTTGTAAATGACAAACCTACTGGCAGAGTGTGGTATTCGAGTACGTTCTCGTGTCTTGTTTGGTGCCCAAAAGGGGCCTGTGTGCTCACTTCGGGCCCGGGGGCGCTTCCGTCGGAAGCATTATCTCTGTTGCGACTCTGTCTCGCGCGCGTTACATCCATCACCTTACTTCGATTTCCTGCACCAGTTCAAAAGCCTGTTTCACCGCCCACTTCCCAGGGTTCTCATCATAAAGATGGCCGGCTGCAGGCGAGTCCCACGTTGCTCGTCGCCAATGCAATCAACCCCAGATATGGAAAATCGTATTTCCCGGCTGGCCAACTAGTGGGCTTTCCTAACGTGAACGTGGGTTATGGAATCACCAGATATCTGCCCCATTGATCTCTCGTAAGTAGTACCAGCCTAAGCTCGAAGCTCGTTAACGTTTAGGTAAAGTACCTTTTTCGCCGTAAAGGGTGATCACGCAGTGCGCGCAAGAGGCAAACACGTTCATCGATTCCCGTCACGTCTCGAAGTGCCGGCCCGAATCGTCGATTGTCCGAAATATCAGGAAACCACCGCGGCACTGTTTGACTCTGGACAGTATCAAAATAACTTGATGATATGGCGAGCTTGGCTGATGCAGATCCATCGGACCTGGACCCCAGCTACCGTGACTCCCTTGATTAGCGGCGGTTACGATGAAAGCGCAGCATCATCCTTACGGCCCACTTACTCGTTTCGAATGCGCACGGCAAAATGACATTAATTATGGAGGGCACGTCCTGGATAAGAACCGGTACCCTATTTCCCCCCCCTCCCCCCCTTTCACTGACTCCGGATGAGCAGTATAGTCGACTTCCTTCCATTATTGTCCCTCGCGATCAAAAATGAGCATGTTGTCTCTGCGGAGCGTTATATCTCTGGTGAGCTTGCACCCCTCTTCGCACTACTCTCCTTAGTGGATGCATTGACACTGACATGCCTGGTAGCTGTTGGATTGGCGATGTTTGTTTATGACTATACACTTACGTTTGGAGATGAAATGCAATACATCTGGAGACGGCCAATAACGGGCATCAAGATACTCTACCTCATCCTGCGGTATGGCGTGGCTATCGCGGAGCTTGTCTACTTCCAAGGTGAGAGCTTGTTTGAGAGTGTGGACCAAACTCAACATTCATATTGCATATATTATGATGTATAGCACTAAGCGGATTGACAACACATTTGTCACATAATGTGTGTACCCCCTGCTTGTTTGTACGCGTCAACACTGAGCCCTAATTGTTCCCAGTTGTTGGGTAATTATTGCTGTCTGTGATACCGAAATGTTGACATTTCTACCCAGTTGTGTTGGGTCTCTATATGTGGTTGCGGTGGTGGGGTCTATGGCGCTTGTCCTGGCAAACTGTGAGAACCGCCTTGGTTTAGTTGTCACATCGACGTAATACTGAGCAGAACAGATATAATGCTCATAAGGGTGTATACGCTGTGGGATCACCGAAAGTGGACGCTAAAGATACTGTATACCGGCTACTTTTTATCAGTCTGTTCCACGATTGCCTTCGTGACAACGAGTATCGTGGATCTCACACGTTAGTTTTCAGGCCGACATTTTCTGTCTGTCTAGCTAACTGTTCAATCAGCACATATTGTCTCCGATCCGTATATCTTTCGCATGTGTCTCATAGTTGGAAGGACTCCGTACTGGATAGGAATTTGGCTGTCTCAGGTATGCATTACTTGATCTCCCCCTTCAACGCTTTTAGTGACACGTCGTTTTGAAGGTGCTCTTTGACGCGTTCTTATTTATTCTAACATTATTTAACGCGGCGAGCCGGCCCCGGCGAGCTAATGTCAAGATCATCACGGACCTGCGTCGCGATGGATGCCTATTCTACCTGGTACGTATTCTACTTGTACGTCTATGGTCCGGTGAACTGGGCCTAATATACTCTCAAGGGATTATTCGGTGAGCATTCCCTATGTGTCAGCATCTGCATCCTAAACAACTTTTGCATGTTAAAGTCGGACGCTTTCTGAACATTGCTCTTAGTATCCCCACGAGTGTATGCTATTTGTCTTCTGTTTGAGATATCTCATTGATTCCTTATTCTAGAGACAATACTACCTAATAGCCGTCTCGTAGGTTTTGCTTTACCCTTAATACTTAGATGCGGGACTGTAGCTGATCTTCTGACAGGTTTGTCCTCTCGTTAAGCACGGTTACAGTGACAAGGCTTGTCTTGCGTGTTGAGCGTTTGTTAGTGACTCGCGGGGCCAATCGAGACTTGCACTTACTTGATTGGGAGTCGGATTCGTACGAGTTACAATCTCCGTACTGATGTCCATATTGGCCTGTATTGTGTGCCAACAAACCATTTGTATCCACGATTTGTAATTCACTGGATAATAGTGTTTCTCATATTTCTCGTATTTCTCAGTCTTACCAGGCAAGTGTCAATGACGTGAGATCGAAGAAGATATGCTTGTCGAGTGTTGTGCACTCCTGCCTAGTCTCGGGGCTTGTCAGCATCAGGCTATTTGATGTGCCATCTGATATCGAACCTCCAAGACTGCCTTGCTGTCACGGCAACCCCAACCCCTTCACTAAGTTCTCACCATGCGATTGTGCTGAGTTGAGCGAGTGGGGATACATGGGACTACTTAGCACTACTAAGGATCCAAGGATCCAAGGACCATGCTACATCATATCGTCTGGGTCAATCGCGTGGCTTATGCTAGTAGACAATACATGATAAAAGGGAGACCTGGCTTCATACACCAAGACTGATAATCCCCGATTGTTACTGTTCATGATTTATAACTTGTCTTGCTCGAGTCGAAATAATGCGTGGCTCGAATGGACCGATTTATTGCTCATCGCTATCGTAGGGTCTGTAGTTCGAGTTCTCCTGGGCCATGGACAAGCGGAAAGTCGTCAGGCGATGATCCCTCAGGCCGCACCTTTATTTGCCTCCACTGCAACCGCTCTACTGTAACTCTATAAGACTATAACGATTGTCCTTACCCCTATCCGAGTCAGTCATCAGGAAATTACTTGAGTTCTCTTTGACAAGGTTAGACTCACTTAGACTTTCTTTAGCTAAGCGTGACCAAACACCCTCGCATCATGGGCAACACCCTCATTCCCAGAGTTTTGACCAAGGACCGCTGCTGGGCACGTGAGACCGATTTGAAAGGATGCAACCTTCCCAGGGTTTTCCCGTTTTGGACCGATTGACCGATTTTGGGCACGTGACACCGATTTGAACGGGTGTCGGACCGCTGCTATCCGACAGACGTTCTCTGTGCCAGCTTCCCCTCTACTGCACTGTATTCCAATCCGACGCTCTTGACACTCTCGCGGCGCTCACGCCCCTCCAATATGGTGACTCACAGCGCTGGGGCTTGCTGGTTGGTCCCCCGCTGGCTTGTCCATGCGTTCTCCCTCTCGAATCTTGAACAGTTCCATTGGAGTGCCGGACCCATACTACGTCTTACACAAGACTCACGTCGAGGGAAAAACTGACTGTATACTGTATATATACATGAAATATACATGATACAGAGATGAATGCATACGACACGCGACAGAGACGAGTGGGAAGGCTGAGTGGGAAAGCAGGCCCGGGGAAAGCCCACTGGCAGCCCTACATTACCCCAACAACAAAGCCGGAACAGGACGGTGCCATCTTGATCGATGGTTGCAAGTCTGCCTTTAAACACAATTAATGCATTCGTCGACGGTCAACATCTCACCGAGGCTGTAGAGTAGAGAGTACCGCTATGATCCAGAGATACAAAACGTATCAACCAAACACAATTTTTTTTTAGTTGGACGGTTTGATTGTCTCGACACCAACCGGCGGCTCTGGCGTATTCCCTTTCTGCGGGTGGCCCATGGCCCAATCGTTCATCGAACTTCATCCATCGCTCAGCGCTCTGGTTCTTACCCCAATCTTTCCTAAACTTGAAGCCTATCTTTCCGGCCACTAGTATTCCCAGCCTCTTCCTCTATCACCCTTCGAGTGCGTGTTACTACCGACATCATGCAGTGGACAGCCCCCTGCATTTCATTCTGACGACTACTAGCAGATAAGTGAACGCAGCTGTGCACCCGCAGCTGTATCCATGGACGGACAAGCCTCCCATATCCTGAACCCTGGAGAATCGGTCACAGTCCACTCGTCGTTGCATATACCCTGCATTAACCGGTCTTCAATATCAGACGCCGCCTTAGATGCTCAAGGAGAGGGTCCTGGTCCTGGCAAGGAAGATGACTGGGTCCGAGACATCAACAACCTACTGCAATACAATGCCGCAACACTGTCAACGACGTCACTTAAGCTTACTAATATTAGATTTACACTGGCTGATACGAATTCAAAGGCAAGTAAAGACGCTGGCAAGATAATCATCAACCCAAAATTCATCAAGGTAAGCATTCCAAAACTTCTTCACGTAACTCCTGCCACCTTTGTGGAGACCTATAATTACTCGCTGCCCAATGAGTATACTCCCAATATTCTGGATACCATCCAGCCATCTCCCAATCGATGATAGCTGCGATCTTGCCATTGTTGACAGAATATTCCTTGGGGCGATGTCCGAATGTGTGAACTTCGTGCAATATTGCCGATTTCCCATAGCTTGGGATTGAGGCCAAGCCTTACGATGTTTGTCGGATTGGAGGATAGCATCGTGGCCAATATGTGAATGAAACTTTTCAATAGATTCAAAAGAGGGAAAGGGACTGCTCCCTAGTCGAGTATCAAATAGTCCGCTTCCTTCAGCAGATTCTACCCTTCCAGGACGAGTAGGCTTTAGGGCACGCATCTGAGCAATACAACCCTTCAGCTCCTCGAAAATGCTCTCTCGCTGTTCTGCGGATAAGGCCTTCTGAGAGAACTCGAGTCCGTTGATATAGTCCATAATGATGTATGTTTTTTGATTGATGATGACTGTAATGTGCAAATTGTGTCGTGACGTCCCACCACTGGCTGAACCTGAGCCGGAGCTGGTGTTCCACGAACGAGATAGTGAGCAGAAGGCGCAACTGATTTGTGCGAGTGGAGTCACACTGCCATTTTGTGAGCCAACTTGAAGTAGAGATTGTCTACTAGTAGGACTCGGCTCAGAGTCGGCTGAGAAAATAGTGTAGAGAGTAGGCCAACAGTCTTTGTTTTTGTACACCTCTAGTGGCTGTAGGATGGTATTGGGGACAGAGGAAGGTGTTCGGTGCCAGTGAGTCTGATACATTCTATGATAGTTTCTGACTCAAATTAACCCCCAATCACGGAATGCCGGCCCGACACCCCGTTGATGTAAATATATGAAAAAAAAAATGATGAGTTGACCGAACTTGAATCGAACAGTTGACTCAAGCTAATTTGTGGCAACACTATATGGCATTTACTGTCCGATGTCACGGATCTTGAATCTACGATGGGGTTGCTGAGTTGGAAAACAACACGACAATGCCCGGTTGTTTGAAGGTGCGGTGCGCACCCTGTTGTGTAGTGGTCCATGTGTCCCCGTTCGAAGCACCGGTACAAATATAGCATATATCGTGTACCATCACCGACGAATATCCACAATTGCCTCTTCATCGCCGATAACTGGCCAACTTTCAGTCTCTCTTTTCAACGACCTTCCTTCGGATCTCGCCTTCCCCTCCCCCTCACTTGCTTCTGCCAGTGTCCCGAGTTCCCCAATATCTCTTGTCCCACTAACGAACTAGTATGGCCAGTTCTCTTAAGGAGTCTTTGTACCCCTCATCACCCTCCGCCAAACCTTCCGACGACTCGGGTGTCTCTCATGGTGTGCCAAAGGACTGGAAGTTCTGGTGCATCATTTTCTCCCTCGCGCTATCCATCCTTTTGACAGCCATAGAATTTGTGAGTTGTCCCTTCTTTAATGCCACGCCTCCTCCTGGCAAAGCGGTCCAACGGAACATTTAAATCCACCGATTTGTAGACTTCCATCGGCGCGGCGCTGCCGACGATCACCCGTAGTTTGAAGGGCGAGCAATTCATATGGGTCGGTTCTGCTTATGCCTTAGGCTCGACTGCCCTTGTACCTCTTTGTGGAGGACTGTCACAAGTACTTTTTTTTCTCTCTTTTGCGACCTCGAAGCTTTGACCTTCGTCCCCAGATCCTTGGGCGGCGGCCCATTATGCTATCGGCAATTTTCCTCTTTGCTTTCGGAAGCACCATTTGTGGCTCTGCGTCAAGTATGAACATGCTTATTGCTGGAAGAGGTTCGTCTTGCGCATCCCCGACAGTGAGGTGCTTGTTCCAATATACAGTCCAATAGCTGTACAGGGCCTGGGAGCTGGAGCGATTACTTCGTCGGTGCAAATCATGTTGTCTGATTTGGTCACGCTTCGCGAGCGTGGCACGTTCAGCGGTGTAATGGCACTGTGCGGCTCTCTGTCTTTCTTTCTTGGAAGCTCCTGATGACCTTGTAGTTCTTGGGCGATCGGTGGTGGCGTTGGTCCAGTCATAGGAGGTTCATTGGCTCAACATGGGAATTGGTACGTACCCTGTTGGCGATCCAATTTTCTCATTTGTTCTCAATGCGTTTCTTTTTCCTCCACAGGAGATGGTTGTTTTGTATGTATAACCTGATTGGTAGTGTGATCATTTCGTGAACAAAACGATACAGATCTCAACCTCCCAATATGTGTCTTCAATGCAACTCTGGTCCTGCTCTTCTTGCGTCTCAAGACGCCCCATGCAACTCTACGAGAGAAGTTCGGCAAAATGGATATCATGTAAGCGCTTGTGAAATTGTGTGCTTCAAAGGTCTCACTTCGGTTGTAGAGGAAACGTTCTCGTCACGGGATCTACTACATCTGTTGTGATTGGGCTAACATGGGGAGGTGTGCAGTATCCATGGTCGTCAGCCCACGTCCTGTTGCCCTTGATTATTGGCCTTCTGGGGTTGTGCGTATTCGTCATCTATGAGATTTACTTTTGCAAGCCACCAGTCGTGAGTCCTTTCACGGGTACAAGACAAGCACTCTCGACTGATATCTTTTCAAGATCCCCATTGTGATGCGCATGAGCTGGACGGGCGCTAGTGGATACGCCCAGAATTTCTTAATGGCCGTGGTGTTGGCAACCTTAAGTTGTACGTGATAGCCTCGCAATGTACTTCGCTGGCTGACAGCCATATGACCCACTATCAGACTGGTATGTGATCTTCTTCGAAGCATGCAAGGACAAATCCCCTACGGCGGCCGGTGTCGACCTTTTTGGGTTATCGTACAGCATCAGCCTGATCGCAATCGTGGCAGGCATCGCGGTCAAGAAGACGGGCAAATATCTGATCCCGTTATATGTCGGCTGGACTCTCACCGTTGTCGGCGCTGGGCTCCTGACGACACTGCGCGCGGACAGCAATTTTGGCAAGGCTGTCGGCTATCAGCTTGTCATTGGTAGCGGAATCGGTATCGTTTATGTTGTCACCCTCTTCCCGATTCTGGCATCCATCCCAGTCACCCAGACTGCTCCTTCCATGGCCCTTTACGTGTTCTCACGCAACTTTGGATACGTGAGTGCTCTCCCCGCCGATTTCCTTATTTTTCGCACGGCGTGGCTAATGACCTGCCCAATTTAGATCTGGGGTGTCACCGCAGGCGGTGCCATCCTTCAGAATGAGCTAAAGAAAAAGTTACCTACCTCTTTCCTTACGCAGTTCCCGCAGGGCGTCGAGATAGCATTCGAGACGATCCCGATCATTCCGCGGCCTGCCCCAGCCGTTGAGGGACGATGTGCGGAATACCTTTGGTATTGCGCTCAAAACCATCTGGCAGCTCGTGCTTGGCATCTCGATTGTGGGAATACTTGTCAGCATAGGCCTCAAACAATTGGAGCTCCACACGGATATCGACGGGGACTGGGGCAGGAAGGACCTTCCGGATGATCAGAAGTTGCGCCAGTCTGCCCCGCAGGCAAAGCAGCAGACTACGAATATGAGTGAAGCGCGATCAGTGTGACATCCATACGTAAGGCCAAGTCTAGGAACTATTCATTTCTTTATTGTATTTCCAGTATGCGAATGTTATTTTACACCAGGAGGGCGGTGCGCCGGTTTGGTCGACTGGTGCTCGTGGCGTTATGTTAGGTCACGCGGGCGAATGCAGAACGGTTCTGGGAAACAACAAAGCTTATCAGAAGTGATACCTAGAGTTCTCAACTCCGCGGGCAAAGCCGCGGACTCACATGGGGCGTGCTTTATTGAAACCAGAAGCCTCGGATCGCGAGGCCATCAAACCCGATAGCTTCATATTAGGCGAGTGTCGTGATGGACCCTCAAAACCCGAAAGGCGTCTGTTGGTACTATTCTCCTCGACCGAGATCATAAGTGGGGCAAGGAGAGGTTTTAGCTACCCCGTGGAGACGACGGTAGATCATGGGTTCGGAGAGAGTTGGTTTGTTTGTTGGGAGTTGCGCTTTAGAAAAAATGGTGGTCGTGGAAAGTAACCGGGACTTTGGCTTTCTGAAATCCAGTATAAATCGATTGGACTTATCATAGACAGCTATTTATTTATTTTTCGACTGAAATTCACTATAAAAATAAATATTGATAAATCGTTTATTTACTGTAAGTCTAACTAAAGAGTGACGGAAAATATTGTTGGTGTCACGGTAGTGGCAATGTTGTAGTAAGGTAGGTGCACCGCGTTTCCCGACAATTCCCGTGTGGTGTGGTCCGTGTGGAAAGCACCTTTTGTGCATACCTTACCCGATTGCTTACCCAAATCACGACAATAACGGCAAATGACACTGGGCAGCTGTGTGGTTCGATCTTGAGTGCGGCGGACTGCACTCGAAGTCTCACCGGATCTCACCCTCTAGAGTCTAGACTGTCGTTGACGATCGGCAAGCTCGTTACTACTAATTGATTGAAAAAAAAAAATTAAAGGTAACACCCGGGGGTGTGAAGCTCCGAGTCGCTGGCAGGTTTAAGCTTTTCATTTTGCTCCGATTTCATTATCCTAAAAGTTTTGTTGACGCCAGACAGCAAGACAGACGCCGCAATGTAGCTTGCAAAACCATGAGTTAGGCACTGCCGTGACAGTGCCGTCAAAACAAATTTGGTTTGTTTTCATTTTTTTTTTCTCTATTGACCTAGATACGGCCGATGAATTGTAGGGCTCGCTTTCCCGGTTTCGAGGGGCTATAGTGAGACCCAGGACGATTGACGGTTATTAACTGGTGAGGTCGAGTCCTGTTTACCGAGGTGCTCGTCACCTCAACTGGCATCTCTACTAAGGGGTGTGGGTATGTATATCTTTTCGCTTACTCCTCTTTAGAGGCGTTTGTTATTGTCGAGTTTACCTCTCAGGAGGATATCACATAGTGCTACGCGCAGCGGATTTGGCCAATCGGCATCCACAGAGCTTTGTAGGGTTACAGCCAAGCGGCGGACGGCAAGTGCTCGGATCATGGTGTCATCTAAGCACCTAATTGATCACATTGAAGTCACACTAACGAAAGGGAAGCTACCATACTGGCGAAAGGAGATTGTTATGATGATATTGTCGGATCGATCATATGTAGGGTAACGTATCGTACATGGGACAGCGAGATGAGATATAAGTTATGCTACATACAAGTGCTTTCGAATTACAGAAATATAGGGAGACAGATGCTTGCAGAACGAAAACGATGCGAAGATCGATCAATACCTACCTCTTCGTTCTCATTTTATTTTCTCCGGCTCCGAGGCTTAACATTCGAGGCTTTCGCTTTTGCCCTCGTTTTCTTCAGCGCAGGTGGACTTTCGATGATCTCGATATCCGAATCGCTGACTGTCGACGCCTTGCGCTTGCCAGGCTGCTTACTGCCTACTGACGACCGCTCCATATCAGGAGGTTCATCCGATCTTGAGGCTGACCCACGGGTGAATGACTGCTGCGTTGGACTCTGCAGTCGTGATGATGCCACGGACTGACGGGACCAGGCCGGGGACGCTGGCGACATGCCTCTGCGCGCAGCTGCGATCGCATGCAGGACCCCTGTGTCTTCCTCTTCTCGCCGTGCCGAGCTCTCATCCGTGAGCGGTATCCGCGTCTCTGCCCAGTCGCGCGCAAAAACACTCTCACTACCGAGTGCATCGTGGAAGCCGCGAGGATTCTTCTCCGAACGCACGCTGTCGCCTGTCGCCCGCGCAGCAAAAAGTTCTAGAGATAGTGAGGCATTGTTACGTATACCGCCTTCGGTGGGGGCATCGCCAGGGGCGTTATCTCCCAGGCACTCTACCCAATCCCACGGTCGGTTCATGACGGGATGTCCAGGAACGGTCTGTCCCGAAGGATCGAGAGAAGCATATACCAAGTCAGCCACGCCTTCATGAGGTGGTGGGTATGGAAGAAGACAGCGAAGCTGTTGTCGGTATTCAGTAGGCATATCTGTTGGAAGTTCGGTCAAGTGAATTTGTGGGTAATAGCGGAAGATATCATTTGGGTTGGCCTTGATGTCAATTCCAATCTCTGCAGAAAATAGGTAAGAGATACAAGGTCAGGTACAGGACTTTGACAACCAAGCCTACCATCTATAAGGTACATATAAGTATCAAGAAAGAGTGGGAAAGCAGCAGGATTGAGATGGTCCCCTGCGCCGTGAGCCTGATCATTGTAAGCGGCAATCATCTCGTACAAGATGTTTAGTGCTTACCAGGGCCAGGTTGAAGATGGACTTGCAAAGGTCCTCGCTCAGAGATCGAGCCTTGGGGGTCCAGACGCCACGGAAAGCCATGTTGAATTGCAGTAGACGTGCCATGAGAATGGCACCTTGTGTCGCCTGGTCTGGGGGAACATCAGGTTTTGAGATAAACTGAGAAAGAATCGTTTCAAAGGCTTGGATCTTGTTCGCAAGAGCTTTGATGAAACTATCCTGTGCCACGGAGTCGACAACAGGCAACGCAGTTTGGTCGTCCCTAGCAAGCTCAACGACATGGGCGAGCAAGCGGAGCTGCTCGCTCGCCACGTCGAGAATCTCTTGTACGCCCTGGCTGGTCAGTGGTGTTTTCACGCCCTCGAGGATATTAGCAATACAAGTGAATCCGGTGTTCACAAACTATTCTCTAATAAGCTCAATTATACCTGAAATCATGGTCGGGAAATTACCTTGCATGCGATCGTTGGTCCAACCCCACGAGCCATTTCCGCAACGAAGTCAGCTTCCTCAGTCGACATGTGATGGTGCATGAATTTGGCAATTAGGCGGTCGACTTTGGTGTTCCTGTTAGGGGTTCCGAAGGCCAGGCGTTCACCCATTTGCTTCAAAGAGAACTGCACTTCAATTGTAGTCGCTGCCAACTTCCAAGGGCTGAGTAGCGCAGACGTGTCGAGCCATTCCGAAGATCCAATCGTCGCGGTGTCTGGCCCATTTCGTTAGTCAGGCGGACAGATATTTGATATGCAGCCATACCTGTACGTGTGACGTTGAGAATGAGTCGCAACGCATCCATCAATGGTTCAACGAGGCTTTCGTCCAGCGCGTCATATTGTAATGATTTATCGAAAGCATCGCGCACGGCATTGAGATCTCGATATATGCCTTGACGGAACTCGATGGAGCCACACACCGCGTCACGTAGCGCAACAGCGCGGCGACGCAGCTCGAAAGGAACATGCGAGGCATGTTCGAGGAAAACGAGCGTCGGAATGGCGCCGACGAGAAGGGAGAGATGGGGAGAACAGAAAACGTCCTGGCGCCTCACGCGCACGCGCTGCAGTTCCACAATATCATTGGCCCAATCTTCTTCTCCGGACAGCACGAGGCGTGCGAAGATGTCATGGGCGGCGCGGAGGTATACCTCGCAGTCTGCCGTGCCTGAGGATAGTGCGTAGCTCCACAAGGGATAGACCATGCCCTTCAAAATCGTAGTAGTTGCGAGCACGTTCTGCACGACGAGGCGTAACAGGGTGTGTGTGAGGTTTGTCCAAGCCACGCTGTCGATCGATATAAGTTCTACTTTTCCGGACTCTTGGAACCAGCTCGCGACATGCTCATCGAGCCCATCAGGGAGGTGTTGGTCTATGTGCAGCAAAAAGCTGGCATAGCGTGCGTCACACGGGACTTCGGCGTTAACCTGGACACGTAGTGCCGCAAAAGTGTTGTCCCAAATGCTCCAAGCCCAGTCTAAAGATTTGTGATAGTGGAACCATAGGTTGCTGGCAAGAATATAAGCCGCGTCAGGTTGTGTATCATTTGAGAGCAAAAGTATTTCAGGAATTTTTTTGGGACACGGTTCCGTCTCGCTACCCGAGGGACGTAGAGCCTTTAAAACGAATTGTGTGAAAAACCGCTCAACGGATTGAGATAAATCACTACTTACCTGGGCATAGCTAGCAATCTCCATCTCAACATTTTTGCGAGCTGAAGATTCAAGATATCGACCAGCATCGACTTCCAACAAAAACGCCAGCAATACACGGCAGTGGATCCCTCGACTCTTACAAGACTGGTTAGCAGCATACAGTGCCAAGGTGATGTCCCGTAACACGCCCATACCCGCCCAAATAGGGGAGTACCGACGCAGCATTTCCGCAACGATTGTCAGGCATTCCGATTGGCATGGGCGCTCCAAGACCCCAAGGCTCAGCTGTAGTTGAAAGATCATGTCAGATCATGTGTGGGGATCAAGCCCAGCTCGCTCACCTCAAGCACAGCGCGATAGCACTTGACCTGGGCCATCAGATCAGTAGCGACACAGTACGTCCTCACGAACAGATGCGTAAGGGGATTGTCCAGAAAGCTGAGGTGATAGTCGATGAATATGAGGTTAAGGAAGAACAGAAAGAAAAGGAAGAAGAGGGACCATACCTTGTAAGTTGCTTCAGGAATAATGGAAGAAACCATTGTTTGATCGTTCGGACCTGCTGGTACCGCGGTGCTCCGAACAGCGTGATACAAGTAGATGGAAGTGGCGGAGGCCCGTTTTCGTTGCCTTAGTATTGCGAGTACATAGCCTTAGCAGGACAAAGAGGACAAAGCACTGGTAATTGGTAACATACCGGGATTAAATATCTCAGGAAACACGAGCCGCACCTCTCTGCGCATCTCACGCTCGTTGCTCTCTTCGGGCGTGCTACGTGCTCGTACGCCATATAATGTCACGCGGCGCTGATTGACGATCGCAGGTGTTGAGTTGTGTAACGGGATCCACCGTAAGAAGTCGCGATGCCGGGACCCATTCTCCTAGACGCTTCGGTCAATAATTGTTCCCAAGCGGTCGCATGCCTAGGCCTACCTCTGAGCACAGAAGTCCGGGCTCACACCGTGCGATCAGTCGTTGTACATACGACGCGTATGAGAAAAGTTCGCTCCGGACAAGCTCTCCGAATAGCAATGCCACAGAAGCCACATCGTTACTCGATCCATCCCGATCCAGCCATTCGAACAGCAGGTCCTGGAGCTTTCCATCAGGTGCGGCTGAGTTCCGTCTCGCCGCCCGCGCACCCCATTGCGCTCGTGCGCGGCGGAGGATCGTGGCCGCAACGTACGGACGATGGTCCCCAAATTGGAGGGTGGTGACAGACCAAGTAAGGAGGCGGTCGAGCTTTGCCGCGAAGAGTTGCACGCTTTCGATACTACCATCGAAAAAGGTGAAGGTCTCAAGGTCGGTCGTTGGCCCGATTGAATTCAATTTCTATATGCAGAAACGAGATCAGGAGGAAACGACGGCCAATGACAGCATGCGCACAGTGACATCTGAAACTGCTTCTGTTAAACGCGCAAGCACTCGCGGTGGGAGATTACGGAACCACATGGCATCGTTGCGCTTCTGAATATCAGCAAAATTGTCGGAGAGCATGGTATAGATGGTTTCCGTCGGGCGGGGTGTGTGATCTTGCTTGGGATTGCCATTCAAGATCTCTTGTAGGAGCGTTGCATGCGCTATCCACATCCTTGGAGAGATGAAAGCATCGGGGATGACGAGACAAGCACGCTAGAGTAACTTTTAGCTCTATATTCAAGTACCATAAAACATACGTACTCGTATAAATACTCTCAAGGAATTCTCAACTGAAGGGAGGACTTCCTTGGCGGATGAACTTCGAATCTAAATACCTGTTAGTGGAGTAGATAACAGTACTCATCATAAATTCGTACCTCGGAGATCTTGGAGAGACAAGCATCCACGAATGGCCTTGAGAGAGCGCGGCAAGCCAGTATTCCGTCGAGATACTCATCCGCGAGCCGGGCCACAAAACTAGTCTGGGCCAGATTACAAGTACACATCTGAAGCACCAACCACGATAAAAAGGTCCTATTATCCACCAAACCCTCTGAATAGAAGCTGCGCAGCAGGTCGAGACTACACGATGGAGTCAGTCCGCGAGCTGAGTATCAAGAACTGGAGCAGCATTACCTGTATGAAAATCGGGATATCCATCGTGCCCTTGCCTCGCCATCCGCCAACACACTCCGGAACACGCTTTTGATGTTGAGGGTTGGACGGGGTGCGCTGGGCAGGATGATGTCACCTAGCTGCTTCTTCAGGTAGCTCGTTACGACGTTTGCCCATTCAACGCTGTATTGCATCGGGTCATAGGTAGGCTTATGGCGTAGACCGGTGACCTCATTTGCACCGAAGACACGGAGAAACCAAACTGCTCGCGGAATTGCAACGGCGTTGGCATGCAGCAGATCGAGCAGGTCTTGACCTTTCGCACCATGTGGGACGCATTTTCCGAGCTTATGAAGAGGCACAGATGGATTTGCCAGGTCCGCGAACCAGGCTTGCCTCTTTGCATCATTTGGAGTAACCCGCTGGGGAATGCGGAAGGTAGATGGCCTGCAGTGGCGCTTACATTCAACCGATTAAAAATCCAAGGAGGGACAAACAGACATACGGGATGACGACAGCATCTGCCTTGCGAGCAAAAATCTGATTCATGAGGTCCTCGAGTTCTGCAATTGTATCGCTCTCCTTTGAGCGTCGCCGAAATGTTTCCAGCGCTCCCCATGTTTCAGCCTAGCCAGTCGTTTCAACTAAATGCAGTCTTAAGAAAGGAAACATGCACGCACGGCGACTGGGGTGGGTAGGTGTAAGCCATCCTTGACGTTAACTTCCGTTAAGATGTCTTCCTGTTGTCCGGGATGCGGAAAGTGGTATCCAAAACGACCTAGAAGGTATTAACGTCGGTATTTTCTGACAGTTGCTAAGACATGTGACCAAGCCTGGGGACATGAACTGTTCTCCCGCAAGGCCCACGGATCCAATAACTACGCAGTACGATGGACGTACCTAGGTCTGCAGATGTGTGCGCCTCGGGTAGCCAGTCTGGCGGATGTGCTACCTGTAGTTGAAGTGGCGGCTTTGCTTGTCTTGCCTCGCGCATGTCCTGCTATGTTGTCATGGATGTAAGAGTAGAAGTGGAAGGGCCTAAGAACGGTATGATATTCCCGGAACTAGCACACCGTCAGCGGACCGTCGGACCGACCTCACATTCCGAATGCTTAGTAAGTTCTCAGTTCGCAACCGACACGTCACGGCGATGCTGCAACGCAGTAACCACCTTCATTTTTCACATCTCGTACTTATGGTTACACGTTGCGGAATACAGACCTCGAAAAAAGGGGCGCGAGTGTGTAGCACCGCAGGTGTTGTCTTGGGTGTGGCATTTGTTGTCACTGGGGCGGCGGGGCCGTTGAGACCGTCCGACTTTGGAGCTTCTAGCTTCCGGTTTCAAGTGTAGACAGCAGAGCTTAACTCTGCGATCCAATTTTAAGCGCAAATATGAATAACTCTATAAATACTCTATGTACAGTACACTGTCCTACCAGTTCCTATTTTCCATAAGATTCTCCACCTAAATAAGGGGAAATACAGTGCTAGTCTACAAACCAGAAAAAAGAGACAGTCCAAGAAACCCAGCCCGAATACTCTCCTATATATACTTCCATTGCGCAGCAAGACAGCTGCTAACCACGCCATGAAACCTAAGCTTATGGAACTAATTTTACTCCAGCTTTTATTTCGTTGGGCACACCGAAGTTACCTGTATCCGAGTCGTGTCGGTCGTGTCGAGTGTCAGATGCAGTAGCAGAACTCTCGAACTGTCAAGAAAGCACCGCTTCAGCAATCTCTCCACATTTCAAATCCTCCTGTAGAATGAAGAAAAGTCACTCACCGAGGAACCATGACGTGGAGGTTGAGGACCACATTCAATATAGTCTTTAAGCTCCACAACCTGCTCGAATGTCCTCAAGCCGACGCTGCGATCCACCCGCCAGGCGGTGAACGTATGGCCCTTCTCAAAGATTGCTTCAACCTCTTCAAGTGTACGTCCAGCCGTCTCCGGAAACATGAAGAAAACGTGGATGAATGCTGCGAGGTTGAATGCGCCGAATATGAAGTAGGTCTTGTACGCGATGGAGGAGAGGCAGGGGGGTACGGCCCACGCAAGCCCAAAGTTGAACAACCAGTTCGATGCCGTCGACAAGGCAATCGCCTTAGCTCGAACACGCATTGGGAAGATTTCCGCAGGGTATGTCCACGAAACAGGTCCCATGGTAATAGCGAAGCTGGGAATAATTAGAACAAACCAGCAGATTGGACAAATTGCATGGACAAACCTGCACACAAAGAGGTATGAACAGACGATTACGCCTCTGGTGACGCTGCTATGGCCATGTATAACCCACACCCTCTCATTGTCAAGTACTGTCCAACTGCCGAAGCGGCCTTGAAGTATGCCGACAAGGAAAAGGAAGAACGCCATCGACAGCGTGCCAAAGAGGAGCATTGGCCGCCGCCCCCACCTATCGATATATAGAATTGCGGGGACCGTGAATACGACGTTGAGCACATATTGCACTGAGTCTGCAATTAGGTTGTCTCGAATGGGGGTAAGGCCAGCCCCCTGGAGTACGTAGATAATGTAGTACCTAGTAGTGCATCAGAACCGACAACAACAGAATATGAGCACAACACACATCATAGTGTTCACACCTGAAAGCTGAGACCACATCTGAAGTGAAGCGCCCAGGGAGACACGATGCAAGACGCCAGGTTTGAGCAAGTCAAAATACGACTTGGCACCCTCGGTTCGTTCGAAGTACACCTGCTCCTTAATCTCTTCAAACTCTAGCTGAACCATGCCGTTCGTAGGATCTCCATTTCCGTGTAAGTCTGCCAACACAGTGAGCGCCTCCGCCTCTCTGAGAGAGAAAAGGGTTAGAGGAAGATGAGTTGGGGCTTTGCGGCTGAAAGTGCGCACCTATGATGGTCAAGAAGCCATCGGGGAGATTCGGGAAAGGAAAGCATGCCAACGGAAAGAATGATGGCGGGAATTGCCTGGAGACCCCATGGAATACGGAAAGACGCTGTACCCTCGATGTAAGAGCAACCAAACTGAATAAAGTATTGGATGAGAATTCCCCATGTAATAGACCATTGTTGAACAGAGACGAGGCGACCGCGGATTGAGGGTAAAGTAATTTCCGCCTGATAAAGTGGAATGGTGGTCGATGCAATCCCAACAGAAACACCGGAAATAACGCGGCCAATAATTAGCATACCGCGGTCCTGTGTGATGACTCAGGATATGATATGCCTGGGAAAAGGAACGTAGAGTGCATACGACTGCGGCGCATTGCAATGTAGACCCGATGACCCATACAAGCCCAGAAAGGATAACGGTCTTTTTGCGGCCGATCCTGTCTGCCACGTAACTGACTAGCAAGGCGCCGCTGAAAGAGCCAGCGGGCATGGCAGAGACAATGGCTCCCTGTGAGTTTGGATCGGGCTATATTCTCGCAGAGTGAGATGTTGATTGTTCAGTTGAGTAAATAAGAGCCCAACATACGTCGCCAAAGGTTGTCTTGTATGCATCGTTCTAAAAGAAGCATTTACACGAGGCCTACTTTCGAAACACGTACACTGGACGCACACTCAGTACTCCGGACATGGACGAGATGTCCAATCCGAAGAGTAATCCACCGAGACATGCGAAGGAACCGACCACATACTGTGCTGATATCAATGGCTGTACTAAAACAACACGACGGTGGTGCTGAGACGTACAGGGTTTGAAGCTATTGCAGCATTATACTGCAGATAGAAACAGATGAGATAAATATCGAAGCAGATAACAACCAAGTACATGCCCCTTTACCCATGTTATCGTCCGATAGAGCGACTCTGAATTGAGAGGAGAAAGAAGGGCGGAAGGGAACGAGAATTACTCCAACGTATTGCTTTTAAGATTAAATGCGGCGTTGAACATCATGATCTGTGCCTACTTGAGTCCAAGATAGCGAGGTCCGGTGACCGCTTACGCGCTAAGCGTCACATCTGAGCGGTAGTTGTCAAGGATGACAGATGGATTGATTGAGGCACAACCTATTTAGGGCGAACCGAGAACATGGTCAAATCTCATATGGGTGCATTTTTATGCGGGACACAAGTCAGCCTGCGACCGTCACGGTCCCGCTGACTGTTGGGATCGCTGGGACACTGGAGGTTGAGACTGTCAGAGACTCAGACATGATTTGCGTGCAAAAAAATCTTTTTCGAAAATTTCCGATCTTGAGTTGATAATTATTAACCTACTAATTACAGTAACCTACACTCTAAATTAAGTATCCAAGAGTACTAGTGACCCATTCCCAGCTTCACCTGTGCTGTGGGTATTAAAATAAATATGGTAATCCTCTGATGAGAATGGGGTTGAAGAAGTAAGGAAGAAAAACAAATTAATAATAATTACGTACAGTAAAAACGGCTTAACTTTTGAAACAATTGTATAGTACCGGTGTTCAAAAATTTTCTCCAAACAGGTACTACGTTACAGTTCAGCTCGAGGGCGTCGATCAAGTATATATCTGGAGTCTGGAGGGTGTGAAACCTGATGGTGTCCCTCGAGAAAATCCCCGATGACTTCGGGTCGTAGATAAACAAGACCCAGAAGCAGCCACCCTTCTCATGCGCCCCACTTCACTCCGGATCGGGGCGCATCGCCACCGCCACCCTGTCTGTTTTTTTAACATTCGCGTAAGCGATGCGGGGTTTTCAAAAATTTCCGGATATGAAGCCTTCGAGCCTTCGACGGCCCGTACAACCCGTCCAAGCCGGCCCGCTTACCTGTCATCGATGATGAGAACGATCGATGAGATCCGGCCGAACAAATTGAATCCATGACGCCCCAATATTCTCATCTTCTTCCCCCTTCTTGGAAATCACAACTAGTTGCATGGCTCGACGAAGACTGTCCATCTTTTGATTACAGCGGCTTCGTCGTAGGGGAGGCTCAGCGCGAGGCATTTCTTTTAGGCAAGGGATCGAAGCTCGCTGTCCTCGCGGGTACGCCATTCGTTGATGAGATATTCCGCCATCTAGACTGCATGTATGTATGCATCCCATGAACTCGCTTGCGTACACAAGCAGACGCCCAATTAACGTTTAATCTCCCTTGACCAACAGAGTCGAATGGCATGTTGAAGAGGGTGATGAGTTCGAACCCATAAAGCACATTGCGACTGTCCGCGGAAAGGCCCGCTACCTGCTCCTCGGCGAGCGTGTTGCACTCAATATACTCGCTCGATGCAGTGGCATTGCTACCGCGTGTGTCTTCTGAGTAGTCTTCCTCTTTCTAGCCGAGGACTCATGATACGTGTCACAGCTCGAAGCACATCAAGGACTTGGCACAGAGCTATGGCTTCCGCGGCATCATCGCAGGCACACGCAAGACAACGCCTGGTATTGTCGTGCGGCAGTTTGGTGTCGCACCTCACGTGCTTACAAATTGAAATTAGGCTTCCGACTCGTCGAGAAGTACGGTATGCTTGTCGGTGGGATAGATCCCCATCGATTCGATCTTTCGAGCATGATCATGCTCAAAGATAATCACATCTGGTCTGCTGGTAGGACGTTTCTCACGTTGTTAATCTTCGCGATTTTCCCCCTTATGATGACCCGGGACAGGATCGATCACCGCCGCGATCGCCCGCGCACGCGAAGTTGGTGGATTTTCGCTTCTCTTGGATGTCGAAGTACGCGACGAAGAGGAGGCTAATGAAGCCATCGCGGCTGGCGCTGATGTGATAATGCTCGACAATATCGAGGGCAACGAGCTAGTTTCCGTGGCGCGACGTCTGCGTGAACGCTGGAAAGGGGAGGGTAAGAAGTTCATGCTCGAGACGAGCGGGGGCATAACCGAAGTTAACCTGCGCGAGCGTGCTATCGCTGGTAAGTGCACCCCATTCTACGTGAAGATGCATCGACATTATGTGCGAGTAGAGATTGATATTTTGAGTACGAGCTCTGTGCACCAGTCTGTGCCACACATCGACTTCAGTCTGAAAATACAGTTGCCTCCAAGATGAAGGCATGCGACCACTCATGTGTTCGTAGTAGGTTCAAGCTCATTTCCTCCCGTTTATCTCACTTTCGTTCATATAGGGTATAGAAGGAGGCATAAATACACAAAGTAGACGAGTTAGAAAAACACTGGGGGCTATAATCTGAAGCAAGGCTTGAGTTCATAAGATACATCAAACCCTTTCAAGACATTCAAAGTTGACAAAACCTTCCAAGCTCCCATCCAAGATCTCATCAACAAAACGATCGATGCTCTCTGAGTCTGTCCTGGCCCCACTTGCTCCACTCTCCGACTTGATAGAGGAACTCTGGCTGTTAGGAACAGCACTTAGAGGCCCCGTGCAGGTGGGAAGAACCGGCCCTACATCGCTTGGTGGTGCAGCTTCTACGGCCAAACTGTGCTCAAGGTCGAGGAGGCACTGCAGCACAGCTGACTGTTCCTCAGGAATGTTCATTGTGGGGTACCAATCAGGAAACTGGATTGTGGGAATTGCTGCAGAGATCCCCATGGAGCTGTCTGTTTCATTGTTGCTGGTTGCAGGTACGGATCGGAACTGCGCAATGAGTGGTGACTGTTCGGGCTGCACAATTGGTGATGATGACACCGGAGGCTGCACAGGAGGTACCTCCATCGCGGGCACCCCAAGATCAGACGGGCTAGCACTCTCACTATCTGCCATCGAGTCGCTGAGGATGCCCGTCTCGGAGGTCCCCACGTCACCTTCCACCGAGGAGTTGCTCCGCCGGCCGGCCTTGTTCCTCTCTATAGTCTCGATAAGGCTTGGAACGATCTGCACTAGGAGATCGATGGGAATCTCGCCAAGCCCAGGTTGCTCGGATATGGCCTTCGCCATCGCTAAATAGCTGTGGTGTGGTTGAGACTCGGAAGCAGACGTCGATCCACTCGCAACGGGGGCCATTGTTGTCTTGACTTTAGACTTCGTACGACGCGCGCGGGCCTTCAAGGGCGGGGACTTATAATGGGCTGCTTTCGGTGGCTGTGGAACTGGCTTGGGGATGGGCACCCCACGCGCGTAGGCGGACGAACCACGCGATTTTGGCGCGATCGGCTGAGAGTGTGACCGCGCTATAAAACGCGTCCTCGCCGTTGCAGCCGACGACTTTGTGGCCCCTGCGACAGATGGTGGTTGGACCAGACGGTTGAACAGAGCGGGTGGAAGTCGCCCTAAGGTCTGGCACTGCGCTAATAACGTCATGGCGTTCGGTGGGAGATCCAAGTCCAGTGAGTTCGTTGCATCTTGGAGTTGAGAATGCGGGCTGGGAAAGAAATCGCCTAGAGAAGCCGACGCCTCAAGCCCCTGGGAAACTACACCAGGCATCGGGGAGGGGAGCGGTTGGGAGGCAGAGGATGAAGATTGTGACATTGGATGGATGAAGGGATGCTATGGGTGTGTTGCGGAGGTTAAGGGTGGTATTTATTCAACAATAGAAAGGAGCTGGGGTGGAGAGTGGTTGGAGGAGGTTATTGAGTGGTGCGAACCACGCCCAGGACACGGTGGCATTTATACGGTGAGTAAGTGTGGATCGAAAAAAATAAAACATCAAAGACTAGGCTAGAGGCCACCGAGGAAAATGCGTATGTTGTGGTAGAGAAAAGAACCATTTAAGCGAGCGACGATAGTGTAAAGCCAAACACGTTCAAGTTGTGGTGAAGTACTTTGCACGGGGAAAAATGCGCTGATGTATCAGGATAATGGGAAATGGGAATCGCCACGCATAGGCATGGCATCTAGGCCTTTCCCCTGTCAAATTAGTGTATCTGCGGTGCCGCCACCTTTTGGCGCGATTCTGAGTCGTTACAAAGCTCGATGTCCGAAGGGAGCAGAACGAGACAAAGAAGGCAAGGTGGTGATCATACGCAGAACGGGTTTCGAGAATAGGAATCAAGGGTAAAGATTACGGATGAGCGGCGGGCGGTACACGTCTTATATACTATACATAGTACAGTCTTGCTATCTATTGTAAAACGGGATTACAAAAAAAGGCATGCCGTTAAAGTATGATGAAAGAGAAGAGAAAGCGAGCATGGTGTGTCACCGTGTGTGAAAAGGGGAAGAAGTCCGCAGCTGGGAGGGATGGCGCGTCTTGTAAGCCTTGTAAGCGGTATGTAGCGTAGAACGTGCAAGGTAGACGTCTGAGGTGCGATCGAGCTGCATGTTGGATGCGCGCACGCTTGCCTTTGTGTATACATTCTACTGTAACATACAAGTGTCAGTCCGAGTCACGGTCCACGTGGAGGAGTACTAATGCTGTGTGATCGAGTTAGATGCGATCAACCTTAGTGTGCGCTGTAAGCACGAGAACTGAGTACTGAGGGCCAAGACAAATAACTACTGCATATAATTGAGTGTCTACGGTCCGTCCAGAATGCGAAGCTAAAGTAAGGAACGACTAACGCGTGAAACACGCCAGAACTATGCCTAGCGTCATGCTAATGTCACTGGATGGATGCAACATGCAACTGTCCGGGTTTATCTTACCTTATCACGATTTGTAGATCCGCAGCGTTCCGTGTGCTCACATTTCGATGCATGACAGCCTGATGCCTTAAAACTGATTCCTCTTCGCCCTCGTAAATGCACGACAAGATGGATGATGGACATGATATAGAAAATCAGGACGAATCTCTGTTTTGCCTGTTCCCGGTGGTGGTGTAGAGTTGATCTTCAAACCGGGTTCGCTCTTTCCGTCGTCAACGCAGGTGTGGAGGAGCTGAATCATAGGGATCTTCAAACCGGGTTCGCTCTTTCCGTCGTCAACGCAGGTGTGGAGGAGCTGAATCATAGGGAAAAAATGTTGTGAAAATCCCACAACCTTCATATAGATCAGCTCCGAGAACATCCCTTATGGGAAAACGAAACGGAGGCACTCGGCCCATAAGATTGCGATTTGCCTTGCGTAATCATACCCAGCGCATGTAGCTGAATCCACCCATTAGTAGCCCCTAGATACACATAACGAAAGTACTTTAAGAATGAAGCGATTAGAACCACATCAACGCCGCTAGTGGTTGGTATTTCATGGCGGTTACCACGCCTCAGCAACATGTCTATGTCTTTGCACCAGCGGCGTTCTTCTTCTGCTCTTTCAACTGGGCGATTCTCTGAACAACACATATCAGCAATCATCAGTGGCAGAGAGTTAACGAAGAAAGCGAGAACCGACCTGCTTGCGCTCCTCCTTCCTGCGCGCCATCTCCGCCGCTTTCTCCTCTTTTGTCATTCCGGCAGTGCTCGGCGCCGATGCGGGGGAAGCAACAGGTGACGTTGCACGCTCACTCGCCGCAGGGGAAGCCAGGGGCGTTCCGCGAGGACTTGGAGAGGGCGAGAGCGCTGCGACACGCGAGGGTCGTGCCGCCTGAGCAGAAAGCGTCCTTGCAGGCGTCACAACTGATGCCGAAAGATATGCCGGTACGGGTGGCGATGTGAGCTCCGTGACAGGGATAGGAACAGGTGGCGGCGCGGGATCTTCAAACGCGGCCCACGGGTCCTCGTCATACGATGCGCCGTGCCAACCCACCCCAACAGCGTTAGTGCTACCTGACTCTGTTGGTGCACTTTCGAATTCATCTGCAGTTGAGTTAAGGGCAAATTAGTGTTGTAGAATCTTGAAAGATGTAGACACGTACTCCAATCATCCGCGTCTGCGTTGACATCCATCAAGTCACCACCCCAGCGCGCCTCCTCTGCTAGTCCTCCAGGCAGGGCTCCTGGGACAGACGTCCTTGGAGTACCTAGCTGCATGCCTCTAGTAGGTTTGCTACCACTCGGTACCGGTGGTGCTGATGGTTGGCTGCTGAATGTCGGTTTGGTCTCACTTGACACTGGTGGTGGTAGGGTTCCGGCAGGTGTGATTGCTGACAGCATGTCCGTAGGTGCAAACTATGCAGGGGATATTAGGAAGGAGAGGCACAAGATGAGATCGCACACCTTTTTTCCTATTGAAGATATTGCCCAGCCCGCAAGGGCGCCAGCCGCCCCGGCAGCGGAGCTAACAAGTGTACTTTCAGCACCACCATTTGGTGTGTTTAGGCCTAGAGTAGGGGGTCCATCGCCTGCGAGGGTAGTGTCAGGCTACAGCCCGTTAGCAAAGCCCGATTGAGTATATGGAATGGCGGACAAACCATCTTGGCAGCGTGCTCCTCGAGTATTTGGATGAGCATCGCCACAGCCCTGAATGCCTGGTCCCGTACAGTTCTACTTTAGATCAGAAAGAGAGCAACGAAGAGATCGAAGGAACTCACTTTTCCTTGTCCACCAACGCCCCTGCAACCAGTCCCACGACCTTTCCCGCAAGCTCATCCACGTCGAATAAGTTAGCGCATGCCATGCACGTCATAAGAGCAGCTACTCGCGCGGGCGGGAAGCTATCCTTCAGGGCCTTGGCGCACGCTGCACCGAGAACTTTCCGTCGTGTATTATACCCGATTGTTGGGCCGAGGCGGCCGATGAGGATAATCGAGTTGGTGCGTATGGAGGCCTCAGCGTCAGATTGAAGGCGCGCGAGATGGCGAAGGAGATCATTGTTCAGTATACGCTCCGTGAACTGACGCGTGCGTGTTAGTCCATGAACAGAGAGAAGCATCACGGCGCACCTTATCTGAGAGAAGGCCGATGGATTTCACAGTCGTCTCACGGATAACCGGGATTGTGTCTGAAAAACCGGTTTGCTAGGGGGCCCATCGTTGATCAAATTTGGATCGCTATTGTACTGATCCACAATACTCACGAGATGTGGCCAGATTTTTTCTGACACAGTTTGTTTATCGAGTTTATCTGCGAACTCGGGTAGAACCTCGAGTATCGCCATGCGGGTGCCGCGGTCTGGTTTTGCAAATAGCTTGATTACGGGTTCGAGCACGAGACTCTTATACTCGTCTGATGGAACATAGGTGCCGAGCTGGATCACCAGCGGGATAATGGATTGGGCAGAGACGGACATTGTTGTATGCGTAAGGGAGGTGAGTAGGGCGGGAAGGACAAGGTGAGTCGCGAAAGTTGAGGGGAGCGTAGGGGCTGCATCCTTGATTGTCCTAGGTACGTTCCGTCAGTTTACGCGTCTTGACTCGGCAAGAGGCGCACCGAAGCAAGGTTGTTCTTTCTCCATCTGACATCAAACCCAAATTCCCCAAGCCTTCGCATATTTTGAGAAGTCTGTTCTCTCTGAAAAAGCCCCCATTCTCTCCGAGACTCTCCGCCATGCCGACATCGAGCAACGCCTTCGGTGACATGCGGCCTTTTGGGTTTGGATTGAGCATCTTTTTGAAGGAGGACCATATTGAGGGTGGAATTGCTCCGCGTGTTGAAGGCTGCGGAGGGTTGTACGGGTGATCGAGGAATGGCGGGTGAGAGACGGTTGGATTGAACAAGTTGAAGATGAGTAGCGCCAGCGCGTAGCCATCAGTTGCTGTAATTGGGCCGCTACAGAATATAATTGACCGTTTCTGAGTCGGTGAATGAGAACGCCTACTCTTTTAGTGCAGCCCATCCGCCTTTCTCATTTTCTGGCATTCGATGGACATTCAAATCCCCGGCATACGTCTAGGAACCTTGATATGATGCAGCATCGACAGGATTGGAGGAATGAAAACGCACGACAATGATAGAATTCGACTCTGCAGGATCACTGAACAGTTCAAAACCTCCAAGTTTCCATTCACCACTGGAGGAAATGAATATTGAGCTGATGCGAACAGTACCGTGGGCGGCATTACACGAGGAATTGACAAAAGAAAGGGCATTCTAGAGAGTATCAGTATAAACAGGAGGCCATGTCTAACAACGAAACAGCGCGCATATTCCCATTCTATCCTAGCGAGCAGTTAGGAACTCGAGTACGTACCGTTATACGGTGTAGACCCCATAATAGCCAGTCCTGCCTATCCTTCACAGGCTTGGCCTCCCATGAGATCAGTTCCTCGGAAAGTGGTTTGACGCGTTCCGTCATAATGTATATTGTACCATCTCCCTCAACGACGTCCATGAATTTGAGTATGTCAGGATGTCGTGTGACGCGCAGTCTGCGGATGGCATTTTGGGCAACGGGAAGTAGATTGCGCCTATGCTGGCTATTGAACTCAAAAACGGATACAGGAGTTGCGTCATCCTGGGTCGGAATCAGGACAGGCTCAATGGTTAAAAGAGTGGTATATACCCGCTTGATTGCATCATACAAAGTCCAGATACTAAGTGCGTCCAGCGGTGGGAGCTTTCTACCGAGAGAAAATGGGAGGTTGAGGCCAGACTTTTGTACAATGGAAGAGACGGCGGCAGTGCCAAGCGTTCTGAGATAATCCATGCCGACGGGTGTGAATGTATGCGCGGAGTGTATGATCAGATGGCGACTGCGGCACGTGAATATCACGTGCCCTGACTTAGAGGGCCGCTCCCGACCGGATTGTAGACGGTGGCGGGACGGATTATTGTGCTGCCCTTGTTTCCGTTCCCTATAATGGCCCTTAATGGGTCCATCTCCTACTCCTCCCCCATCCTAGATCTCCTTGACCCAACGCCGAACGGCTTTGACGAACCTCCAGAGGTTGAACTTCCCGTTGTAGATGATGGCCAGGTTCAACTGCGCGATCTTGTCTCGCGTGTCGTGCAGGCATGCTATGCCGAGATGACAGAGATGGCAGAGACGTAGGTGACTCCTTGGATCCAACTCATCGGATCTCTTTTTTGCGTAGCAGCCGTTTCTGTCCAGCTGACCACGCCCTCCCATCCAGCCTTCCTGGCATGTCGGATAGCGCACGAAAGCGCAAGTTGGCTGACTTTGTGGTCGCATGGAAGAAGCAGGTGGTAAAGCTCTACGCCGTCACGAAGTGGTCTCGAGACGCGGACATCGTCCAGAAATGTATGGTGCGTAGGCTTCTTCCCTCCATGGAGGCACCTCTAACATACCCCCGATGAAGAATATTACGGCTTTTCTAATGAACCAGAACCGCCAATTTGAGGATGTCACTCGCGGGATAACAGATGCCAGGGATAGCCTGGACGGGGCAAGGTACAACTTGAAAACCCTCAGTTTAATAGGCTCATAAGTAGCACGCCTAACAGGTTACGAAACCATGATCTCCTTACTTCGCTCGATGTTCTTACCACTGGTTCCTATCGGCGTCTCCCTACTATGATCAAGGTATGGCTAAAGATCAGAGCGACCCGCTGAGTACCGAAGACGTCCATAGAAATCTATCATATCACTTCCTCGCCTAACTAACCATCAAGTCTCGAAGATCCTTTCCGACCTTGAGACCCTCACGCGGTTCCGCCTTCGGATGGTGGAAATAGTACCTGTTGAAATGTCCAAGTATCGTATCCGCACGTGTCTCCATTTCCACTTACCAACCGAGTATATTGACTGCTCGGAGAACAGTCGATGGACGTGCCTGGTTTACAGTTCCTAACCTCTTTGAGGCTTCTGTCTGTCTCAGAGGTGGAAATCAAGACGATGGATGGTTTTTTGTCCATGTAGAGTTTCTGTTCACGGTTGGAGGGGATCGGACGGGGATGCAAGGTCTGTGTTCATGTTGCTTCTCGTGTGTTTTTCATTTATCCCGCATGCAGAGTTTCCGCGAAAGCCGACAGGCGCCTTGAAGGAACATCTCACAGCCGAAGCGGACAACCGCCTAGGCTATTACCTACCAGTTCCTGAGCCCGAACAACCTCCAGATCCCAGTCTTCCACCTCCTCCGGAGAGACCCAAACTTCCAACGGACGTCATTGATGCTCCATTAGTTCGAATCTACAACTTCCTTCGTAAGTGCCCTGTTTCATATCTTTAGTAAGTTCTAGCGACTCAGCAGGGCGGCAGAAATGATATCGATGTCGTACCAGTTAGAGATATTGTGGTATCAGGTGGGTCCTTTAAAGTCATAGTCCCCGCACGGTGCCAATAAGCTTCATGATACTCAGGCGGAACGGCTTCGCTCGCTTGGTTGGGGTGATTTTTTGAAGGTTGAAATGTCGCGCAATCGAAAATCGTTGAGCGTATCCTACTGGATGTGAGCTATCTTTTTTCCTATTCTCAATCCTCGCCCATGTCCTATTTGTGTAGCCGTCATCCCCCAGCCCGTCCGCCACCTCATGCCGCGAGCTTTCAGCTACCACTGCTTGGTGGTACTCTCAGAATCGAGTTGTTGACTACGCCTGACCCTATCCGCAAACCCCACGCGCGTGTTCTTACAGAACTTCAGGACCGTGCGAAGCTTGACGAGCGAAGACCATCTGACACAGTAGAGGGAACAACATGGAACGTTGTGTGGGAACCTGCGCCACTTGCTCTAGGGATAGCACTCACAACCGAAGGCGCTATTCCCGCACCCGGCGAGCTCACAGTGGTATGTGCACGCCATGGTCCGAGACATCTCAACAACGTGATTTCTAATATGCGCGGGCAGGATGCACAGGATCTCGATTTTGAACGGCTGATTCGGTCGGTTATTAGGACGCACACACGCGCCATCTTCCGTGAGTTCGCGCTACGACTGCGCAATAATCCCGTATTCTCGTTGCCAGGCGCAGTCGAAGTTGTCGAGGAAGGTACGCATCCTATTTTATTACATGGTACACAAAGTTGAAATCAAGTAGGTGGTTCACAAGCCCTCCACGTACATCTCTGTGCCGATGAAACTGTTGTCGTCACCATTGAACCGCGCACCGGTAAGATCAGCCTGCGAGATACAGGGGACCTCGGTGCGGCGGGGCGTGGGCCGCGCTTCTTAGCAATATCGGAGAAGGTAAACGAAAGCCCGACGTCATTGCTTGGGGGGCTCACAAGGCTACGCGTAAACGTATGTAGTGCCTTTTCCCCGATTTAATGCATATTTATGCGCCTTTAGACGATTGTCGAGTTAGCGGAACAGAAGGCAAATTATCTGGGTTATCAGACGTTCAGGCAGCGGAATTTCTCGCGCGAGGGTAAGCATCATACCAACTCTGAGCTTCACCGCACCTTTTTACTCTTTCTGTCATGTTTCAGAGATCAACAAACTCGGTACCACCGTGCGCAGTATACTATACATCCAACTTATGCCCTTCCCTACGCACTACCTCGTTCTCGTTGTCACTGATACCGACTTTCGCTACGCTCTTATCAGCGTCAGGATTGTCCCAGAAGGTATCTATCAAAGCCTCGTTATGGAAGACATCGGATGGCTGGATGTGGAGAGGATTTGTGGGCGCGGGCGGGAGGCGAGAACGCAGAACTCAGTGCGGGGAGCAGGGTTCGGAAGCCCCGGTACAGAGTCGTCAAAGTCAGTTCCCGAGATTGACCCGCAACGTGATGCTCTGACTGATGGTTTACCAGATTCAGATTGGAGACCATGGTCCTACGCGAACTCTATATTTATTGCTGGTACACTTTGACCTTTTCTCCGTCTCATGTAAGGCTAATCGCGTTCGTACAGCGCCCGTGTGGCACATACGAAGGTTGAGAATCAGCTCAAGAGGCTCGACATTCGATTCTGGCACGTATACCCTTCCTCTCCGACTGCCGGTGCGGCACCTGTCAATGTCGTCGGCGCGGGCCCACCTTCCGTGTTCGGATCCCTTCACAGCACGCTCTCGCACGCAATCCCTGCGCTGCTTATCCAGTCGTCCGACGTATTGCGTGACTCGGCAGCGCGCGACGCGGCGATGCCAAACATCCGCGTTGTCCCCCTCGCGTGGTGGACAGTGGGCGCAAAAGCTAAGGGCCCCAAGGTTGTAACGTGTGTCAAGTTGCGGCATGTGCAGCAGCTGGTCGGGAGACGGATTGCGACGGCGTCGTCGCAGGGCGTGCTACGACCTTCAAGACGTATCGTGTACGACGCGCACGAGGCATTGGTGTGCTTTCTCTCGGATGAGGTGGAGGGGTGTATGGATGAATTCAAGGAGGAATGGGAAAGCGTGTCCAAGATCGTAGTTATCGCACGCGAGGGTATGTTTGCATCTCCTTCAAGTGATCATGTCTCGTATGATGGCTAATGTGGCACCTGCGTAGTTGTGAATATGGCAAAAGAGAAGCAGTGGGAGGATGTGCGGCTGCTCTCGTTCGACTTGCAAACCGTTGAGTTCACCTACGCGTCGGTACGTATCATGCCATCTCCATTTGCTACCTCGGCTCATGATTAATATAGGACTACACACTCTCCATCTCCTGCAACGACCAGCTCCTCACAGGCGGTTCGTACCACCTCCGCTTTGGCCGTCTTCCGTCCCGCGACGAGGCACATGACCACCGACCAAACCCGCACGCTGAAGCTGAGCTTTTCTTCCACGCACTTCTACGCCATGGCCGGCTCGCCGACGCCCTCCCAGCACTCGTCTCCGTTCTACGTGATACGGTGCCCGTGCTTGAGGTCCTCGCGCGCATACCAGCACGGGCAATACCCAAGGCTGCTGGCTGGTGGCGTGTGATGTTCAGCCCGGACGGGAGCGTCGCGCGGCACGCACTCGACTTTCGCGTGCTCACGGGTACGCGCGTGGCGCTATTTGATGCATCTCAGTCTCTTTTCCGTAGTGCGCCGCAGCCCCAACAACAGGACAGTAAGTCAGGAACACCAGTCACCCCGTCAGTAGGCTTTCGGCCAATACCTGAGCTCGGCAGTGCCATTTCTGATGCTGTCGTGGCGGGGCGTGGGCGCGGGACCGTCGCTGGTATTGGTATTGGCGTCGTTTGTGGCGCGGCGGACGTCGTTGTGGTCGGTGAGGCATTTTGGAGGAGCATCGCGCGTCGTGTGAGTGGGCCACGCAGAGAGGTAGTGGTGAAGATGGAGGAGGGAGACTGATCACATCACAGCATTTGTTAGGTTACGATATACCACGGGCTACTGAACTCTCAGGTTCTAAGCTTTCTTGATGTAATTTATTCTCAGCAATTATTGTCCGCACTTGCAATCAAAGACGCGTGTTGGTTGAATACACTAAAGCTACATGTCGCCTGTGGGATATCGTATGCTAGCGGGTGGGATGGACGATTACTTGATATCAGCTTGTAGCTCGTCGATAGGCACGCGAACAAGGCGACCTCCAGGTGGCACATCAGTATCGGTGTCCACTCCAGCATCGTCATCACCCGTTTTTGCCGCTGATGATGCTTCCCGCGCAGCTGCTGTGGCAAAACATGTATGATGCGAGTTGTCATCATACGTAGATGGGAACGCACGTACCGAACAAAATCAGGATACGGAACATCTGCGGCCATTGCGCGAGCACCTGGCCATGCACTACAGCAAACACCGAGCAAAGCGTTTCGGAACCCCCGAATATTAAATCAGTAACAAGGGACGACGGACGGAAGATAATAATAGACCGCGCGACGTGCGCCCCAACGCCAGCCAGCCAGGCACACGCGCGCGCGGATACATGCACGCACCGATGCCTGCGTCGGCCATCGCCTCGCAGTCATCCGCGAGGCCTTCGAGTCGGTGTAAGAAGAGAGTGCTTGCGCATTGTAGCGCTTCGACTGCCTCGATTTCTTTTTTCTTGTCGGTTAGTCGGGCGAGGAGCGTTGTGCTTGGCGGGGCTTGGGAGCCTGGGGCGTGGGAGGCACGAGTGGATGTGGTGGATGGGCGCATGGGTATCGGGCGCCGCTCCTGTACTGGGCTGTGCTGTGTGAGCTGTGGGCACTGGAGGCCTAGAGGAGGGACGGAGGGACTGGAAAGTTATTGAAGCAGGTACGGGTGGATGTTGCCCCGGTTGGTTGGAGCCGGGCGCGCGGGCTGCGGCTGTTGCCGCCCGGCCATTGACCAGCAGTTATGCTGATCCGAGACAGACTTAAACACATTCTCTTTTGCGGACACAAAGCCAGTGCATCCTAATCTCTTACTCGATACCAAGACTGGTATCTCTTGTAGTCTATGCTCTGACACAACTCGACGTTTCGTCTCTTTGTCACTTTTTGTACAATGACTGACTGTCTGCTAACATCTTTCCCCTGGTACCTGGTAGCCAGCTTAGAGCACCCTCTCGGCTTCAGTCGTTTTTCCGCTGACTTCGTAGTCCACCGATCATTCGAGTTTTATGCGGTTGCCCCACATGAACTGCAAATTAAGCCCTTTCCGTTACCGTTCCCAAGCCCTGTTTCAAGTTACAGTAATAGGTTTTTTAAGGGCATGCTACGTACTCACTGGTTCGTGCAAACCACAACCACATCATATGCATGGCCCTTGTGGCATTCACAGTGAAACAGCATTGGCCATTGACACATTCCGATACCACTATTAAACCACAACGGCTGGCAACAGCTGACATTACGTTCGCTCTTGAACGCCGTTTCCGCTCATTACTCTCACAGCCAACAATTCCTCTTCAGCGCACCAACGTGCATTGTCATCCATCTGCGTATCCCCCCGTCGCTCTAACAAAGTCATGCACACGGGGCCACCAACGAGAAACCGCAGCACGATCCAAAGGCCGAGATCACTGGTTGTCAGTATTCCCCGAAGCACCGCCCTACCTCGCAGAATCGCCCAAGGCGTCTTTTTTGTCAACCCGGACGGAGACGTCAAAACGAACGAGAACGAGAACGACAGCTTACTCTCGTCTACCACGCTCGTCAATCTGGAGATAACGCATGCCGTCGTAACGCGTGGGTCCGATCCCCGTCTTTCGTGGGGGATGAAGTCGCTCTTCGTCGGCCCACAAGATCCGCTCTCCAAAGTCGTCGTGTGGATGCGCGCAGTCAGGCGGCTCGGTGCTCACATCATCGTTGGCGATTTTGCTGCCGCAGCTGGCTACCTCGTCGTCGAGCTCGGTCTTACACCGCGTACTGCCTGGCTGCGGATAGCCCGTGGAGTTCCGCCCGTTGGGGACCTCGTGTTAGCACGGCTGTGCGTGCTCGCACTTGTACACAATGAGAAGGAAAAGGAGAATCGGAATGGGAATGGGAGTGGGAGTGGAAAAGGGGATGGCAGTGGTGGGGCTTGGTGTGGATATCAAAGCTTGGGTATTTCGCCACGGTCGTATCGGAGGCAACGGTTTGGAACACGGGCAGGATCTGGACTAAAACACATAGTCGCTAACTAGCATTGTAAACTTATTTTAGCAATTGTTCGAGTTTGAGCACGATGTACTGTAAATATGGCGGATCATATGTTCACGTGAGAGTAAGAACTTGCCCACGGCTCGCATTTTCTCCTCCTTATTGTCTCGTCCTTCATGCGTCCTGCCCCTCATCACGGACGTTAACGATGGCCGCGGTAAGGATTACATCGAAAGCAACCCCGGAGTTAGCTTAGAATTCAAGTTTCTATCTTCTGTACATGTCCTCAGGCACTTTCCGCGGTCCATTGACTGAATCCGCTTCCATGCACCCGGAGGTGAACGTACACGTTCCGGCGATAGCACCGCTCAGCGCTCAGCGCTCATCTGCCATTTACGGGCTCTGACCCCGCAGCACCGCAGCGGGACAAATCAACTCACGATGTTTTGCTTTCAATTCGGCACTCTCCCCTAACCGGACATCACTCGATCGATGCCTTTGCTTATCCCTTCCACTTCCAGTTTGTGGCGAACATCCTGCGAATGCAGCGATGCACTCGACGCCGGGCGATCAGAAATTCTAGAGGCGGAAGTTTATTTTCCAGTGATGCGCGTTATGAAATAGTGATAATTACAGAACCATCAAATCGTCCACCTACCTAAAATTCCCGCTTTCACGACCCTTTTACGTTCTCACCCAACCGCGGCATCATTTCGAAGAAGGTTTGACCCAAGGCCTTGTCATCTCCTCGGGTTATGCGAGATGGGCGCACAGCCAATCATATGAATTTCTCACGCGTGAAATGACGAACGGCCCGGGTTATTCATCCATTCTCGGAAGTTTCAACCTCCTCGACTCCGATCTCCCTTGAGCGCTGACCAGAACGCACCCATGACTGTTCCTGATGTGATGGAACAGCATATTGGCATTGACTCGAGCCATGCGTGTTGCACTGCCTGGGCCACCATTGAGGGGCCCTAGCGGGCCTTATAAACAGGTCTTTCTTGAAATGCACTTCTCCACCTTCTCCAAGCGTATATCAACAAGATGGTCGACTGGCATGATCCTTCGCTCGTTTTGCACGACTACGGTGCGCCCCCTGGCTGCTTTCCTAGACTATCGCTCCTGACACTCACCTCATAGTTTCCTTGATCAAGTTGAATCATGCCCTTGCCGGTATCTTCATGTCCGTTTGTACTCAAATCCCGGAAACGGCGCGCTGATATGAGTTCGCAATAACCCCAGCTGGGAGACTGTGATTACACTCGGCTTCGAATTAGACATATTACGAGGGAGACGACCGTACAGATGGACTTTATGGGTGAGCTCTTCACAGCCATAACATATCACCACCAGCTCAACGAGAGTAGCTTTATCTCGGAACCCGCTACACGCTCTTATGTACATTCATTGTCTTCTTCATTGATAGCGACGGCCCCAAGGTTCCTTGTCATGTAAGGCTCATACTTTACCGGGTCTTGGTTGGAGGTCGTTACTAACCTTTTCCTATAGCTATTCATGGTTCTAAACTTTGTAAGGGCGCAGCGCCTATTATCCCTTCCCTCCATCTTAAACGTGATTTTTAAACCCGTCAGGCATTGCCTTACGCTTGTTGGGCATTCGCTTCTCTCATTATTGTCCTTCGCGTGTAGGTCCTTCCTTGGAACCGGGACGCTTGATGATCCTCATGATCGTTTCTCTTTCTTTTCAGGATTGCGATATGGAATCGCAATATCGTCGTTTCACTAATTTCTGTTGGCGTATGGGCGGGTCCTTTTGCTCTTAACATCCGGAGTACGTCATTTTCTGCAGTTGTGGTTCCCACTGTCATCTCATCTCCCGTATCTGTGCTTGCAAAGGCTTGACAAAGGTACGAAGTTCGCTACAGGAGCTTCCCTGTCAGAGACGCTGTACTCATGCGCGCAAAACTTAAACAGGTTGAAGCGGCATTCGATCCCTTGGTAAATGCCTGTGTCGTCACGAAAACTCACGAGGGCCTCGTCAACGCTCTCGCTGTTCTCGTGGCTGACATAGTGCTCCTCCTGACTATGCTGATTGGGCTCCTGCGACATGCGAGCAGACGTTCAACCGGCTTATGGAAACTGCTTTACCAACAGGTAAGTTCTAACCGTTCCTCTTCTCATGATTCGAATGCTGAACTCCTTCTAGTGTATAATTTGGATAGCATTGGCGGCGTTTGCAGAGATTCCACCTGTGGTCAGTCCGTTTCTGCCATTCTAGTGGTATCCAGCTCAACGTTTCGAAAGGTCTTCCTTATTTTTAACCTGAACGGTGCGTATTTTCCTGTACGTGCGTGCGAGGACGGAGCTGATAGCCCTCCGTTCTGACAGATGTTTGGAATGAAGTACGGTTTATGTCTTTCTATCGTTTCTTTTGGTCGGAGACTGATATGACTGTCGTGTCAGATGCTCACTGGGCCAGCAAGTAAGTGATAAAAAGTAACCTCGTCGAAAAAATCGCTCTGACCGATGCCTTCTTAGTTACCATTCTGTTCGTCCTATGAGTCTTTCTTACCCACAGTCCGTGGCTCTGACACGACCCTCGCAGAACCATCGGTGCTACCCGCATGTACCGTTCTCTATCCGAATATGGATCCATCACCGAATTTGTGTACGTATCTCGACTGTTGACTTCACGGTCGCTCTCAATCAAACCCTACCCTTTGTTTTTCTCCTAATTTTAGGTCATTGGATCTGCCCCAATTTTCAACTGAGGTGTCAGTGCACTCCTCTTCGCCGCCCAAATTGACCAAAACCTTCGGTCCTATGAATTTTGCGTCCGGCACCCAATCAGGGATTTTTCAGTCTGCGTGCGAGGCGCCGGTGTTTTTGCCTGTAGATCGAGTGTTACAGGTGGAGTTTGTTCCAAATATGTCAGACTCCAGCTTTGGAGGGCATGAAAACATGGCTATCGATGCTACATTAATGAAGGTTTAGTCTCTTCCGTGTGGAAGAAGGGGATGGATCAACGATACGACGGATACGTGTCCCCCCTCCCCTCCCTTCCCATATTTTCTTTCTTTTTCAATCGCGCGCACGTTAAGCGAAGTTACCAGAAGGACACTAATCCAACGTGTCATACTCACGCCTTCCCTCACACACCCTTTGTTTATTTTGTTTTATTTACCCGTGGAGTTAACTTATTATGGCAGTCACTTCAAATTGTAGAACTTTTGCACTCCTATAGTCTGATCGGACGACAAGCCAAAGCAAGCCAAAAACCCGGCAACTTCGAGAATTTATCAATGAGGTATTTTGTCCCGAAGAGCAACCTGAACGAGGTGATATCTACAGAACACGTAATCTCCCCTGGCCGCTCGAAAGCACCCCAAAAAATTACGAGTCAAGTCCCAACTGTCCCGTCGTACTGATCACGCTCGCGTCCCTACAATTGCGACAAGGTCGGACACATTCTGTGTATTTACTAGCTCTTTGGGGCTTCTCCAGTGCCACCACCACCAATACCAACGCCACAATCTAGTGGAATGGCACGCTCTCGATCGCACTCTAGGCCCTACAGTAGTACCGGGGACGCCACCACCGGTTTCTGCCAAGCTTCTGCATTGCGCCTTTGACTCGTCGACACCTCATCATCCACGCGCAGCGCGCATGTCTTTGAACAGTAGTCCCCTGTGGCGGGCGCCCATTTTTTTATTTCATTTTCTTGGGTGACACTCTTGGTGACACTCAGCGCTGGCATATTTTCCCGCCCATTACGTAACGGTGACCACGCGTAAGCGGCGTTACTGTACACCCACGTGCATCACCAACACCAAGTATCAATACAGGTCGTCTTCCCAGCCGACTAGAGAATGCATCTGCTGAGAGTACCGCTTCAAGCACGGCTACAATGGCCTGTGAAGCTGGACAATCTCAACTTAAGTTACTGTAAAACTTGAAATATAATATATTCAAGCGCATGTAACTGTAACTCTCACTGGCACCCGTGGGAAGCACGCTAGTGACATATCCCCGTCTTAAGGGCCTTCAGCAGATGTTGGTCCTTTCTCCCCTATCGTGACAGCGGTAGGATTTATCAATTTACAGCTGAGCGACGTGCGTCCGTTCAACTCTATCCTTTCAACTCTAACCTCATATCCACGATGATGACCTTCCTTTATTCTCAGCGTCGACAGCGCTCAGTAGCGTACCACGCTCTCGTTCTTGTTCGCTTTCTTTCTCACGGTGTCGCTCCGTTTCGTCGAGCGGCCATGCGAAGTCTCCGGAGTCGCCATGTGGCAGCTTCCCGCGGAGTCATGCATCTTACATACTCTTCACCTCGAACAATGGCAATCAAGTGAAACCTCGACGATGACAAACGAGTAGTACATTCCGTTGATGCTCTCAGAACACTGCTGTCCTTTGCTATCAGAAGTCATGGGTCTCCTGAAGTCGCTCTCCTTCATACTATGAAAAAATATGATTTCTATACTGGTTTGTTGGAGCAGGTCTTGAGCGGTCTGTCCATTCTCTTTTGATTTTGATTTTTGGACCTGATTTGGGTTCGAATCGCCTCTTTAGAAGAACGCATCAACATTAGTTTTTCTAACGTTGAGTACGAGGATATCGCCCCATTCGTCGGACTTCAACCTACTCAGGACATGAATGATATCAAAACGTTCGACCTTCATCGTTCCCGAATTCCCACGGGGCTTTTCAGATCCATTGTGCAGGACCTTGATCTCATGATGGTGCAGTATGGACCTCCAATTGAGCATCATACGGAAGAGGCTCGATCCCGGTTCCTGTCTCCAGTGAGGCGAGCCACTTCTCTGACCACCAACGAACTCAAACTTTTTACCCTGAGATCTTTAACCACTTTATTTCTGTCTTTGGCTTTGCTTTTAGGAACGTGCCTGAAGCTACCATCAAGGGTCGTATCACCACCAAAGACAGGGTGGAGTATTACTTCAGGACGATTGGTTCCATTGCGGTTCTTTTCATAGAAATCGAAATTGGCTGTGGCAAACGACGCTTGGATGCATTTGCCCAAGTAATAGCAGAGTGCAATGGTCAGGCGTGCTCTTGGCGCTGAATTTTGAACTTAAGGCTAATCATCTTTTGATACCTTAATAGCTTGTGACTGGATCAATGCGCGAATGGGCTTTCGTGCACCAATATATGGCATCCTAAGTGATGGAGACGAATTCGAATTCTTTCTCTTCGATGGCACTACTGAACCATTTTCATTTAAACGTGGCTGAGGCCCTAATGATCGTCCAACCCGCCCGCGCCCTCTTCAACTCCCTGACCCTGCAGAGACATTGACCGTCCTTTTATTGACGCCCTGCGCCCAATATGCGAGATCATATTTGACCCTCTGCTGAGTGGTTATATCTCGAGCTTGAAGGCATATCGTGACGGCTCTGTGAACAAGAGCGACAGAGAAGGTCGGCCGAGTGCGTGTGTAGACGAATGGGAAGAGGCTATAACCGTGACAAACCAGAGTTCATTATGAGTGGTTGGGACAACAAGGAGATTGAAAATGTATGAGTCTTCCTGCATGTTATTTTATTTTAACTTTGGACTGCTTGTGTTGCATGTAGTGATCATAGCAGTAAAAATAAATATCACGGATTGTGAAGGATCTTTGTGGAATGGGTGTGGCATTGCCCAAGTCGTTCAACATAGATGCCCACGGTGTGAAGTAATTAGCTTGGATGAGGTCAGCACGAGTATGGGTGAGTGCGAGGGACGAGATCAGGTACGGCATTTGGAAATACTTGAGGATCTTTTACCTCTCTGATCTGCAAAACCCAAAGAATCCCTCATCACTAGTACTCGTTCACAACCAATCTAGTAAGGCAATCTTAATCTTAAATTTCACTTTTTTTGGCACGATCTAAAGACCTATTGATGCGTACTCGTACATAATGTCCAACCAAAAACAATGGTAGGATGAACGCAATCACCGGGGTTGAGGACACGGATACGTCCAGCGGTGATTGATGGTAATAGATGATATCCATTCGAGGAAAGAGGACGAACAAAAGAAGTTATAGAATAAAGAAAGCCGACGCTCTAAAGTTGTGGTCCAGCGAGCCGTACCTTCTCATCCACGTCATTCTCGTACAGCGCAAACGCCTTTTGAAACATGCCCGCAAGCTTGCGGACCTCGCGTTCGAACGCGGCGCGGTCTGGCCACGCGAGCGCAGGGTTGAGCAGTTCGCGTGGGACACCCTCAATCGCGGTGGGGATCTGCAAGCCAAACGTCTCAAACGTCTCGTACTGCGCGTCCCTGAGTTCGCCAGAGTGCACCGCATCGACGATGCGCCGCGTCACCGCGAGCGGGCAACGCTTGCCTGTGCCGTATCTGCCGCCGGTCCAGCCAGTGTTGATCAGCCAGCAGTCGACCTTGTGCCTGTCCATGCGATCTGCGAGCATCTCGGCATAGCGACCGGGCTACGTTGAACGGTAGGTGGTGAGTGGTAACGGTAAATAACCTGACAAGAGTAGCAGACTTACCGGGAGAACGATGAAGGGAGCAGAGTAACATGTCGAGAATGTCGGGATGGGCTCAAGAACACCGTCCTCTGTTCCCGGTGTCTTGCTAAAAGAATAGGGAGAAACAAGTGAATCCATGAATCGAACAGTAAACACAAGATCGGACGTACGAAGTGTAACCTGCTAAGAAGTGGTAGCTTGCTTGCTCGGGCGAGAGCCTGCTCACAGGCGGGAGGACACCGAACGCATCGCATGTAAGCATGATAATGTTGCTGGGTTGGCGGTTGACCGCGCAAGGTATATGTGCGTTCGGGATGAATTCAATCGGATACGCGCAGCGCGTGTTCTCCGTAATGCTAACATCGTCATAGTCAGGCGCTCGCGATCCCGGGTTGTAGACGACGTTCTCAAGGATGCTACCAAAGCGGATCGCGTTGTAGATCTCGGGCTCCTTCGTGGCGGAGAGGTTGATACACTTAGCATAACAACCGCCCTCAATGTTGAAGACACCAGTGTCAGACCAGACGTGCTCGTCATCACCGATGAGAAGGCGCCGCGGGTCAGCACTGAGCGTTGTCTTTCCCGTTCCCGACAAGCCAAAGAAGAGCGTCACATCACCCTTCTCGATGCCCACGTTTGCAGACGAATGTAATGAGAGCTGACCAAATTTGACGGGCTGCAGGTAATGCTGTGTAATAAGAGTGCGTCAATCTTCAGTTGGGAGCAGCCAGAAAATGCTGTGGAGTCTCACCATGACGGAGAAGACACCCTTCTTCATCTCCCCAGCATATTCCGTACCCAGGATGACCATTTCCATACGCTTGAAGTTGATCTCGACCGAGGTAGTACTGCTCATACCCTTGGTAAAGCGGTTGGCAGGGAACTGACCCGCGTTGTAGATGATAAAGTCGGGTTCGCCAAAATTTGCTAACTCTTCTTCCGTCGGGCGGATCAGCATGTTGTTCTGGAAGATCGTCGATAAAAGGCGGCCAAAATCTGGGGAAGCTTAACGAACCATGAAGAGAGCGTGATAGGCACGAGCGCAAATCACCCGAACTTTGATACGGTATTTCGGGTCCCACTGCCACCTTGCTTTAGAGGACATTCAACACACTCGACGAGCAAAAAACCTACCCCTGCAAAGCCATCGAAAACGTAAACATTATCGCGCGTGTTCAAATAATCGATAGCACGTTCACGATTGATTTCGAAAGTGTCTGGGAGAAGAAGCTGAATAGATGCTACATTAAGAGATTGATTGAGATGACATACGCTCGTCCATCTTTATGTTCACACTTCCCCACCAGATTTCATCTTTGCTGGTCTCCTCGTAGACAATACGCTTGTCCTTGGGCGAGCGACCGGTCTTCTTGCCAGAGAAGTTGATGAGAGCACCAGTGGAGGAAATGATGGCGCCCTCATTGCGGATGGCATCCTCATAGAGCAGGGCAATAGGTGCGTTGCGTTTGAGGGTGATCTTCTCCATATCGAAACCCGCCTGAGAAAAGTACTCAAGGTCGCGGCCGATAACTGCGTGCAGATGATGAGGGTCAGAGGCTGGGATGTGAAGATAGGCGAGACATACGGATGGAGACAGCCTCATTGTCATACGACTGTGCGTAGTTCTTGTGGAGGATGTGAGGGGTCACATAGGGAGTCAAGGTGTGGGTGGGCATTCTGGTAGAAGACAGCTAGAGACAGGTGAGTGGGCGGTTTGACAGGCACGCGGAGAAATTTTATGATTTATATGACGGTGGCCGGAGAGAGGTGGCCAAGATCCGCCGTTATAGGCGCCGCCACACAAACACATGACAGGAGCGGAAGTGAAGAAAAGTCACACTCACGAGTCGGGGGTTAGAGGACAAGGACGGGGGTGTGCTGCGTTGGTGAAAGCGGTGTAGAAAGAGGAATGGGTGAGTATATGCGGTTGAGTGGAGGATGGCCTTGAGCGGAGGTGGTCTTTTATGTTTGGAGTAAATTATTATTATTTTGGATGATATGCCCTTCAGCTCACTGGGTTTGTCGGGACTGTCGCAGGACCGGTGTGTGTATAGATGGATATGGATGAGGGGCGCGAAAGAGATCCGTGTGGGCGTCTGGACTACCCGCAAGAGATGGTCGTACCCGCACCGCACAGACTAGGTCGTGCCAGCACAGCGGCACATGGCGTTCACCAAGCATGGCGAAAACCTCTCACCTATTTTCGTATTTATTCATCAATTATTCCGCGTTGCCATTATATTGTACGTCGCCCCCTGTACTACAGTACCCCCTATCTCAATCATGCTTCAATGTCGTCGGTCCTTAAGCTTTCATGTGGTAAACCCGTATGAATATCTTGGCGTCTGCCGACCGGCTAAATCACCTTTGACGGTTTGACCACACTATCGTGTCGTCCGTTCTGTATTTATGCTATTTGATCCGCCAAATGCGCGCAGCGTCCGACAATTTTGCTTACAACCAAAAAGGGGCTTACTAGATGTTTGCACACGTTGTTGCTAGTTGCTACTGTGGTCTGTCGCGTGTCGCGTGTTAGTCATCGCTTCGGCGGTCGAGCTCTACGTCTTGCTTCACCATGAGATGTTTGCACGCCAATGATAGGGGCGGCTTTGTCAATACTGTACTCGAGTAACTTACTATAATTCGTGTATCTGCTATCAACCATTTGGTTGCCAAGCGCTGCATTGTGCGATGCTGTCGGCGATACCACGGATAAAGGATCCAGGCCAAGCCGGTGCAGAACTCTTTCTCACATGATTCGAAAGATGGACACCAAGCCAGAATTGGAAGAGCCGCATAAGCATAGCGACCGATCAACTCAGGCTGGTATTTCTGCCTTTTTGTAGCGTTGATTCGTCCTTATACTGGAGCATCCCCGTACATCGCACGGAACAGTGAGCCAGATTTGCCGCCTGTTGGTACATTCCACGATGACGTCACGACAGAATGCTTTCAAACCACAGGAGTATTTCATAATTCCATTTTGACCGGACGTGTACTCGAGACAGCACTGCAGCATCACAACAGCCTGTCTAGATCAACATTCAGCATTCAACGTTTCATCGCGATCTAGAACCCGACGCCGTTCCATTCGTCAGCAAAAGCTTACACCTAGCTGGTCCCGCTTTTGCGAAAGAGGACCCACCCCTAGGTAAGGGGTACCACCAAGCGGTATATGCGCCATACGTGCATACACACACACACGCACATAAAAGCAGAAGAGTTCCTGCTTCCGCCAGATGACAAACAACTATATACCCTATCTCAGTCAACCTCCGCTCCCCACTGGGCGTCGCGTCCCTCATAAGCCACCGGGTCCGACCACCAACTGTTTCACGACACCCCTTCACGACACCCCTGTTCCCCCTGCTGTACCCATACCGTTTACTATCCTCTAATACAATGGAGAACGCATCCGTCTCTATCCCAGCGTTGTCAACTCAATGGTCTACTGACGAGTTGATCGTCCGACCACTCACATCAGCGGACATCCCAAACGTCCGTGCGCTACACGTATGTCCCAGCCACCACCACGTACCATACATTGTCTGATCTTCATCATCCTCTAGGCGGAGCTGGCACCTTCCTACCCTCCCTTACGCCCGACGTTCTTCCACCAACTCCTTACGTCCCAGACCCACCTCTCTCTGATCGCGACCTTACCATCCTCAGACAAGCCCGTCGCCTGCATAGCAGCTGCCCTACACGTCCTCACCTCCGATCTGACCTCGCGCACGGCTCCAGCGCCCCCTGTCGAGGTTCACGTGCTCGCTCTCGGCGTACTCCCAGCCTACCGCCGCCGCGGTCTCGCCACGCGTCTCCTCCGCACCGCCGCCAGCTCCCTGCGCGTCCTCGCGGCGAACGCGCCCCAGGTCCCCACCACGCTCAGACTCAAGCAGCACCCGACGCGCCTCTGTGCGGACGTTGCACGCACCGATGGAAACGCGAGGGCGTTCTGGAATCACGTGGGCATGCATGAACAGGAGACTGCTTCGCGTCGCGAAGCTTGGAGCATTGGCAGTTGGCGAGATGTTATCAGCGTTGCCGGCCCCGTTTTGAGCGCCGCTTGAGGTTGCTCTTACGGCTCTTAAACCATTCACCTCGTTGCGACATATATTTAATACTAGAGATAGATGATACGGAGGCATGGGCACGCGCGCTCTGGTGAATATATATATCGATAGGGCCCAAAAAATGCTTGTACACAGCCAGGGGGACAAGTTAACCCTTGGAGAAGAGGCAGGCATGAGTCAGTAAGTGGACAATTTGAAGCATTGCAAGTGCCCAACACCAGGTGTGTAATATGCGGGTGGTTCATGAGAAACAATGCGACGGTGTTATGGGGAACATCAATGCTCAAGGACATCAATATTCCCCATGTCATCGTCGCACTCTTTCAAGTTCTCTCTAGTGTTCAACAGCACCGGTAAGCATGGTGCCGAGGCGGGTGCGATGTCTCAAGATAAACGATGGCTAGTGAAAGTCAGCCTCATGTTGTAAGTGGCACAGCGCATCACAAACCGAAGTCCGCTCTGTTAGAAATCGCTGCCGCCTAAACCGAGTCTCACGACCAGACTGAGTCTTGAGATCAGCTGGATTGCTAGTCAAGACAAGTGACATAATTGTTGGATATGGATACGGCGTGCTGAGCAAGAACAATGGCAACGAGTCGGAGTCGCGTGACATCGTGCCACCCCACGACTCGTATACGCCTGCTCCCTAACAGGAAACCTGCTAAGAGACTATGGCCGTTACTGTAAGCCCGTAAGGCAAATCCGCTCCTAGGCACCGCCGGAGAAATACAAACCTGTCGGTACGACAAAAAATCCTTCATAGGAGCAAAAATGGAAATACGATGGCGTCGTCACTTACAGTAGTACCGTGACTGTGATTGATTTGCTTGTCGATCCGGTGATCAATCAATGATTGTGGTCCCGCGGTTAGAGCAAAAAAGAGCACTTCCCCGGGAGCCGAATGCGACGAACGGAGATGACGTCTTTGGTCCTTGGTCCTTGGGAGCGTTCAATTGGTACGTGCACAGACCAACCAGCCTGTCACACGTGACTTTCGCGAACTTGTTTGATCTATTGATCTACGAGAGTTTGATCGTGGTGGTGTGGGCTAACGATGAGCGTGAGGAAGAATGGAGGGTAGTAAGTAGATGAGACCAAATGGGAATGGAAATGGGATAGAAACTTGCAGTAGAGCATTGTGATCAATCATCGTAGTACTCTGACCACTCCATCCTCAGGCCTCAGTCTCTGACCGCTTTTCCTCCGACCGCTCTTCCGGCGACTTGTCCCGTTTTCTGTCCCAGTGGGAAACGGCTATAGGGCGACTAGCAAGCTGTCGCGCGGCAATGAACTGTTCGATAGCTTCCTGGACAGGTCCCGATGGGGATGGCTCTTCCAAGAAAAGAGTCTGCAGGGCAGGTAAAACTTCAGTCACTGTTTCTCCGACCAGCTCTTGCAGGACGGGCGCTATACGTTGCGTAAATCCTTGGGATATGTAGAGATCCTTCACGCTAGCAAATGGATGTAAAACTTCTAACCATTGGCTGTTCTCGATGTCATCTTGCCAATCCGCCGGTTGAATAAATTTATCATCATACTCGAGGATGTAGAGGTGTTCCACGGTGGAAATAAGAGCGTGAGGTAATGACGAGTTACAGACGCGCGCCAGTGATGAAAGCTGCCAATCTGTCTGTCTGCATGTGATTCCCATCTCGAGCGTCCCGTCAGATGTCTGTGGAAATATGACCCGAACGCCTCGAGACCAAAAGATCACACGACTTTCGCCATCGTTTGTCTCGAACTTTGGTGTGCGACCGATGAACCGGACGAGTTGTGGAGTATCGAATATCAGTTGATGGAAGAAGTCTACTTCCAAGTTGGTCAGTAGAGGAACATCGATCCGGGCTACGAATTCCTCCAAATACTCGCTAACCCCTTTGAAGCAAAGCCGAGTGAGAGCGGGGAGGAGAGTGCGTGTGGGCGGAGGCGGACGTCGGCCAGGGCGAGATCGAGGGGATTGGAATTTGATGACGAGACTCTCGAGACTGGTCAACGAGAAGAGGCAAGTGACCATCGCCTCGGGTGAGATGTATCCGGAATGAGGAATCTCATGAAGTAAGAGAGTGACAAGGCGAGTGGCGGTCAAAAGTAGTTTTGGTAATCCGGGAAACGGAACGCAAGTCAGGGAGATTTCTTGCAAATGCGGTGCAGATCCACCCAAAAACGAATTGGGAACGACTGGTACCGTTTCATCATCCGGGTGAAGTTGCAGGCATGTGAGTGCAGGGAATGGCCGCTCCATCATTGCCAGGACTATTTCTAATGGCAAATTTGGAACGAAGTGGAGATTCAATTCATATATGCGCTCGTGGTGCTCGAGTGCTGCAATGATGTCATCCTCGTCCTCGACTTCGTCACCATAGACGCCTACGACGCTAGGCAAAGATGGCCAGACATCCAGCATGTCCCTCACTGGTGTGTTGAATCCGCAGTAAAGTCGCAGATTCAGGCGACGTGGTGATCCAAAGACAACGTCCCGCCATTTCCGACACACGTGCACCAGCGCATGCCACTCCTCTATCCATGCCTCAGACAGATAAAGATCAAATATTTCTAGGAGGGCAACATCGGGGAGCATGTCGGCTGTCACCCGGGCTAGAACATCCCGCCAGTCAATAATCGGTACAGGTTGCCATGCAAAAGACGTACGTACATGATCGGCCTTCTTTGGCAGATTCCTTCCTAATCCCATGATTTGCTTGATTTTCCGTCAATGAGCCCCGGGCCTCGAAATGGCCGTCAATCATAATAGATAATCCAGGGCAGCAAGGAGATGTTGGCGGGATGATGGCAGAGTATGCTGGGGAGTGATGTCGTTCGAGACGGAGACCGTGACGTTCTTGATCAAGGCTATTCAAGACATTCTTTCTTCAGTATTGCGATAAGTGAACACCCCCTTGACATACCACTGTGAGTTCATCGATGAGGATTAAGCGTCGGGAGTGAAGAGGCTGGCAGGCTGCTTTGACTGGAATTTACACCGTTTGCTACAGTTTTATGTTTATGCCAAGCACGGAGCACAAACCCTATTAGAATGCGTTCGGGAACAACGCCTTCCAAAACACAAAGCAGAGCTGGAAGATGACCTCAGTATGGACAAGATCTGCTTTGTTGATGTGTCACTCCCTGTCACGCATGCGATGTGTCTTGTACTAGTCTTGTGCAATGTTCAGCTGTCCCATTATCACCATCCCCTTGCTTCCAACCAATCATTTACCTTATGCTGCAGCCATGCACCAAGAGAACAAGGGGAACATCAATCCTTCTGGACAACTCCTGAGAAAAGGGAAAGGAAGAGCTCATGGCCCAAACTGTCAATACACTGCCAGTGAACTCGATGACAAACTCATGCTTGAGGTTCTCAAAATGGAAAAGGGCAACCAATCAGACAGTAGATGGAAAAGTTCAGTCTGGACTGCTGTTCTCAATGCACTGACGAAAGATGGTTCAAACAAAGGTGGCAAGAAAACACCCAATAGGATATTAGACCACTTCAGTAATGTACAGCCCGATTTCATGATTCAATTCCAGCAAGGTTGCTTCCCTCCCTTCTCCTTTCCCCCGATTATTGTCATGGTCTTAAGAGTAGCCCTCGTCCGATCGTTACTGAGAGGAGACGGCCGCCGGACTCACTGCTAGCATAGTATAGGGACAAAAGGTAGTAAAAGAGAGGCCTAGGACAAGCGATCCTTTATATCTTTCTGGAGAGAGGTTCCAAGGACCCCATCGCGCTTTTCAACGAGGCTTCCAGACCCGGCCAGCAACACTTCCTTTCTGTCACCTTGCGAAGCTCCAGTGGCCGAACTACATCCCCAGATTCCCCACAGGATGCAATGTATGCGATGAAACGCGCCGCAATACAACACTGCTCTGGACGAGACAAAGGGTCACATCACGATGGGTCCAGTAGTTCCGACAGACAACGCACGGAGAAAGAGAGATTGAGGACTTACACTAAAAGCCATCCCAGAACTTCGACAGCGATGAATGAGTCCCGTTTGATGATCGAGCGCTCGGCGATGACCCGTGCCATTGCCGTTGTCCCGAGCCCGCCCAATAACAATCTCGTTGCAGTGCCCAGGACGAGCGCTGCCAAGTGCTGACGGCGTGCAGCGCGCTCGTCGCCCTCCACGATCGTCGCATCGTCCTCACCACAGGAGGGATCGCTAAACCACCAGAGCGCAATCAAGCTAAGTATGCTCAGTGCCGCGGCGGCGATCACGAACGAAAGGGTAAGTGCGCGGCCGAGGTGCGCACCGGTGTTAGATGGAGGAGGAACGGGCCGTAGGGCGATGTACTCGTACTCGGCCATATTGTGTGCATCTTCGGGGGATAGGTTCGAGCTGCCGCTGGCGGGGATGTTGGGGCGTGTGATGTTGATTATGAGTGGGGGAGGGAGTGGGAGTGGCGTCATACTGTTAACGTTCGATCCCTGTGGCGGACTGGTCGGGAAGAGGGCGCCGTGCGGGCTGTATGCGTCGAGTGTGCATATAAGGAGCGGAAGACAGATCGCGAGACGGACGGGGATGACCAGTGTGCAGCAAGCTGTACGAAGGCGAAAAATCCCTGGGGCCATAACTTGAATAGTGTTGCGGTGCAGGATTTACTTGTACTGGTAGGCTGTGCAGTGGTTGCGGCGGCGGTGTGACGGAGGCTTGCCAGAGGGAATACTAGTTGATGAATGGAAGTGAGTAGTATATAATTGAGTCGTACGCAGAGCTATTGAGACTAGTACTGCGGCCGGTGCCAGTGGCTTTGGAATACATCGTTGTGGAAATAAAACGAGAAACTCGGGAGGCTTCAAGTTTGTTGTACAAACATCTACACAAAGATGTCGGGCGTGGAGAAAAAACCTAACAACGTTTATGAGGACCGTCCTAAAATTACAACACCAAAACCGCGAAGCTTTTTAGACCGTATTGTACCCAACCAAAGAAATCGAGATGCAACGAAAATAGAACCTATACTGCAAATGAACGATAAAAACATTTCTCAGCTCTTCCTTAACAGATAATGCAATTAGCGACCGAAGGCACATAATAAACGTTACGGCGCGGCGAGAACGCCGAATAGCGCTGTCCAAGGCGCACTAACAGTCCATAATCCGACACAGTGACACACGCAAGGCGAGCGTCCGCAACGCTTGCAGCGTTGATTGGGTGCGAAGCGTCCAAAATTGCGAGTACGAGCGCGTCTGGATCGCTGTTACTGGCGGGGCTTGTATAATCTGTCTTGGGCCTCTTGGCAACTGCGGCCGCCGCCGCTGGTGGGCGCTTCAGGATGGCCCAGTAGACGGGGAGATGGCCTTCGACGAAAGGTTCTTGAAGCAGGGCGGAGAAGCTAAGACCCTGCGCGTTGCATGTATCAGCGCAGTCAGAGAGTAGGGAGAGCCATTCGGCGCGTTCGGAGGGGCGTGCCTGCGAGACCAGGTCGCGGAGAAACTCTTGGTTCGCGCTGCGGACTTGCTTCGCCACTTTCGACAGGCCGAAGATGGAAGTTGGGAACCACCGTGATGGGGCTGCTGCTCTTCTAGTAGCCTTCGGGGGACGGTTCAGAAGGGATGACCGGGAAGTCTGGGATGGATCAGGTGTATGGCTGAGGTCCACGTTGGAGTCCGAGGTGCTTTGGAGGACATGTTCGTAGGGTGGTGGTGCATCGTTGAAGCCCTGAGACTGGTCAATCATCGTCATCCACACAAAGGTTGGGAGTGGTGACAGTATGGAAGGGTCAAGGACTCTGAATCGTCATTGGATAAATACTCGGTGCGCAGTCCCATGGCCGCCGTGAACGTAGCTGTGCTCGCTCGGGTAAATGCACACGTGACATGTAATTGCACGCTAGCTCAATCAAAAACTAGTGTCATTTGATTGCTATCGACTACATTATAAATACAGTATACAACGACTCTTTTCTTCACCGGCTCAATCACAAACGTGATGATTTCAAGTTTTCAACTTCCCCTTCGGCCTGATGCTTTCCACCAACTCTCCTATTTTCCTGCTCCTAAAATGTTAAACATCGTATCTCGTGAACCTTCCGACTTGCCTCGCGGCCTTGACATTTCGAAATAAAGCACACTCGTGACTGCCTCCTACGTACGGCTCTTCGCAGAACGGGTCCCCTGCTCAACGGGCTGCTTTTGGCCCCCTTCGGCGTTTGCGGAACCCAGAGCCGCGATGTTGGCGTCCAAGCGTTCTCGCTTCCTCTCGATGCGAGCATGCTCCATCGTCGCGTAGTAGTACCAGATGGCACCTATGGCAGCGAGTCCGCCTCCGATGTAAAGCGTCTCTCTGTCCACTCCTAACTTGGTTTTGGGACGCGGCGTCTCCATATGGTCGGACGCCGGGCGTGAGCCAATTGTGGCAAGAGTACGGGCTTGAGTTGCATTCATGCGTCCCCCCTGAACGGCTGGGACGGGGAGTAAGATACGAGAGTTAAGCGGAATGCGATAGCGCATGGTGAAGTAGACTCTGTCTGCTCTTCGTGAGAAATAGTAGCCCTCGGTTGTAAGAAGAGTGATAGATTTCCTCTCGAGCAATCGTCACGATGGTGTTGTACGAGAGGGGTATTAGGCTCGTCTCTGGTAAGCCTATGACGTCGTCATTATCTCGCTAGCACGTGTCCCCAATCATGTGCATGCAAAAACGACCCGACATGGTCATTCCCACCCCAAAAAGTAAGATCTGCACTAACAAACCCAGTTGAAACTTGTGTTGTAGACCGCGCGCATATGCACCAACAAATCCTCAGGGTATAGGAAAAATCAGTGACGTGAAACCGTGAACTAACCTGCAGCAAGCCATTGGGTGTGACCACAGCGTGAAGATAACAATCAACTGTGATGTCAAGGGCTTGGGGGAAGAGAACACGCACAACGTCGGTTAAAATGACAACGTCCAAGATCCACGTGTCTGACCCTGCAAGAGAATGGTAGTCCTATGATATTGGTACGCAAACCTCAGGCTTATAAACCCATTAAAATTTTGTCACTTAGAGATAGAAGGGCGACATATGAAATGGGATCTAATACAGTCCACGGCCATGCGAAACAAATATGTATATCCAATGATAAAGGGAGTTTGGCGTCACGGGATTCTTAATGAGATGGTGTTGGCCGTAATGTGGATGAAAGACGGTAGGGTGCAAGGGTGTGGGTAGCTGTGCGGGCGATCAACGAACAAACAGCTCGTTGAATCCCATATGCGGGACCGCGTCCGAGTATCGAGGATACGGCACCCTATTTACGATTCGATCAGGGTTACGGGGCGGCCCTCGTTCTGGCGAACATCAATGAATGAGGTGAATGCATCATTGGAGTTGCCGCTCCCTGAATATCTGAGCTCCTGCAGTTCGGGTAAAAGCTCCAGGGGATGCTCTCCATCCTCCAGTCGAAGACAACGAGAGAGTTCCCCGACGAGCGCATCGTCGACCAGAAGGGTCTTCACATTGCTAAATGACTTGAGAAGTTTACGCCACTCGGTGCGGTCGACCTCATTGTGCTCTTCAGATGACAGACTATGAACTTTGTGCGCAAGAGTGAGATGCTCCACCGCGGAGAATATTGGGCTAAGCGCATTGAAAATTTGGGCCACGGAGGATACCTGCCAGTCGAGGTGCCAGCAGTCGACAATTATGGAAAAGACATCCACTGGCATATTGGCCTCAGGAGGATTGAACTCCACGTAAACTTGCTTGCTGTAAAAGTGGAACTTGGCACGGTCAAACCTGAGGTTTTCTGTTCTCCCCATGAACTGCAAGAGCTGTGGAACGGAATATGTGAGTTGCTTGGGGTAGCAAATTTGAAAATTCTTGAGGCGAGGGGCGGTGATCCGACTAACAATTGCTTCCGAGTAAGCGTTAACAGCTTGGAGACCGAATGCGCGAAGGTAAGGAAGCGTGACGTGAGTTGTGATGGGCGTGCTCATGAGTTGCTCCTCCATGTCATGGTTGTGGACAGGGAAGTAAAACAAGATCAGGAGGATCTCCAGCTGTGGCATCAATGAAAGCCACTGGAGCAGAACAGATGGCTGGAAGTAGGTGGATGGGTGGTCCATGGCAAGGGAAAGTATGACGAGGCCCCCAGCCGTCCCAAGTAATGGTGATCGTATTGGAATTGGAATGGAACAGTCAATCGCCAGGTGACGTAGATGTGGTGTTTGAAGTGTTTCTGGAAGGATTAACACCGTACTTTTGTCCTCAGGTGGATCCCACAAAATCAGGTATTCCAGAATTGGAAATTCCCCATCGATGGCCATGATGAGCTTCTGCAATTGAAGAACAGGTATGCCAAACCGGATACGGTGGACACGATCTCGCTGCTCAAGTGCAAGGATTATTGCCTCTTCGTCCTCTGCGGTGATGTCTGTACACTCGTAATCGATGACGATTGGAAGGGGTGGTGAATGTACCAGCATGTCTGCTACAGGCGTGCCATATGTACAAACAAGGCAGAGGCCCAGGTAGGATACTGACCCAAGGATGAGGTTCCGCCATCTTTGGCAAACATGGGCGAGTCTATACCACCAGCGTTCCCCAGCCCATTTTCCTCCCCCCTCTATACGGACTTTGTCATTCTGGTCTTCACCCAAAAGGAATGGCCGATAGAGATGAAAGATGTTGAGAAGTGAATCATCGTCAAGGATGTGGATCGATGTAGCATGCAAACTATTCTCATAGATGATGTTCACTCACAAGCTGGTAAGAATAACAGAGTACAGTACCTTTGCGGTACATGTTGGGACTCGACACTTATAGCACCTTGGCCTATTCTTTCGTTGGATTGAAGGGAAGAAGTAGAAGGTCCGTGATAAGACATGCTAGGAGTGTTGAGTATTACAGTAATTGACGCAGATGATGTGGTTGGTTAATTGGCCTCATGTGTTGTGCTCCGACTGCGAACTACCTTTCGCAGGCCTAGGCGCCAGATTGCCTGTTTCGGACGGTCAAAGGGCCGGGGCATCCGATGAAGGCCTCGGGTCTAGTAGAGGAAGATTTTGCAGCGTCTGACCGACGGAGGACAGTCGAGTGCGGTCACGTGCGACATATCAGTCCCACAACCGTCTCCAGAGTCCAGACTTGAGAAGCTCTCTGCCAGAGGAGACACGACCTGGCTTTGGGACGCACGGTAGGACCTACCCCCTCCAACGCGGCCGCCGCCTCGTTTTTTTCCCGTTTTTTTCTTTACCGCCCATCACTCCCCACGCGTTCTCATTCCGACCACTGTAATCTCCATTATCATACATCATTCTCTTGTCCACGATCACTTCCCCCTCTTGCGACTGAGCACGCGCCTCTTGACGGGGTAACAGCCTGGTCTGGTGTCTGTCCCCTTTTCCGACCGTCGCGCACACCGGTGCGCACAAAGCAGAGCCCGTCCGAATCAGGCATTCCCGGTAAAGTCGGACCGTACACCCGGCTCGCAATTTGTTTTGCTTGTTTTTCAGCGTCACGAATTGAACAGCATCTGGGACTACATCTCCATCGTCGTATGGGTACGTATACGACTGGATTTGGCGTGCTTCTTATCATATCTTCTTTTCTATCCCGAACCTCAGCCTCAGGCCCGCAGTGGATCATGACAGCGACGGGATACGAGTACATCCTCACAGTAACATCAGGCCCCACTGGCACTGCGACTTCTGTTGCTCGAGGGCACAGTATGGGTACAGGTGAGGTCAACTTGTTGCGATGCGTCCGGACATTATTCATGTTTTGGATAGGTCCGCAACTGGTCCACGTGTCGCACCGTAAGGGGGTTGGTGCAATCCCTCACTCCCATCGACCGTTACGCATTCTCATTCGATTCCGTATTTCATCCTTTGCTTGACACCTCTCAACACACCCCTGGCGACGTTTTACATTTCCTCTGCTTTCGTCCATGTCTGGGGCAAATATTTAGGCGCCGGTCGTAACTGTCTGGGTCGCACTTTCACGGAGGCTGAGTTTCGCCTCATGCTAGTGATCCCCCGCGTCCTACTCAGCCACAACACAATCGACACGGACCTGGCGAGCCTGGTAGCTTTTCATCCGAGGCATGGAGGCATTCTTTTACGGTGCGTTCTCTGTAAGCACTGGTGAGCCAAGCTGATCGCTGATTTCTTTCCAGCGTTGAAGGTCGGCCGTTCTGTTGCACACTTGTTGACAGCTCTGGTAGCTTTACAGCACAAAGATGCGCCCCGCTTTCTGAGATAGTCGTCAAGATGGTGGTCAAAGTTCTTTCCGTGCCTTCCTTGTTTAATCTCTTTTGTTGCAAGGAACAATGAAAGAGGTCAAACAAGGACAGCTCGTTAAGGTTTCCATACTTTCGTATGCCCTACTGTACCACGCGGTTGTAGCGAGGAAATGTACCAGCTCAACTACTGTCTGTCAGGATTGGGAAATTCCCCGCGGGTGTATGACTTTCAACTGGGTTACTCGTAACGAGCACGCACTCTTTTCTCCGCTCCTTTTTCTCGCTCACACGCTCCACAAACCAGCTATCTCAGCGACATTGCCTTTACTTTCCCCATCTATTGAACACAGAGACATGGTACAATCACTCGCCCAATCATCCGAGTTTCTTCTAACACGCATTGCAGATTCTCGACTCATCCCCGCTCATCTACATCCATCCCGGCTATCTTCCACCTCAATACGGACTGTCATTAGCTGGCTTTTCGTTTGGTACTGCGCGCAGTGATTTGGAGAAACGGTTATTCTCGACCTCCATACCGATCATGTACGCATATTCTCTTTGAGCTTTATATTTTCTTACGCGGTATTAGATACTAAGTCCACGAGCGACGTTGTTGCAGTCGTGGCCACTCAAAAACACATTGGGAGTAATTGGAGCCATTCCATCATTGGACCCAAGCGGCAGTTTGTCAGCGCCGGAAATGGTTGCTGCATCGCTGCTAAAACATTTTTTCCAATCGCGAACTTGGAATATCGAAGATATCGACTTCACCTATGCGATCCCCGTGCTCAAGTGCTGGAACAATGTTACCCACGCCCCCCGTTTCGTTCATATGGCGATAGGAATGAGTGGCTACTAGTAGACATTCAGCGTCTCCCTCACCAGTGTTCTGGATTTGCAGCGAAGTTGCAGATTCAAGCGAAGTGGTGACCCAAAAACGATATTTCACCATCCTCGAAATACGTGCATCAGCGTGTGCCTATCGGTAGTTCATTAGTATAAAAATCAAATAGTCTCAGGAGGGCAACGTCGGGGAGCATTGTCACCTGGCCTACATCGCACCAGGGGTGGGCTGGTGTGCCTAATTGACCTCCTTTGGTAGATTCCTTCCGAGGCCCATTGTGTGCTTGCTTTTCTGTCAATGAACTTCAAACCGACCATCAATCAGCAATGACGACCAGGGGTCGCCAGGAGATGATGGTAGGGCAATGCTGGGGTGTGATCGGGAGACTTGATGATGTACACGTTTTTGGGAAGAGTTATTTGAAACCATGTCTATCCGTTCGGCCCTGAGACGATTTGATGCGATGTCGGCCCGGCCCGATTGGCCCGCAGGGTATCAGGCAAGCTCTCACCGTTGACGGTGACGACGAGCTCAGGCTGTATCTCGTCGGAAATTTGGGTCTTCCTGCACCCCTCGTACATCTGCCACGCATTGACCTCCTTATTACCTTGGGTAGACCTCCCAGAGCCCCGGTTTGCAGGCCGCGAGAAGAAGAAAAAATGCAGTTCTTCCAGTGAAGTGGCGTTGCAAACTTGAACAACAGAAACCAACAAGTTCTACCATCCTATTTCAAACTTCCGTCGCTTCATTCTGTCAACCCTGGGACCCTTTCGTATTTTTTTGCAAAGCCCTAGCATACCATACGTCCTTGTTTTCAGATCACCGAGTGTCAGGTCATCCGGGCACCGTCCAAAAACGAAGTCAGAAGTCCTCTTTCGAGTCACGATATCACACGGTTCTTTCGGACATACCAAAAACGACAAGCGGAGCGTGTGCCGGGAACTTTGCTGTATTCGTGGAGAGGATTCTTAGGTTGCATCAAAGGAGCACTGACGGCGTCACGATCGTCGTTGCGCCTCGGATACTGTACATGTTGCCAGGTGACACGATTACCCGTAAAGGGTCTATCTCATCAGGTTTGCCCTGTTCTTTACTGTAGTACTGCAACATCACCACGATGGACGTTCCAAGACCCGAGCCTCGGTTTCTTGGGACCTCATTTCAAGGATCTGTTGAATGTCGACTTGTTTTCTGTTCCCGACCGATTCAGACTGAGGTCCTTGTTGATCCAACTCCCCTTTCTCGTTATCCGTCGATAGAGCGGGGCAATGGAAAGGGTGCGATCACGCCTGATTGGGATCAGTGATCGCCGAGTAAGCCTTATAATTGACTACATGAGCGAGATGACACAACATGGATTTTCAAAATCGAGGAAACTAAAAATACAATTAGTGCTCACTACAGCTCCGCTGGCAAAGCACAATCCCAAACCAAAAACACAAACAAAATAAGGGTATCCTTTCCAAATGTTTCATAGTTACTGATACGAACCCGAAAACCAATTCGCTTCCATAGCCACCATCCAAATCACACCGTGACAGCTGCAACATTTTCCATGGAGCTGAAGGCCGAGCCCAGATTCCCACTGCTTGGCTTCGATTTGATATCAGATACGGGCATCTCGGCGGGAAGGCGGCGCCCAGGTTCCGTGAACGAAACTGTATTGATACGCACTTGCATCGACGACGTAGGGTGCGACACCGACGATGGAGGCCCACTGCGAATCGGTCCGGTCTGCATATTTGACGAAACGCCGAGAGCAACGCGGATGAGAATCAGCGTCGGCGCGATGCCCTGTGTGATTTTGGGAGATAACTGGTTTACAACGAAATCTCGGCCTTCGATGGGTGAGGAATACGCACGTAGGTTTGCACAGCAATCACTCCGACGATGCCCTGCGCAGGATGCCGGATGGCAAAAAGGATGACGAAAATGAGCTGCACGGCAAGATAGAGCATGCCGCTCTCGACGACGATATCGATGGCAGCCTGGCCTGTCCGTGACGGGAATTGCGCGCCACGCATGTTGCGCGCATTGCGAGGAGAGAGATACCAGATGCGCGTAGCGATGAGGGTCGTCACAATCACGTTCGTGCCCAATGGAAGAGAGAAGGCGGCGAGACCTAATGGCACTAGGGAAGGGGGAGCGATCGGCGAATTCGGGTTTATGCGTAGCAGAAGGTGAAGAACTTCGCTAACACATACTGACACCAAAAAAGTTGTTGGTGAGCACCAGCTCGCTGCCATTGTCATTAATGCCTTACCTAGGCTTGCAATCGAAATAAGACTCGGTAAGATGATGACCCAATAATTTTTGGACCACAGCAACCAGCAGCGGTAGATGAGGATAAGTTCACCGATGAAATCCGTGATTGAGATGAGGAGATCAGCGCCAATGAGGACGTTTGTCTCGTCTGCGAAGCCGTTGACACCTGTGGCGTTCTGCGGGGGTGTTAATGATTGCGTAGCTTCAATATAGATTGGCGCATACCAGGACTTGGTAGAAATGACTGAACTCTAGTGCAAAGTGAGTGGAACAAGAAAGGTACAAGAGTCCACTGATAAAGAAAATAGGTTTATTAACGCCGATCCCGCGGCGTGGACCGTGAAACATCAGATAGATAGACAGTGCGAAGAGAATCGTATAACACCCTAGAGGAAAATGAGCAATCAACTTGTCTTGCCAGTGCTTGCAGGGAACGCACCGTAGAAGAACGCCTCGCATCCGAAGCCTACCAGGGCTGCCATGTCATTGGTGATCATCATGACTGACTGGGACGCGAGGGGTCACCGGTACAAGGTGGAAAGTGTGACGCAGATAGCTACAACCGAACGTGGATATATAAACCCCAGGCAGGTCTCCGAGGCACGGGAAGGTGTCGAAAAAAGGATACAATCCGAATTGAAAGAGAAGACGAGGCACCCGTCGCCGAGAAGAGATTGAACCGAGCTTGGGGAAATACAGTACGCCATCAGGCCTCAGGAGTATTTGCGTATTGATCGGCAGGATTGCGGGGTTGCCTCCAACAGTCCCGGACCTATTCGAAATGATAACACCTATCGCAGTAAATAGATCTCACATATCCACGGTTGTTCAAAGTGATGTGATAGCATAACAGCGTCGTCCCCTGATCCACTGTGGGGTTCGAGTTCCGCAGATAAGAAATACCCAATCCCTGTTGCACAATACGTATCCCCCTTGCGCTGGCATGTCGCCCGATGTGACGATGGAGAGGTACTACTTCAAGTTTGTGGTCACTGGCACTTGCGCAGTTGCGCTGTTCGTGACGCTGAAAAATAAAATGAAAGTTTCTGCATCGCTGGCAGCTCGGTTCAGTTGGCTGCCATGGACTGGCGAAGTCGACGAACCACGCCTACGGGTCCGATTTCAGCAACTTGAAGATGGCCCTTTTCGCTTCAGTTGTCCTCGAACGCACACGAGCACAGGCGTACCTCAACAACAAGCCACGAGGCTCCATAAAAGTGCAACAGAGTAACGGAGCCTTCTCGACTGGTGAGTAACATGGTGATACAGGCAGGTGACAGTCGTGTGCATGTGGCTGTGAGCGGCGACTGGCGCCTTCTTCGCCCGCGCTACTGTCGGCGCTCAACGTGCTCAACGTACAACTTTTGCTGACTGTCATCTTTTCATTCAGCCATTCTATCTCCAGGGTAGTCCCGGTCCCGACCTTGCGTAGCGCTATATATCACGGGCCAATCTACGTTTCCCCTGCACTTGATAACATCTTTCTTGATTGTACCTGCCAGTGATGTGATAGCTTTTGCCGTCACGGTCGATCTATTTGTAAAGCCAGGTTCTGTCAAGCTACGACTCATCAATATGTATTGTACGTGTCCAATTACCCATCGAATATGCTCACTGCGTGCCCTGGTAACAGGAGATGTGTAAACTTTGTTCAAACTCGGGGATAAACGTCATAAACAGCCTGAGGGTGAACACTAACACTATGGTAAGCGCCACTCAGACCGGGTCCAACGGTCTTCTGTCTTCCCTTTTAATCAACTTTATCGTTAGCCATCCATACGTTTTAGTGAGATATGAACTCCGAAAAGTGCTCTAGTGCTCTCCGGTCTTCGCTGCGGCTTTGTACCATATAGGCGAGCCGTTTCCGACTCCCGACCTGCTATTTGGCTTTACAGTAGTGTCAAACAACAACGTGTAAGATGTAACACCCACGGATATGGACGTAGAGCGCATGCGAGAAATGAGCTGAAAGTTTGTAATATAAGAGGGTTATGCAATCTCAGACAATACCTTCACCCTCAAGGCAATCTTTAATCAATGAGCTCGCAAAATCAAAGGAAATTCACTCAACGACTTATGAATTAATTAAGTCTCGAATAGCCTTCTTGTAAACGTCTTTATCATCGCTACGCTATTATCTCCTTGTCACCTGTGTCATCGGTTCTGATAGATATGGCTCATTGACAGATTATCAGCATGGGCCGGGTAACAATCGACGTGATCCCCGATGTCGCCCTCCTAAACAAAATGGCGAGAGGTTGTTCTTGGGTCACCACATCGCCTGAATCTCTGATTTTCGGCCCCTGCACAGCCAGAACACCTGTGAAGGATATGCTGGGTGTCCGGCCACTCTTGCCCATCGCCGTATGGTCGGAGAGGCCCCAGGAAAGTGAAACGATTAACGGACCATTCTCAACTGGTGAGTATTATGAGTAAGCTGAAGTCACTGTATCATGATGACAGATCGCAGTCGTGTTACGTGGTCTTGACCCATATGGCTTGCGAACTGGAACTGTCAGCGCTCTGCGCGCAACTTTTGCTGACCTCCCATTTTATTCAGTTATTGTATTTCCAGAACGGTCTCGAATTGGGGAGCACCTGATATCATTCTTGATTGAGCCTGCAACGATAGGTTTCGCCCGTCAATCCATTTTGTATAATCAAGTCTCCGTCAAGCCGCGACTTGTTCATATACTTTATACGTGACATGTTGTCCATCAACTACGCTCACGGCATACTGACCGGAGGCGGGTGAACCCTGTAAAATTTCTGTTCGGGGGCACGAGCTGAAGCGCTGAAAGTAGGCGCTGGGCGATGACATGATGACACGTCGAACGCATCAGGGTTTGGGATTCGTATAAAATTGCGGCTCTGGTGTGTAACATGTACCTTTCAAACAATCCTTCGCCTGCTCGACGCTGAATTTTCATCGATGGGCTCACAACCTCAAAGGAAATTCTCTCAATGGATTACCGAAATAATCAAGAAAGTCACGACTCGGATTAGCCTTACTCGTAGGCATCTTTATCATCCAATCTCCCTGGCGTATCCCGGCGTCTTCCCGCCACCATCTCCTTGCGACTCTGAGTCATCGATTCTGATAGATGATCACTTTGAAGGTTCATTGATCTCGTTGATGAAGAAGCAGGGGACTGGGAAGGCGACCAACGGAGGTCAATGTACGTACGCTCTTGCACGGCCTCCTGTACCAACTGTTGAATGGTGAGCTGTAGCCCAGATGAAAATCGACATGCTCCCCGACAACGCCCTCGTAGAAATATTTGATTTCTACCTGGATGGAGCACGGATAGAGGCGTGGATTACGCTGGTGCATGTGTCTCGAAAATGGCGAAGCGTTGTTTTCGGGTCACCGCGTCGCCTGAAACTCCGACTTGACTGCCAAGTGAGAACGCCAGTGAGGGAGAGACTGCATGTCTGGCCGCCCCTGCCTATCCTCATATCAGGAAATGACAACCCAGAATGGGGTATGGATAACATAATCACCGCACTCGAGCACAATGACCGCGTCTGTGGAGTCGATGTTCGATGTCCCCAAATGGAGAAAGTCTTGGCCGCGATGCAGGAACCATTTCCAGCGCTGACATATCTTGACCTTGCGTCGAAAGATAAGACGGTGCCAGTCGTTCCCGATTCATTCCTGGGTGGATCTGCACCACGTCTGCGATCACTCTCATTCGATCGCATTTCATTTCCAACTCTGCCCAGACTACTTTTGTCTGCCACTGATCTTGTCAATCTTTCCCTTTGCGGCATTCCACTTTCCGGGTACATTTCACCCGAGGCCATGGTCGCTGGCCTCTCCACGTTGACTAGGCTCAAATCGCTTTGGCTTGAATTCCAATCGCCTCATTGGGAAAGCCAACGTCCAGCTCCGGCGACACGTGCACTCCTGCCGGCTCTCACACACTTTGAGTTCAAAGGGTTCTGCGAATACTTGGAAGACGTCGTGGCAGGGATCGATACACCTCTACTCGACGACCTCAACATAACTTTTTTCCATCAAGTCATATTCGACACTCCACAACTTGCCCACTTCATCACCCGCACACCAAAGTTCAACGCACCCGATGAAGCATACGTGAAATTTTCACATTCCGACGTTTCGCTTTCACTTCCACGGCCCGGGACATTCGACGGAACGCTCCGCTTTGCAATCTCATGCATAGACTCATTTTGGCAACTTTCATCTCTGACACAGGTCTGCACCTCACCCCTCTATCAGCCTCTCATTCCCACGGTGGAACATCTCTACATCCTCGATGCGGAGTTTTTGCGACCGCGTTGGCAAGATGACATCAATGAGGAAGAGAGCAGCCAATGGCTGGAACTTCTACGTCCATTTACCGCCGTGAAGGATCTCTACCTATACCGGGAATTTGTGCCATATTTTGCGTCCACACTTCGGGAGCTTGGCGCAGAGAGTGTCGTTGAACTGTTACCTGCCCTCCAGAGGCTTTTCTTGGAGGATAAATGGCTATCAGGATCTGTCCAAGAAATCATCAAGCGGTTCGTTGCCCTGCGACGGCTCTCCGGTGACTCTATCGTTGTTTCTCTCTGGAGTACTGGCAGAGAAAAGTACAAGTGGTATGAAATCGTAGATTGGTAAGTGCCTTTATTCTATTTTCTATACCACTTACTGTACTTACCGCGTGCCATTCTTAGAACTCATCATTTGGCACTGGAGACATCTGTCACTGAAGTCATCATGACCACGGTCATACTCATTGCGTGATATCGTGGTGTAGAACAGAGACCAGTAGGTTTCGAAGTGTGCGATGGGTGCCCATATACGCGACTTATTTGCTGCCTGCTAACGTACTAAACCCTTAGGTCCACGATTCACCCGCGCCCTGTGACATGCCTATGACCTGGTCATCTCGCGCTTGCAAAGGGGCTGCGCCCAGGCTGACTGGATTATAAGACACAATGCATTACTCATATCTGTTACCGGTTTTTGACCTACTGAGGATGGAGTAGTATATATGTTTTAGAGCGTTCCGCAATGCCCCGCGGATAGGGATTTGTTGGTGTTATCTGGAGCTTCACAGTGGCGGTATTACTAACGTGGAGGACGCATGGACGGCCGCCGAGAGCTTGCCGACTCGGATGACCACGAGGTGAAGGGATGGGTAATGAGGACTGTGGGTTGTATAAATTTGTGGCTCTGCTGAGAATCCCAAAGTAACTTTGCCCAGAACTTGAAACCTCATCGATGAGCTCTCAGCCGTGCGTCGAGAGATATTCACTTGCCGTATGGATGAAATAATTGTCATGGTTCTGATAGTCCTGCACAAAAGCATGTCCGTTTTCAAGTCTCCTTAGCATGCCCCGCCCTCGCCTCACTGGCATCATTTCCCTGTCGACTTGAGTCATCGCAGGGATTCACCAAAGGAGGCCGTCTTTTGCACCAGCACGTTTGACAGCTGCGCCAATGAACGCGGATGTACATATGTACTAGTAGCTCGGGTGACAATCAGCATGGTGCCCAACGTTGCCCTAGAAATATTCGATTTTTATGTGAATCAAGCCATATCGATAGAGGCGTGGCATAAGCTGGTGCACTAAGCTGGTGCTCGTGTGTCGAAAATGGACTAGGATGTATCGTATCATCAACACGAACTGGAAAAGCACCACGATGGATGGTTGAATGACAGATGGATTGTCATGTACAGTATACGCGAGGGACGGACAATGGACGCCAGAACGCTTTGCCCAATGCCATGCCCTCCTCTAGTTCCATAACTTGCTTGACGTTACATGCAAATAAGAACCAGTAGCACTAGAATAGTACCGGTACGTGCGAACTGGTCAGTGAACGGGATTCAATGGAAGCGTTCCGCGCAGTAGATAGTCATCCGGGTATCAACAAACCCCACCCTCTGCAACAGCCTGAGAGAGAATCCTGGGGACCATATGTGGCAACAGCAAATGCCTGTACCTCATGCTGATGCTATGCGAAAAAAAAATGAATTGCATGCAGTGTGGCAACTTCAACCGCAGCCTGAGGCCCTCATCACGCTTACTTCAACCCGTCTCCTAGTCACATTTAAGCGGACCGAGTCCTCCTGCACCGTGAATGCGCACACGCACGTTCCAGATGCTAGCCTACGACAAAAGCATGTCCGTCTCCTGGTAGGTCGTCAGGGACGGGTTGGAGCCCAGCCCATGGATAAATTTGATATAACCCGACGATGTAATCCGACCAATCTCTTGCATTTAGAGGGAAGAGGCCGATCGCACGGGTGGCGAGAAGCGAGAAAGGCCAGGTAAGTAACGATTTCAGTGTATCTGGATGGTGTGGTCGTTGTACAGCATGCAGACTACATACGAGTACAAGTGCTCGATTGTCTAAACCACCGATCTCTCGATCTCTCAATAGGATAACACTATTAGAGATTCAATTTTAGCTGTCACATTTCCGGGCAAGATACGTCACGCCAAAGGATAGAACGACAAACGCAATTCATACATCATAAGCGCTCAAGCTGCAACAGCAGTAAGCCCCAGCGCCTCTTTGAAAACAGGCTCCTTTTTTTGTCCCATCGCAGTCTCGGTGAACCTTGCCTTGAGTCCTTCCGCTCGGCATTCAGCAACAAATTCAGTAAACATCTGTGTCCCAGTATGAGAGTGCAAGATCAGGCCTCAAAAAGTGAGTACAATACCTCCATAGTGTCAAGAGGCCCACCAGCGCTCTCGGGATGGAACTGTACACCCCATACGCGACGATTTGAATCTGACGTTGACTTGATGCCTTCCACCGATGAATCATTGCAGTTGATGAAAAAAGGTTCCCACCCTTCCGGGAACGGATCTTGCAGTTGTAGGGCATACTGATGATTTTGACTGTATCAAAAGTTAGCAAAAGTGTCTGCAGCAGAAAGAACAGTGGAAAGCACAAACCTTGTAACGTAAACCCTACCCGCCCGGATGGAACCTGATGATGCCAATGCGAGAACGGGTTGATTATGTCCACGGTTACCAAATGTCATACGATACGCATCGAGACCCGCAGCCATGCCGATGATTTGATGGCCCATACAAATACCGAAGATAGGCTTCCGCCATTCGTGTAGCGTGGTACGAAGCTTGTGTGCCGCAGACCAACAATGTTGCGGGTTACCGGGCCCATTCGACAAAAAAAGGCCATCGAATCTATCGCGGATCGCATTGAAATCGTAGTCCCACGGCAGGACCGTAACCGCTGCACCGCGCCGCACGAGAGCACGCAGGATGTTGGCCTTGGCACCAAAGTCGAGCACTGCGACCCTGACATCGCCGGCCGGGTTGAGCACGTACGGCTCTTTTGTGGAAATATGGTCAACGAGGTTCTCCTGGCTTGGATCCCAGTACTCGTTCTCGCTGGGCGGCGGCAGGGCAGCGTCATTCCCAACAGCAAGTCGACCGAGGGTAGTGCCTTGATCACGAAGCAGGCGGGTAATAGCACGCGTATCGACGCCCGTGAGGCCCGGAACGTTATAACGTGAGCACCAGGTGTGGAGGGACTCAATCGCCGTGTAATGTGAAAACTTTTCGGCTACATCGGCGACGACGACTGCAGCACATTGAACTTTAGAGGACTCCAATACGACGCCTACGTCGCGCGAGTCGTGAGGAGCTATATTGTGCGGAACGCCATAGTTGCCGATAAGAGGTGTCGTGAAGACGAGGATCTGACCACGATAGGAAGGGTCGGTCATCGACTCGGTATCTAATACTGCATAAGAAGAGAGATCGCCCAAGAGAGAATATGCGCACATGACGTTATAGAGGTGGAAAAGACTGTTTCTCCAAAAATACTGCGCGGCGCACCAAATGAACAACCAGTGAACGACTGGCCGGTTTTGAGGTGGAGAACAGCCGGGATGGATGTGGAGGAGCGGGCATGACTCGAAAAGCCGCGATAGGTTAAAGAAGCTCGGAAAATTGGACGAGTGATCATATTGTGCTTTTAGGACTTGGGTCGTTCAGCAGACGGGGAGGGAAAAGACAAGGTCGCTCAGATAGCTATATTGTGGAGCAAGCGTGTGAGCGAGAAAAAAGGAGAGGAGAAGGGATGACATACTCGTCACGAGTGAACTTGTTGAAAGTCATATACTCACGGGGAGCTTCCCGGTTTTGAGGGACAGCTGTTGGGCCGAGTCGAGGAGTTGTGTGGGAGGGTGGGGGAGGGAGGACAAGTTACTCAAGTCAGAATTTCTCTTCATTTCTTCTGAGTTTTCTATTGATCATGTGCTTTCCCACGCTACAACGTGGTGGATAACCCGCTCGCCCGGGTTTCCTTAACCTGTACTGTCGACGGGGTGGGTTACTTTCATACGATGGGTCATACCACCGTCTCAGTGAGATTATCACGCTCCCATGCTGCCTGCGGCGGAGCTCCGACATCATGGAATAATGCGCCGTGGACCAGATTCATCTGCGAGTCTAAAGCATCCTTTTGGGTCACAGGCTTAATCTTAAAGTGGTCACCATGATTGTGAACGTCTAGAGCCCAATCGCGACGAAACGCCGGAACAGCGTATCCGACGACTGATACGAAGGCAGTGGTGTCGTCCACGTCCTCCGAGAACTCGGCATAGAAATCGAAATTAGGTCGAGTGCGAAGCCCTGTGGCACGAATATCATCCCTAGGCCGGAGTTCAAGTTGGCGGGTACGGTATGTGTTGTTGTTGACTGGACCAGTTTGGCGCCAGTTTACGGCGCACTCGTCTCCGCGTAGTCTTGTCCAGATGTGCGTCAACGATGTGTCGGAGCGTTACGTGTACGTGTGCTGGTATATGCGTTTCTCCCTGACCCGGCGTCCTAGGTATGTGTATTACAGCTCGACTTGGATTTGTAACAGCTAATGACGCAAAGGCCAGTATGTTATCATTATCCAAGCTAAACTAAACAACGCCCTTATCGTTTGCATGGTGATCCTGATAACTCTGTCTGCGACTAACCTGCCACGCGAATAAGATGTGCAAACCTGCAAGGGCGGCTCGGGCGTCGTTAACACCGAAGAGGTATACTCGATAGACTTGCAAAGCTCACTAATAACCTTTCTAGTAGGTCAAAGCGCGCACAGTGGACCGGATCAAAGGTTGATTTTGATCCGTGAATGTGCTGGACGAGGATCACCACAGGACACTGTGCGTCCGATGTGACCAGAGGACTCACACGCCTTGTGGAATCGCTATCTTTCGTTATGACTTTGACACTTGACAGCCTTCCCGCCCTACCTCTGTGGGCACTGGGCTAGGCTTCTTTTTCTTTCCTTTTTTTGCGGAATTTGTTTTCCTCATTCAATGTGCTCGGCCCAGTTCTTTGTGAGCGCCTCAATGCATTATCGGCCTGTTAGTCTCTTTCATGGACCGCCTGAGACCGTTGAGACAGTTCTCGAGAACAGGTTCCCACCACATGTTTTAACTGTCGTCTGTACAGGCTGTACTGCTTCGCTTGGCGCGCGACGACAAATACGACAAATACAAAATGCGTTTCACTTTGGCTCTGAGAGCTATGTCCTACTGTACGCGGCGGTCGCTTTTTCTGTTCTATTTTTACGCTATATTCGATGTTTTTTTTTACCCGCTGTGACCGAGGATTCGTTTGCTGGACCGCGGTTGAAGGATTTGGTCATTGATATGAAAAATTGGCGCTTAGCGCTCAACAGAAGGTGACAATGAGGCGCAGACTGTTTTACAGTTTGAGTAGTGTAGCCCACAGGTGAAACTGTTGAAAATGCTTGAGCAGAGGGTGCAAGTGCGTGACAAGCCGGCCGTGCTGCCGCTGCTGCGGACGAACGGCAATGCGGTAAACAGACCAGATCACAATCCCCTTATCACACACATCGTCATATACGCGCGATGTCCAGCCCTTTCCTCCTTTCCCACCACCCTCCGACTCACCTCCCGTCAAAGTAGACACCATGTCTCTTACAGAGTACGAGAAAAAAGTGAGGACCCATGCTCTGCTGATGGGCATCGCATTCCTCGTGATAATACCCATCGGGGTTCTCATCGCTCGGTACCTACGCACCTTCACCAATCGGTCAGTCCTCTTGTATACTTGCACGCGAACGAGATGACAAACTAAACTCGTCCTCTGTCCGGCCGTCATAGATGGTGGTGGGCACACTGGCTCATCAACTTTATTGTCGCCGGTCCGCTCATCTTTGTCTCGTGGGGTGAGGCTTCCAGCGCCAGTGATATCTCTCAAATGCCTATGGATCATCACAAGGTATGTTTTCTGAACATAAAGTGAAGTCGCAACGTCTCACCATTCGTCATCCACGATTTCCCCGTCATCGAACAGGAAGTTGGTTTCGTTATTTTAGGACTGTACATCGCCCAGATCGTGATCGGCATGTTCATCCATTTCGTTCGCATCCCATTCCTCTTCATCGCCCATCGACCACCCCAGAATTATCTCCATGCGATACTAGGTCTAGTCATCCTTGCCATGGCTGGTTATCAGGTTCGTCTCTTCCAGGCCAGGTGCTCTGCCGCTACCGCTGAAGGTACTGAACGTTTGCCTCGTGTGACTGTCGCGGAATCAGATTTATGATGGAATTTACACGGAATGGCCCTTGATGACCGGTAATATCCCGCCAATCAAGGATTCGGCGAAGCACGCCTGGTTGGCCCTCCTTATTGTAAGCCGAGCCAGTGATTAAGAGAGCTAGGTCAAGGATCCTGATTCATTCCAATCCGATAGATCTTCTGGGTCCTCTATGTCATCGGGTTGGCCTTCCTGCCTCGCCAGTACAGACAGGAGCGAGAGGGCAGTTTGCTAAAACAAGATAAGGAAGCCTCGTAATATGGTGTACCATAATCTGTGCCCGTCCAGGACTAGTTGGGTCACCTTTATGACGCTATTGCACTCTTTGATATTCATTTGCATCGTTTACGGATATTATATGAAGGGCAGAGCTACGTTTCCCTATTTATTCTGTAGTAGCAGCGCAGTCCTTGATGCAAAGCTATTATTTTGACGACTCGGATGATGTAATCGCTACTGTATCACACGACGAGGGCGATAGAAACCGGCCATTAACTTGAGACTTATTCCATCCCAAGGATGAGCTTTTGGGATGTTTCGTTCACATCTTCTAGCTCGGGAACCTCAACACCACCGCCTCAGGTTGCGGGGCAGCCTTCACAGTCTCTAAATGAGGAGGTCACCGAGGTCATTGGGCAACTTGGTCGGGTTTGGGGAGGTTTCAGGAAGCAGGTGCGCCACAGCATCATTGTTTTCCTAACGCAATACTGATTGCCTCTCATAATTCCTGCATGTCTTTGCGCCCTCAAAGGGTCAGAATGCTATCCAAGCTGCGCGCAAGGACTTGGGTGATTATGTCTCGCAGGCACAAAAGGGTCTCAACAAGCAAATCTCGACTACCCTCCCTGCTGCCTCCCCTGCTCCGGCCTCTGACACAAATGCACAACCGTCCACTGCCTCATCATCCCGTGATTTAACTGATATCTCTACGGCTGACGGCGAGGGCTCAGCGTCCTCGTCCACTTCGGCATCTACGGCAACACTCTCCGATCCGCAGCAGCAGCAACGACCAGATGAGACGCAGTCATCACTCAATGCACAGACACTCTTCACTCGCTTGCAATCTTCCCTCCCTCCAGACCTCCTCACCGGCCTCCGCGACACCATCCCAGACAGTGTACGTGATGCACAGGCACGCAGAGAACTCGCGCAAGTGGCACAAGCACGCGTGCAAGGCGCCGCAGCGCGCGGAGAAGAACTGCTGCGTGGGGCAAGTGTGTTCCTGCGCGATGCGGTGCGCGTCGTCCCACCAGAAGAGGCCGACTTTTCTCCATCCGACTCTACCACGCCGTCTGCACACGAGAGCACAATATCACGCGGAAAGGAAGTGCCAACGCCTACTGTTGTCTCCTCTACCCCCGTGACGCGCCGGGGTGCACTACTTCGCGCGCTACGTGAGAACCCGGCGATCTTGCGCGTCGATCCTGCTGGAGAGGAGCGCTCGGCCGCACTCTTCACCTCGTGGGTAGAAAGAGTTGGGGAGGAGGCTTCTCGCGATGAATCGCGACGCGAGTCTGAGCTCGGTGCCGATGATGAGGCGCTGCAGAGTACGCGCTCGGCGCTGGGTGAGTCTCATCTCCCATTCTCCTTTCGTTCTGTTGGACGATGCGTTGTTGACTCTTCTTGGTGGATGTTTAGTGCCGGAGGAACTGACCGAGGACGAGTTTTGGACACGGTACTTCTTCCGCGTGCATCAAATTGATCAAGAAGAGGAGCGACGGAAGGCCGTGCTCGCAGGTGAGTGCTGCTTACATCTCCTTTCGTCAGGACCGCTGACTTATGACGACTTGATAGCGGGTCCCACAGACCAAGATGACGATTTTAGTTGGGAAGATGACGACGAGGACGCGGCTCTGAAAGCAGAGGCGTCGCAGACACCCACTGCACCCGTGCTGAACCGAGATAAACTGCTGGGCGTTACTGACGCGTCCGGAATGATGAGTCCGCAGCGCAGCGATGACAGCTTTGATATTGTCTCTTCTGGTCACACGAGCGCGGCAGGTGATACTAGTGCTGCTCACGTCAACGAAGAAGGAACATCAGATGGTGATGAGGATGATGAGGATGACGACGACGACGACGACGACGATGAGGAAGGGAGTGACTGGGAATAATAGTGCGTTCAGGTTGGTTTGTATTTGTGATCCTTTTCGTACAGTATATCTGATAAGACAGAATGTTGTCTTTTTCGTTGGGTTGTGATGTCTTGGTCGATCGTGCACCATGACAGAACATTGGATCCTGGCTGAGACACCGTCACCTGTCCATCTCGATCTATTTTACCTGTGCAATACGGTACATTGCAACCACCGGAAATGAATGGATATACCGAACAGCCACCAAGTCCGAAAGAAAAGCAAAAAGCAAAAAAAAAAATTGTGTTGTCGTTGCCAATGAGGCGCCCGGATAAGCGATCAATATCCTGAGGCGAGGGTCGGGCTCGGACTTGGGTTGAGTAGAAATGCCATTGCAGTTTTTCGATCACGATCTTTGGCGTTCGAACTGACTGACAGTGCCGTGACATTTTCCCAGTCACGGCTGTCCAGCTAGAGTTCGCTTAGCAGATTGACGTCCTATCTTCGTGTACGATACAGGAATGGTCAAAAAAAGTTTGATTTTTTCCTTGTTTTTTCTTTTGCCAACTCCAATTCTCATCGATGAGCGCTGAGCGCCAATGATCTTCTTTCCAAGAAGAATAAGTTCTCAACAAGTCGTCTTCCCATCCTTTCTGTTTGACAGGCGCTTCGACTTTTATAATTTTTCTCCACACACGCTTGATGATACCCTCCAGCAAGACGTCAGGTGGTCGAATTACTTTGGTTCCCTCGTGTTTTCTGCCTCCCAAGCAGCGCGGATTGAAACCTCGCGCTCGTTTCCTGGCTTCCCAGAAAGAACGCTGAAGCTTCCTTGACACCCTCCAATCGGCTCGTAACCTTTCTCAAGCTCAAGCCTTTCGCCTGGGAAAAAGGGCAGCATTGTACTTTACTGTCCCTGCATGAGCGCCGATTCCAGACGTAGATCGAGGGTCGTCTTCACATTATTCCCACAGGACGCTCTCAGTTGTTCATTCATTCTCCCACCCTCATATGTGGCGTCTGCCCCTCCCCACGACGGCGACGGGCGTGCAGACGACTGAAGAAGTTCATATCTTTTGGATCGACGTGTGGTTGGGTGGTAGGTGGAACCATTCAAGTGATTGGCTGGAGTTCGAAAACTGGTTTCATTTGCGCGGCCAACTCGATAACTTTATTCTAGACGCACGTTCATAATATTCAATTCAACATTCTACCCCCACTTTCTCTCGGGAGGGTCCGGGGGAGGGGACGAGTCGCGCTAAAATTGCAACCCCCAATGTTTCGTGGATTGGCAGGCCCTATTCCACACGTCAATAAATTGCGGCCGCCGCTATCATAGCTGCTGCAGTGGTACGGCACCTACGTACGGCACAAAGTAGTTCTAGCCTGTTAGGACGGCTTTTTTCACGGACTGTTCGCTTGATGCGCACAAAGTGCGACTTATCTGTGGAGTCGTGAGTGGGATGACGACGGTACGTCATAACATGACCGAGCTCCCGCCATTCGCCTCGCATTACTAATGATGCAAGGTCAGCCTTACTGTTATTGCGGGCGTATCGCACGATTATACAACTTCAACTTCATGTGTCCAATCAGATGAACTGGACTTTTGTTCTGGTTGGTCTGAGCACCCGGGAACTGCCGATCAAACTTTAACTTTCGGCCGCCGTCGTGCAAATTTGATCAAACCCCACTTTGCTCCACTTTGCCTCGTGTTCGCAGTTCCCTCTTACACGTATTTGACTTACTGTTTTCTACTCACCACTCCACTGGGTTGAGCGGCCCTCCCTGTGGGCCGGAGTTCAGTCGGTCAAGTCAACTCGCGAGAAATCACCAAACAACGTGCCCGGGTTACCGTTACTTACAAAAGCAAAAGTTGGGTCTCCGATTGAATGACGGCCATTCCGCTTTCAGACCTTTGGGTTCGCGTTGCTGGCGCCCAATGACCCTGCTCAGCCAATCAAACTAGGTTTGCATTTGTGGCGTGGCTACTCCATCCTCCTCCACTTCCTTCACACTTCACCAAGGCGAATGTGCGGCATCAGCGCCGTCCCCCTACGTCTATGTGTAAGGGCCCACCCCCTTACTATAACCTCAGTCAGATATTTGTTGCATTTTGATGGGCGCAGTCACCCAACAATCAAACCAGGGCCCGGGTACATTAAAACAAAAAAAGGTGACATAAGGACAAAATCTATGCCTGCCAGACTACCTGTATGAACTCATTCCGTCTTCCTCCTGAATTACCATATCGTTCCATGTTCCAGGAGCTGGCTAGGGTCCGAGTTCGAGAAGCAATGAAACGACCCTTTACAAGTACTCTATTGATGTTGATTTCGGCATAATCGAAATAATCAACCAATCTGAGTGGCGAATTTCTATTGGTCGTTGACGGATCCGGACCTTTTTGTCGTGTGCGCCTACCTGAGCTGCGGTGATACCATACTGTATGTATCGCAGCAGATCATTGGCCATTCGCCAGTCCTTCGCCTCGCAACACAAAAAAAAAATTTGGAGGAAAGAAGCGGCGCCGCGGATTGGTCAAGGTCGCACACGGGGCGTCTCACTCCCGCTCCTGGAACCGAGCTAGAAAGCGTCAAACAGACTCAGGCGTCCAAGTACATCGCTTTGACTGATAAATAGCGTAAACATACCCTATAGAGTTTATTAGACAGCTTTCGGACCTTTGTAGAGTGTATTCACATTCCCACTTTTTTCTCTCGTTTTTTTACATTGATCGATTAGACTCAACATGCCGTACTATCCGATTCGCACGTACTTGCGTACGCGTGTGCTGAGGCGAATTTTTGATTGATTACGTCGAGGCGAGGCGAGGCAACCCCGCTCCGACTCGGACTCCCTCAAGCAGGCAGCTCGCTTATTGCTTACAGACAGCATAGTTATCGCTTATTCTCATTCGTCGTGAGCGTCCCCGGACGGAGACGAGTAGAGAGAACAAGAACAGTAAAACTGCACTGCAACCTCACCGATTGCAGTACAGTGCCAAAGTACGGCACAGCATAGAGAAAAAAGGGCCCAAGGGGCAGTGCCGAAAGCAAGAACTGTAGAAACTCAAAAAGACTTACAGTGCCCCGGTCGTGCCATCCTGTGCTGTGGGGAAAAAAACCCCTTCCTCCTCTGTGTGAGAGTGTGAAGAGGACCTTAATTACGACGATGGCGATGAGCAGCGATAGGCGGTGTAAGTTCCGCGATCGATTACATGCAGCGACCTTGCTACAGGTTCTCTCGGACGCATACAGAGTTTTACCGGAACAGACGGAAGATGCACACCAGCTAGTAAAAAATGCCATACAACCCGATTTCGATTTCCTCCAAGTATGATGATAAACCGGTTGGATGGCCTTGGACCACGTTTGCCTTATCTGGAGGTATTTTTCGGGTGTGATCTCCCCGCCTGTAGCATTGTGCTCTTAGTCATTTGGTTATCCATTCGCCGCACGATCCGCGTCCTTCATCCGGGCTGTGTGCTATGCGTAAAAAAATGAAATGCCTTTACACGGTACGTTTATCGTTTTTCAGTTCAGAATATTATGGTTCCTGTATGATACGCCCGCGAGCGAAAAACACGTCAATAATAAAGAGAAAGCACCATTAATCAGCAGATTGGAGCGAAGGAAGAAAAGTTACGATTTATTTGTGACACCGAGACAAAAAAGTACGAAATCGTTGTTAGATGCGCAAAGGTTGAGCTTGGACTGAGTAAGTAGGCCATAGTGACAGACAGACGGCAAGGGTCAGAGAACACATCTACGAAGAGGTGGTCAAAAGAGTGCAGGGGCAGGGCAGGTGGAAAGAGAGTGATTGAGAGGGAGTGGAAGAGTCCGTCGACTATTAACATCAACGCGAAAAAAGGGAAGGAGACAAAGAGTGTGGCGACGACGCGTAGTGAGCGACCAAGGAAGCGAGCGACGTTGGCCTATACACGCGCTGATAAAAAAAAAGGATTAGAACAAAAATTGGAGAACAACACACAACCTTGCAGTAAATATTTGTAAGATAAAATGCACATGAGAAACGGGAGAGGCAGCAGACGCAAAACAGGGATGGGGAAGAAAAGATCACCAAGGATATCATCACCAGTAACAGGGACAACAAAGGAGAAAAACAGGTATTGACTCAAGGGATAAAGAAAGACAAAGGATGTAGACAACCAGACCCCTACGTGAATCTGGCGGGAGCGACATAATCATTTGCAGGAGAAGGAATGGGAGGTGGATAGGCGCGACTGCCGTCTGTGCCATCGAACGTGTTGGGGTACGCCGTGGGAGGATATGCGTTTACATGAGGGTGCGAATATTCGCCGCCACCTCCGCCGCCGTAGGTCGACGAACTGTAGGGGGGATATTCTTGCGGTAATTGAGGCCGCGGCGGTGCATGCACATCTGCTTCTGAGAATTTGAACGTAGGTGGCGGGGTGTAAGGCGACTATACCGCGTAATCAGTCAAGTTCGTTACCAGACGACGAGTGTTTGAGAATAGATACTCACGCTCTCGTTCGAATGAAGTGCAAGAGCAAGCTCTGAGCTTCCACACGGGTGAGGGGGAACGGGCGATTGGACCCCCATGCTCATGTTGACGCGCTCGCAGTCGGACGTAGGGGAAGGATACGTAACAGTCCCGTGTTCAGATGCATACCCGTCGCTCCCCGCTCCAGCGGGGCTCGCATGTCCTTCTCCTCCTGCTGCACCACCGACGTGGAGCCTACTCAACATCTCACTTGTCGATACACACGACCCTCGTCGGCCATCGTCGTCAACCCCCTGGCCCTCGCTTGTGACGTCTGAAAAGTACGGACCGGCACTGCTCCCAGTGCTAGTCGTCGTACCTGTGTCACTCCCCGCGCCATAAAGAGAAACGACGGACCCAGCCGAGCGTCGGTATACCCCACCCTCCATGGTAAAGGTGTATTCGGTGTCGAGGTCCGAGGCTGCCGCGGAAGGTTTGCGTTCGGGGAACTCATAACTACTTGCCGGTACCACGGACGAAGCCGCCGCAGGAGGCGGCATACCGAACGAATACCCTGCGTCTGGCGCGAGCGCCACCGCGCCCGAACCAGCGCCGAACGGATCCGGATTGTTCCACGAGAACGTATCCTGCTGTTGCGGGGGAGCAAACACATCGCGTTGTGGCTCTTCCTCGAGAGGGATGGCACTGGTCGGTGTAGGGGGAAATGTCGGCATGGGCACCGAGGGAGCCGACAGGTGTTGGGTGTGGGCATTGTGGGGTGCATGGAATATAGCTGGAACCGATGCGCGGTGCGCCAGGTTCGGACGGCGTGACTGGGACTGGAAAGGATGAAACCGCGCCGAGTGGTGCGTTTGTGAGCCATGAACACCAACGCCCCCGGAGGGTGCAAAGCGGTTCGTAGGGAAGCCAGGCATATCCATACCCTCGGAGATGGAGGCACGCATGTACGGCGCCGCGTGCGGGGGCGATAGGCCTGGGCCTGGGGGCGGGCCAGAAGGCGGTGGGTAATCTGCTTGGGTGGCAGAAGGGCGACGGACGGTCAAGGCGTAGGAGTGTCCGGGAAGCGCACCAGTCGAACGCCGGTGTTGTAACAAATGAGGGGGCATCACGGCAGAGGGGAACGAAGGGGGAGGATGATAGTTATGTTGCTGTGGAGGGGGCGGATGCGGGGTATGTGGTGAGAGAGTTGAAGACGGCAACGACTGTGGCGGCTGCTCTTGTGGGGGGACGAGGCTGAGAACAGGAAGAGAGCTGCGACGGAGACCGTACGCGGCGGGGCTAGCCTCGGGGGGAGAACGAGTGGGGGTAGCATTGTGTTGCTGATGGAGCTGATCGAACGTGTCGCTGGTTGGGGGCGTAGGGAGAGGATGAGATTGCCATGAAGCACTCTGAGATGCGCGTGGTGACGGCTCGGGCGTCTGAGGCTCGATCTTGGCGACGGGGGATGCGCCGGATTGTGATGGAAGCGGATCGACATGAACATCCGAGGCGGCGTCCGGGGAGGGAGAGACATCAGTGGCGATGGGGGCGATGGGAGCTGTGAAGGGGGCAGTGAGGGATGTCGAGGCAGTGGGGGAGGTAGGTGAAGGGTCCTTTTTGGCGTACGACTTTTTCTCCTTAGCACGCCTATTTTGGAACCAAACCTTTTCGCATAAGGTGGGAGAAGCGAGTGGAGGGAGATGTATTTCAGCGGTCGAGAAGAGGAAGAAATGGGGTGGAAAACACGTACCTGAACCTCCCTGGGAGACATCTTGAGTTTTTTGGCGAGCTCTTTGCGCCTGGGAGCATTAGGTTTCTTGTCGGTGACAAAGACTCCCTCGAGTATCTCAAGTTGCGCAGGGGTGGTGCGCTTGCGTGTCTTGATAGTGTTCGGGACGTATGTGTAGAACATCTTCGAGTCTACTTTGGCGGGATCCACGCCGGGTGGAATGAGAGAGGGAATGTAAGAACGGTGGCTAGCTGGGGCGGGTGGGGAGAAGGAGGAGGAGGCGGGGTCAGATGGGTCACCCAGCAGCATAATCCTTTGAGGGGGAGGGAAAGAGAAAGGGAGAGAGGGAGAGGGAGAAAAAGAAGAGAAGGAGCGAGTCTGTTTGAAGGGAGCGCGGGGAGAGAAATAAAGGGCACCAAAGTGCGGGAATTGGATCGCGACGAGTTGAGTCGACTCGACTATAAATTCGATTTTGATTTATTTTGCCTCAACTCGCTTCTTTTTTCCCCTTCTTTCTTTCCCACCCCCCAAAAAATATAAAATTATAAGCTGTAAGCCTCATACTGTATTCTCTATTTTGTACACGGGCAAAGCATAATAAAGCCACCAGGGTGCTCCATAGAATCTTATGTGTATATGTGTATATCTAATCTCGGTCAATGTGTGCGTATGCCTCGTTGCTTAAGCCATCCCGAAAGAGCGTAACCAATTGTCCCCCATCATCTCTACTGAGTGACATTCGGGTGAAAAAGTAGCGGGGAGAGTGTGGCGCAAGGAGTGCAACCACATCAATGTCTCCGGCTCCAACCTGAGGCGGGGACTACTCCCATCACGACCTACGGACGGGGAGTACTTCTCTTCGGTGTTGGGAGGCGACTTTTAAGTCCGGTGATGATGATGATGATGATGATGATGATCGTGGTGATAGTGATGGAGACAACCAAAAAGAGAAAAGCAGCCAACCGTCGAGGAAAAAGGCGACGACGACGTGTGGCGATGAGACGCAGCAGCGACGGTAAGCAAAATATGAGTGTCGCAAGAAAGAGCAAAGCAGGAAATCCATATGAAACCAACCAACGAGCAAATACAAGCCAGGGGGAACGCCGCACGGTAACACCCAACACACTTGCGATGAAATCGGAGATTAAGGCACAATCCCGCAATCTGGACTGGGCTGGCGCAAAGGCGCCTGCGCCCATCTACGCCCCGACGTCCATCGCATCTCCTGGATCATGTCCCAACACCTCTGCGAGAAAGCCCCCGGGCACGCCAGCAAGCGGAGACGCCGCAAATGGCGACTCACCCGCCCGCTGGGCTTCTTCCATCAGCCGCTCCATCGCAGCGCGCGTTCGAAGCACGACTGGGTGTACGCGCACCTCGCCACTCGTGATCCGCGCCGCCGGATTCGAACGCAGTAGCGAAACAAGTAGCCCACGCAGCTCCGGCGACGTATCTGGGGGTAAATCCACTTGCGAGAGGTCGTCTTGTCTTAGCCGGTGCCACGGCTCGCCCCTATTTATTGGTCAGGAGAAGATAGTACAGGATATGGCACAGATAGCAAGCAGGGGTAATCAGCACTCGAGGCGACTGTAGAGTTTCAGATTGACGTAAAGGCACTTACTCTCCAGGTACGACGATATTCGACGCCGTTTCGAGCACTGTGATTCCGAAGCTGTAATCTCGGTGAGTTCGGGTGCGGCTATCAGATTCTGCAGCACAAGTGCGAACCTGAACATATCCGCGGCTTTACCGTAACGGCCTTGCAATACCTCCGGTGCCAGGTACAGTTTATCACCTTCACGCTCAAAAGCCGTCCTGACGGCACGCAATGACGACTCCGGACCGGCCGGCGACATCAAGACCGGGCGAGGCCAGAGGGAAGCCATTCCGAAATCGCCTATCTTGAATCGACCCTCGCGCGTGATGAAAATGTTGTCTGGCTTCAGATCCAAGTGGATGACGCCAGCATCATGAATGAAGTGAAGACCCTAGAACAGCGGCCAAAAGTCAGCTTGGCTCCAGCGCCCGACCCAAGGCTCGTCTCGCCCCCGACGGTCCGTAGCATGACACTCAGGCTAAGCCAAGGGCCGATCAGGGGCAAAAGCGAGAAATCTTTCGGACGTACATTGCTCAAGTCAGCGATAATCTTCCACACCCTCGCTTCATTCAGCCAGGGGAAAGCGCGTCCATACTCCCAAAGGAAGTGAGCCAAGTTCCCAAACTCACACAACTCCGTCTGGATGTACAGTGCCTCGTCTTGTTCCCAGCTGTCGATGTACGCCAGCACATTGGGGTGTCGGGTGCCTGGTCCAAACGCCGCTGAATGTATATTCGACAGATGTTGGAGAATCTCGACCTCCTCGCGCAGTCGAAGTCTTCAAAAAATTAAGTTAGTCGATCTGATAGTGAGCAAGGTTACGATAAAGCACGATCACATGAGTGTTTTAGTGGAATGATAACATGAATGGAAGAATCCTCTCCTGGGCGACTGTGCAGCGATACGACATAAAAGCAGTTATTCCCAAAGGTCGATCTCCCCTTTGGGGACACAGGGCTGACGGATGCCATCACCCGTCGGAAAATGGGCGGAAAGACAAATGTAAAAAAAAAAAAAAAAAGAGGAATCTCACCGATGTCGTACACCCTCGAACCGTTTTGACTTCTTTACGGCCGTTATTTCTCCGCTCGTGCCTGAGATCGAGAAGCCGCCTTGTCGCCGCACTTTCATCACCTTTCCAAATTCCCCGCTGCCAAGCTCCCCGATCTCCACAAACTCACGTTCGAATCTGCCCGGATGCGCGTAAGTCTCCAGGGAAGAACATAATCCGCTCAGTGAGGCCCGCTTGTCGTTTGCACCGTTTTCTTGCAGCGGATTTTGTTCCTGTCCGCAGGTGGTCTGTGGATGCGGCTGTGGCCGCCGCCGCCCAGTAGGCGAGGCCAGGGTCGTTGCTGTAGATGCTTCTGACGAGCTTGATGCGGTCCTGTTGAGTGCGAGGTGGTTCGGGATGCTCGACTTGAGCGGAGAAAGCCTGGGTGGAATACGTGGGGGTGGAAGCTGCCAACCTGTCAATCATAAGGTACAAATCCATTAATTTGTGCGCGAGATGAGGCGGAAAGGAGAATTGGGACGTACGGTGCATGGCACTTGCTGCGCCAGTTGGGCTACCATCCCCACTCATACTCCCACTCCCACTCGTGGCGCGTGAGATGGCCCCGCTGCTGCTCCGGCGTAACAACCATCCCGTGCCTCCGGCCTTGCTGACGCTAGGCCGGCCTAGACCGAGCCCGTCGTATGTCGACTTGCGTTCCGTCGGACTAGTATCATGTTGTCTGAACTCTTCGTCACTGTCCTCTGCTCCTAGTGCACGGCCACGGCCGCGGCTAGTCTTTGAAAGCAGCGGAAATGCCGCCGGCAAGCTTTTGCGTGGAGCTTTCTTGTACCGCTTAGCTTTGGCTTTGTCAGCTTGTCCTTTAGCGCCACCTTCCTCATTTTCCTCCTCGTCTTCATCGTTTCCGAATTCAAACCCGATTTTGCTCGCGACGGCGCTTTGCCACAGTCGCGCACCACCAAATGGTGCCACAGTCTTGACGCGCTTTTGTGGTGTGCCGGGAGGCCGGATTCCTCCGCCTCCTTCAACGCCGCCTAGTTGTGTGTGTTCGCCGCGCCGCGCGGCTTGCATGAGCGTATGCAAGATAAACGCATCGACCGAATTGACATCCGGTACGCCGAGCGACGAGGCGGTTGATGAGGAAGAGGCAAAGTGGGGCCAGCCAGAGCTCATGGATGGACCAAAGATCGGTGTGATGAGTTCCTGGTCTGAACTGCCACTTCCGAGTGTGCTCACACTGGTAGACGCGGTCGGCATTGAGAGGCTCACTGACTCGGAGCGGCCAAGGGTATACCGGTGCCGTGGTGCCGGTGGTACAAAATCGGGCGGGACCAAGGGGCCAATGCTATTGCTCTCGTCCTCGGACAGTACTATACCCGAGTCGCGCGGGCGATACTTCTTCTCCAACTTGGACGTTGCTAAGGAAAACTTGGAGCGAGGCGACGGTGTACCTTGCATAACCTTGATGGTGTGAGAGGAGACGACAGGGGAGTTATCCCACCCAAAACTAGTATCTGAGCCAATATCGCGTGAGTGTGCAAAGCTGCTGCTGCTGAAAAATAGGTCTTCGGCGCCCTCATCGTCCATAGCGTCAATATCGACCTCGACCGGGGCAAAGTCACTCCCGCCCTCGTCAGATATTTCGCCCATTTCGGTCTCGCGCAAGGGCACGAACTCTGAAGTTGGGGAAGAAGGAGCAGCAGGTGACCCCAAGCTGCTGTCAATGCCGCTTTCGCCCGATTTGTGAAGGAAAGGCGAGTCCGGCCCAGCATAACTATGGCGAGAAGCGGTCGGCGGACGTCCAAAGACTAGCTGCGGTCTCAGATGTGCAGGTGTGCTACTCGCATTTATGGGCGATTCGAATGCTATCACTGTGGCTGGCCGAGGTCGCGCTGGTGTTGCCGAGACTCCTGTACGGGAGGGAATAGTAGGATCGAAGAAGAGCGTCGCACTGCCGGAACTCTCGACACGCTTATTCGGAGGGCGTAGCTGTGAGATGGAGGGTTTTCGCGTGCGCACAAGCGACTTGGCATCTTCGCGCTTGCTGCGTGACGACGCAGACACGTTGCTAGAATGTGTTATGCGCTGTCGGGTCTTGGGGGATGCCATAGACGATGAGGATGTGGATGAAGTACGGGAGCGTGTTGTGGGAAAGGCGACGCTGGAGGTGGTTGACTTGCGCTTTGCCTTTGTGGCAGTGTGCGCGTGAAATAGTGACTAGACCACATTTGAGCAAGACAAAACAAAACAAGAGCTTCCACACGATGTGACTCACGTGTGAACCAGTGGTGGTGGCGGTGCTGTCTATCAACTCTTGGCTCACTGGCCGACTACGAGCCAGCCGTTTTGTAATGTGACCTCCAGGGGACACGTCGACGGCTTCTTCCTCGTCGCCCAAGATGGCATCACTCTCCTCCTTGTCTATCCGCAAGCGAGCAAGGGTTACCGACTCGGTACGTAAAAGACCGTCTGCCTCCCCATTGGAACGTTCACCTCGGAACTTTGGTGCGGGAAGAGGTGCGAGACGACCAAAGGAGCCGTCTCCAGCAGCCTTTGTCACACAAAGCGGAGTCATGCCGCGTTTAGGATAAGGAGCGGTGACTGGCAGTGGTGTTGGTTTTCGCTTGACACCGACGGTGCCAGACGATGCCAGAATTTTGTGCGGCGCAGAGGACTTTGTGGCAGGAGTAGACGTAAGTTGTGCGCGGATAGGTGTCATGCAAGTAGAAGAGGATGTGAGGGTGGTGGGCGCTGAGGGTCGGGATAGCGGCATCGTGACTTGCTTGGCTCTGGGGTTAGAGGGTCGTGAGATATCCTTTGTTTGGGAACGGGAAGAAGAGGCGCCAGTTGAGAGGAAGAGGCCTTCGTCGTCCTCCAAGGGAGCCGGGGGTATGATAGATTTGCCGGTGGTAAGCGGTGACCTTGCAGGTTGCGAATCTAAACCGAAGTGGTTCCTAAGAGACTTGGTCGAGGATGTGGATGAGCGACGAAATAAGTCATCTGGCTCGATGAGCTGGGCGTCAAGGTCTGAGTCGCCATCCAAGTCTGAATCTGGAGGCACGAATGACTTTCTGCGGAGAGGGGACGGTGTGAGTGCTGGTGAGCTGTACTTGCGAAAATGGCGTGAGGAGGGCATTGAGGGAGATGTGTGTTGGTGGTGGTGGTGCAGGCTCATATCATATATTAACCCGAAAACCTGAGACGAGAACGAGACGAGACGAGACGAGCGGTCAACCTTTTCCCTTTTTTGGAAATTCGTGGCGTTGCGTGCATCGTGGGAATTTTGTCAACCATCGCAACCATGTGATCGCATCCATCATATCACATGATACACCATGTCTCGTCCTCGTCGTCTATCTGATGTTCATGTTCGCCCCCGTGTCTGGCCAAACTCGTTCCGTTGGATGCTCTCAACCTATGTCGTCGTCAGCTTGGTCCTCTTCTCTGCCTCTCTGTATCACAGTTATTATGCCGCTCTCTTTACACGTCTGCCGTCTACCACATCTTGGAAGATTCATTCTCCTGCTCTGTCTGGTATTAACGTTCTCTCTCCTGCTGCGCGCCTGGATAAACTCGTTTCTTTGCACCCGCCCCCGATACATTTTGCCCCATTTACCCATTTCCCTATCGTCGACTCTCATTCGCACGAGGTAACGGCTTGTCTCTGGACCACGGAAAGCAACCTTGACTGGATACCCTCCTGGACAAATGATTGGCGCGGTAATGCTCCTGCATGTGGTCTTTCACTCTCTCATATCTGAATAGGTCCGACCTCTCTTGTCGTGGTGACTCATTTGCCCCCAGCGACGACCCGTGCTCCTCATCCCGCATTGACACATCTTCTCCACCATCCAAAGCTCAACGCGTCTCGTCTCGCGCTGCACCTGCTGCACCTGGATCCAATGACCCCAGAGGCGCCCAACGTGTTCCTCAATCTTGCACGACTCTTTGCGCCCACACGGACACTGCTGCTCGTCCCTGGGACCCCGAAGCCACCGCTGCCCTCTTCCATCTCATCGTTGCAGATACGTGACCCTGTCATCGTGCGAGTGGCGGCGCCCGGCCATGGGACGAGGATCGCCACAAGCAAAGGACGCCTTGCTACGCCTGCAGTGCTTTCCCCAATGCTCATCCTACGTGATCACCCGTTGTGGTGCACTGAACGATTTGCATTCGCGCCCGCATTTTCGGCTCCGCGCACTGTCGACTGGGACGCGTGTCTATGGCAAGCACAGCTCGAGACGTTCGGCGCTGCCTCTACAGGGGGCCCCACTCTGTCGGGGTGGCGGTGGGATGTTGAACCTGAGCCTGCTGAACCCGCGCTGCCATCGATATCCCTCACGGTGAGCAGGCCCCGCTTTGCATCCTCGAAGCATAAAGATGTTAACAGAAACAGTCCGCTATTCGCCGCAGGCTGGATGTACGGTACCGTGTCGAGACGTGTGTGCTCGCGATCAAGCGGCTCGAGGTCTTGGGCCAGGATTGGCGCAGCGGAGGCCGGGGACGTGTAGGGGCACGCTTTGGGCGGAAGGGTGCAGAGAAGATGCGCTGGTTACATGAAATATGCAGACAGTGGTCGCACGGCGCGTAGTTCTCAACGATCGTATTTGTAGGACAGAAATTTGTAGGCTTAAAAAGTAGTTATTCGGGGAAACACAACTCAAAAGCGAAACAAGCGATGGGAGGAGATATTATAACGTGCTGACTATCAGCAACGCTCGTCGTCGGAGTTGACACGGTTTCAGACTCCTTCAAATTGACGCGTCTGGCGTGCCTCGTCTCTTTCCACCCGACATAACATGGTCAGTTTATATGTTTTGTGTCAGACCGGATGGAAAAGACTCATATGAATCTAGTCTAATCAGACCCCTCGTCGCAACAAGCGTGCCAGGTCTCCAGGTCTCCCAGCAAGCTCGTCATCTCCTTCCCGGGCTCCCTTATCACGTCGAAACTCATCTCTCCCGCCATCCTCACCTCCCCCACCTTTTTCGGACACGGACGGAGAAAGCGCAGATGAACGTGACGCAGTGAGAGACGTTATTGACGCCGAGGACGAGGATGAAGAAGGCGAGGACCTCTTCGGACCTGGAATAGACGAGTACGGATTTTTTTTGTTTACCTTTGGAAGACGCGTCTGCTCACGATCGATTATCACAGCGACTATGGGGGAAATGAGCTGCTTGACACGTACTCAAACTCCGGCGTGAACGACGAGGAAGTTTTTGAGCCCATGTCCGCAGCGGCGCGACGCGCAGCAGAAGCCAAGATGCGACAACGCGATCGGATGGAGCGTGGAAGCCGGCGTGGCATGCGTGCTGCTACCCGGAGCCATGCGCCCTCCTTTTTTGATAGCGACGATGTGGGCGCTGAGGACGATGACGAATCTGGATTGCTCTCTGGAACGCGTGCGCGTGCGCGTCGGCAGTACGATGAGCGGAGGGATATTGACGATATGGAAGGTATCGGAGACGTGCGTTTTCCCCTTTGCTCTCTGCGCCGCGTCGGGCTCTTATACCTGGAAAAGGAAGTGCCCCTGGAGCAGCTGAGCGATATCAAAGCAAAATCGATTGTTGAGTGGATTGCCAACGATCGTGTTCGACGGTCAATCGTCAAACACTTCCGTCAGTTCCTGATGACCTACGTTGACGATCATGGCGCTTCGGTCTATGGCCAGCGTATCCGCAATCTTGGTGAAAGTGAGTCCTTCCTCTCCTTATCAAGCATGATATCCTGAGCACGCAAGCGCTCCCATAGACAACTCTGAGTCGCTAGAAGTCTCATACCTTCACCTCGCGCTATCCAAGCCCATCCTTGCCTATTTTCTTACCAACTCGCCGGCTGTCATGCTCACCATCTTTGATGAGGTCGCTCTCGCCGCAATTCTCGTTTATTATCCAAGTTACGAGCGTATCCACTCTGAAGTGCACGTTCGCATCACCGACCTGCCGCTGAGCTCCTCTCTACGCGACCTTCGCACGAGCAACTTGAACAATCTCGTCCGCGTGTCTGGTGTCGTGACCAGGCGGACGGGCGTATTCCCCCAGCTCAAGTATGTCAAGTTCGACTGCCGAAAGTGCAATGCCGTCTTGGGTCCATTCTATCAAGATGCCACGAAGGAAGTGAAAATTAGCTATTGCGCAAACTGCGAGAGTAAGGGCCCATTCTCCGTCAACTCTGAACAGGTCAGTCAGTGTCAGTGCCCTCATCATGTTCGACCATCTAACAGCTGCTGATCGCGCCGACAGACCATCTACAGGAATTATCAAAAGACGACTTTGCAGGAATCCCCCGGCTCCGTACCTCCAGGTCGGCTACCACGCCATCGCGAAGTCATCTTATTGTGGGATCTAATCGATTCTGCCAAGCCGGGTGAGGAGATTGTACGTTACTTTCTTACTCAGGATTTCCTACTCTGCCATACAACTGCTCACCGGAACAAACAGGAAGTCACAGGCATCTATCGCAATAACTTTGATGCGTCACTGAACGCTAAGAACGGCTTCCCCGTCTTCTCCACTATCATCGAAGCAAACCATATCAACAAAAAAGAGGACCTCTTTGCCGCCTTCCGCCTGACAGAAGACGACGAAAAAGAGGTTCGCGCGCTCGCACGGGACGAGCGCATCCGCAAGCGCATTATCAAGTCCATCGCTCCATCGATATATGGTCACGAGGATATCAAAACGGCGATAGCTCTCTCACTCTTCGGCGGCGTTTCCAAGGACATCAACCGCAAGCTGCGCCTCCGAGGTGACATTAACGTTCTCCTGCTGGGAGATCCGGGCACTGCCAAGTCACAGTTCCTCAAGTACGTCGAGAAGACTGCTCACCGATCCGTCTTCGCGACTGGCCAAGGCGCGTCCGCGGTCGGCTTGACGGCGAGCGTGCGCAAGGACCCGGTCACGCGCGAATGGACGCTCGAGGGTGGTGCGCTCGTGCTCGCCGACAAGGGTCACTGCCTGATCGACGAGTTTGACAAGATGAACGATGCAGACCGGACATCGATCCACGAAGCTATGGAGCAGCAGACCATCTCGATATCCAAGGCCGGTATCGTCACCACGCTTCAGGCACGCTGCGCCATCGTCGCTGCAGCGAACCCAATCCGCGGTCGGTACAACCCGACGATTCCGTTTCAGCAGAATGTGGAGCTCACCGAGCCAATCCTGTCCCGCTTTGACGTGCTCTGCGTCGTCAAGGATACGGTAGACCCCGTGCAGGACGAACTCCTCGCGCGTTTTGTCGTCGGCAGTCATCTGCGGAGTCATCCAAAGTTTGATGCGGAGCGCGATGAGATGGATGTTGGTACCACACTCGACGCTGAGGTAAAGACAAGTCCATCCTGTTTTTATGCGAGCTGAGATCCCCACGCCAGGTGATCCCGCAAGACCTCCTCCGCAAATACATCATGTATGCGCGAGAAAGGGTGCGCCCAAAGTTGTATGACCTAGATTCAGAGAAACTCTCCCGACTCTTCGCGGACCTGCGGCGCGAATCGGCCGCAACGGGCTCCTTCCCTATCACGGTGCGGCACCTGGAGAGCATGATCCGCATGGCGGAGGCAAGCGCGCGGATGTCCCTGCGCGAATATGTCCGTGCCGACGACATTGATTTGGCCATCTCCGTTGCGGTCGAGAGCTTTGTTAACGCGCAAAAGATGTCGATTAAGAAAACACTTCAGCGCGTGCGTGTCCCTCCTCACCTTTCCTCACCCACGACTTCCCCTTTGTTTTGGATCGGGGTGGGACATTGCTTAATATGCGTACTCAACAGGGCTTCCGAAAGTATCTCACGCAAGCGCGAGATCACGACGAACTGCTCTCTTTCTTGCTGGGCCAGATCGTGAAAGAGAAGGCACGCTTTCTTCCAGCTGCAGCGACACCAGCAACCCGAGCTGGTCACTGTAAACACCTCGGAACTCGACGAGCGGGTATGTGATCGCGTTACACTCGATATGCCGCGCACGCAGGTGGTTGATGATTACATTTCCTTACCCAGGCCAAAGAACACGAGATTTACGACACAGTGCCATTCTTGCAGTCTCGCCTGTTTACCGCGAACGGCTACACGCTCAACGGTGACGTCATCGAGAAGCGTTTCATGCAGCAAAAATAGGCAATCACAGCATTTTACTGGTTAGAAACGTGGTATTGGGGTCAGGATGTTTTTACGATGTACCACTATACGTATCATCTTATGCTAAACTATCATATGGCGCTGTCGAGCTTAGCTCCACCTGTCACGTGAATCATCCCCATAGGTTGATTTATGAGAATTTTGATCGCAGACAGAGTATGCCACAAGTGCGATGAGAAGATGTCCCAAGATAAGCCACGATGAAGAACCCACAGAACATATACGTCAGGTGGAGCAAGGTGGTGATTATGCACTCTCGAAACCGAACGTCTTGGCCGGCTGCCGGTGTGCCTAGCCGAGGGCGAAACCTGGCAGAGTGCAGTTCATGGGAAACCGACGGTAGCGGTGATTACTGGCGATCACCTAGTACGACTCGACACATCCTGTTTGATGACTTCCTGGAGAGATTTACGCAGATGGTCCTGCTCATTGGCGGTTCCAGTCTAAGTTGGCAAACACACGTAACTTTGAAGAAAAATAAGAAACACTCATAAGCGCGGGCAGGTCAGTCACAGCTCCCTGGCGCAACTCGATTGCCAAAGCTATTTCAAGTGCCGGACACCGGGAGATAGCATTGGCTGCCGTCGCCCTTCATACTTATACTTCGGCGATGATGCCGACCCCATGTCCCGAGACGACTCAGACGAGCACAAACTCTGTCATCGTGCAATGTACTCCTTCAAAACGGGTTATATATTGCAAACCGTGCAACAAATGTATCCACGACGAGCGTCATAAGATTGGGGCGCTACCGTGTGTGCACGCTTCCGAGTCTTACTCGTCATTCATGACAATCGTGGGCTCGTCAACGACCGCTGGCCCCTCTACATCTACATTTATAACTCCTTGATAGGGAGGTATCCGCACGAGGAGGAGGAAGAAGAGCGACAGTAACGCTATGGCCACACAGACGTAGAAAATCGTCTCTGGGAATGTAGAGACGGTCTTGATATATATAATGCCGAACAGCGATGGGCCGACAACCTGGTTCCTGCACACACAGTCAACGTCACAGCCGACTGTAATTTGCAGGAAACGTTGGCGGAGCGCACCCGACAGTCTGAATCACACTCATAGCGCCAAACAATTGCCCCGCCTCGAATGGCAATCCGCCACGGCGCGTGTAAAGCTCGAGCGAGAGACTATTTGTTGTGGGCGAATAACCCGTAGCAAGCGCACCGAGTGCGCCAGCGGCGACAAACATGCCTGCGTCTTTCGAGGAGGCGATGATGACAAAACAAATTGCCTGCACCACGAGTGAGATCCTTGCGATGCTAAGGTCGACTGCGGGAGTGTGCGGGCTTCCAGCCTGAGGACCGCGGGCATGTGCCGCAGGCGGAAGGGAGGAACTCACATTGAGCGGCTCGTCACTGGCAGGTGAAGGTGGGAGCTGAATAGGACGGTTTTTGGGTGCATACAAGCGCAGAATAGCTGGACAAAACACGTCAATTAGCTGCGGCGGTAGGACACGAAGGGCCAAGTTCAATTTCACTCACCAGGCAACCCAATCACTAAGAAGAGTGCTCGACTGAATCCAATGACACTTATATAATATCCAACCTGGTAAACGACTTTTTAGAACTGGTGCAATTTTTATTCAAGGGCATACCTACCATCTCCGCGCTCCAGTTGAACTTTCCAGCAGCATATTGAAGCCAGTATTGCATACCACCAATCAACAATGACTCAGGTGCCAGTGAAAGCGCCAGCCATGTAAGGGACCAGTCCTTCTTGAGCGCCTCCTGTGGGTTGACACCCCCTTTGGTAGGGAGAGGCGCCAACACCGAGAGAGGGCCGAGGAAGCTGAAAATGCGGCCGAACCAATGGCTCTTGCCTCTCCCCCCTCTGGCGCGCCGTGCTGCGTCCATCTGCGCAGGTAGGAGTGACTCGGGGATGACGAACCATTGAAAAAGAGCATTGATGGTGTGCAAGCCAAGCGCAAGGTAGAATATAATATAGGGGTTGCCAGATAAATGTTCAGCGATACCACCTAAACTTGGCCCTAATGCCACGCCGATGAAAACTAGCCCAAGAAATCGCGAGAATATTCGTGATCTGCGGTATCTGGTTTGGGACTACGTCCAGACGGCTAAGTATAAATGCAGACCTTGTAGCCGGACTACTGCAGTCAGCAAGATACGCATGGAGGGCTGCAATGGCCGCAGAACGTCCTACAAAACAGTAAATCGTTATTCAAATCGTCGAACTCTGGGGAGACGACACTTACCGCCAATGAGACCCTCAAAAGCAGATGTAAATAAGAGGAACCAATAACCGCCAGGAACATACTCAGGCGCTACAGCTAGAGCTGCGAGCGCGGCGTCAGCCAGGAGTAGAGTGGTGATATTGAGACCAAGAAGTTTCACGCGGCCGTAACGGTCGGAAAACTTGAAGGTCTCAGGGGGTATGCGGTGAGAAGGATTAATGAGAGCACGCACCGATCCCCAGAAGGTCGCTGTCAAGCAGCTTAGGATGCCCTCCACCGTCGCCGTGACTACAGTAATTTAGATTCCGTAAGAGGTAGGATTTGTAATTGTTGCATGACACACTGACTCGTGAGAAACTTTGCCACATTCGCTTGGACAACGGGATCCGCAGCACATGGTGAGGCCACAGATTGTATGCGTCCGTCATCAAGGTCCTTGCACATGAGGTACGTGTAGAGTTGCAAACGCGGGGCGACTAGTGCTGAACCAGCGAGCATGCCCAGTGGACTCAGGACAATGACCCTATCAGTAACTTGTCAGGGTCGTAAGATCTGACATCGACGAGACGCCCACCATGTCGCGGAAGGGCGCTGCCACCACGGACGAGCAACGCGTTCGAGAAGTTGTACTTCAAGAGCTATTTTGTCAACTCCTAAACCGCCCATCTCGCATGTAGCCAGGTCGGGTAATTCCTCGACTGGTGAGGGTGCATGGGAGTGCATGACCTCGTGCAGTAGCTCGGCAGCTGCTTCGTCGACTTGAGCTTCGAGATGGACCGGGCCGATTGAAGGATATGGACTTTGGATGGCACCCGCGCGCAGCCGAGGACCAGGGTAGGAATGTGATGGGAAGGCAGTGGACATGGGAAGGAAGAGCGATGGATGTGCATGTTGGGGTCCTGTGCATGTTTTTGGGGCTGCGGATGTCAGCATATGTCAGCGAATTAGCATAACCACAGCACCAGGTTGTGGGTGTGATGCGGGTCGGCCACGGCCAGATGAGTGCCTGAAACCGGATCTGGTGAATCACACCCCATCAGACGCCCAGATCACGGCTGCTTTCAATTGAAACATTAGAGAGTACTGTGTTACTTGACGTTCCTATTGCCAGTGCATGATCAGCCTCAGGCTGAGGGTCTCCCCGGAGCAGAGTGATGGGATTGGAGATAACCAGCTATACCAGGTAATAGTCAGGTGAAACGCCCTCTGAAGGCGAATAATACTTGCAATCAAGCGCTCAGGGACTTGGATCAGGATGTCAGATACTTTGTATGTTATGTTCGATTCGGCAAACAATCAAGCATCAAGCCTGCAGCGTAATGCGCACTTACCGTGACGTATCATATATCACACTACGATCATCATGCCGCTCGGAAAGTCCAGTTAACTGCATGGCCCTCCATAGGGTGATCGGCGTTCAAGGCGGAAGAGCATTGCCATTGAAAACTGTAATGGAAAGATGAGATGAGAGAAATAATACGGAAATGCTATGACTACAAGCGAGAATGTGAGGATTAAGCATAATCTACGACGAAGTTGTTATTTTGGAGTCACAGTACAATTAAAGCGAGGTGAAAAATGAGAACAACACTAGGCAGTAATATACAGATTTCGTGAAGGCTTGTAATCGCGATAATGAAGAGCGCTAAGACAGACGATAACACAAACGTATCTAGATGCGCATGCGCATATAAAAGCGGGAAAAAAGTTCAACCTCGTAGTCCATACACTGTGGTCATGCTAACACAGAATTGCTCCTTCGTAAATTTCAAGAGGAAAACCTGAAAATGATCAGCGAAGGTTGCGTTCTCCCTGGTCATGTTCCTCCGTCCGAATACCGTGGATCCGAGCCGCACCTGGAACATACAGTGCCCCGCGATTGTGCGCACTGCGCTCCTTACGACGTTGATGCGTTGGGGCGGGGAACGGCTCGGGTTGGCCAGCCTGTGGCCCACTCGAGTAAAATATTTTGGGCCGCCAGGACTCACGTTCGTCCATAATTGCTGAATTCTTGAACTTCTCCACGAGTGCTTCCTTTCCCCTGGCATTCAGGGTTAGTTCTCATACGACCATTGAAGGCTAAGACAAAATACGAACTGGTAGTTGGCATAGGACATTTGAAGGACTTTCTCGCTGGCATACATGTTCCTGTGCGCAGCTTAGCGAGATGCCTTGATAGAAACCCAAAGACTCACCACCTGACTCCGAGTCGCGCCTTCGCAAAGCGGAGGAGATCGTCGACTGTTATGAAATTAACGAACGCATACCCAACGTTACACCCTGGTTCCCAGTTAGACAGATCGCCGCCAGTATAGTGTGCATACCATTTTTGAAGTCCATCCTCAAGTAGAAAAAATCTATGCGTCGTGCACAGACCCGCTCGATAAAGGTCATCAAGTCTTTGTCGGTCATTTTGTTTGGAATGTTCTTGATCATCACCGTCGTGCGCATATCCTGCCCGCTTTCAATCCTGGCGATGTTCAGATTATTGTCCATCTGTTGTTCACTCGGTTCATGCGAAGGTGCCGTGCGGTACTTCAAATAGTTCTGCGCTACCTGGGGTGACACGCGCTGTGAAGGCAATTGCGTCTGTGAAGAAACGATCCGTCTGGAAGTATGACTATGTGCTGGTCGAGGTAGAATATATTCAGGAGTATATGTGGTGGGACCCGTAGGAATGAATGTCTGAGTGCAACGATGCAGGTCATATGGCCCAAGCTGTCCACTGGCATGGCCATAAACCGTTTCGTGTGATCCTCGCAGGCACGTGGATTCTTCTCGGCGGTGATGACCCACTGAAGGAAAACCTTCCTGATTGTCGACAAGGCGCTGACTCGCGTCGAAGCTTTGGGTCCGCCTGCGCTCGCCCGGACGATCAACAAATTCTGGCTCCCAATCTACAGGTGCAGTAATCCGTCTGCGGAGGTCCTCTGCGAGTCGTGTGCTAGCCAAAGAAAATGCTTTTACGCCGTCTCCTGCCTCAGCACTGGCGCTACGCGGTCTGGCAGAACGCGAGGCAGGCGGTTCCTCCGTTATTGGGGCTTCGGCGCTCGGGAAAGGGACGACACTCTGCAAACTGAGACCGATTGTTTGCGTCGACGGTGATGGGGCTGAAGGGATGGAAGGATGCATGGCCGAGAGCAATTTGGTGGTGTAGAGGGCGAATTGGGTCCCCAAAACGTGCGGCCTATCGTGTAGATCCTGGAATGCCGCTTGTGTCTCGCGTACATCGTAATACTCAACATAAAACCACTTTAAAGGAGACGATGTAAGCCCACGTTTCAGAGGTGGCAATAATAAAGGCAGACTCGCCTGTCCATCTCCTGAGCGCGGGTGCCATTCACGGAATGCTAGTAAGGTACCAAAGCGATCAAGAATCGAGCGGACCGTGGAAGGTTGGGTGGAGTGATCCTTGATCTGGATTAGAAAGGCCGCTTCTTCTTCAATTTCCGTTACTGGCGAGGGATTTCCCGTGAGCTGTGGGGTGAAGTCAATAAAATGCCTCAGCAATATCGAACCCGTGCGTACGTCTCTTGCCTCAGCGACAGAAATGAAGCCAGAATGGAGCTGGATAGCATGCTGGACTCCGCCGAGGACCATATGTGCCTTGCCAGAACGCACTGCGCGACATGCGTTCTCTGCGTGGCGTAAATCATGGAACGCAAGAATGACGATGCCTAGACTCTGCAGATGACCGGTCCATATGCCTTTGGATGCGCCGTACGGTGCGAAGGCGCTCTTTATTCCCTCGTTTGTGATGGCCTTGGGGACATTGCTAATCTAACGAAGAGGTTCAGGATACGGAAATATGCGAATGGCGCCGCTTACCAAGAGGAAGCGACTAGGTGAAGTGTCGAGACGTAGATAGCAGGACAGTGGCGGCTTAGACTCCTGTTGATGACTCTGCGCAAAGGGGAGATAAGGACGGTCTGTGGGTGTAGTGTCACCAACGAAGTCATCTGTACCCGAGTTGGATGGGCCTTTCTGGGTGGGATATTTTGATTTACGCCGCCAAAGCGCGGCATTTGTAGAATCAGGGTCGGTGGGAGTGGCAGGAAGACCACCTTGGCTTGCGCTATCATTTAAAGAGGAAGGTGTGAGGGGTGGGGTAAGAGGTAATGGAGGCCGCCGTGGCGATGTGCATGGGCTAGGTGAGGGGGACCTTTGTTGGATCTTCGAGGGTGCGAGATCTAAAGGGCCAAGATGAGCGCGTTTTGCTGTTAGAGCTGTGATAGGTGCCAATGGAGAGTCGAGCGCCTGATGAAAATGACTGTAGACAGTTTAGTATATCCATATCCATTTTGAGGGTTGTGTAGGCGGACACGGTGCACATATACTTACCACAAGTTTGGGAGAGAGGGGGAGGGATGCAGACGTTGGGTAGGGTGGCTAGATGACTGATTTGGACACGGAATGTCAAAGTGACGGAGAGAAAAGGTGGTAAAAGCTGACCTTTCCAAAGGCACGCATCCGGAGACTTAAGAACAAGACGAAGGTAACGGAGTAACTTGCCGAAGGGAAAGGCGGGTGCAGGAGGAAAGGGAAAAGAAAGATGAGGGACGGAGCAGTGGAGGAAGGTTATATAACTAGAGGCCAAAGGGAGACGACAGGTCCCGAACGGAAAAGGAAGCACAGGTGGGACTGGCGCGCTTGGCGGAAATCTCTTGCGCTGATCTTGTATGGAAGATGCATATCGTCACTTTCATTAGCTCCAGTTTTAGCCAATCTCTCGGTTGTCTTTTTCTTTACGAACATCCCTTCATTCTCCTTCTCCCTCCCGTTCACTAATTTCCGTCAGGACATCCTAAACGTCGACTTGATCACAGCCAAACCCACCTCATATTTCCTAATTCAATTCCCACTCTCATCTGCCATGAACTTGTCTTTCCGTGTGGCGCCTCGAATCTCCCCTGCTGTCGTGAGCCATTCACTTCATCTCAGATACACAGAGACCTACCGAAATGCCGTGTCAAATGACAAGTCTCATTCCGTCCTGGGACCGGGATCCCTCGTACAGGGTCACTGTATCCCATTGCGGTGCGTATGGAAGCTGCCAGCCAATATCCATTTCTGGTTTACCTTCGCCTAGCATCGTATTAGGCCTTCCAGGCTCAGCAGATGCAGTCACCGTCGCTTCCTTCCCCATAGGCTATATCGTGACAGCTTATTGTCTACTGTAGTCATCGAGGAGGCCATGGCTGCGACGACGGGATGTGCGAATGGATTGTGTGAAAATACAGCCACAGCCAAAAATAATTGGTTAGACAAACACCAGCCAAGAGGTTGGCGCTGCCGGCATGCCGGATTTCTACCATATCCAGCGAGCAATGCTAACTTACTCTCCTCACGGAGTTAGATCCCAGCGACAGCTGTACTGTACGCAAATTAAGTTCCGGCGTCGCTAACCTCGAATCACTTATCCCCTCTGAACATCACTTTCCATCGATCACTGTGAGCACGGCCCCCGAAGCCGCACAGGTGTTTGCGTACTGCATTCTCCGTGCCTGTCTAGGTCACGCATCTTCGACCGCGAATTTCCGGCGACAGCTGCCATCACGCGCCCCCCTCATACTTCCCTTTCGAGATTGAGCCCTTCCATGCCATTCCCCACTCGTGCATATACATACCGAATATGCTCTCGTTGACATTTTTCATTCCTCCGCCATCCCAGAGCACTGTATATGCTTATCCCCGAATCACGCCGTAGCTCAGTAAGCCACGTGTTCTACCTTGAGGGGAAGGAAAGACCCCAATCATCTGCAGATTTACCTCCTCAGTCTCCAACCCGCAGTACATGTTCCCTTTCCCTTCGGATGCAGGTGGTAATGAATCATCATCATCATGAAAATGTGATTACTAAATCCGAGTCTACGGTCACATTCTACTAAATTAGGTCTGTTCACCAGAGTTCGGGTGCAGAACTGGAAGCCGATGCCTACCAAAAAAGCTGCGGTTCCGATTTTGTAACCAAACAGACCCTATATCTCGGCTCTGCGACACGTTTCCATAGGGCCACGATGGTCCATCAGTTCTGCCGCCATCCACTCAAGGGGCTATACCTCATTTTCGAGCTTATCAATACCCTATTTTTCCGTCTGCCATCATGGGTAACTGGCAATGTTTCAACTTGGAAGGTGGGATAAAGATGCACTTTTCCGAGTCTGGCTCCGTCGAAAATGAAAACCTACTGTATAGGATAGACTCGTTGCAGTTTTTCGGTGATCACTCGACCGTGACTGTGGGTCCCGATGTTTGGGTCGAGCCTACACCCCAGTTATTAAATGAAGAAATGAGTAACTGACCAAAAGCTGCGAATGTAATGCCCTCCACCATTCCCACGTACTGGATGAGCAAAAAGAATATAATCTCGGACGGGGCGTCATCAAGACCGGGAGAGAAGATCGTTCACTCGCTGCACGGAGGTGCTTATATCCGACTTTCGGCAAGCCTCACGATCTCCCGGAGAACATTGGACGGGGTTTGCTCGAGCACTGTGTGGATGGATGGATGTCACGTATTCGCGATAGAGTATAGACTCTCCAAACACATACCCGGCGACGAGCTTTCGTACCCATTCCTTGCGGCCCTGTCTGACGCCCTAGCCGGCTATGTCTATCTGACTGGGACTGCTGGCTTTCCCCCAGAGATCATCATTATTGAAGGTGACTCCGCTGGAGGCAATCTCGCACTCGCCTCATGCGCTATTTGGTAGAGAACGCAGGCCTCATCGCGGGGTTGCCCGCGCCACCCATGGCACTCTTGCTGCTCTCACCGCGGGTAGATCCGAGTGACACAGCGGTAACGCCGGGCTCGCGTGCGAACGCGAACAAGGCGTCGGCCGCCGGGACTACATCGTCCACCGGAGGGTCTCATCGCCTTGTGCGCGCGCCGCACATTCTTGGGCCACTCGCACACGTATCTAATGGCCGCTTTAACCGTTATGTGGCGCCTGGGTGTGCCGACCTACGTATATCTCATGTGTCGTCTGAAGGGTTTGCACGCACGATGATTGTGGCTGGCGGCGCGGAGATGCTGGTGGACCGTGGACCAGATCAATACATTGGTGGAGCGCATGAGGCGTGATTTGGGCGAGAAGGTGCACTATTACGAAGCCCAGGATGCAGTTCATGATATTATCCTCTTCCTGTTCTGTGAAGTCGCTAGCAACAGGATGCCATTTTGGCTTGGGGAATAATTACTGTAATAATTACCCATTTCCTTTTTGGTATAATCGGAATTTTGAATTTTGATCCCTCATTTTGGGTTTCTCAGACTCACGACTCACAGGCTCACGGTGTGTGCAAAACAGCCTTTCCCTTCCAAACTACATGATTATTTGAAACCACCACCTTTATCTCAATTCTCATTTTACTTCTCATGGAGCCAGGAACTTCTAAGAGTGATGAAGAGAAAGCGCGTTATGACAGACGCATTCAACTAAGAGCCTTGAATACGCAAGTTGCAGGTACGCTACTCGCCGGGTAGTCTCGCGACGGATAACATACGTGCATGGTTATGCTCTCCTACATCAGCAGAACAGAATAAGGCCTTGGAATCCTCTCTCAAGCGTCACACTGCCTTAATCAAACGTATACGCCAGTCAATCGGCCTCGACAATCGCGAGCAGATACTTAAAGACATCGAGAGCCTCACACTGGAAAAGTACATCGAGGAAATTGCAGGGGCAGTTCCTGAAGGAATCGTGCGATGCAAACTTGAAAAGGATGTGTGGAGCGCCACGGAGGTGCGTCACCTTGGTGGACACTAAGGCACCCACGTCCTTGACACGCATATATTCATGCCCAGGTCATCTCGGCCCTTCATCGGCGCTTTTCAACGAATTTTACTCCAGCCCTCGTTGCTGCGCTTGCTACCGCGCTTGCGCCGTCAAACAAAGCAGCTCTCGCTACCATGGCGCCCGAGCAGCGGGAAAAGGAAGAGGCAGCTCGTGTTGCACGACAGCGGCCGCTTATACGTGTCTGTGCAGAGCTTGCGCTAGTCGGTGTGATCCGTGATGGCCCTTCGCGCAGTGGAGGAGAATGGACCATGAAAGTGCTACGAGACTTGGTACGCTCCCTTCTCCTTCACATGCAATCGCATCGCATTTGATTTAATGTTTGATAGTTATCCAATGATCCTTCCCTATCATCTTTGCCTCTCCTCACTACGTTCCTCAAATCTTACGCTCACCCTTTCCTCGGTCTCGCGCCGCCCGCCGCTTCCAAGCAAATGTCAGCCAGCACAGAGCCCGGCATGCTGGCCTTCGGTACGAGCAAGACGGCCGAAACCACGTTCCCACCACTCGGAGTGGACGCAGAAAACGAACTTGTCGAGAAAGATATCCGCGACCGGTTCAAAAAAATGTGTGAGGGATACTTCGAGAATGTGGCGAAGAAGCTTGTCCTGGAACACAAGGTATCTGCACCTGCGTTTTATGTCCGAGATTGTTGCGACATAACGATCCTGTAGAGGTTGCAAGAGCAAGATCGCCGGAATCATGAAGCATACATTCGTTCAGGGGAGATCTTTGAGGACCGCCAACAGGCGTATGAGAAGATGACGAAAAGCTATGAGAAATTACTCGCGAGTTCTCAGACGTACGTCCTCCGCGCTTATGGATTATCATCTATCCTTATTGACTGTCTACAGGTTATCTGAGCTGTTATATCTACCAATGCCCACACTTCCAACCTCCTCATCTACAGGGAATTCCATCCAGATCGGTACCAACACGGGCGCGCTTCTCTCTGATGATGCCGAGGAGGCTGCATTTGCTGCTCTAGGAGGCAAATGGGAGGATGAAGAAGAACGCAGATTCTTCGAGGACATCCAGGACCTGAGAGAGATTGTGCCGAAGAGCATACTTGGAATCGAGGATACCAAGGATGTTGTCAGGGAATGTCATGAGAGTGACGCTGAGGCAAAGAAGAACGCGGAGGACGAGGAAGTGAAGAAGTTGCAGGAGGAGCTCGCAGGCCTTGAAGCTCAAGACGGTACTCTACGTGTTAATGGTAAGGTAGATTCACAGGATATTGAAGAAGAGGAAGACGACAGGTAATGCCGTCCCTTTTTTTGGTTTTGTCGCCGCTGACGCCAACTGACACCCTGTGGCAGTGCCGTTACGCCGACACCACCCACTCCGAAGGAGGGTTCGCGTCCAAACACACCAACACTTGCCCCACAAGGTCCCTCCCAATTACTCACTGCTCTGGTTGCGCGTCTACCAGACTGCACGAACCGCACTCTCATTGACCAAGCCGCTGTCGATTTTGCTTTCCTCAATTCCAAGGCTGCACGCAAGCGATTGACCAAGGTGAGTGCAAGCCCAAGTGGCCAGGTACACGTTGATTCCAAATTCGGTAGTTTCTCACGCAAGTCCCGAAAACGAGGACGGACTTGTTACCGCATTATTCTCGATTAGTGGCTACTCTGAACAAGTACATGCCTGATATAGGTACTGAACTTGTCAACGCCGTAGGTTTTCATTGAACGCATGCGCACTACGCTCATAGCTTTTCAGTTGGATGAGGAATTCAGGTACTTGCAGAGAAAGAAGAATGTCGTGGTGGAGCTCGCGGAAGTTCGACTGAAGGCACAGTGATCCATCTTACTCTCCTAAGTCTATGCTAATGAAGAGCAGAATATCACTTTCATATCCAATCTTACCAAATTCAAAGTCGTTCCGCCACATCTCATTCTTCACATATTCAAAGTCTGTATAGACGATTTCTCTGGTACGAACATCGACAACCTTGCCTTGTTATTAGAGGGTTGCGGACGCTTTCTGCTGAGATATGACGAGACGAAACAGAGATTTGGTACCATGGTAAATTGAGCAGTAAGACGAATGATTGCACCACTAATCCCCTAATCTAGCTGGAGTTGATGAAGCGCAAACAGAGCCTTCTTCATCTTGATCAACGTCAGACCATGCTGCTCGAGAATGCTTACTATCAGGTGCGCAGAACACGTCGAACCATCTTTAATACTCATTGTTGTTCAGGCGAATCCCCCTGAACGTGCTCCCCGACAAGAGAGGGAACGTACTCACACCGAACTCTTCATCCGACATCTCATGTACGACGTCCTCACCAAACGCACTATTGACAAGGTTCTCAAGCTCTTGCGTAAGCTTGACTGGGACGACTCCCATACTCGACGCGTTTTGCATAAGGTTTTCACTAAGCCTTACAAATTACGTTATGGGAATATCGCTCTACTTGCGATGCTCACCTATGATCTGCAGCGGTATCACCCTGAATTCTCGATTGCCGTAGTAGATCAAGTGATGGAGGATATCCGACGCGGTCTCGAACAGAACGTCTACAGCGCGAACCAGCGAAGGGTCGCAGCGGTGAAATATTTGGGCGAGCTATACATCTACCGCCTTATCAGTTCGGGCCTTATTTTCGACACATTTTGGGCACTCGTCACATTCGGTCATCGTGAGTAGTATATATACGCAGCTTCTCCATGAAGCTAAAGTATGTACACTTTTTGCCGCAGCCAAAGCACATCCTTTGCCGCAGTTCCCATGTCCGATCGACATGCCAGACGACTTCTTCCGTATTAGGCTCGTATGCGTATTACTGGACACCTGTGGCATGTGTTTCGATCGTGGATCACAAAGGAGGAAGGTGGACAACTTCCTCGTCTTTTTTCAGGTATTTTGCACTTCCATTTATTGCGGAGCTCATTAACAATCAAGTCACCTAGTACTATCTTCTGTGCAAAGAGCAGATGCCAATGGACGTGGAGTTCATGGTCACAGACTCGCTCGAAGCCGTTAGGCCAAAAATGGCACTACTGAAAAACATCGAAGATTCCGCGAGCGCGGTTGATGAGATGTTTGCTTCCACAGTCCAAGGCTCCAGTCGTGGGTACCTTCGTCTCCATGTTCATCACGTGATTCTCATCCCTACCCAGCTGATGTTGGCGAAGGCAGCGGTGATGATAGCGGCGACGAGGGTGAACGCCCTACCAAAGATGACGAGGATGAGGATGATGAGGACGATGCCGGAACTGTCAATTCTCTAGTAGGTCACTCTCACTCAACTAGAATACACTTTTCATTTCCCTTTGCAGTTTGATGAGCGTGGCCCGTCCCCAGAGCCACCGCTCATCGTCACATCATCTCAGGAAACCCTCGGCCCTAACGAGGAGGAAGATGCCGAGTTCGCGAAGGAGCTCGCAAAACTTGTCACAGATGTTTCAACGGAGTCGCGCAGGGTCGACCGGCGCACCGCGCAGACATTGTGGGAATCTGCTGTCCTGCCGCCGGGAATGCGTAAACGGCATGAAGAAGGCGACGGCTCACAAGAGAGCACGAACCCTGGCGTGATGAATTTTACAATGCTCACCAAGCGGGGAAACAGGCAGCAGGTGCGACAACTCGCGATTCCTTCGGAATCCACACTTGCCGTCCAAACGCGTTCCGCACAAGAACAGGATAAGGTCGAACAACAACATCTGAAGCGCCTCGTACTTGATTATGAACAACGCGAAGAGGCAGAGGAGATCAAAGGTGGGTCAATAGTTCACTTCCCGAAGACGCGAAATATGAACACTCGCTTAGCCCTCGAAGCGAAGGCCCGAGCTACCAAGATTCGTCTCGCCGGGTAGCGCCTATCCTTGTTCCATAGTGTCCACAACGCCCTAGCACTTACTGCCCCTGATTCCTTGGTATACGCCTCGTTCTTGCCCAGTTGTTGGGCCGAAGGACGCTGGCACCTGCAGGCATTCCGCCACAGAGGCAGAGGCCGACTGAACTCACAGGCCAACATGATAGTTGTGCCAATTCTTGTGTGTATGCACAACTACTTTGATGCTGACTTCGACGAGGGCCCCAGAACAGTTGGGGCCGTAGGTCTGCTACTTATGGCTAGACAATAGGCTGCGAGCGCGAAGCTCGGCGTCCGTGTAGTTAATTGCTTGCTCCCTCCAAATGAGAAAATAAGAAAAAATGGTGTTTTTGTGTTCTTTACCGTAAAACTTGAACGTGTTGCACGGTGCCTGACGTACCCTGAATAGTATTTCAATATCTCAACCTAACCTTACTTTTAGTCTTGTCCATCCCTGTGACGCATTATCCGTTGCTTCGAGTCCACTATCAGTATAATTTCTGTCCTCGATCTATTGAACTTGATGCAGCTAGTGAGGAAAATGTCTTCGAAGTAGATCTTCGCTCGTAAGCCATCGTTGTAAATCCGCAGTCTAGCTAACTTGAAAAGATACCGCAAATTGTATTTCTCATAGAAATTCATCACCCTTCTACAAGGAAACTAACTTACACTTAGTAAAGAACCTAGCCTACATCATTCTCCTTGTATGAGTTGTCGGGTATACACCATAGACCGACAAGCTCGGAATAGCTAATTCCCTTTCGCTCACTTCCTCGGGCTGAAAGCAGGATCCACAATACTGAGCGCGCCCGCAGCCTTGCACACGCGTTTAACCCAGCACTGTGTGGCTTCCTGTTCCGCCTTGACGCGCAGCTCCAACTGCACGACGGCCTGGTCCCTGCTCTCGTTCCCGCCAGCCAGCATTACGGCAAGGTCCATTCGAACACGCGCGAGGTCCCTGATATATCGGTGGAGCGCAGCATTTGACGGCGCAGGCATGATCTCGAAGGTGCGATCATGCTCGCCATCTTCGTCAGAAAACACGTCCACAACTGAGGTATCTTTCCAAGGGACGGAGTCGGTCGAGAACGACACTTCGAAGCCCTTATATGAGAGGTCGACGGAAGCTGGCACCTTGAAGATACGCTGTATGGATTCGAAGAAGAAGGACACGAGCTGAATGGCGAGTTGGTTCCGGGGCAGCGAAGAATTGGACGACGTATTCGAGGTGGAGGGGCCAACCTGGGCCAGGGAACCCACAGAAGTTGCGGTAACAGATGACAAGACGGGATCATCAGACGCCTTCGGGCTGCCCACGATGTCCGTAGTCAACTTAGTCAGCAACGCTCCAGGGGTTGACTCTCTAGATACTCGTGACAATGGTGTCATGGGCTCGGAGGGCGAGCTTAGTCCTGTGCACAAAAGATGAATAAACATGAGGAAATATTTATCCTTAAAGAAAAAGCACCTGGGGAATCGGGGTAACAAATAATCGGTTGTGAAGGGCTCACGCTTGGGCTTGAGAGGGTAAACGATGACGACACACTGGACAGAAGCGGGGGAGACACGAGCACTGGTGCAGAAGGAAAGAGTGATGACCAGCGAATGGTTTCAACAGAGCGACTAGAAGGGATTTCGACACGAGGGGGTGAAGACGCATTGGAGGATGGCTCGCTCAGGTTTATCATGTCGAACAAGGACTGCCGTGTCGGATCATTGGGCACCGCCAGATCTGATCGTACCCTCGAAGTTGTCAGAAGGCTGGCTTGTGGAGCATTAAGGGGAGGAGGAATCGGGCCAGAAGGCGTAGAGATTGTCTCAATCGTGGACGTGGACGGCGATGGCCTACCGAGAGGAGTGCAACCAAATGCTGGCAGTGGGGGGACTGCTGGAGAAGGGGTGCGACTTTCGCTGATAGGAGAGAGCTGGGCGCGGCGCAAGGAGCCCACAACAGACTCGACAGACGCTGTCTGGCAAGGAGTCGAAGCGGGCTGAGGCGATGATGCCGTACGTTGGACGTGCGGAGATTCCATGACCGGGATGGAAAGTGAGCGGGAGCGGCGGCCAACCGGCATTTGTGGTGTTGGTGCGGGCGGGGGTCCGAATCGATCGGTCATGGGAATCAGAGGGGAAGACTGATCCGACAATGTTGAGGTCATATAGGAGGGGGGCACACGTATCGTCGTAGGGCTCGTCAAACCACGGACTCCACCTAGCGAGATACGAGAGAATGCGGAGGCAGTATTACCAGCGCCGTAGGGTCCGGAGGAGTATGGATCCGACCATGGTGTGGAACAAGATGTGGGGGGTGCGTCAAGGTCACTGGGCCAATGAACAGAGCGTGCGGGGTTACTATGGGCGAAGACACTTGATCGCGTTGAGTTTGGAATAGCAGTAGGGAAAATATGCGGTGCCTGCGGGAAGGTCGTGCTGAACGATGTGTGATCCTGTTGCAGTGGAGGTGTGCCAGTGGACGTGGGGACCCAAGCCCACTGATCAGGTGCTGGGCCCTGAGCATAATCAGAGTTCGTTTCCAAGGAAGAGGAGAGAAGATGTGACGCACTGGCACAAGACGAAGACCCGTCGAGCATGCAAAGCTTTCGGCGATGCGCCTGAGGTTGGTGATAACTTGTACCATGTCGTTAACCCGGTCTTGCAGCTCGGGGTCGTCGGCGATCGTGTAATTGCCACGGATGAAGCTATCCAGCGCTGAGAACTTCTGCTCTACATCGGGCATAAAACCGAGGAGGTTTTGTGAAAGTGTCGCCAAATTGGTGAGCTGCTGTTTGTTGTCGCGAGTGCTGCGCTCGTTGGAGGCACGCTCCTGCGACAAGAGGGAGCCGAGCCCGTTCATTGCACGCTGTTGGCCCTCGACAATGTCTTGGAGTGCCATGGTAGACAAGGAGGTCGGCGGAGGTGGCTCACAAGGGGTAGACTGTGGACCCCAGGCGGGGTAAGAGGGGAAAGGATAGTATTGATTGGGATAGGTGCACATGGGGAGGAGGTGCGAGACCCTAGGAAAGGTCGATGAGGGGGTGGCGATAAGCGAGTCATAGACTTTATATGGACCACCGTTGGAGCGCCTAAGTTATTCGCTGTCCTACAGTAAGTTAGGATGATCTCACGCCGCCCCTCTTATTATTATTTTAGATCATAGAAAGGGTTTGGACTATGTCCTTAAGTCAGTAACAGCGCCCTAATATTCCTATTTGGCAATATCATCGATTTCATCGCCCATCAAATCCTCAATACTCCACTTGGGTCGAATTAATATTCCATAATCATCCGTATTACCTGCGACGAAGCGGTGCATGGATGCCCAAGCAATCATGACCGCATTGTCTGTGACACCCCTTTTTCAACCAAAGTTTGCGACGGCATGGGGAGGAGAAACCTACCTGTACACAACTCGGGTGGTGGAAATATTAGAGATATCGAGTCCTGAGAGCAAGCGTCGAGTACGAACGCCTCAAGTCTAGAACAATCAGCATCCAGTTAGGCCTTCCTTGAAAACCGGACGCACCTGTTGCGTAGGTATGAATTACTCGCAACCCCGCCACTGACCACGAGGTGCCTCACGCCATGTCCCCGATCTCGGCACCACCTCAGCGCCAATGCCACCTTCTCTTCGAGTTGGTTAATTGCGGCGGTCTGAAACGCATTCGCCACAGCGCGTTTGGTTGCGCTATCCAGGGCTACTGCGCCTCCTCGAGTAGTCACGAAACGCTCTATTACGGAGTGCAGTCCCGTGTATGAGAAGCCGAGGACCCCTGGCATGGTCCGAGGCATCGAGGGCGCTAGGTCATCCTCAACTGGTGAGGCGGCAACAAATTCTTCCAAAGAAGCTCCGGGACCCTTGGCAGACCAAGGAAGGGCGAGCAGTCGTGAAACCTTGTCAAACACACGTCCAATACTCTCATCCGGCGTTGTTGCCAGGACGTGGAACTGGGTTGTAGAGGAAGCCAGAAGAAGGAGTGTATGGCCACCTGAGACCAGCAAGGTGAGAAACGGGAACTTGGGGGGATTCGAAAGGCAAGTGAGAATGGGCGTTAGGGCATGTGCTTGCTTTTGCGCAACCGTAAATTATTTACTTATAGGGATCAAACGCAAGGGAGAGGAGGTATACCATGTGGTGTACGCCGACCAGCGGCTTGTTAAGAGCTGCAGCAAGTGTCTTGGCAGCGCTGGAACCAACCCCTAGACAGCCTGTCATGCCTATGTTGTATGTTTTCAGTAAAGTTTCTGGCGAAACGCTCTCTCCAGTGACGACAGAAAACTCTTGCCTGGTCCACGCGTGAAGGCAATTCCATCGATGTCTAGAACACTTATTTGAGCGTCCTTCAACGCCCTCTGGACGGCAATAGGCTGTACACTATGTTTAGCGACGAGTGGCACAGGAAGCAGAAGTAAGGGTGAGCGCACCATGTTGCGTTGGTGAGCCTGCACTGCCTTGTAGGGGTGAATGCCGCCGAAGGATTCATGTCTGTAGACGTGGCAAGGTGAGAATAGGAAGGAGTGGAAGGGGGGCTCACACATGATTCTGCTTGAGGACTACATTTGAAAGGATTTTGCGTGATAAAGTGACGACCGCAGCACATGTATCGTCGGCAGAGGACTCTAGAGCGAGGACTGTAAAATGTCGACGAGCGGCCGCTCGGAGGCGTGAGGGCAATAGACGAGGACGGCTCATCGAGACTGTGTCACGACGATGTCACTGGCAGTAGCCTTCACACCACGATGTTTACTGATAAGTTATCCTCTCAGCTCCTCCCAGGATCACGCTCTCATTCCCAGCATTCCAGAGCCGCCGACTCGCAGCTCCGCGAGAATGCTGGCTCTCCTGCACCCCCAATCGTACCCAGTACGAGTAGTGGTGGGTCCTCCAAGGTCCACACATCCCCATCCAAGGTGCGCCACTGCTTGCGAAGCTTTCATCTTTGTACTGTATCGTCTAGTACACGCATATCGCTGTTCGTCGCGATAACTTACAATGGGATTACCCTCGAATCAAGTTCTCTGCACACGGGAGCCATTTACTACATGATATCGCTGTCCCTATTATTACCCATTGTGGTCGATTCTGATTGATACACGATCTCCGGTGTCTTATAGGTGCGCTCGTACGACTCCAAGCTGGTCTCCCGCGAAATGCATCGTTTGGGTAGCCTTGCTTACCTCCCTCATTATGCGCCAAATCTCAACACGGGCACGTCATCAACGACCCTCGTTGCCACAAGCTCGATCACCCCACCAAACCTCACCCCCGGTGGCGTAGGCGACAACCCATGGGGTACTTTACACGTCCTAGTGCTACCCCTCTTCAACGGTGAACCCCTGCGAATACCAATGTGCGTTCTTCTTCTTTTGGCTCGCATCCCGTAGTGATGTGCGAGTGGACGCAGAGAGGACTTGAATCAGCTTGTAAAACGCCACATACAAAGCGTGGTGTCCAATTCCCCTGCCAGGGCGGTGACCACCCTTGAAAGCGAGACTTCAGAGCTTATCGGCTCGGGGATGGATACCCTTAATGGAAAGCTCGCTGGAGTGGAGGAGGAAAAATTAGTAGGTCGGGTAGTTGAACTCTGGGGCTTCTTCTGGGACCAGGTTCTGCCATATGTCGAAGGGGTGCGCGTGCTGTCGTTTTACTCCCCTCTGCAATTGTTGACAACATGAGTAGGTGCTACTCCCTCTCCAGACCGATTCAGTTTTATCTTCCTTGTACCGTACGCCAAAGACACATCGAAATTCTTCCCCAACAAGACAAAATGGGAAAGGATCGTCCATTCCTGCATACCCACTCTCGTCAGCTTCCCACATTGATGTCCGAACTCTTGCCTTGCGCTCCTTCCGGGACAAGATTATCCTACCAATTGCCCCGCTGCTGAATGCACGCCTCAACGTACTTAAGCAAGAGGGTTTATCGTCCGAGAGCCATACATATCCACGCTTACAGCAGATGTGAGGCCCAACTCACCAATTCGGGGTAATCTGCGCTGATTTGTGCTGTTGTAGGCTTCTCGTCCTTGTCTCACAAGGCCGGCAACCCACTGCCGCTTCGCTGACTACCCCTGCTCCCGCTCCATCGCAAGGTGAACTTGCCGTACAGCACTTGCTTAATGTTGTACGCTCTGGTGCATCCGGTACTCGTCTCTCGGGGCAACGCGGCGCGTATGCCCCACGGACACTATCCTTCCTTTCAAGCAACGTCCCACGCGACCGTCGCGGGCGCATCGCTCATCGACCGGGCCCCCTGAGCCTCGATGGGACGAGTTCCGATCTGGAGGACGACGTTGTAACACCTCGTCTTGGGCTCGGCCCAAATGCGGAAATTGGTGCGCGGGAGCGGGAACGCGAGCTTCTGGATTCGCTGCGGAGTCCAGATCAGCCAGAGGCGCGAGAGAGTGTGGGTGGATGGGGCCTTGGTACATGGGACGAGGGTATCGGTACGCGGGAGAAGGACGATGATGACGAAGATGAACAGTTGGAGTTGGAGCAGACGCAGGTAGGGTAGCTCGATGTCTGTGCTGTATCTCGTCGCTGACGTACGGTATCAGGTTGTAACAAGGCACGATAGGGAACAAGGCGCAGGAGAGTGAAACATCTGAGTCGCCGCCTACGCCTGTCACTGTATTGTATTTCAGTAGTTGATTGTACACTACAGTAAACTGACTTTTTTCCTGAATCCTGATCTATTTTTGGTATCGATACATCCATAGAAAAGAATTGTGTCTTTCCCATGGGGTGTGCCTAGGATGTTGGACAGTTGACACGGGGACCAAGTTGAATTGATGAATTATAATGATGGCACTCCGTTCAACTTCCACCTGCCATCCCAACCTATTCCAGTTTACAATTCCCTTTAAATCCACGCTCCTCTCTTACACAGAGCATGGTACCTTTCGACTGGCGCAGAGTCAGGAGTAGTCTTCTCATTCGCACCTTTGTACCTAATAACCTCCTTGCTGCCCTCCGCTTGGGCTGGGTCATCCTTGTCATTTGGGGCGAGATTGGCGTATTCTTATACACACTCTCTGTTTGCAGATGGCCAGGACTAGCAAACCACACGGTGAGTTCACCGTGTTGTACCCTCATCCGTGTTTCAGAGTAGCCTAATCATTCAATATAGGCCGACACGTCGGGGACAGGCCCAACACACATCCTTCTGGTGGCAGATGCACAAGTCCCCATGCGCCATTCACGTCCACAGACGTTTACCGGGCTGTTTTACGACGTTTACATGCGTCGAGCCTGGAAAATTACGCGCAGACTGCATCCTCACCTCGTGTTCTTCTTAGGGGATATGCTCAAAAGTGGGAGATCCGTGGAGTCTGACGACGAGTGAGCACGTCTTTCCCTCTCCTGATCTCATCATCGACTCACCTCTGTCTCTCCGTGGCGCAGATTCTCCACTTATGTTCAACGTTTCAAAGACCTCTTCCCACTTGACCCAGGAGTCGAAGCTCGATATATACCGGGCAATGTGGACGTTGGGTAAGATCTTCTCGTACGAATAATGACCAAGTATTGATCCACTGTAGCCTCGGTGTCTCCAATACTTTCAGCAAACACGTTCGCCAACGATATGAGCGCCATTTCGGCCGCATAAACCGTCACATCCATGTGGCTAATCACTCCTTAGTTCTGCTCGACTCTCCCGGGATTGTTGACGAAGACTACATTCGCGCGGGACATGGGACGTCATTCGAAGAGTGGATTCCTCTACGTGATGGTGCAATTGAATTTGTCAAAGGGTTGGCGACTGGTCTGTATGCCCCATCGTTGCGTGTGAAAGTCAAACTAATTACTCCTCGTCGTAACTTTAGAGGAACAGTTAGGGTCCGTTATCCTATTCAGCCACATTCCGCTTCACCGCGCGGAGTCAAAAAAGTGTGGTCCATTACGAGAACGTGGGACTATTCACCGCGGCGTTGGTCATGGTTGGCAAAAGACGCTCGGTAAACACACTTCTTCGTTTCTTTTAGAAAATCTACGCCCTGTGGTTATTTTCAGGTTTGTGTTTCTCTGAGTTTTAACCCCCCCAAAATATATTGAAAAGGACTTGCAGTGCAGACGATCGTGACTATTGCGACGTGACGCATACATTACCGGGTTCTGACAAAAAAATCCACGAGATAACCGTAAAATCCTTTTCACCTGCCCGGCACATCACACAACCGGGCTTCCACCTCCTTTCCTTGTATCCGGGACGCACGCCGTCCCATGCCCATTTCTCCTGTCTCCTCCCGCGGGCGAATGGGACGTTCATTCGCCTGTACATCCCGGCGGTGGGCCTCACTGTCATCATTCTCATTTTCTCGCACATGCAAAGTACACGGCGCGCCGCGCGCTTGCGTCTGGCGACGGCCTCTCCTCTTCCATCTCATTTTGACCCCTCGCAGCTGACCCCTCAACTCACGCCATTGCCATCCCCGTACTCCGCATCATCTGCTTATTCGTACTCATACGCCTACTCCAACACTCCGCCCAGCTCTCAACAAGGGCGCGATCGTATTCGTTTCGATCTTCCGAGAAGCGACTCGAAGCTCTCGCCCGGTGGGCGTCGAACTTTTGGCACGCCACGGCCACCTCCACTACGACCGCTGCCCCCTCCGGCTCATGATGACGATGAACATGACGGTGTGCGAGCAGATTACCTTTACGTGCCACCCGAGTCACCAATTCCCGGTGATCTCCTTGCGCGGCGCCCCTCGGCACGGGCGTCCTCAGCCGACGACGTAGCCGTGACCAGTCCTTCGGCACGAGCGTGGTCCCTCACGTACACATTCACGATCCGCGGGCGGCGGCGACGTATCGCGGTGCACGCTCCTGCGTGGTGGCCACAGTGGGCAGGAATGCGTAGGAAGGGGAGTGGGGTCTGGAGTGTAGTCGGAAGGGACTTGGGAAGGGTGATGGCACCAGCCTTGGCTACCTGGGTAATTCTGGTATGGTGGTACTCTACATAAAAGCTACTATTCGGTTATATATGGGACTTGGTTAACGCATACTAAGACGATATGATGTGCAGGTAGACAAATAGAACGTGCAGTACTTATTGAGCGCTAGCATTACAGTAACCGGGAATCGAAGGAAGGGTACACGTGGCGAAATACCATACGTAAGTGGCGTGGCGCACACTGCACAATATCATATCATTGCCCACAAGAACTCAGTTGGAGTGCATTATAGAGTTGCATTTTCGGTCTTGGGAGGGAACCATAACGGTATCTGAGAAAAGACAAAACATACGGTTCCTAGAACTGCAAAACGTAGGGGTCAGGACTGCCAAGAAATAAGATGTGGTGGGGACGCACTGAAACCAGATATTTTCTCGGAGGGCACATGAAAAAAAACACTCGTAACCCACAAGGAAAATACCCATAACAATAATAACGCTCCGCCTGTGCCGATTGCATAGAGGCGTGCGGAGGTGCGCGTTTGACGTAGTTGATCTGCCAGAAAAAGGACGCAGAGGGTGAGTAAAAAGACATGTCCCGATACGTCATGGCCGCGACGTAGTCGGGGGATCAACGGGTCGTTAGATTGTGCCTCTGTGCCCTCGAAGACGACTGGAAACAGTTCAGGATGGGTTGAGCGTGCGACGGGAACGCTTGTCGAGCAATAGGACTGGGGGATGGGGACAAATGCCTTCCCTATATGTAGCCCACACTCGCCGCCGGATGCAGCGACCAACCGAGTAAAAAGACTTGGTCCGAAGAACCAGGAGGTGAGGATGAACCAAGCGGCACTGGCGAAGGCCCATTGAAGCAACCTACGGGTGCGCTTGACCGAGGATGTAAAGAGGAGAGGAAGGAATGCGGCAGTAGTCCAAGCCCAGGACCACTTCAGAAAGACGACATTGAGGAGACTGCGTTTGGATGCTAAGATGTGTGTTGTGGCTTGGGGATGTGGTTGAGTAGTGAGGATGGGGTCGGAGGTGTCAAGATAGGTAGAATTCTGTAGAGAATAATAGGTGCCGTGGGCGACTGCCACAGCTGTGACGATGAGGGCTATGATGCGGAAATCGAGAATTGACATCAGAGCGGGAGGGGAGCAAGCTGAGTGAGTGAGCAAAGCTCGTCGGGCTCTGACCGGGAACGGGAACGGGAACGGGATGCTCTCATCATGGACTCGGACTACGACAACTCCTGGCTGAAATCCTCGCACTCCTACGTCTACGTTCACACCCCCAACTCTAACCTGCTTTGTTGCATATGTCGGTCAGTCTTCGCCTCGCACTTTCAATCTACCCCTCCCCTCCCTCATTACTTCCCTTCAGAATGCCCTTCGTAGAGCCAACTACGAGTCGAACTTGCGCACATAGCTTTTGTCGTGGCTGTATCGGCTCTGCCCTTCAAGTTTCTCCTCATTGTCCCATAGATCGCTCTCCACTATCTCCTCGGGACATGGTACCAAGCAACCCAATCATCCGGCATGTTCGCACTCGTTCTAATCTTAGTCTATCTCTTGATTACAGCCTAATCTCCTTCAGATGGTAGACGAACTTACTGTCGAATGTCTGAACCGAGAAGTCGGCTGCGAGTTTACATGCCAGAGACAGCTTCTCGCAGCACACCTGAGAGATGAATGCCTCTTCACCGAGGAACAGTGTCCCGATCCCGATTGTTCGAGAAAAGCGCTCAGAAAGGACATCCTTGGTGACAATTCGCTCTGTCCTCACCGCCCTGTTGTCTGCGATAGCTGCGGAACAGAGCTGAAAGCTCTCGAGCTTGGGGTGAGTACCCTTGCCTTTATTTTCCCGGAATACCATTGTTTTTCATCCGCTCGCAGGCGCATATCCAGGCGTGCTCCATGGAGACAGCCATGTGCCCTTTATGCAATATCGAACATTTGCATTCAGAAACTGTGGCTCACGCCGAGGTGTGCCCTGCTGCAATTGTGGCCTGCGAGCAAGTCTCCTATGGCTGCGATTGGACGGGAGTACGCTTAGCACTTAGAGAGACACACTCACGCAATTGCCCATATGTCGCGCTCCAGGGGTTCTTCCGTGTTTCAGATGCACAGGCTGCAGCGCTTCAAGCGGAGAACGCACGCCTCCGTGCTCGGCTCGATTCGGTTGAGGGCATGCTCTCCGTGATGCGGCACGAACTCCAGGCCGTCAAAGGCGCCCTTGGCCCTTGGTACCGTCCAGATGCTGGACCAGAGTCGGCCCCTCTATCTCCCCAATCGCAGGGATTTTCGCAACCCCTGTCCTACTCTTTCTCAACATCTTCACCTACCTCCGCACCAGCGTACCCTTGGCGCGTTCATCACGACTCCCCAGCCGATCATATAGTCCACATGCAGATCACACCCGGTGAAGATCCAAGCAGCTCTGCAACCCTCGATTCCATCTCTAATGTGGTGCATGGCCCACAACCTGGCATCTCGCGCTCAGACCTCGCAGCTTACTTCCCGCCGCCGTCTGGAGACATTTCCGGGTCGCCTTCTTCAAGCACGATGAACGGGTACTCCCTGCCCGCAGCACTCACTGCTCTGCGCACAGCGTTGCTCAACCACGACGCACGATCACGGATGGCCGCGAGCGCGCATGCTGCAGAGCTTGCGGCAATGCGCCAGGTTGTCGCTGGGCTACGCATGCAACTACATGCGGTGCTCATAGAGCGCAGCGGTGCAAATGCGGACGGGCCTGGTGTGGGAGCGGGCGGGTGGAACTCCCCAGCACGCTTTTTTTTGAACCCGCCGCCACCACTAGGCGTTAGTCATGGCCCTACAGCAGCATCAATAACCAAACTATAGCGGGAAATTCTCTGCACAGATCCTAAATGCATGTGCTCGCGGGCGGGTTACACGAGGTAAGAAAGTGAGCAGGGTCATCGGCATGGTTATGCGATACTGTACTGTATGTATTCCGCTCCCTCGGATGACTTGTAATTGTCTCTCTACACATTTGTTTAGGTGAATACTTGCACCTAATAAGGCAGGCCGCTTTCATCTACTATAATATAAAGCCACTAAATGGAAATTCGAGTTTTGCCTTTTATGTAACACAACTCATGTTTTTCTCCTTTTATGTCGGCATCCTTTTATGGGTCTTACCTTTTTTGTACTTTGATCGATCTGTTGCTTTCTTTTGTTTTGCATCCTCTACCCGCCAATTAGGGTTGCCGCAGTTCGGTTCAGAACCAAAGTTCAAACCTGAACTTTTCCGAACCTGACCGAAGTTCGGTCCAAGGTTCGATGGCTGTGCCGAACCGGACCACAAGTCCGGTTCTGCGTTCGAGAAAGGCAGAACCGCCTTGAACCCAGTTCAAACCGAACTTTTAACTTCTCATGACTCTCATCCAATTTGGTACTGGCAATGATCACAGTCTCACTGGCCTTCATGCTCATAATAGAAAGATGAAAGGAAGACTTTTTTGAGAGACCTAGAGAAGAGTCAGCGGCGATGCAGCGATCAGATCCGTGTGTTGGCTCGGCGGTTCGGATCAGCGTGAGGCGTGAGGCTTCGTCGGGTGGGCGGCAAGGATGCAAAAGACAGGCAGAAGGGGAGGGGAAAGCGTCCGCCGTCCTGAGACGGCGAGCACACAGAGAAGAAGAGATAGAAATGAGAGCTAAGATTCAAGGACCCGTGTGGTCGCTCTCTCCTTGACTAGCAAGGAGGCTGCTTAAATACATCATGAGTGCTACAGTACTAGAGGTCCGTGTCCAGCGAAAGTGATGTCCGGACAACTGTATGAAATATGTCAAAATGTCAAATAAGTGGTCAATAGCTAGGATACAGGGCTAAGGAATAAATTCGAGCGATGCACTCCTGGCGTGTGGTTTCGGCTAGCGTCGATCTTCGTCGTCCAAAGGCCGAAAGGGGAGGGCGAAACTGGAGCGAAAAGGGTGAGGAAGGGCTTTTGATTGCAGGAAAGCATCATATCCACTCGCTGTTGTCTTGCACCAGAGGTCAAGGGAGAGGTGATGAGCGTGAAGCGATAATAAAAAGGGAGTGTGTGAAGTGATGATAGACAAGCGTGTGAAACTGTACAGTTGTGGCTGGGCGCTCCGGTGTGGGCTGTTCCGTTGCTCTGTTCTGCACAGGGCGCTTGGACGGTGCACGCGCAGCCGCACTGCACACCTTACAAAATCAAAATCGATACCGCCCACAAACCTTCAAAAGCCACTGAACTTACTAAGCCCCACATCTCCCCTCTCACACCAAGCCCGCCGGCCTCAGCGCCCACAACCTTAGCTCTGAGCCTAATGAGCCTACTAACAGCATCGCGCATAGCAAGTGTAACCGGCTCCTGGGACGAGGCTAGCTCGTACGCCTCGTGGACCGGGGTAAGTTCCTGAACCGGGCTAGTACTGTATGGATTGATCGGATCACTTGTCATTGATGCATGTAGTGCCTCGTTTTAATGTGGATGGACAGCAGGCCAGCATCGTGTTGTTTCAGATTGCTGTGCCCCTCGTGTTTGGTTTCTAATACTTTGTACGCGTTTGTAGTTTTCCTGGTGTACTTAAGGACGACCAACTTGGCCAAGTAGCGGCAAGTTGAGTCTCCTGTCTAAATAACAGAAGTCTCTTCCTACTATTCAAAGCGGGGTCTTATCGACGTACTGATAAGGCGGGAACCCTCTACTCCCCAGTCTACTAAAGTCGCTGCAAAGACTTAGCTCATGACCCAGCGTCCCTCTAAGGACACGGTCACTCTACCCAAGTACGCCTTCTGCCAGGAGGTGTTTCCCGACTTAGTGCACAGAGGAGGACGCTGCACGTGCTTCGACACGCCCAAGCCCAAGGAGGAAGCGACTACTAGCGACCCAACTGAGCTCTAATTGTCTCGTCCCTACCGGCGGTGACAGCAAGTTTCTCGCACGCACACAAATACACACCCAATTTCGAGCATATGACATGGAAGGACACGGTCGTCATGGATGAGGTGCACTCAAGGCACAGTGTCGACGCACTTGGGGTGTATGCCCACATCGTTCGGCTCCGATCAACACTCATCTTTTTTTCATTCCCTTTTGATTCCTGCTCGCGCTCATCGTCCTCACACATCAAATGCGACTTGCCCTATGCACTTGCGCCCTCGCTTAGTAGCTTTACCTTTGTACCTGTTTCACTTTCCTTTTCATCCTTTGTCCTTTCGTCCTCGGCATGCTTCACTCTGATCATACTATACCTCCTGATGTGTACATACAAAGAGTCCTGTATGTACTTAAGTCCCCTGTCTAGTGCCCGGAATGTTATTGCCATCATCTCCAGCTCCTTCTTCCTCCCTCTCGTGTGAGTGCAGCTGCACATCAGCCCCATCGCCGTCTTGTTCTGGTGCCACCTCATCGCCCGGCCGTGTCGTCTTCGCCTCTCGCGCCCCATTCCCGTTCGCTAAGGATCTCCGAGACTCGGGCAAAGAGTTGATGGATGATATCATGATATGATCTGCAGTGTAACCGGCTCCTGGGACGAGGCTAGCTCGTACGCCTCGTGGACCGGGGTAAGTTCCTGAACCGGGTTAGTACTGTATGGATTGATCGGATCACTTGTCATTGATGCGTGTAGTGCCTCGTTTTGATGTGGATGGACAGCAGGCCAGCATCGTGTTGTTTCAAGTTGCTGTGCCCCTCGTGTTTGGTTTCTAATACTTTGTACACGTTTGTAGTTTTCTTGGTGTACTTAAGGACGACCAACTTGGCCAGGTAGCGGCAAGTTGAGTCTCCTGTCTAAATAACAGAAGTCTCTTCCTTCTATTCAAAGCGGGGTCTTATCGACGGATAGATAAGGCGGGAACCCGTTACTCCTCAGTCGCCTGAGTCGCTGCAAAGACTTAGCTTATGACCCAACGTCCCAACAAGGACAAGGTCACTCTATCCAAGTACGCCTTCTGCCAGGAGGTGTTCCCCGACTTAGTGCACAAGGGAGGACGCTGCACGTGCTTCGACACACCGAAGCCCCAGGAGGAGACAACTACCACAAGTACTACTGAGCTCTAATCGTCTCGTCCGTACCGGCGGTGACATTAGACTCAACTTTCGTAAAAACTACGGCTAGCAGCAGCAAAGACAGCATAGACACCAACCACCCGAGGTATCTAACAAAGGAACAGCTGATCGTCACAAGACCCAACTCGAGGATCAGAATACTCGAAGCACACGAATCAGCCAACAAGAAAGGGAAACCCATCCAACTGTTCTGTAGAAACAGCGACCTAGAGATCAAAGACGCTGGACCAGTGACCATACACAACGGAGTGTGGCACCGCATCCTACCAGGAGCAAACAGGAAGGAATTCGTACTCGGGCAACCCGAACCTAGTATACACAACTTCGATATCAGCATCGAAGCCAGCGACGCAACCACCCCGAGTATAGTAGTAGAAGAACCGGTCAAAGAGAAAGAACCGGCCAGAGAGAAACCGAGCAGGGACTCCTCAGACGAAGAGGACCACCAAATAGACGAGCAAATTCGCCGAAGCCCAATTCAACGGGGAACATCCTTCGCACAAGCAGTAGCAACAAAACAAAAACCGCAAGCTACCAAGACCACCCTAACGCAACCCCAAAAGACGACCACAATGGCAACCCAAACCACCACCCAAACCACCACTACCGCAACAACCGCTGCCCAGGCCAATGTCACCAAAGCCTTCCAGAAAGCCCTCCAACGCGCCCCTCCGTCAGGAGGCGGTGGCGGAGGAGGAGGTGGAGGCGGAGGCGGAGGAGGCGGCGGAGGAGGCGGTGGAGGAGGAGGAGGCGGCGGAGGAGCGGGACCAAACCCACTCCAACCCGTGGCCGTAGCACAAGATGTGCGAGCTATGGGCAAACTCCCGGAAACGTTCGACGGCGACAGAACCAAAGCCGACGACTTCATCGAAGAAGTGAAGGGATACCTACGCCTTAACGCGGACGTAAGCGGCTTCAACTCCCCCATGAAAAAGATCGCCTTCACCCTCACCCACATGAAAGGAGAAGACGTTACGGGGTGGACCAGGGACATAGGAGCCATGCTCGACGCACTAGACCCCATCGCTGACAATATCCCCATGCTATGGGACCAGTTCTTAACAGAATTCGCCGCCCAATACCTTGACTCGGCCAAAGAAGACCGAGCCCGCACCGCCCTACAAAACCTAGCTATGAAGCCAGGCGAAATAGACCTATACATATCAAAGTTCGAAGAGCTGGCCCGAAGAGCCGGCTACACCGCGGGAGACAACGCAACAACCCGACTCTTCCTACTCGGTCTTACCCCAAAAACAATGACGGACGTCATGGCCAGCCCACCAGTAAGGGGATACGAGGCCATAAAACAAAGGGCCATCGACAGTACCATCGCCCAGAGAACCATCCGTGATTTACTTGCGATACGGCACGACCCGAAGGCAGACAACAGAGTGAATTTCCCCTTCCAACAGAACAGGGGACAACGACGCCCCTTCTTTCAAAAACCAGCAAACCCACAACCATACCGACAACCATACCACTCGTCGAACGCCCCGAGGTGGATGAATAACCAAACCGTGCCAATGGACCTCAGCAGGTCGAGAGCGCCCAACTTTTATCAACAGAGAGGAGGGCAGCAACAAGCACGAGGACTAGGGTTGCCGAAGTCCGGTTCAGTCCGGTTCTTCAGGTATTTTGCTGAACCTTGAACTGAACTTCAGGTTCGGTTCAGGGAATTTCCTGAACCTTGAACTGGACCATCGGTTCAGGTTCGGGACGGTCCAGTTCAGGTTCAGCAAGGTTCGGACCGAAGTTACTCAAGTATTTTCAGGATGAACTCTTGCTCATCGCAGCTCAGCCTACCACGCGTCGTGTGTGTACCTTCTCACTCTCCCAGCACTGCAACGTGTATACTGACGATTCTGCAGATCATATCATGATATCATCCATCAACTCTTTGCCCGAGTCTCGGAGATCCTTAGCGAACGGGAATGGGGCGCGAGAGGTGAAGACGACACGGCCGGGCGATGAGGCGGCACCAGAACAAGACGGCGATGGGGCTGATGTGCAGCTGCACTCACACGAGAGGAGGAAGAAGGAGCTGGAGACGATGGCAATAACATTCCGGGCACTAGACAGGGGACTTAAGTACATACAGGACTCTTTGTATGTACACATCAGGAGGTATAGTATGATCAGAGTGAAGCATGCCGAGGACGAAAGGACAAAGGATGAAAAGGAAAGTGAAACAGGTACAAAGGTAAAGCTACTAAGTGAGGGCGCGAGTGCATAGGGCAAGTCGCATTTGATGTGTGAGGACGATGAGCGCGAGCAGGAATCAAAAGGGAATGAAAAAAAGATGAGTGTTGATCGGAGCCGAATGATGTGGGCATGCACCCCAAGTGCGTCGACACTGCGCCTCGAGTGCACCTCATCCATGACGACCGTGTCCTTCCATGTCATATGCTCGAAATTGGGCGTGTATTTGTGTGCGTGCGAGAAACTTGCTATGCGCGATGCTGTTAGTAGGCTCATTAGGCTCAGAGCTAAGGTTGTGGGCGCTGAGGCCGGCGGGCTTGGTGTGAGAGGGGAGATGTGGGGCTTAGTAAGTTCAGTGGCTTTTGAAGGTTTGTGGGCAGTATCAATTTTGATTTTGTAAGGTGTGCAGTGCGGCTGCGCGTGCACCGTCCAAGCGCCCTGTGCAGAACAGAGCAACGGAACAGCCCACACCGGAGCGCCCAGCCACAACTGTACAGTTTCACACGCTTGTCTATCATCACTTCACACACTCCCTTTTTATTATCGCTTCACGCTCATCACCTCTCCCTCGACCTCTGGTGCAAGACAACAGCGAGTGGATATGATGCTTTCCTGCAATCAAAAGCCCTTCCTCACCCTTTTCGCTCCGGTTTCGCCCTCCCCTTTCGGCCTTTGGACGACGAAGATCGACGCTAGCCGAAACCACACGCCGGGAGTGCATCGCTCGAATTTATTCCTTAGCCCTGTATCCTAGCTATTGACCACTTATTTGACATTTTGACATATTTCATACAGTTGTCCGGACATCACTTTCGCCGGACACGGACCTCTAGTACTGTAGCACTCATGATGTATTTAAGCAGCCTCCTTGCTAGTCAAGGAGAGAGCGACCACGCGGGTCCTTGAATCTTAGCTCTCATTTCTATCTCTTCTTCTCTGTGTGCTCGCCGTCTCAGGACGGCATACGCTTTCCCCTCCCCTTCTGCCTGTCTTTTGCATCCTTGCCGCCCACCCGATGAAGCCTCACGCCTCACACTGATCCGAACCGCCGAGCCAACACACGGATCTGATCGCTGCATCGCTGCTGACTCTTCTCTAGGTCTCTCAAAAAAGTCTTCCTTTCATCTTTCTATTATGAGCATGAAGGCCAGTGAGACTGTGATCATTGCCAGCACCAAATTGGATGAGAGTCATGAGAAGTTAAAAGTTCGGTTTGAACCGGGTTCAAGGCGGTTCTGCCTTTCTCGAACGCAGAACCGGACTTGTGGTCCGGTTCGGCACAGCCATCGAACCTTGGACCGAACTTCGGTCAGGTTCGGAAAAGTTCAGGTTCGAACTTTGGTTCTGAACCGAACTGCGGCAACCCTAACGAGGACGAAACAACTGGCGCTCCAGGGCTAATGTCGCCAACTTCCCTCCCAGGAATAACGGCAACGCCTGCTTCAATTGCGGAGAAATAGGACACTTCGCCCGGGCCTGCCCAAGCAAGGGAAAGGCAAGGGCGAACCTCATCGACTTCGACTCAAACGAAGAGACCGTCTATGAAGGGAACACCCCCGAAATGGATAGGGTCGCCTTCCTCAAAGCCGAGATCAACGCGATGACCTTTGACGAAAAACAACAACTGGCAAAGGAAGTAGGAGAGGAGAGTCCGCAGGATTTTCCCACAGCTTAATCAGGTCGGCACTGATTAAGCAGGGAAGCGATAGCGATAGCGATGTATATATATCAGCACGAAAATCAATGACAGTCCGATGCTACATCCATTCTATCGCGAAAAGAGCCGAGACGATCGCCCTGGTCGACTCCGGGGCAACGGAGAACTTCATGAACCTCACCTATGCCAGATGGTTGAGGTTACCAATCAAACAACTGGCAAGGCCACGAAAGCTATTTAACGTGGACGGAACGGAAAACCGAGACGGCGAGGTCAAGTTCTACACTGACCTACAAGTACAAACTGGGTCGGCAAGAACCCCACTGAGATTCTTCCTCTCTGATCTAGGCGACCATAAGGCAATCCTAGGATACTCGTGGTTCGCAGCGGCCCAACCCAAGATAGATTGGAGAAAAGGCTGGATCGACCACACCCAACTACCGATCATCCTACGAGCCCATAATGCCAAAAAGGCAGTCTTCGTGCCAAGGAACCGAAACACCCCTCGAAAACCTGACCAAGACCGATATTACATCGGACGCGTCACAGTACACCCGGCCCAACCGAACGAAAACCCACGACACGCCATCCCAGCCGAATACGAACGGCACAAAAAGGTGTTCAGCGAAGAACAGTCGCAATGACTGCCCAGGCACACTGTATGGGACCACGCCATCGAACTACTACCCAACGCCCCCGCGACGCTCCCCGCAAGACTTCTTCCCCTCAACCAAGCTGAGCGAGAAGAAATGCACAAGTTTGTGGCCGAGCACCTAAAGAGGGGGACCATACGGGAATCATGGAGCCCCTATGCTGCCAACTTCTTCTTCGTCAAAAAGAAAGACAAGAAACTACGCCCAGTGCAGGACTACCGCCCGATTAACAAATGGACCGTGAAAAATAGAAACGTCTCCCCTCTGATTCCCCAAACTATCGACCGCCTTAGCGGATGCACCCTATTCACCAAGTTTGACGTAAGGTGGGGGTACAACAACATCCGTATCAAAGAAGGGGACGAATGGAAGGCGGCATTCCTCACCAGCGAGGGGCTATTCGAACCAACCGTTATGTTCTTCGGCCTCACTAACTCACCGGCCACTTTTCAGATGATGATGAACACCATCTTCCGAAGGGAAGTCGCGCAGGGATGGCTATCGGTATACATGGACGACATCGCCATCCACACTAAACCAAGGGAAGGCGAAACCGAAAAACAACACCAACAGAGACACGCAAACTATACGCACCTCGTCCTCGACAAACTCGAGGAAAACGATCTATACCTGAAGCCGGAAAAATGCGACTTCGCAAAAGATGAGATCGACTACCTAGGAGTGATCGTCGGAAAGAATAAAATACGCATGGACCCCACGAAACTCAAAGGGGTCGCGGACTGGACAGTCCCCCGCACCCCGACCGAAGTACGACAATTCCTGGGCTTCACTGGCTACTATCGATATTTCGTCCCAAACTACTCAAAAATCGCCCGCCCACTACTAGACCTTACAAAGAAAACCACCGATTGGCACTGGGGAGAAAGCCAGCACCGAGTGTTCGAAGAACTTAAAGACAAAATGTGCTGCAGCCCGGTGCTTACACAACCCGACTTTAACAAGCGATTCTACCTCCAAACAGACGCCTCTGCATACGGCGTGGGCGCCGTACTCTCGCAAAGGGGAGAAACCTCACCAACTTTGGCCAAACGCTCAAAACCAGTCACACATCCAGTCGCCTACTACTCCGCAACATTCATTCCAGCAGAACGAAATTATGACATCTATGAGAGGGAGCTGCTAGCCGTGATGAAATCCCTCGCACACTGGCGACCATACCTAGGATGGACCAAAGAACCGTTCACCATCCTAACTGACCATGCCAACCTCCAGTATTGGAAGTCACCACGAAACCTGAACAGGCGAATGGCACGCTGGCACGCAGACCTCCAAGAGTACGACTACGAAATACAACACGTACCAGGGAAGGACAACGTCCCAGCCGATGCACTGTCACGACCACCAGGCATAGACCAGGGAAAGGACGATAACCAAGGAATCACCGTACTCCCACCGTCAAAATTCATAAATCGGTCAAACTTGGAAACTACACCATTCCCCGAAGAGAGGAAGAGGATGGCCATGATCCTCGCCCACGACCACGTCACTGCGGGACATCCAGGAAGAGACGAAACGATAAGACGAGCAAGACAAGGACCGCGATGGCCAGGGATGAACCAATGGATCGCCAACTACGTCAAAGGATGCGCAACTTGCCAACAAAACAAAATCATAACTCACAGGAAGAAGATCCCCCTGTTCCGCATAACCACCAACGAACAGACCCTTCCCTTCCAACAGGTGGCAATGGACCTCATTACCGGACTACCGATGCACAAAGGGAAGGACGCCATCCTCACCATCGTGGACCACGGATGCTCGCGAGCAGCCATCTTCCTCCCATGTTCCACAACGATAACTGGGCTAGGGATAGCCCAACTATACCTGGACAACGTCTATAGATGGTTCGGGCTCCCCACCAAGGTTATTAGTGATAGGGACCCACGCTTCACCTCCCACTTTGGCCGAGAACTCGCAAGGAAGCTGACCACCCAGCAGAACCTGTCAACGGCCTTCCACCCGCAAACGGATGGGATTTCCGAAAGGAAAAACCAATGGGTAGAACAATACCTCCGACTCGTAACGTCGTCGGCCCCCGAAGACTGGACCCACTGGCTGACGATAGCGTCGGCGGTACACAACAACCGGAGAAACGAAACAACCGGTCTATCGCCCAATCAAATCCTTCTGGGGTACGAACCGGAGTTGCTCCCAGCAGAAACACCACCATCAAGGAACGAGGCCGCTGAAAATCGGGTCTCCATCATGAACGAAAAGCGAGCCCAGGCCATTGATGCCATCAACCAAGTCGCAAAAGGAAAATCGGTAATCCCATCACAATACAAAGTCGGAGAAGAAGTCTGGCTCGAGGCAACCCACCTGAAAGTCCGACATCAGAAGACCAAACTGGCCCCGAAGCGGTATGGACCCTTCAGGGTCATCAAAGAAGTATCACCGGTGGCGTACAAGCTGAAACTCCCCGTCTCATGGAACATCCACGACGTGTTCCATGCATCCCTCTTATCGCCCTATCATGAGACGACCGCCCACGGCCCTAACTTCTCCCGGCCATCACCAGACCTTATCAACGGAGAAGAAGAATTCGAGGTGGAACGTGTCGAAAGTCACAGGCAATATGGGCGCACCAAGCGCCTTCAGTATCTGATCAAATGGAAGGGATACCCCGATCATGACAACACATGGGAACCTGCTGACCAGGTCCATGCGGACGACCTAATCAAAGAGTACCAACAGAGACGCCCGACCAAGAAGATAAAAGGGCGACAGGGAACGCTGAAACCGTCATCCTCTCCACCCTGGCCTCTCGACCAACCAACCAACCCCTCCTTGAGTACATCCGCGACGACAAGAAAGACTCGCGGCCACTCCAACAAATCCTACTCCTACATCTACAGTTCCACATCGTTCCCCGTCTACCCAAGCGACCCCTCGTCGAACGTCTCCACTGCACCGTCACCAGGGACAAAAAGCCCGCCTACTCCGAGTTCGCCCCCGGCCAACCCTTTCGACACTTCCTCTACTTGTACCTCAACAAGCTCCCCCAGGACCACATCCTCCTACATCGTTGCTTCTGCTACGACCAATACTGCGTGTTCCACGGGTAAGTCATGTCCGACGCCTCCAACAACCCCTCCGTCTGCTCGCCCAGAGGGACACCACCCCCAATGGCACCACCCCTCTCACCGTCTACTGCCGCCGTCGGCCTCCAGCTGGAGCCGAACGACCCCATCTCCCTCATGCACATTGCCCAGGGGCTCCTGGCCACCATCCGTAAGAGGGAAGCTGACCACCGTACCGAGTCCGACACCTGGAGTGAGCAGATGGCCCTGCAGAAGCTCCGGTTCGAAGAAGCGTTGGCTCGCGTACAGCCAAGGGAGGACGCACCAGAGGGGTACGTACTCAACATCAAGGAGAGGGCCCCTAACTTCGTCATCCCCATCCAAGACGGGTACTACCAGCCCGCATGGTGGGTCAAGCAACTCGCCGACGGTAGGGTCGCGGGGCTCCCCAAGAGTCACTCTCCGGGTGAGACCCCCTATGTTGCCGAGGTATACGCCGAGCGGGATATCGACAGCGAGGACGAAGACGTCGTCCTCCCCTTGCAACCCTGGCTGCTCGCCTTACTTAAGGGCAGCTCTAGCGTCTACAGCATGCTCGTCCAGGAGGTTCGGGACAACGGGGACTGGCCCCTCCAGGCCGAGGTCGCACGCTTCAGGGAGCTCGAGATCTCGCTCCTGGACATCAAGCTCCGCATCGACCACCTCCAGGCCGAGCAACGGGGCATGTGGGAGGCCCAAGAGGCGTCAAGGGCGCGCCTCGAGCTGGCCCGGTTGGGCAGCAAGACAGGCAATCTCCGGATGGTGGGACGCCCCGAGCAGCGCACCCGAGGGTATCGGGGGAGGAGGGCGACTCAGTTCAGAGGGGGTATGGACTAGATGCGGACATCTAGTCTAAGCGGCGGTGTGGTGTAACCGGCTCCTGGGACGAGGCTAGC